>CM028754.1:2215085-2815085 GCA_016801395.1 Leptodermis oblonga
TCTTTTTCATGTGCGCGTTTGGCCACTCATCTTTCAAAAAGGTGCGTGGGAACCCATTCCGTCCAAAATGAGCTCAAATTAGACGGAATCTGTCCAAACCCAAAGTCCACATGAGTTTTTTTAGGGGTAAAATTAAAAACAATATATTCAACATGTTCTAGCAGCTGAAATTGACAAAGGAAGGAAAAAAAAAAAAAAAACAAAAAAAAGAAAGTAGTTCTTTCTGGAGCATGAAGAATAGTTTAATCAACAGCCCTTTAACATCAAATACACACCAACAATTAATCATCATCATCTGTTTTATTTCCCAACTATTCGTAGTTTTCGTCATTTTTCCACTTTTTTCTCCTTCCTATGTGATATTTTGACAGTTTTTGCTTTGATGTTTAATGTAACTTTTGACCTGTTGTTGTCCGTCCTTGCTATGAATATATCATGGACAGGTGTTCTGAATGAATCTCCTTTGGTCTTC
Source organism: Leptodermis oblonga (assembly GCA_016801395.1). Taxonomy (NCBI): domain Eukaryota; kingdom Viridiplantae; phylum Streptophyta; class Magnoliopsida; order Gentianales; family Rubiaceae; genus Leptodermis; species Leptodermis oblonga. The sequence continues at coordinate 2,215,558 of CM028754.1, forward strand.
TGCAGTGGTATCTGAGAGAAAAAAAAGAAAGTACGTTTACTATTAGGAATATATTAATTTGCTTTCTGTATTTTTTCCATGTTAACTTCTGCCTGAGGCTAATCGCATTATTAATCCGTTAGTTTGGCCAGAACGTTTCAGCATCTACTCAATGATTTCTTTAGCTTCCAGGCTGAGAAAATGGCTGTTGATTAAACTATTCTTCATGCTCCAGAAAGAACTACTTTCTTTTGTTTTTTTTTTTTTTTTTTCCTTCCTTTGTCAATTTCAGCTGCTAGAACATGTTGAATATATTGTTTTTACAATTTTACCCCTGAAAAACTCATGTGGACTTTGGGTTTGGACAGATTCCGTCTAATTTGAGCTCATTTTGGACGGAATGGGTTCCCAATAACCTTTTTGAAAGATGAGTGGTCAAACGCGCACATGAAAAAGATGAGTGACTAAAACTGAACATTGCGAATAGTTGGGTGGCCACTGGTATCATTTGCCCATTGGAAAATTATATTTACACTCCACTTCTTTTTATTGACAATTATATTAACATTGGTATCCCTATGTGTGACAAGAAGACTTTTTTTCTTATTTAATTATTCCCTGAGTCGTTCTTTTGACAATTGCTAGTCACTGCGAGATAAAAATTGGAGATTGGGTAATAGGTAACTACATCCAACCCAATTCCAGTCGCATTGTTGTTGCTATTGCAAGTGAATAAGATCTCAAAGTAATCGTTCCTAGTCGCGTTCATACTTGTTTGTTTTCATTGGTTTTGATTTTGTATACTAACCTTTATATATTTCCAATACACTTTCTCTTTTTCCAAAACCATCTTTCAAGACATAATAACGAACACCTCGATTTTCTCCTATAAGCTCTGCAAATATGTGAAAATGCAGTCAATATTATTGTGTCAATTCAGTTACTAATGTAGGTAACAAAGCATTGTACAGAAAGTGGTCTGGTCTCCCAAGTTTCAGTTCTGACATTTTTCATCATCCACATCTAAGTAGCTGCGGTGGCTTTTCTATTCCTCTGCAACATGAATTTCCATTTTATAGCTTCCCAAAAAGCAGGAACAGCAATTTCATAAGGGACCTCCTTGAATGATGGAAGGTAGTTTAAATCCACAATGACATGGTCACCTGTGGTCTCCTGAACCTGAAATTCCTCAAGAAATAAATCATCATTTCCAACTGGAAAAGCACAGATGCTAGCTACATCAGTTGAGTTCACATAAAGTAGCCAAATATACAGATAACTTTCACATGTATACAATTAGTGACCTTGTCACTCAACCACAAAACCTTAAGCATCGGCCACGGCTATACAGTATATGATTCAACAAACTCAGTTTTTGGTCCATCCTAATCGTTGAAGGAATGATGAGGTAAAAGGTTATTAGGTTCTATATTTATTTACAACTTTAACAACTTACATCCACGAGAACAGAGAAAGGGTTCAACAATCAGAATGCCACGAAATAGTACCATTTTTGGCATTCTGTTACTTGGCAGTTGGGACATTTACATAAATACAATTATACAAAGGCTTCAAATTATATCAAAACAAATTCAGGCTCCAGTTCTACCAACTACATTAAAAGCTCAAGTAACTTCATGGACTTCTTGCAAATTTTCATAAACTTCTGAAAAGCAAATCAAAGCTTTCCCCGGATAATTGCAGTAATTTTTCAAACGTAAGAAAAGCTGGTTCAGAGAAAATAATTAGTCATTCCAATTTATCAGACATTGAAGTTTTAACAAATGGTACTCACAACAACATCGAAGCCAAAAATGGTAAGTTCGAGAATATTTCTGAGCCAATTCGCAGCATCAGTCACGAGCCCAAGGTCGATTTGCTGGTGGGAATCAAGCTGCTGGTTTTTGTTGTCCATGGGTAATGATTTTAAGCTGCAAGCAAAAGGAATAGTGATCCCTATCCAAAGTGTGCTCAACATGATCATTGGCAGCGTAATGACAGATAAGATAAACGAATCAAGAAAATGCAGTGCCTGTCAAAGAGGATAGGCTTGAAGCCACTCTCCTCTGAAAAGCTCATCAAAGTAGCTGCATTAGGTGTGGAGTTTTTGATTGCGTAGTAGATTTTCTCCCCCAAAACATAGAACTTATACAGACGGGATGAGTGGTCCACATATTCCTGCAGTTTCAAATGCATTTCCTTACAGTTTGATCATAATAAAGAATTTGCCAATGCTACTGAAGGCTATGTTTGACCATTACAGATTTCTAGATAACCAGACAACAAAATTTGATTTTCCTGGACTTCAAAAATCCAATAGTCAGCCAAGGTAACCATGTTCTGAGCCACTATTATGCATGAAGCGAATCATATTCACAGGAAAAGGTAACTATTGCATAAATCAATCAACAAGACCTTTCATAAATAGATTTTATCACCAAAACTGTTAAGGTTCCATTCTTACCTGAATAACTGCTGGAAGGGGAACACTAAGGCCTTTGTAGTCCTCCACATTAAAGACAATAGCCTGCCATTTCAGGGGGGAGAAGGAAACAGAAACAAAGTGTCATGAATGTAGATCACTACATATAAAGGCAAGTCAAACACAATGAAAGGCTGTGAGCAAGTCACTAAATCTGCATGCTGGCACTGATGCAGATGGTGAGTATTATAGGGTATATACAAGGAAACGAGAATTAAAGAAACAAAAAGTGCAGAGAAAAAGCTTCTACTTTCCCAGATCAGTTCAGTTTGCAAGATTATTAACTCAAATGCATTAAACATTTAATGAACTATCACCATGCTGTGAGCATCAGCTACACCACAAGCAACTTGAGGTTTCACAATGTTTGGGAGAGATAGCTTGGCCCAGACAACCTATCCTCGAAACTGGGCTCTTCAAAGCTATCCACCTGCACAGTGAGAAAGATAAAGAGTGAATTGCCTGTGGGCTTAGAGAACTATGGAATGCCAAGTCAAACCTCAAAGTGAGTTTAAAGTAATAAAGGATCAATGTAGAATACAACAGAGCATATAAAACTTCTGCAATTTTCTTTGCAATACATGGTGCAACCATAAGCATCTGAACCCTTATCTGAGGTCCTATCAACAGCTAGTGCATGTTGAACTTTAAGCAACATAATTAACAAAAACGAGCACACATTTAATCCTCACTTGTATAATTAACTAATATTAAAATGGGAAGGGTAAGACCTAAAAAGAATTGAAACACATAAAAAATCACATGTATATTTAAATATAAATGAAACAATATGAGATATGATCCATGTAGTCAACACCACATATTGGGATTAAGGTTTTGTTTGTCGTTGTTGCTGTATAATTAAACAAATAACCTGTTGAACTACTAACGTGGCATTTTGTAATTGCAGATCATCCCACCTCCAGGCAACCTTGATACGTGGCAACAGAAATAACTAAATACGAAACAGTCACCAGAGAATCCAAGAGAGAACAAATCCTTACACCAGTTAACTTTATTGAATAAGAAAAAATTCGATAGCAACTCTGCAAACAGTTCCCAGTTAAATCAAATAATTATTTCATTTTCCAACCAGCTTGAAGTTTTAACATTTTGCTGACAATATTCCTACAGTTTGTTGCCAGCTATGAAATTATATTCAATTTCACAAAGACATGTTTCAGATCTTGCAAGCAACCCTTGAAACCTTTATTGGACATTGCTTTTCCAGGAAAAGGTAACATATTGCAATTCTAGAACATCCAAAATCATAATAATAGGTTCTTTGTTGATGTAAGCATATCATAAGCACCATCATAGCAAAAGGACCTTCAGATAATGTGGACCTCTGATTTTATAGCTGCTTTTTGTGCTGAGGTCTTCCAAACCACATAAGATCTCCTGGATTTTCAGCCGATCCACCACGGGATGAATGTTATCAAATGGATCAATCACACACAAGTCCATATGGGTTTCAGTATACCTGGAACACAAATACATTTGAACCTTGGTTAAGGAGTATTCAATTTAAAAATAGCAGAATAATTATTATTGCCATTTTTTCCATAGTGCTTGTAATAATTTCTTAAAAAATGCTTCTTCAGGGAAATTAATCAGATGCTATAGAAGTTTCTATGAGAAATTTTGTTCAACTAGGCATCACAGTAACACACATAAAGAACCAATCAATATTATTGCTCAGGTTGAAGGTACCTTAGTAATTCCTGCATGCCATTTGTAAATGTGATTTTGCTAACTAACTTTAAGGCACTGCTCATTTCAACATCAACTATCTCATCTGTTGCTTTATGGAGCAAAATATCAACTTCTTGTAATTGAGATGATATGGGAAGCTCATAATTAAGAGGAAAGAAGATCAACCCGTTCTCAGTTGGACATAAAGGGAATGCTCCTCTCTGCAATTATAAGAGACAAGTCTAAGTACCTTCGTCTAGTTGTTTGAGTATAAGTTCAGCATGTAAATAACACAATAGCTGAAGCCTTCATGTGAAACAGATTTGACCAACATAAAGAGCTGCTTTAACTAAGACTAAATAAAAATTAAAGCTATCTAATACATTGCTCCTCAGTTAATGCCTTGTTGGTGATCCTGAAAGCATGCGAACTAAAATAGTCAATAACTTCCAAGGAGCATTTGTAAATGCAAAAGGTACAATGTAAAATATAAGGCCATCCTTAGCTAATTGTTTCTTCTGTACTTCATAGTCTATCTAAAAAGTAACTAGTATCGCACTGTACTCAAATCAACCAAATAATAATAATAATAACAATACCCAAATGGAAAAGGAAACAACTACTCAGTTATTAGGTATGAAGTCTGCCCACTACCAACCTTAGCAAAGTCTTCTTCACGAGACAGTTTCATTCTGTAACCAACCACTAGGATGTCCTCATTGCTTTTTACCTGTTAATCATGGTTTTTACAAAGTGTTATGCTTCCATCATCAAGTTATAAGCAGAATACATAAAACATCAAAAGAAAGTATCAAGCAAACCAGCTGAAATTCAGGTATCTCCTTAGTTGCAAGGTTTTAGTGACATTGAAGTGTTTAGCTAGGCTTCATTATTTGATTTGCAGTCTTCAGCCCAAAAGGCATTTTCAGTAGTAAAAAACACTGAAGTGGGGTTTCCAAAAATGTTTAGCATTTGATATTGTGATAACAGGTCAATACATTCATAGTTCTCAAAACACATTAATAAGATTCTTCAAGTTGGTTTGTTTGTTGACAAATAGACTGTTTATTATTAAACAGTAGTGTATGTATTGTATGAAAGAGGATGTTAACCTCAAAAGGATTTAATAATAAGTAATTATATGGCTTGCAACTATTTTTTCCAATACTTGATTATCCTTAAAGCAAAACAGTAGAAAATGAAGATTAATTTACTCAATGACAATAAATGGTTATACAATAGACAAACTCACCGTAGATCAAATTTTAAGCAACAAATTAAAATATGAACTTGGAAATTGGTTCTCAATCTTCAAAATTATTGAAACACTTGCGAGTTAATCATCAGCCAACCTTACCTCTATTCCAACTACCTAAGGAAACATCTTCTGGATTCAATCCGTCTTTAAAATTATGATTCTGTTGATTATATTCTCTCAAAATCTTACATTTGCTAATGGAAAATAAAGGAACACGCTTTCAAAAATGAAAGGCACATCCGTCATCCTCATACCAAACCTCTTTCCAGCTCAATTGTACTTGTATAGCACAAACTGGGTAGTTATGGTTTTACACCATTTACACCTTAGTTTAAAAGAAAAGCCTCAGCAAAGATTATATTGTATAAATGCATCATAACTAAAGATTCAATTGTAACGCAATTATTTTGAAATACTGATAAAACAACAATACCTTTGTTCTTTGTATGAAACACTCAAATGGAAAAATATATTACAAGTTAATGCTTAGTCATAGAATAGCTTCAACGGAAAAACAGAGCCTTGAGTAGTAGAAATACCTTTTTATTCAAATGGCAAATAATTAAAGGCAACTCTTCAAGCTTGTTAATCACAAAAATGCTCGAATTTTCACTTGCAGTCGCAGATACAATATCTGAGAAAAATGTAGAATCTCAATTTTAGCCGTGAGTGAGGCTTTTACTGCTTCAACAGTAAAAGGTCCCAACTTGGAGTGAACCATCAACTATAACAGGGAATCCACAAAATCAAAAGGTCACAATGATATCCAAAGAATGAAGAGCAACAGATACTGATCCACACCATTAGATAATACTTGTCCTGGAGAACCTGTAAAATAAAATGCATGATCAGTCATCTAAAGAATGAATCGAAATCTTACAGATGATAGTTATCAAATCTTCAGCAAAAGCTATACTTTTGCAATGAAGGTATCGCATGCACTATACTTCAACCTACTATTTCCTTGGAGAGCTGCTAACTTGAAACAGTTTATTGCATTCAATTTGGTGGGATTTAGAAAAGGGGTTTGAGGGTGAGTGTTCTCTGTCCCACTAAAAACACCTTTGGTGTCTCCTATTGGGATGTTTTGATGAAGTTTTGTGAAATGGGATACGGTTGGTTCATGATAGAGGACGGACTACAGATGATCTAGTTTTGGCATTAGGCAGTGGAGATGCTTGACAAAGTCTTATGGAGTTTTAATTGTATATGTAAAATCTTTCATATAGTTTACAAATCTCTAGACCTTTGAACCACGTAGATAAGCTTACTGGTTGCAGATCAATTACTGAATTACAGACAAATGGTCATGTTCTTTTGGTTGAATATGCAAGATTGAAGCTTTTTCCACATTATCCCTTTTGTGATTGAAAAAAAAAAAAAAAAAAGGGCTTTGAAATTGGTATCCACAGTTTATATTGCTCTCCTCTATTTATTTTCCACATACCTGACAACTTGCTAATTAATAACTTTTTTCCTGAATTCACAGTGTTTGTTTTCAACTTTTGCATTCTCTTTAAAATTTGAACTTTTTGAATTCTATCGAATTAATATATATTGTATGTGTACCTCATGTTATGCTGGTTGAGGTGGAAATCTTCCACTTGAGAATGGCTAATGCTTGATATTTTATGTTTGTCCTAATTCTGGTGTATGTAGCATCTTCTCTATGGTACTTTCTTACACCACTTGTACACCTTTTTTTAGGTTCAACAAGGAGAGGTGTCTATGATAGCTGATCTTGCTGGTCCAGCTTTAAAACTAGAAGTGTCATCTGCTGTTCCATCAGTTGGCATGGTGAGATTGGCTTTTCTGCATAGGTTTTCATATTATAATGTGATCCTTGGTTGGTTAATTTCCAGTAGCAGTTTATAGCATTATGACTTTATTTACATAGCTCTAATGCAGATGAACAATATTCTTGTGTATATCTTTATTTTTACTTTTAATGCTGAATCGGCTTTACAGCCAAATTTCTACACAGTGAGTAGCTTGTTCTTGTTCTATATATTAGATTGGACAAACTATTGTCAAATGAAATGTCTGGAATTTTTTTGCATATGTTGGTATCTTATTGTATGGATCATGGAATCAACATGCATTTTGTTTTGTCTTCTTCAAGCCTAGAGCAACCCTTAAATTTCCAGTCGGTGAAGTTTCAGTTGAAGAGAAAGAGGGGGATGACGAAGAAGTGTCGAAGAAAGTTTTATCTCTTAGTGGGGTTCTCAAACATAATGTCCTTAATGGGATTTGCACTGCAGAATTCAGGGATGAAAATTTGAGCCTACACTATGCCTATAGGGTAAATTTCTGAAACTAAACCCTTGATTCTGTTTCTCTTTCTTTTGAAAGACTATATACTCTTTTTCTGATTGAATTAATCATTTTGGCTGACTCATGGGAGCTTCCAGTTTTGCGTTTCAAACAATCTGTTTAAGGACTAACTTCCATTTTCATCAAGAAAAAGAAAACTGTGATTGCTTAGAAGTTAAATTTCCTTTGGTTATGGTATTGCTAATTGTTGTAGGATGGGCAAATGGCATTTATTCCCGGAGTTTCTTTGCCCTCAAATGTAGTATCATTTGCTTTCAAGCGTAGGTTTGGCCCTTCAGACAAGTGAGGTAACTTAATATCTCTCTCTCACTCTTTCTGTGTAATGGTGTGTGTTTGTAGAATGTCTTTTCGACAAATTTGGATATCAGACTCTCTTTCTAATATCTAAATGTGTACTGAAAAGAAGACATACTATGGAGATTGATAACATTTTAATGCACTTTTCCTCACGGATATTGTCATGAACTGGTAGAATGACTTGAAGCATCATGTTGGAAATGCTTGGTTTGTTCATTGTGTTCCTCGATAAAGGTTGGGACCTATAGCTGTAGAAGTTGGCCTAAGGTCATGAAGTGTATGTTAGCATGATCATGCAGCAAAATATGTTGTGGGATCTATGGCAGAATTTGAAGACAACAAAATTAAATATTTGATTACTTGGTATAAAATAGATTGGTGTCCTTTAATTGTCAGGTTATAAACTGCATTTAGGGTCAGAGATCCTCATGTTGGAATGTACTCCTAAAGGTGGGTTGGAAATACTATGCTAAGTATAGTTGACAGCTGGTGTATCATCAATGGGAGGGGGGAATACACGGGAAGTTAATTTACCACCAACCTCCATTTTTTTACCAGGAATTTGATAAAGGGAGGGAAAATGGAAATCTGGGTTTACCTCCCTGATATTTTACTGTTACCTATGTGGTATTACTACTGAATTTATGTGTTTTTGTTTTGTTACCTCAAGTAATTTTGGTTGCGGCTTCTGCTTTTCGCAAGGAGTTTGACATATAACTCTTTGTGGTTGATTTTCCATACCCAGTTACTGGTATAACTTTGATTCAAACTTCTGGGGCACAGTGTATAAGCACACAGTTGGTAAGGACTTTAAATTCAAAGCTGGGTATGATTCAGAGGTGCGACGTACCTTATTTGCTTTCTCATCTCAGATTCACTTCTTCTTCTTTCTCATATTTTTTCTGCAAATTCAAGACTTGTAGTTTGCCTAACATAACCAAAATAAATATGCAAGCCTTTTATTAGCCTCTTTTGGGTTTAGGGAAATGATTAATAAGCCACCGAACTCTTAAATAGTCTACTTATGCGGTCTCTTTGCCATCTCTAATCCTTTGTTAATCTCCACTTTGACTTCATTTTCTTTTCTTTTACCTCCACCAACGCGCCTTCTCATTCTTGGGAGATTTCACTTGCGATGTATTTCATTCTAAATCATACATATCATGAATTGGATTAGCAAAACAAAAAAGATAAGTCTTATTTTCCAGTCATGCATAGATTTTACAATTATTGGACATATTGAAAATCCAGTGTAATTATTTTATCGAATTTGACGAGTTTGAGGGTGTTGGTTTATGAGGACGCAATCTACAATGCACAACACATGATACACAGAAGTTAAAATGATGAAAGAAGGACATGGTTATTTTTATCTCATGGGGATGGGATACCAACTCATTACTTATTAGTGCGACCTAATGGAAGCAAAGAAATTGGAAAGGAACTAAAATTGGAGGTACACAAAGGAAGCGAAAAGACTGCAGAAGTAAATATAAAATTTGATTTAGGCGAAATTAGGTATATAATAATTAGGTTAGGGTTAACTTTATTTCATTCCACCAAAATTAACAGAATGGGTAGTGCACATTTAACAGTTCAAGGGTAAAATGACAAAAAAAAAAAAAAAAAAAGAAAGAAAAAGAAGAAGAAGTTAAATGACAAAAAATAAATCAGTTGAAGAGTTGGGTGACCCTATTCGTTACCATATATATATATTTTTTGAAGTTTCGAATATTATATTAATTTTTTAGCATTTCCTATATACATCTCTACTTTTCAACTACACAATTTATATTTCCAATACATTTCTCATATTTAAAAATTAATTTCAAAACCAAAACTCGTCAAAACTAACCTCCCATTGTCAGTTGCCCTTTGGGTTTTGGCAAGGTTTTCTTTTTATAGCAACCTTATGGCCTATGGTGGCCTAGTTGATGGGTCCTGCTGTTTATCCAACAGCAACTGAAGCTGAAGCTGAAGCTGTGATTATGGGATTCATTCTGAAATCTCTCTGTTTTCTTCCTTCCTACCATTCTCAATTCGTAATTCAACCCCATTATATCCATATTGTATAAGCAACATTAAAATCATCACAAAGGGACCTTTCTGTAAATTTTGTTTTATTTTTATGGGTTGCTGTTCTAACTTTTGTAGTCATAAGCTGTTCTTGCCTGACATTTATGGTTCTACTCCTTTCACTGAAACATATGCCATTGCTAATGTTAATACCAATACCTTGCTTTCAGAATTTGTATTGGTACTCAGAACTAGTATGAATGCTAGTCCTGCTCCGGTTATTAGTAGTAACTTGGAGCTGAGCCAAATCGGAAAATTCAGGATTGGTTTCATTAGCACAAACAACAACAGTGATGATAAAGATAAGGAGGAAGGAGAAGAAGATGATGATGTTGATGGTATGATTGTTTCTCCAGAGAACAAAGCTATTATCTCTGCTTGCCTCGTTGGTCTTTTCACTGGTTTTGTTGTCGTCCTTTTCAACGTTGCCGTGAGTATAGCACTTTCAAAGTTTCTATCTTTCTTTCTCTAATTTCTATGTCAAGAAAAACCCACAAACTTAATCATTCATTTTTTTCCATTTTCTTGATGTTTTTTGGCTTCTGGAGAATAAGAGATGCAGACTGATCAATTTGTTCATTCGTAAAATCAAAGCCTACAAAGAAATAAAAGGAAATATGTCTCTACTTGATTTCTGAATCAAACTGTAATATCTCATTTGGTTTCAAGCAACTCTTTACGACACGATTGACAGGTGGTAATTAAGGCCTAGGGATGGAAGCTTCATCCATTATAGAGGGTTTTTGCTTGCATGATCTACGTTATTGGATTTCTAGCTTGCAAGTCATAACTGATCTTTCTGTTCTTTTCTCATTTTTGAATCATATAGGTGCATGAAATACGCGACATCTTTTGGGATGGTATTCCTGATGGAGGTGCCTCATGGTTAAGAGAGGAGCCTATTCAAGTTAAATGGGAGCGTGTTATCTTCGTTCCTGCTTGTGGAGGTCTGTTAGTTACTTTGCTAAACCTGTTTCAAAATGCTTTGGAGGATCCAAACAATTGGAATTTGCCAATAAAAGTGAAAGCAACTCTGCGGCCAGTTTTTAAGGCACTGGCTGCTTGTATCACTTTGGGAACTGGAAACTCTCTGGGGCCAGAATGTCCCAGTGTTGATATCGGTACCTCTGTTGCCCAGGGTGTTGGTCCGTTGTTCGACAATGGTAATTACAGAAAGTTGTCGCTCAAGGCTGCAGGGTCTGCTGCTAGAATCTCTTCTGGTTCGTTTTCCTGCATTCTCAGTTATCTGGCCATTTCTTTTTCACTCCTTATAATTACCAGTAGCATTTACATGCAGTGCTTTCTGTTTAGATGTGGACTTTAAGTTGCTTAATTTGCTATAACAATAGTAGTTTACTGTAAAATTCCGCATTCCAGGCTATGCCTAATGTCCATGTACAAGTTGTCATATCTTTCTTGGAGATGCATTCAGTTTCTACGAGTGTTCCGTGCCTCCCCCCCTGTAATTTGTACTATACGTATAATCTGATTGAGCCCCTGAAGCTACTGCATCCTTAACAGCTCTCCTCATCCTCTTCTTTCTTCTTCTCCCTTGGATATTGGTGCAATTCTTCATTTAGTTTGCCTCTAAGTTGTTGACTGTTATAGCTCTTGAGATTTCAAAATCGTGGTATATGTATCAGGAGTTTTCTTTTTTTTTTTTTCACTTGGAGAATATGAATTAAATGAATCAAAAAACTTTAAATACTTAGGATCTATAATAGAAGAAAATGGAGCAATTGATAAAGGTGTAACACACAGGATTCAAGCAGGGTGGACTAAATGGAGAAGTGCGTCATTTATACTTTGTGATCGTAAAGTTCCGCAAAAGCTAAAAGGAAAATTTTATAGAATGGCTATAAGACCGGTGATGGTTTACGGTTGGGAGTGTTGGGCGACTAAATATGAACATGAACAAAAAATGAGAGTAGCAGAAATGAGAATGTTGAGGTGGATGTGTGGGTATACTAGGTTAGATAAAATAAGTAATGTAAGCATTAGAAACAAAGTAGGAGTAGCCCCAATAGATGAAAAATGAGAGAAACACGCCTAAGATGGTTTGGACATGTACGTAGGAGACCTCTAGATGCCCCAATAAGACGGGTAGGAAATAAAGAAGCAATTAATATAAAAAGGGGTAGAGGAAGAACTAAAAAGAATTGGAAAACAACTTTAAAATATGATATGTCATATTTGAATATAAATGTATCGATGTGCCATGACCGTACACGATGGCAAGATGTGATTCATATAGCCGACTCTACATAGTGGGACAGAGGCTTAGTTGTTGTTGTATATATTAACTTTTTCATTTCCATTCTTCTGCAGGGTTCTATGCAGCTGTTGCAGGCTGCTTTTTTGCTGTAGGATCAGTGTTGTGGCCAGCACCAGCAGCATCATCCTCATCATTAACAAACACAACCTCAATGGTCATTCGTAATGCAGTTATAGCTTCTGCGGTGGCAGAAATTGGTCTTGGCTCTGAGCCTGCCTTCACAGTGCCAAACCATTCACCAAGTGGTAATCACTGATTTTCTTTGCTCATACTATCATTAGTGTTTTTTTTTTTTCACTCTATAGTTAAACTTTTGGAAGCACTGGAAATAATTGGATAAGCAACTAAAGCCACTGCTGGTTCTAGTTTGCTTTCATCTTTATCTCATTTTGCTCTCTTTTCCAAAAGTTATGCCTTTCCTTATTACCGATGTGTGATCTTGAGTTGGGAAAGATTACATGCCATTAATTGTTTCTCCTTGCTCGAGATTAGTACTGAATCTCTCTCTTGTTTTTTTTTTTTTTTCAGAACTGCCACTATATCTTTTGCTGGGAACGGTTTGTGGCTTAGTATCTGTCTCCTTTTCTAGATGCACTACATTTATAGTGGTAACTATTGACAATGTTCAGAAGGTTTCCGGTTTTCCAAAATCCATTTTTCCTACACTTGGAGGCTTGGTTGTTGGTTTAATAGCCTTAGAATAGCCAGAAATTTTGTACTGGGGGTTTGAGAATGTTGATATCTTGTTGGAATCACGTCCTTTAGTGGAAGGTATTTCTGCTGATCTCTTGCTTCAGCTCGTGGCAGGCAAAATATTTGCTACTTCAATCTGTCGGGCATCTGGTTTAGTTGGAGGCTACTATGCACCATCCTTGTTTATTGGTGCTGCTACTGGAATGGCTTATGGAAGAATCGTTGGCTTTGTGATTTCTCAGTCCAACCCCATAGTTCATTTACCCTTCTTGGAAGTTGCATCACCAGAAGCATATGGCCTGGTACTATTTAATTATGCCCAATGACCCAGTCTGAATGCTTCCCACACTTGTAAGCAGATCAATTTCTTCTATTCATCAGTTGGCTTTAGATAAAGTAACACAAGCCAGTGTCATCTTTTAGTGCTTTTGATACCTGGATGGAATTATTCTGCTTTGTGACTAAACGTCTGCATAGACCTGGAAACTAGTAATGGGATGCATTCAGGATGTTGTTTAAGAAAGCTATCTTGTGTACCGTATTTCATTTAGCACAAAATAACTGCATTCAATTTTGTTGTACAGGTTGGTATGGCTGCTACTCTAGCAGGTGTATGCCAGGTACCTCTTACAGCAGTTCTGCTTCTGTTTGAGTTGACACAAGATTACCGGATTGTTCTTCCACTTTTAGGTGCTGTGGGGCTATTAGTCATGGATTACATCTGAGCTGACAAGAAGAAAGGATGATAAAGGAAGCTAATGATAAAGTTTCCAGTATAAGTCCACAGCTTGAAGTATCTTCATCCAGGTCATCTGTTACATGCCCTTTCTGTTGTGGGAAAATATCGAATTACAAAGTTGAACTTAATAACAGGGGTTCACCCTCACTGGATGACCCTGATGTGACACAGATAACATAGCAGATCAGATTTTTGTTGCAGAGGCCATGAGAACCAACTTTGTTACTGTCCTTCCAAGCACTTGAATAGCACAAGTGGTATCCCTCTTGTTAGCGGAGAAGCAGTCTTGTGCAGTGATAGTTGATGACAGGAATATCCTGATTGGCCTCATAACTCTAGCTAATATTCAGCAGTTCATTGAAAGGTTGAATGCGAAAACCAAAATCCCCGAGGTGCCTTTTAGACTGCTTTGATTCTTTGATTTCTCATTATCATGTGGTTTAAGCAAAACTAAGGATTTTGAATTGTAGGAGATTCTTGTATCTGATATATGTGAACCTGAAGGCGAAGAGTGTGAGACACCATTGACAGTAACTCCAAAGATGAGCCTTCTTTCTGCTCAAACTTTGATGAATAAAATAAGTGATGTCGCAGTTGTGTTAGAGCAAGGACAGGGTCATCAATACCCAGTTGGCTTTTTGGACAAAGAATGTATCAGTCTGACTTGCAGGTTCTACTATTTATAACTTTCTTCTTTTGGGATGAAATTGATGACTTTTTTGTCATCTTGATGAGAATATTTATGTGCCTTGATGTATGAAACTTACCTGTAATACATTTCCCTAAACATATAGATTATGGTTTGTTCTTTTTGGCGCAGAGGGTTGACGATTGGAAAACACCTGCAAGGGTTTACAGCAATGGAAAGACTGAAGAACTGATATGTTGGAATTGATGTTTTGAATCGCTTTGACTGTGGATCTGATCTGTTTCCATGAGAACTAGAACCCCTGTACAGATTGCCAGCATTTCACAGCAATGTCTGGTAGTCGACAGCGAAAGAAAGCTTCACCGGGTTATTTTGGCCTTTTGAGCTGGTTTACAAATTTTGGTCTTTCTTTTATATCTCCAGCTTACCATCCAGACCTTTCAGAAAAGGCGGAAAGCAGTGAGCTTGGGTAAGCCTTACTGTTATACTTGCATCAAAATTGAAGTGAAAACTTGTGGAGTTCTTTCCATTCCTTTGGACTTGCAACATGAATTCAAAGTTCTTCTTCTATGCAGCCCTTTGACAACATGAGAAGTTGAGTCCCTTTTTGTCTTCAAGCAAATTCAAATTAAAGCCAAAATTACACTGTTTATGTATACAGATATACACAACTGGAGATGATACAAATTCTTGTAAAACGTTATCAGTTCATTTATTGCAGAAGAAAGTTTCTCATTTGTTCTTGAAGGTTAAGGTAAGAAAAGGCTTGTAAATTTCTTTGACTAATAATTTTGTTTAAAGTACCTATCTTCCTTCCTTCTACAACTGCGGAGTGCCTAAAAATATGCAACATAAAATATGCAAACGCAACGCTTTATCATCTCAAAACCATACAAAACTGGCGATTTAGCAGAGCAGTGTCTTAGACTGAATTGATGAGATGATAAGCCAAAAACACGGCTGAGGAACAAGGAAACAGTAGAAACACAGAACTTATAACCAACGGCCAACAGATTAAAACAAAATGTATTTTTTCTTAGGTACACAAAAAGAATTTCAATGCTGCGGGACATGAGGGAGGAGATAAGCTGCAACCTCGACCCGACAGCTAGAGGTAGCAGCAGTGAGGGCAAGGCAAAGTTCCATGTCTCTTATAGACCCTTTGAACAAACCACAGGCATGCAACCCCTTTCAGCTGCCCTCATTAATGGACCTAAAAAGGACATGGCATTACCCTCTTCCACTAAGCATTCCATTGTGCCAATTTTTCCATAGTATGAAGCAAATCCCAACGTCAAGTCAACAAAGTAAATTACAACCCGAGATAATGACATTCAACATAGCCGAATTGGCAGAATGATGAAGATAAAGACGGAGTACAGATTGGGGCCAACTCTATAGACATTGATGAGTCTGAGGAATATCCTTTCTGAACCTCACCTTCCTTACCAAGAGGAGATGACAACCAATTAACCAAAGCCTCAGCTGGCAAAGGAATCAAAGAATTTCTCTGACTTAAATAGGACATTTTCAGCATATTTGTTGACATCATCCCCACAAGAAGTAGACTTTTCAAAATCTGTTGAATCAGTGTGGCATCTCACAGTAAGAATTCCCGTAGACCTGCATTTCCTTTTATCTGTGACCCCAGAGATAAGGTGTCCAGCACCATAACAAACCGGTGTCACAGTTGAAGTTGCAACAGCAGCAAAATGTGAACCTCCTTGGATTTCAGGAGACACTGAGACCTCCACAGGTGGGGTGGTGGTCTTAACATTACTATTAGCTGAATTTGAATATGAGCAGATAGGCATGTTGGTAACATCTTGGCTCATCCCAATCGATCATGGTTACTGCCTGCCAGAAAATGTAAGTATGCTGTGAACATTAAGGAATTGCTTTTAGCATTTTCCCTCTGACAATTTGTAGAACTTAGGACCATGAGAACTTAGTGATTATATTTTAGTTTGAAGTTAATTTGACTTCCTTTGGAGTGTTCTATATGGCGTGCACCTTTCGGTTCAGTGATGCTTTTATGAAAACATGTTGACTAGGACTCGATTCTGTAATCTGATCTAGAGCATGTAATCGCCCCGACAGTCTGATGTACTACCGATTTCTGGTGTACCAATTGAAAGTTGTGCGAATCGTTGTGTGAATGATTACAGATTATTAAGATGATTTGTAACTTTAGCTTCTTCTTGCTTTGTTCAGAGTGCCTAATGGCTGTTGCTTTTCTATCCCCTATTTCTGCTTTCCTGTTTGCAATTTTTCTTTCTTCTCTTGGCTTTTGTTGTTTCTCAGAGTTGTCTTCTTGCTGCAGTTTGAAGATTGCACTTTTGAGTGGTTCTATTTTTTTTATTTTTTTTGAACAAAAGTGGCTCTATTGGATCAAGTGTTAATGACATTTTCTCAGTTGTTAAAAAATAAAAATAAAAAAAAAAATCTCTTTTTTTTTTTCTACAATTTATAAAAAGGGGTAAAAAGTTTTAAAATAATTCATTTTGACCCCAAATGATCGTTAACCTGGTAGCTTGCAGGTAAGAGGGACCAAACGGTGAAAAAGTGATAGTTACGGGACTAAAAGTGCGACTTTCAATAGTTGAGGGACTAAAATTATAACGAGGGTCAAGTTGAGGGACCAAAACTGCGATTTTCTCTTTTTCAAACAATTCCCAACTACGATCTTCTGAAAGTATATCAAGCGGATAGGTATCAAATGTTCGGATTGCTCTAGCAACATTCTCACTGCGCGTAGTGCCCAAGATCTTTCTCTCTTTTGAGCCACCGATTCCAAGCAAGCAATTCCCCATGCAATTCCATTCATCTTCATTATCATTCCAAATATTGTCTAGTACCAACACGTATTTTCTAGCTCTCAAATGTTCTTGCAACTTAGATACCAAAGATATGGTACTTGTCAACTGGTGGTTGGTTTTTGTGAGATATTGCAACATGTCGCCCAATAATCTTTCGACATTGAAATCATTAGAGACACAAATTCATATCGTCTCATCAAAATAACTCTAATTTTTGCACACTAGTTGAGTGAGAGTTGCCTTTCCTAGACAACCCATGGCTACAATGGTAATGACAGGTAAGTCATTCTCGTAGTTTTTAGTTAACATTTAAGGTATCATTATACCTCCCCCACAATTTTGGATTCCTCCACATAGGGACTTGTTGATGATTTTGAAACTGTGAGATTAGGAAGTGAGTTTATGAGTTCCACGAGCTGAAGTCCAATATTTTTGGCTCTTATCTCAAGTTTTTCTAAGGATGACAAAACATCCTTGATTCTACGACCCATCTTTAGACGAAATGGAGCAATATGTGGGGATGAAATGAAGTCACTTAATTTGTCCCTCTTTCGGACAATAATCTTTTTCTTAAAACCTCTGTAATCGAACTCATCCAACACAATTTGAGCATGGAGAGCAATTGATTGGAGCTCTTTCTGACAAAGTTTCACAGCTTCATTAGTTATTTGCTTGCTATGAGCATCACATAACAAAGCCTGAATAATCTCGAGTTTATTAGCAAGCTCTTGGAGTTGTTCATTCGCACCCATTGCAGGACTAATCTTGCCAGCAACAAGTGAAGCCACCATTCCTAAAACAGCCTCAATTATCCCTCCTATTACATCTTCGGCCATCTTGATTCCTAGTTGAGGTAAGATTTTTTAAAAATATTTGGATGTAAACGAGTTCATGATTTATGAAACAAACGAAAATAGTTCTTTAATTTCTTTTTATTTTGAGGGAGGGGAAAGGTTGGCCAAAGTTTGGCCCATGTTCATTGATTTTAGATTAGTTATGTGTGAAATCAATTCGTGTATGCGGTCACTATTCACGTGAACAACATACACATTTTCGAATTTTTCCCAAAATAATGTAAAAATTGGCCGAAATTCCAAAAATAGGGATGTTTTTTTAGAGCTTCCGGAACTCAAGAAATCGAGGATGGGAACCTCGATTTCTTAAGGAAATTTTTTTTTGCTTATGTTCCGAAGAAAGCGAGGTTAGCAACCTCGATTTCTTCGGAAACATTTTTTTGTTCGGTTTCTGAAGAAAGCGAGGTTGCCAACCTCGCTTTCTTCAGGAAATTTTCCTCGTTTCATGAAGAAAGCGAGGTTGGCAACCTCGCTTTCTTCAGGAAACGAGGGAAAAATAGAATTCCTGAAGAAAGCAAGGTTTCCAACCTCGCTTTCTTTAGAAACCGAGGAAAAAAAATTTTCCTGAAGAAAGCGAGGTTGCCAACCTCGCTTTCTTCAGGAACCGATTTTTTTCTCATTCCTGAAGAAAGCGAGGTTAGCAACCTCGCTTTCCGATGCTAACCTCGCTTTCTTCAGAAATGAGAAAAAAATAATAGTCCACAGAAAGCGAGGTTGGCAACCTCGCTTTCTGTGGAACCCAAATTTTGTCGGGCCACGTATAAACTTAAAACATTCTGGAACGGGTTTTAGTTTGAGGAGGCCGAACTCGAAAAGGTGGTGGAAAAGAAAAGCTCCGGCGCAGTTCTTCGTCATCGACAACACGGATTTCGGCGGTCAATCTCTTTCCCGAACGGATTTGCACCGAGGCAGCACGGTGTGAGACGCATTTGCAGCATCATTCTCCGGCAGACAGTAGAAGGCAAATGCAAGGTAATTTTTGTTTCTGGAAACCGAAATTAATAATGCTTAAGGATTTCAAACACATTTGAATTCCTTTGAATAAACACAGTGTTTGCTTGGGCATTACGAAAGAGTAGAAATTTGCCCAGACTACTCATTGTATGATTGAAATATTGCGTTAGTAATGATTTATCTCATTTATTATGTATTTGGTGATAATTTGGTTGATTGTCCTGTAGGTTTTGGTTGAAAAATTGGACATTCAAGGAGATTATATCTGGCTGTATTCACTTACTGAGATTTGCTTGTTTGACAAGTGGATTAGCTTTATCCCGTAAGCTAAATTTCTCTCTGATTTGAAGCTTGTTCAATTCTTTATTGGCTTTTCTAGTTACTTTTCCTCTTTTTGCTGCAGTAGTGTTAGAAAAATATATACATGTATGGAATTATAAGGAGTTGCGACTGTCATTTAATATCACAACCATATTGGAATCCAATTTTGTGTATTATACATGCTGTATTTCTTCTAGGATAATTTTCAAATATATGATACCAAGCTTCATACATCCAATTTGGAGCTAAAGCTTTGTAATTCGGAATCACTTCCTGCTTTGATTTCAGCAGCCATTAATGTAGCTAAATTTCATGCATTGTTTCACTGGTTGGAGCTAGCTAGATGAAGTTGGTTTTGATATTTAATGAGTTATTCAATGCTTTGGGATTTCCTTGAGTCTATTATTTCTATTTTGTTCTTTGGTTAAACTTGGAGTAAAATTTCTTCGTTGTTGGTTAAACTGTTAACATATGGTTACATGACTATAACCTTGTAGATGATCAAAATGTCTAAGTGTTCTGTGAAGCTCGCGATATATTGGGATGGATGTATTGAGGAAGGACTTGCTGGTTCTAAATATAGCTGCCCTGCAAAACGCTTGACGTCTGTTGATGAGACTATGCATTTTGATGAGTTAATGCAAATGTTATACAAAATAACCCGAACAACTCCTTCCCAACACAAGTTACGGGTGTTTTGCCGGTATCCTATGAGTAATTTCCAACATGGGACTATATGGGAACATCTCCCTATAGATGATGATGAAACCTTGAAGGATATGCTCCTCATCCCTAAGCATTTCGCTTTCGCTGGGGCTGTACAACTCTTCCTAACGAAAGAGGTGGTTGAGGAACCTATCCAACCTATAGTTGGACCGTACTTAGGCGTAGGCGTCTCACCGGAGTTTTCATTTACAGAACTACTTAACGGTGGATCTGGACATGCAAGTCTCGAGGGTCCGTGGAGCCAGTATGGGGCCGTTTTGAGAAATGATTTTATTTGGCCAGAAACTAGTACTGGGCAACCAGGGCCTTCGGGAAATCAGTCGGAGACCGTTCAAGAAGTTGTGCCATCTAGGCTTTCGGCATTCCAGGAATATGTTAACACGCAAAGTTTGATATGTCCTCCCCCTGTACATGGGAGTATCACGCAGACAGACAATATTTTGGCAGTTAACAATTTAACTAATCCAGGGTCCCAGGGTGGTGGATCCGTATTACATGATTATCAGACCGAAGGAGGATTTGAATATGGTAATGAAGAAGAGATTGATGGGGGACACGGTTCAGATGCTAGCCTCGATGATAATAACGAAGACGGCGGTGATTATGATAGTGAAGCATCGTTTGATGGTGGAAGCGACTCACATGAAAGCCTCGCTTGTCTAGACAAAGACGGAGATGATTACTGTAGCGAAGGAGAATTTGATCATTACCACGAGTCAGATGCTAATCTCGCGTCACCAACACCTTCTTCAACGAAAAATATTCCGATGGAGGATGAAGGCACTACCATTGGTTTTTTTCATGACATAGGGGATGCGAAATATCACATGTCTGATATGTTGGAGGATGGTGGACGGCCTATCTGGGAAGATGATTTTAGGTCGGAACTTGAGAAGGGCATGGTATTTGAAAGTAAACAGAAGTTGCAACATGCAGTGAGAATGTGGTCCGCTCGGGTGCATAGGTACTTCAAAGTGCACGAGTCAACTTTGTCAACATGGTTTGTTCGTTGTATTTACTATAACAACAAAGCTTGCCATTGGTGCGTGCGAGGGTCCCTGAAGAAAAATCATGGGTACTGGGAAATTACCACTAAGATTTCTGCCCACACTTGTACACTTGAAAATGTTGGCTATAATCATCCTAATGTTGATTGCAATATGGTGGGTCGTTTGGCAAGGGATAATGTGGAGGCAAATGTCTCGTACAAGCCATGTGACGTGAGAACTGACGTGAAAAGGTTGGGTATTGATATATCATACAAGAAATCATGGCTAGGTAAACAAAAGGCGATGAAGATGGTGTACGGAGATTGGGATGAATCGTATCATGAACTTCCTCAGTTTTTACTAGCTATGCAACAAAGCAATCCAGGAACTGTTGTTGAGTGGAGACACGCAGAAGGCGTGAATTCTGGGTACAAGACGTTCCACTCTGTGTTTTGGGCGTTCAAAGCGAGTATTGATAGTTTCAAGCACTGCCGCCCGGTCATAACTATTGATGGGACTCATTTGAGGGGAAAATATAGAGAGAAACTCCTGATAGCTGTTGGTATTGATGCTGTGGGACATATATTGCCATTAGCATTCGCGCTGACGGATGAGGAAAATTTGGCAAACTGGTCATGGTTCTTGGACAATTTGAACACACATATCATCGATGGTCGATTGGGCATTTGTATAATATCCGATTGTCATTTGGGTATACTTCATGCATTTGCGAATAATCCCCATTTGCAACCACCGAATGTTCATCATCGATTTTGCTCCCGCCACGTTAAGGCCAATTTCAGTAAGACATTCAAGAATCCTGTTTTAACTGATCTGATGGCCAAGGCTGCGCGCTCGCATCAGGTGCGCAAATTCAATGCAACTATGACTCAGATTCGACAGTTAAGTACTAGCGCGTATAACTGGTTAGTTGCCTTGCCATTGCAGAAGTGGACACTTTGTTATGATGATGGGTTTCGATATGGTATTACAACAACCAATCATAGTGAGTCACTGAACGGTGTACTTAAAGGGGCAAGGGCATTACCAGTTACGACTTGTGTCCGATTCACTTTCTTCTGCCTAGTTCATTACTTTGACAAGTACGGTAAGGAGGCAAAGAAATATGTGACGGAGAACGACCCATGGCCTAGCAAAGTGGTGAAAAGGTTCTTGCGGAATCAATCCAGATCAAACTACCACAGTGTTACTGCGTTTGAACGTGATAGTGGTTTGTTCCAAGTAGTGACTGGGGTACATGGTACGAAGGGCAACAATGTCCACACTGTTAATCTCCATGCACATACATGTACATGTGGAAAATATCAAATTTATAAAATTCCATGTTCACATGTGATTAAAGTGTGTGCAAATATGGGCCGCGAGGCCATAGAGTTGGTGGATGGCTTCTATACATCTCAACTGATGCAGGCGACATACTCATATAACTTCTCTCCACTTCTGCACAAAGACTACTGGCCAGAGTCACCGTTTAAGTTGTTTGCAAATGTGGCGCGCCGGAACACTTGGCGTGGGAGGAGTTCTTCATTGAGAATTACAAATGAGATGGATGCTCCAAGGATGAGACAATGCAAGGCATGTGGGAGACATGGACACACTAAGAAATCTTGTCCAAATATTGCACAACTGCGTGATAGGGCAAATGTGCACACATGAGAAATTTTTATTACAAATATGCTATGTTCGATTTCAGGACAAAACAGTTGCCTTAGTCAATTTTCTGTGTTCGCAATAATTATTTCTTCTGTAACATGGCTTTTGTAATCAACCTCTATGTCTGTATGTTCAAGAACCTGAGGTGTGATGATTGGTTTTCATTTATGTGAAATTTGACTTTTAACTTTCTTCTGTTCACTGCTCCTCCAACTTATTTTTGTTCTCGATTTTTGGTTCCTTGTCGTGCTAAAAAAGAAGTTAAATGGCTTGTTTTGTGTGGAAATTAGTGGAATGTGTTGCTTATACAGAAACAAGGCACTAGACTGATTCATATTACAACAAAGAAAACATTGGATGCAACTCCTTGTTTACAATTTTTAAAAAAAATCGGACAGAGTTTCCCCTGTAAATGGATCAAACTCCCTGTTTTTGATTCATATTACAACAAAGGAAACATTGGATGCAACTCCTTGTTTACAATTTTTTAAAAAAAATCGGACAGAGTTTCCCCTGTAAATGGATCAAACTCCCTGTTTTTGATTCATATTACAACAAAGAAAACATTGGATGCAACTCCTTGTTTGCAATTTTAAAAAAAAAATCGGACAGAGTTTCCCCTGTAAATGGATCAAACTCCCTGTTTTTGATTCATATTACAACAAAGGAAACATTGGATGCAACTCCTTGTTTACAATTTTTAAAACAAATCGGACAGAGTTTCCCCTGTAAATGGATCAAACTCCCTGTTTTTGATTCATATTACAACAAAGGAAACATTGGATGCAACTCCTTGTTTATAATTTTTTAAAACAAATCGGACAGAGTTTCCCCTGTAAATGGATCAAACTCCCTGTTTTTGATTCATATTACAACAAAGAAAACATTGGATGCAACTCCTTGTTTGCAATTTTAAAAAAAAAAATCGGACAGAGTTTCCCCTGTAAATGGATCAAACTCCCTGTTTTTGATTCATATTACAACAAAGAAAACATTGGATGCAACTCCTTGTTTACAATTTTAAAAAAAAAAATCGGACAGAGTTTCCCCTGTAAATGGATCAAACTCCCTGTTTTTGATTCATATTACAACAAAGAAAACATTGGATGCAAGTTTACAATTTTTAAAAAAAAATCGGACAGAGTTTCCCCTGTAAATGGATCAAACTCCCTGTTTTTGATTCATATTACAACAAAGAAAACATTGGATGCAACTCCTTGTTTACAATTTTTAAAAAAAATCGGACAGAGTTTCCCCTGTAAATGGATCAAACTCCCTGTTTCCTTTATCCACCAGTAAAGCTCAGCATTCATATCAAGACATACAGATCGAATAACCTACTTAAAAAAAGGGAACCACAACCCAAATAGTACAAAACTAATCAACCGCAAGCCACAGAGAAGTTTAAGGCCAATTTACAAAACCCTTTAACCATTGCAACATAAACTCTCCCCCTCAAAATAATATTGTCAAAGGCACCCCCCCTGTCCCACATCGGGGCCGATTGGTCGGCCTACGCGTTGGTTTCCCCACGGGTTCTTCCTCATTCGATGTGTGAGCCGGTGAAGAGATAAGCAGTGGGGCATCCACATTGCTTTTCTTCTTTTTACGACGCGAATATACTTTTGGCTGAGAAGGTGTGCTGTGTGCAATACTATGTATGCCAAACGGTTGGAATGTTTCCTGCGGGGTTTGTTCTCCATGATGATGAAACTGGCTAGATAAAAATGCGCCATCGGTACTCATGTATCCATCATTATGTCCTGGCTGTGTGGGCGATTCTTGAAGCTGAGATGGATCGCCACCTTGTTGTACCGTGTAACCAGCGAAATAACTATCTTGGGGCTGTGAGTCATAATCGCCACCTTGTTGCTGGTTTTCGGATGTAGATGGTGCACCATGGGCGTGGGGGGACATGGATCCTCCACCCTGAGAAGACCGTGAGAAGGATGATCGCCATTCCGTTTGTCGCGAAGTGGTTGCTCGATCAGCATAAGGTTGTAGACACCGAGTCTCTCCAGCAACTTCGAGGGCCCGAGCACACATGTCGCGTACAGTCTGAAGCTTGGATTCAATTGGATAGTCATGTATGTGAAGATTTGCTATAACTTCATCCAATGAACCGTGCAGTTGACTGAAACATTGACTCTATATATACAGAAATGGAAAAGAACAAAATTATTAGAACTTTATAAATTTAATAATTAATGAGCACATAGAACACGCATTTTATACCACATAAGGAGAGCGAATAGAAATTTATGTTTGATGATAAACAACTCCCAAGCACTAAGATCAACACTACCAAAGTATGAAATCAGAGAGTTTCATTACTAAGTACACAGTAATGCTCAATTGTAAACAGGGAAGATCAACAACAATCAAACCACAATATTGCTTACCCAATATTCAACAAGCGCGCCAAACGGTTGCATCCCTTGGTTTAGACGATGCACTGGATTTCCCACTAATAATCGGGTGATTGTCACATACCATTGCATGTAAGGAGAATGATATGGGAGTGGGTTATTGTCAATAGGCCCCGGGCAAATGCACTCTTCTGCCTCCGTCCACCAATCTATGAAAGAGGAATGTCTTATGGTCCATTTTTCCCCATAACGACCCCTACGGTCTGTACGGTGTAGCTTAGCATTTGTGTCAATGGGTGAAGGGACAGATTGATGCCACCCAAACTGACGCATTACCCTGTCTGGAGCATGCAACTCAACGATATCAAAATTGATCAACGGAACTGTTGCACTCCAGATTTCCCGTCCATTCAAACAGTAGGAAGGGAGTTCGCGCAACTCCGGTTCAAAATAAGGTTGCCAAATAAACTGCGGCAAAAATTTTGTTTCGGTCGACATGATATCATACATGAATGGTTAATATATAAAAAGAATACTTACATCACCCTCCAGAAGATAGTCTAACTGGCTGCGATAAATCCTCAGCACGTGTGTACTGACATTTGGAAAACTCAAAGGAAACATCCATCTAAATAAAGAAAAAAAAATAATCGGCATCAAGCTTGAATAACGATTTCATAACCCAACATATAAAAAGTTTAAAATGCAAAGTTATAGTAGTAGCTGAATTACCTGCATCCACGTGGCCCATCTGAGACATTACGAACGTTGTTAGCTACATATTCATTTAGAAGTGTTGGTCTCAATGGTGGAATTCTTTCCCACGCCCACATCTGTAGCAGTACAAGTGGTCCACAAACACTAGAGGTGCCCTTTGTAACTGCCCTACACATTCCTCTATACAGGGATGCAAGAACGGCACTGCCCCAACTGTAATTTGGAACCTCTTGTAAATTTCCAAACAGTGGCAAGTACATTAACTTTCACTTCGTTCCGGACTTGTCAGAACAAAGCGAACTGATAAACTGCATCAGACGGCATCTAGTATGTTGCTCCACCTCTTGAACTGTTGAATTTGGTGTCAGTGGGTGAAGTCTTAAATGTCCTGATATGCTCTTCAATGCTAGGCGGTCACCATCAAAATCATCGGGGTTTGGCGCATAACCCAACAACTCCAAAGCCATATCTTGTCATTCCATAATAGATCGGACAGCTTCATCGGCTATGACTGGAAATCCCTGAACAGGCAATCCCCAAATAACGGCAATGTCTTGCAAAGTCACAGTAGCCTCGCCAACCGGAAGGTGGAAAGTATGTGTCTCTTGCCGCCACCGCTCTATGAGCGAAGTTATCAAATGCCAATCAAGTTTCAGTTTACTTGCAACATAAACTCCATGAAATCCAACGTCTCGAAGCAGTCCTTCAACCCGTTCATCATATGGATAACCGTCCCACAAATAATGATCACATCGCCTAATGTCTAAAACGGGTACATCCGCATCATGCCACACTAATTCAGATCGATGATTATGCTGGAGCGTCAACACAGATGGATCTTGCGGTCCAGGGTACTGTCTATCCGACATTTGGGCACGGATGATTGAAAAAAACAGAAATTATAGATCAATGATTATTAATTTCATATGCAACTGAGAAAAATTGAGAGAAACTGTTCATTTCATATATACAAATAACTCATACATTGACTACGCAGTGCTAGGAATACATACACTCAAATGAAGCATAAGTTAGGATGGTTAAAACATATGAGAACTAAAGGTGCTTGCCACATATGAGAACGGATATCGAAGTTAGTAAGAAGAAGAAAACTCTGAAAAAAGGGGAAGAGAGGCTTCATTCACATAGGGAAGAGCTGAAGAAGATGGAAAATCAACTTTCTTCTAAACAGAGGCGATTCTCAAAAACAGGGAAAATGATCATAAGATTGAAGTATGACCATAAGATTGAAGTATTCAAAAGTTGGAGTCCAATGGAGGATGCGATGATAGCGCGGAAGGTGCGAACCTGGATACGGATGACAAGGTTTCCAGGAGGAGTTCTGACTACACTTGCACAAAGAGATGATGTTTGCACTCGATCAGCACACGTAGGAAAAACTATATTAAAACATAAAAAGGAAAAAGGGATGGCATGGTTGTTAACTGACTATAATTGTTGCATATTGTTATGTAACTATACTAGTACTGCAGTTGCCTTGAAATCATAAAGATGGTTTGAACTGGCATGTTTTTCTAACACTACTGCAGCAACAAGAGGAAAAGTAACCAGAAAAGCCAATAAAGAATTGAACAAGCTTCAAATCAAAGAGAAATTGAGCTTACGGGATAAAGATAATCCACTTGTCAAACAAGCAAATCTCAGTAAGTGAATACAGCCAAAAATAATATCCTTGAATGTCCAATTTTGCAACCAAAACCTGTAGGACAGTCGACCAAATGATGATATGTTTGTCATATACATATGTATATATATATATATATATATATAGTCTACTATTACGAGGAATTAATGCCGAAATGTTCATACAACTACTAAAGGCAACCGTGTAAGAAAAATTTTCAAAATACATCACTAGAACCTTGGTACACAGAAAAACTCTCGCACAGAAAAAGCAATATAGAATATATGGAGTGCCACTTTTGTACTCATTTTCTTCAAGCAATATAGAATATATGGGGTGCCACTTTTGTACTCATATAAATAGCAAATAAGGCAATTGTGGAAGTTGACATGCATGGACTAAATGCATCCAAAATTTTTAATTATTTAAAATCTACCCTTCAAGAAAATTGAGGAACTTATCAGAATGGTACAATAGAATTCAGACAGGGTGAACAAATGGAAAAGTGTATATGTACACTCTGTGATCATAAGGTACCGCTGAGATTGAAAGAAAATATTGTAAAACAGCCAAAAGACAGAAATGCTTTATGAATCAAAGTGTGGGATGGCAAAAGACAGATTGCATTCAGTAAAAACACTTACAGTGACATTTTTCTCTTACTTCAGGGTTGTGACGCAACTTGCCTTGGGTCTGATGCCTAAGGGTCCCTAGGGGTGATGCCCTAAGAGTTCTAGGAGAGATTTCTTGAGGAATTTCAGTACTTTATTGCTTAATTGACGTTTTCAGCTTATTAGACTCGGCTAATCAGCTATTAAGTTTACTTGCTCTCTTTAAGCTATAAAGATTACCTTACGGTCAGTTCTATTTTATCCCAAGCTTGTGCTGCATCACTAGATACAATAAGTAACAAATGTATTAGAAAGAAAGTTAAGGTAGCTCTAAAGGAGAAAGTATAAAGTACCCTTGCATTACAAAATCAGTTTGATGCTTCTAAGGTGCTTAAGGTGCTTAACCACAATTTTGCAGAAGGCAAAGTTGTAGCTGCTTAACTGTAAATATTTTCTATTTATGTAGTTTTTTTAGACTTCAGCTCTGCTAAAAGCTACATGTCCTAAAAAATACGTTTTCAAATGTGTAACTTTACCATAACAGGAAAAGGGCATTGAGCAGATAATAATTTGCATTTCGTTAACAAATTAAATGACATTGAGCAACCAAGATATCATATCTAAAGAACAACAAATTTGGACCTAGTAAGTACAGCACACTAGTGTCAGAACAAGAGAAAGCTAATTACCATGCTCCTTATACCATTTTGGAGTTAATCTTTCCTCGTTAGTGCCCACACAGCAGTGAAATGAAAGGAGTCGTGCAGGAGCTGCATGTGGATAACAGATCATAGTTAGATGACTAATAAATTTTAGAAGAAAACTGGAGAGATAACATTTCCACAAAGCTAAGAAATTAATAACAGAAAATCACATAACCAATATGTTCCAAGATACTGATGTTAGTTATCTCTGCACATGCATAAACGAACAAGTAAACAACAACAACTAAATTTTTATCCCACTGAGCAAGGTCGGCTAGACTCTATCATCGTATACGGTCGAGACACATTGTTTCATGGATATTCAAATATAACACCTCATCTTTTATAGTTGGTACATCTATACCTTAAAGAGTATATATGTATATGGAAACAAATGCTAATTATATATCTAAGAAACTTCCAATTGTAAGTTAAATAATGTAAATGGATGCCAGAGAAAAGCGACAGTGATTGAAACATTCAGCAACTAGACATCCCAATGCATGAAAAATAAGCTCAAGAATAATCAGAAAACTATCTGAGCCTTCCACTTTTTCCAACATACAAAAATTAATGATTTCTATTGTTAAATCTACAAAATTAACTGAACAGGGGAGAATCAAGATGACAAATATACCTTCTGGAAGCAAAAAACCTTTGCTCAATGCAGGTCTTTCATAGGGAGCAACCTGTACACAATCAGTAGATTTTTATGATACGGTTCTTAGGAGAAAGTCATAAAACACATGAAAATTCCATGCTTGGTACAAAAAAGACCATAATTCTTAACCAACACCAAACTATCAAACTTGTCCCCTCATCTTACGCACAAATAATGCAGAGGAGCCAATAAAATGCATATTGGCCGACATGAAAATGAGAAAAATTACTAGTGCAAATAAAAATAGATGCATGAAACAATAATCAACCATGCTAATCAATAACTGCCCCTCATCCAAAGATGGAGTAATAAATACATTTCTCTGACAAAAATTATTAACTCAAAGTAAATGGGGAAATATGAGATCTAAAAGAATTAGAAAGAAACTATAGAAAAAGATATGCTCTATTTAAACCTAATGAGACCATGTTTTGACAGACCATGAAAATGAAATATGATTCATATATGACCATCATCGATTTTGCAACAGTGGTTCTCATGAGTATTCAGGTTGCACTCGTAACAACAACACTTCATACGACAAATTAAGAGCAAAAATATTCTTAGACTATATAAGAGGAAGCAGATCCTGAAGTGTTACTGTTAATTCCTCGTATAAAACAGATCTTTATAAAACAGAATCATCAACTTGATAAGCTACAAAGTTGAGCTGATATTGTAGGTGCAAGCATCCAAAAATTAAAATGGTCAATAAGCAAGACCATACATCCTTGATAACATCAAATATATTCAATATATGGTCTGTCAAAAATTGCCAACATGAATGGTAATTGGGCCCAAATTGCTGAAGCATGTTCACCCTAAATTTTGTGGTACTAAACTTTACTGGAAAAGTGATTCTTGAAAACAGTTGAAAGAATCAATTTGGATGATCTCCCAAAAACAACATGGCTTTCCACATTTTAACAAGAACAAATCACCCATCAAAATAAAATAAATTTGTATGATCATCTAGTTTTGCACGTACAAGTAGCGAATACAGAAAACGTGAAGTATATAACTTTATACCTGAACAGAGTACCTAACAGCGAGGCCGACGACAGTGTCTCCCCGGCGAATTCTGTGAGAAATGGCAAATTTGTAGATACTATTGTCCCTCCAGATCCTGAAGTGTTGCTGTTAATCCTACGTCCTACAGGAATTGATGAAAGAATTGCTTCTTAAACCATATATGAGTTATCAAAGCTACCAAAAATCGGAAAGATAAATTCATTCACCAGACTGAATGCTCATGAGAATGGATAAAACTTTCTACATTCATTAATCAATTTCCAACATGAACTATCATTATAGAGGATACAGTAGAATAACCCATCAATCTTGAATTCCTAACTTTCCGAACCAACGCAACTAAAATTTACCTCCCAACAGATCGTTTAGTCAAAATAATTCAACTGTATATGAAATCATTAACCATTATTAATTTCGGTTTGGTGCAACAGAAATTACCTTGCAGTTGCCCTCAACTGTCTGCCGGCGAATGCTGCTGCAAATGCGTCTCACACCGTGCTGCCACGTAGCACATCGAAGTCGGGCGACGCCGGGAAAGCGATTGGCCGGCGTAATCCGTGCTGCCGAGGACGAAGAAATTCTCCGGACCTTTTCTTTTCCACCACCTTTCGAGTTCGGCCTACTGAAACTAAAACCCACGTTTCAGTATGTTTTAAGTTTATAAGTGTCCCGAAAAATTTCGGTTCCTGAAGAAAGCGAGGTTGGCAACCTCGCTTTCTTCAGAAACCGAACAAAAAAAATGTTTCCGAAGAAATCGAGGTTGCTAACCTCGCTTTCTTCGGGACATAAGCAAAAAAAAAATTCCTTAAGAAATCGAGGTTCCCATCCTCGATTTCTTGAGTTCCGGAAACTCCAAAAAAACATCCCTATTTTTGGAATTTCAGCCAATTTTTACATTATTTTGGGAAAAAATTCCACATTTTCTTTTTGCGATTCCTTGTTCAGAAGAATATAAGTGCTACTCTAGAAAAGTACAAGTGAGTTGCACTACTACTCTTAAGAGTAGTGCATAAGAAGAAAAGGAAATTAAAAAAATAAAACTATTGGAAAAAATAAACGAAGCTTAATCAAAAATTCTATTTGTAGTTTGCTTCCAATTTAATTTTGGTTGGTTTTGGTGAGAAACTAATTTTGAGAAGGATTGGGTAACTATAGGTCTCTATAAAGAACCAATGGGGTATAATTTTTTAGTAGAGCTGAGAGTTAGAGAGGTTAAAGATATAAAAGTCATTTCGGCTCTCTGCTTCCAGGGGTGTCAGAAAGCCTTTCTATTAGGGGTGATGAGAGAAAGTTTCAGCTGGTTGATGTGTTGTCATGAAATCATAAGATATGTGTGTTCTTACTTTATGTCTCCAACATTGATAGTGGGGTATTGTTGACGTTAATTGTGGGGTGTTGTTGACGTTGATATTGGTGTTTTTGTGATCAGGTCATAAGAGATGTATATTCTTACTCAGCGGCGAACGCAGAACAAAATATAAGAAGGAATAACTTAAGTGGCAAAAAAAAATTTTTTTTTTTCCTGATGCCATTACATAAGATACATACTACTAAACTATCAAAATAATCATATTGATATATGCCCCCAAAGAAAACCTTAACGATAAATATATATATACACATACTAGTAAAACAACTTCTTTTTTTTTATTTGAACAATCAGTACTGGACACGCCAGTTAGACGAGATAAATGTGTTCTACGTTGGCTCATGTAAGGGGGGGGGGGGGGGGGGGGGAGGTTTACTGTTGGAGTTGGGAGAAAATTTTAGGGAATTAGAATTTGGATTTGCGTGGAAGGTTTTGTTTTTTTATTTTGTGAATTGGGTGGGATATTGGGTAGCTGGGTTATTGGGTTTGGGCATGACCCAAATAGGTCTTTTGTTTTTGTTTTTGTTTTTCTTTTTTTTTTTAACACTTAAGTGGAGGGATGTCGTTCCAATTAAGTGGTAAAAAAAAAAAAGGGAAAAACATAAGAAGCTGCATGCAGGTCTTCTTCCTCAGCCTTCAGCAGCAGCGGTGGCGAAGGGATGAGCTACTGGGTAGTAGTACTACTACCATTAGCTCCGGGAGGAAGGCTAGTGTCTGCACCGGCATGTCCCGCCTTGGTTTCACCGCTATTCCTACTTATACCTCTCATGTTGTGATGTTGATTTAATAGGTGTGTAGGTTAATCTCTTTGCGATAAGGATATTTTTATATGTTACAAAAATTTGATTAATTAGAGTTAGACACGATACAATAAATTTTATGAGGTGAAATGCACAACTCATCACTTAACTATGGACTTTTGCAAAAATTAATATTTTTCTTTTTTGA
The DNA here is from genome assembly GCA_016801395.1 of Leptodermis oblonga. Classification (NCBI taxonomy): domain Eukaryota; kingdom Viridiplantae; phylum Streptophyta; class Magnoliopsida; order Gentianales; family Rubiaceae; genus Leptodermis; species Leptodermis oblonga. Next base: position 2,248,428 of record CM028754.1, read on the forward strand.
TATTGAACTTTCAAAACATGCAAAACATACCATTCCATTAGCCTCCACCGTTAAGTGGCTAACAGAAGGATTCTTTCAGGGATAAAATAGTCATTTCTTGCCGCTATTGTTCATCTTCTCGAAAAAAAAAATTTGTTTGTCTCTCCACTTAATGGAGTGGTATGTTTTGTCCGTTTTGAAAGTTTAGTTTCGAAAAAATAGCATTTTAAATAAAAATATCAATTTTTGTAAAAGTTTATAGTTAAGTGATGAGTTGTATATGTCATCCAATTATACACACACACATATAGATATATAACTCAATAATTAAGTTGTTGACACGAAATGAAGACATGCACTTCCTTCTCCCATACTTATACGAGATCTTCTATCTGCTCTCTATTTCTGTCCTTTTTGTCTATCAATTCACAAAAAAAAATGAGATGTACATGTTACATAAGGGTACCCTACTTCCCTATTATAAAATAATAAATAGGAAAGACAGAGATAGGGTAGAATAGAGTATAGAGAAGATCTCATAGATTTCTTCTCCCCTTGTCGCCCATAGACTCACCAACAACTCTCTCCCTTTTCTCTAGTTACTTCCTCTCAAAAAACTTGTCTTCCTCCTCCTTCATTCTCCATTAATTAAAATGGAGGAGAAGGGAACTCTTTAGTTAAATTAGTTGTGCTCTTTATAAAACTCCACCGCCATTAATATTCCATGTTTAACTAAATTGCGATTCCTTGAGCTTTTCTCTACTTTTTTCTTTTATTTCTTTTCATATATGCAGAATTAATGAGAATACTAATAAATGACAAACAATGAATACTTTAAACGCTATATGTTATGTGGAGATAAATAAAATAAAAGAAATTTTCACAGCCACCCAATATGTATACATACTAACACATCATATGATTAATTCAATCAATTAAGAATATTTTGAGATTATTCAGTTATGAAATAAAGCATTAATTAATCGCTTAGTTATTTTAAAGAGTAATTCATTGATTAAGTCCCAGTGCATCTTCTGTTATAAATTCCCTTTGTTACTGACATGGGTACCCTCCCTTTGATTAATTGAACCTTAAGAATTCCATTAATCAACGAAACTTGAATTAATTAATTAATCTCACAAAAAGAATGAAGTGAAAAATTAAAAGGCGGCAAACAATATATCTTATCTTATCTTATATCTTATACTAGATGGAGCATGCCGTGCAATGCTCGACTTTTGCTCAATAATGTTATTAGGTTACAATAATTCTTATTACTTAAGTCTAAAAAAAGGGTTTTTAAGATTTTGTTTTTCTTGGTACAAGTCTAACCAACATTTGCCCAGCAATTCTACTCTTTTATTTTGCATAATTTGGCACATTAATCTTCAAGAAGTAATAGAGAGTCAATTTTTTTACAACCTAGCACAATTTCAATTAAAGTATTAAAAATTACTTGAAAAAGCACAATTCCAACTCATGGCTTCCTTTGCAATAGCAAGTAAATAGCAAATTGTATAGTGATCTCAACTCATGGCTTCCTTGAATATAAATGAAAATTTTAATTATGTTTCACTTTATTAATCTTCTTGAGAAATGAAATATTAAAATTAGCCAGACTTTGCTATCACATTTTTTTTTATCTAGCTAGTATAACTAATCATCTAAACAAATAACATGACAAAACTAAGTAAAACGATCTAGAATTACATTATGTACAACTAACTTGAATTGAGGGAGACATAATTAACCTTTCCGTCTAAATATATAAAAAAAATTGGACGGACCCTTCATTGTTAAAAGATGATGAATGCTTATCATGCATTTAAATTTTTTTTATATAAAATTAGTAAATGGTAATTTTTGATAAGAGATAGGATGAATAAATTACTTAATGATTAGTTGGTGTTTATTACCGGATATGGAAGATGTACAGTGGAGAAGATGAAAATTTTGAAGACATAATTAGACTTAAAAATCGTACGGAGACAATAATTACACTGAAGAATTAGGGCATGTTCTCTTTGTGGTTTTCAAACCAAATTTGACAAGTCTCAAACAAAATTTTAAAACCTTGTTCTCTAAGTGGTTTTGAAGCCAATTCTTAAACCCAATCCTCAATCCTCAATCGAAAATCTTCTTCTTCACTCCGCCACCGTCCTCAATCGAAAATCTTCTTCTTCCTCCTCTTCTTCTTCTTCAGTTCGCCGCCGCCGTCCTCAATCGAAAATCTTCTTCTTCACTCCGCCGCCGCCGTCCTCAATCGAACCTCTGCTTTCACTCTGCTCCTTCTCCTTCACTCCGCCGCCCGCAATGCCCAACACTTACCTTCATTGGAAAATGAAAGCTTCTAGAAGCACCCAGCGACATGGCGTTAAGGCCCTCCTCCTCCTTCACTCTGCCACCAGTAATGCCCAGCTTTGAAGTGTACCTATTTGGCTCGAATTTCTTTTGTTTCCATTGACATTTAAGATTTATTATGGTTATGGTGGAGGTATTTTGGGGATTTTGGAATGGGAAGTAAAGGGTGAGAGGAAGAAGGAGCACCTTCATTAAAGTGAAAGTATTATGTACTGGGATTTTTGGTTAGATTTGAAATTCTAGGGTTTAGAGGGGTGGCGGCGGCGGCAAGGTGGCGGAGGAGCGGCGGAGTAGCTGCTGGTAGAAGGAGCAAAAGGGAGGAGAGAGAGGATATGTTGGGTTTTTGAAATAATAATAATAATAATAATTTTAAAATTTTGTTTTAAAACTTGTTCTCTAAACTTTGTTTCTTTGTTTTCACTTCAAACCCAATTTGTTTTGATTTTAAACCCAATTGGTTTGAAAATTTTTCTCAAAACAAGTCTCAAAACTTCAAAAAGAACATGCGCTTAGAAGGTCAATTATAATGAAGGGAGGGAGGCATAATTAATTAGTTTTCTTATTAAATTATATAATAAGGTAATAATATGTGGTATGCTAAATTAAAGTGTAGCTTTATGTGGCATGTTATTACATTAAATTCTAGTCTTATGTGGCGCATATGTGACATTCAAGTGGCAGTTTGAGATGGAGTCTGTATTACTTTATAGAGTAATGATACGTTTCTCAAATAATCTTCTCAATTTTCATAACTCAAGTGAGGTGTCATGCATTTATTGGTCAATAATGTAGCATCCATAATTATTTTATAAAAATGTAACCAATGAATGCATGATATCTCACTTGAGTTAAAAAAGTTGAGAAAATTGTTTAAGCAGTGTATTATTACTCTACTTTATAATATATATATGATAGTGCGGATCTCCGTCAATTAACTGAACTCACCTCCAGTAGGTGTCTTTTTTTCTCCTTTCAGCATAGTTTATAAGATTGAAACTTTTTCCTTCCATTATTTTATTAATTCTTCTTTCTTTAATTCCACGGCAACAAAGCGCTCATCCTTTTCCTCACAAAACATTCACACCTCTTTCCACGCGTCAGTTTCTTCCTCATTTTTCTTACTCTCTCTCCACGCGTCCCTCAGGTCCTTGCTCTCCTCGATGTTATTTGCCAGAGATGAGGCGGCATACACCTGCGGGATTTGAACGGAAATTGAAAAGAACAGCAACAGAGGAGAACGGGTAGACCGAAAATACCGAACAATTAATTTTCTTCTTCCTTTAAACTGGCTTTCCGATTTTGGCAGAGCACATCGGAACACGGTAGCGTGGGAAATCCCGTCGGTGGTGTAGATGAAGTACAACCCAGAGTCGTTTGCAATCCAGCATATTTCAGGTATGTGGTTCTTTTTCTAATTTCTATCTGTGGAATTTAGCTTTTTTGTTTCTAGGTTTTTTCCCTGTTCTAATTTCTATCTGTGAGGCAGTTGAGGGATGTGGCTGAGCTTCTTAAACAGGGCCATGGCCGGACTGCTTTTCACACGGTAAGTATTAGCTTTGTTCTTCAAGAATTAGCTTTATTAAGAGAAAAGTTGATCGAAAAGATCGCTCTCTTTGTTTTCCTTCTCTTTAGTTCATGTTTTGTGTACTTGCCCCTGCATGGTTCAGTTGAATACCTTTGAGAAATTAATTTCTGTTGCTGGGATTCCTACTCTGCATTGATTTTTACAGAAAAGTCAGCTTATTTCATTGTTACTTTTCTGAGATTATTGTTTTTTTTTTTTTTTTAAACTTTTTCTGTATGGTTGATGGAGTGAATTTATACGGTATAAAACCAACAAAAAATCAATGTGATTTTCCAGTGGATTCAGTTCATGACTCATTGAATGAAAATTTAGAATAAAAAAAAAAAAAGCAATAGTTCTTCCCATCAAAGAGAATTGATGTTTTCTGCTTTCTGAGTTTCTTTCTCCTGCAAATTTTCAGGCTGAGCAAATATCCAAGGATGAATGCTTAGTGGCAGTATGATATGCTGGACAAGTTCTGTGAATTTATCATCAGCAACCATCATTATATTCGCCGAAACAAGTATGTACCCGCAGTTCTGCACCCTTTTTAGGCCTTCCATCTCAGTTCTTCGCATGATTCTCTTTCGATTGAATTGGTCTTTAATTTCACCTCATTCTCTTTACTTTCACATTTGACCACTTATCACTTTTGCGGTTTATAGAACTACAATGATCTTCTATAATTTAGCCCCCTTAGTGGGAATTTGTTTAAGAGGCACTTTGAAAAGTAAAAGATAAGGATAACATTATGCTTCATTGTCAAAAAATGCAGAACCAGAAAGCTTTTTTTTTTTTTTTTTTTTTTTGCAATTTAGTGGAGTCTGCTTTCTGAGTTATATACTGGTGAAGCAGTTACTCATGTTTGTCTAAAAAAACAATCATCCAAGGTAATTTCAAGCTAGGTTCGTCTCTTGCACCTGCTTACACTTATAAATTGACTCACTATGGTCTTGAGGAGGGCCTACTAGCCATTTTACTGCAGGTATGTACTTGTTCTTGGATTTCTGCGATTAAAATTCAATCTTGTTTAAAATTCAATCTTGTGATTATTTATTCTAATTGTTTCATGAGGCATTTCAGCCTACCACACTGGACTTCTTCTCACTTGCCAAACTATGAAGAAGCTTCAATTTTATGAGTATGAAGAATTAAGTAATTTCTGAGCAAACATATTTAAAGATCTATAAAATATTGATTTAAGTGGCTTCATTATTTTGCTTGGTTCTTAAAGTCTGAGCTTTCCAAACGTTTGTTTAACTGGCTTCATGTCGAAAGAACCTTCCACTATTGATACGGAACCCATTTCTCAAAGTCTGGGGAGTATAGTGAGTTGTATAGAAGCTCTATTGGTATTGTTGCTCTTAGGATCTGTTCAAAGGGAAGAGGCAACGAAATTAGCCTTGCGGCTCCAGCGACGGGAGGAAACGAAGCTGGGGTTCACCTTTCTTGTCATTTTTTCCTATTTTCCTTCAAAGACTTCGGGGAGGTCACCTCACCGAAGATTAGAGACAGAGAAGTGAATAACGACAGAGCACAGAGGCAACACAGAGAGAGAGAGAGAGAGAAAAATTGTATGTAATAGAGTATTTTTTATTTATTTTTCATCTAAAAAAAAACTACTCGCCAATATTCATGCAGTTTTAAGTTCATACTCTCGATATTTCTTCTTCTTCGTTGTATCTCTCTGATCATCCGAAGGCAATGGTTTAGGGTATAGCTCAAACCACAAACACATTGCACCAGAAGCATTCTTAACTGGCTTTGCTGGATTCAGCAGAGCACATCGGTGCAGAGTAGCAAAGGCAAACTCCGTCGGCGCGAAGATGAAGTAGAATCTAGGGTAGTCTCATCGCACTGCAAGAGCCGAAAAGTATAGCCCATGATTTCTTCACCATTAAAATTCCCAACAGCCCTTCAATCCGATTTGTTCGGGGGATAAATGTAATCAAGCCGATAATCATCCTTAAAGTTTTCTGTTTATTCAACCAAATGCGGTCTTTTAGATGTCATCTATGCCCTCTTCTTCTTCCTTTGATTAGGCTGGGACAATTATTTCAATTTTGAGCAAAGGGTTGGCACGCGAGGCCATTTGAGTCGTACTTTGGCTGGGAAATCCGGACGGCATAAGAGGGGTGAATAAAATCCGAACGGCATGCGCGGCTGTGAACTGATACCAGGAGGAGGTACATTGTTCCTTTTTCAAGCAAGTGCTATGTAAAAATAGTTTGCTGCGAGGTTGCATTTCCAATAATTCATTTTAGTTGCGTCTGTTTTTCTCTGCCCTTTTTTGGGTCTGGATGTGCTTGATTTTGTCAGATTTATTTTGAGTTATCCCATTAGCTACTTCAGTACTTTTTGGCCTTTTTTATGTGTTTTCGGCAGCTATCATTTGTGTTTTTTTCAAATAGGCATGCATGTTTTATAGATTGGCTAAGGAACCTAAAATCACAGCCAGAAAACTGTTTAAACGTGAATTTGTTGCCAAGCAAGTATCTTTTATGTTTGTTTGAATATTTTTTAACGTGAAATTCAGAAAACAATTCACTTTGCTGTTCTATTTTGGAGATTAAAATCCCTTTTGCAGAAAATTTTTCTTTCGATGAATGTTGGATCTTATTTTGAAAAACAAAGGGCATTGTAATGAATTAAGCCACCAATCTTGTGTTTATTTGAAGAATAATACAAGAATTTTAACTTCGATTAGCTTTCATTGTCATCCTTTCTGGCCTCTTTATGTTTACTTAACTCCTTTGGCTATTATTTTGATTTCCTTTTATACTTCAAGTATGCTCCCTTTCTCATTTTATTTGTCTGAATTTTATTACAGAGCCCTATATAAGTACTTTAAGAAGTTCCTACAAAAGCCAACATGCGGGTAACATTACTGTGGCCTGTACAAGGTTGTCAACCTAGAGAGTCCTTGGTATTTCATTACCCTGGTATAAACTTGACAGATATGATGAAAGCTTATGTTCCCTAGACTTTGAGACACGGTATGCTTGATGATGAAATTAATGCATCAATTGTTAGACCTCTTACTCAAGGTCTCCAGCTCGATGCTATAATTGACCCTTGCTATAGTGAAACTGTCTTAAACCTTCCATTCCTATGCAGAATAAACATGTCAGTAACTACAGCAGTGCATTGGCTTCTGTAGTCTCTAAATTAATATGGTTAAGGAATTAATTTACGACTTCAGTCTACCAAAGTTGCCTCAGATGATATAGATTTAGGTGCATTTAAATTAAGTACATTTAATCAGTTTCTGTATATTTCTGTAAGCTAAATTATGCTCATTTAGAAGGGGGGCTTTGGCACAACAGCTAAGTGCTGTTGCCATGTGACCTAAGGTCACGGTTTTGAGTTACAGAAACACTGTTACAGTAAAGTTGTGTATATTAAGCTTTAATAGCCCAGCCTTCTCCAGACCCTGCACATGCATTAGCTTCCATTTAGTGGATTGCCATTTTTATTTTATTCTGATTGACTGCTTCTGCTGGTATCAGATTTGTTACATTCTCTACCCCGGGAATGAATCAGAGGCAGAAAAGATCCTTCGGTTAAAGCAAAAATATACCTTATGCCCAGCTTCTCTCCAAGATATAGTAGCATGATTCGAGAAGAGATCGAGCATGTGAAATAGGATGAGTTTCCTGAAAAAGTTGCAGTGCAGATGAATGACACCCACCCGCCGCTTTGTCTCCCAGAGCTGAAGAGGATATTAATAGACTTGAAAGGACTAAACTGGAAAGAAGCTTGGAACATTACCCCCCAGAGGTGACTTGGCAGTTTTAAGTATTGCTATGATTTTATTTTCAATGCATGGTGCTGCTGGTGAACTATATATATTATATGAGTTCCATTAAACAATTCAGTTTATGTCATAGGTACTCTAAAGCCGGAATCTTCTTTAACAGAACTTCCGTTAGCCATCACAAGTACGTCTCTCTGGTAAGCCTCTGCTTAAATGGTTTTTCTATAGTTAAAATTTTTTGCACATATTTGATATTGATATATCTGTGACTGTTTGGTTGGTCATTATGAAACCATAAAACTCTGTCTTTGTTCTATTTCTTTCGTGTATAGTTCCCTGTTTGTTGGAGAGACTATTTGATATGAAACTGAGGCAAGGTTAAACAGTTTGGTTGGAGCTAAATTAGCAACGCATTTTGTCCCATGAGGTAATTTGGAATACTGGAATCATTTCATGTTTTACATCTGTTGAAGGGGTAGTTTATAATCTTCTCTCTCAAAATATGTGAAAGCATTGCTTAAACAGTAATCCGTTTCTTCTTTATAATCTTCTCTCTCAAAATGTGTGGAAGTCTGGTTAATTTTTTGAGCTAATGGTTAGTGCTTTCTTGACCGTAGGAAAGCGCATCGCATGCGGTTGAATATATCATCTGGGACAGGTACAAGATTTGAGGTAAAACTTTTTGGCTTTATAATTTAAGTTACAATCCATGGTGTTTTCTTTGAAGATATAGATAAAATTTAATGTGTGCCTATCCTTTTGGTTATCGTCCCTGCGTTGTATTCACAAATGTGCTTAATTCATTGTCTTAGGAGTTGTCTGTCATTGTGATAGAGCATAAGAGGTGAATCAGCCACAGAAAAAGCAGGTATTGAGGACCTTGCTAGGAAAGTCAGTTCTGAATCTGAGTTCATTAGGCTCCAAACAATAAACTGGAGGTACCCTTTTCAATTTCACTTCAATTTTCTTTGTTTTGTGGTGGGGCTGAGTGTCTGATTCATAAAGAGTCGATTTTTATTGCGCTTCTCTGTGTTTGAGTGTAATTTATAAAATGGGTTCTGTATTCTGTAGAGAGACATAAAGCTTAAGAATTCGCCTTAAAGGGAAAAAGCCTTTCGCCAATTTGTGGATAATTTCTTTTTGTATGTAATGATAATTGCATTAAAGGGTGGCCCTTTTCTGATTTAGTGTCTGATTATTGTGTCTACTCTATAAATGCTATATTTATGCTACTTTGTTTTCTAAGTTTTGGGATGGGGTGGGAACTGGGAAGAGGTAATGGTGCACAGTTTGGCTTATTAAAATATTTCATTGCAAACTGTGATCAGAAATAGTTTCTCTAAATTTACTGCCTGTGATTCAGGAATTTTGACGACGGGTTTCCAATTCTTTTTATAAACAATGCTCAAGATATTCCTAGCATCTTTCAGTTCCCCTGCAGTCATTTTTGAACGGCTCTGTCATATATGTGTTTCCAAGGCAGTCTGTTGCTTCTTTTTCGTTGGTGTTGCCTTTCTTTCCAACTGGCTCCTTTGAGAGGATGGAAGAGGAAGTGGATGTGGGTCTGCATTCACCATGGCTAGATTTTGTCCAACATTCTTATGTCCAGGGGTGGTCCCAGAAGTCTTTTGATTAAAGTTGGTAGTGTATTATGCTTTTGTTGGATGTGTACTTAGTGAAATATTTTGTGACTCATTTGCAGTTTGAATTTTTGGATCCTTAAGAGTTCATTTTTGGTCAGATTTTTCCTCATTATCTTTTGTACTGGAATAGTTTGGAACCTGATTTCTTGCTCTTTAATGTGTTTTATTCTTCTGTACTGGTATTGTTTGGAACTTTCTTTCTTGTTCTTTGGTTAAACGTGTTGGAGACTGCTCGAGTTGGCTTTCTAATGGAATTTGTGAAGTATTATGATGTTTATTGTTGCCGGCAGATTCTTTTCTAAGATAAGATGATGTTTCATAGTGCTAAAGTTGAAACCTTTGTTGACGGAGTATTCCTGCTATTTATTTTGTTGGAGTTATACATTTTGTTGTGTGTAGAGAATGTTCTCTTCCTTTTGAGTCTCTAGACGTTGTTCTACGTCCATTGGATGTACATTTTTTTTTTTTTTTTTAAAGATCATTAGATGTACTTACGTGAATAAGATCCAGCCACAGCCTAACTAACAAAGCCGGAAGTGAGCTAAAATTCTTGTTGATGACAATTACCTACAACATATTTACCTTTTGTTTAGAAGTAAGCTACAATGTTGAATGGCTTTTAAAACTAAGGGTGAAATACACTTTCTCCCCTGTGGTTTCATGTTTTAGACAGTTTTTCTCCTATGCTTTCAAAATTGACAGTTCCCCCCTCATGGTTTTGGACTAAAGTGTCCACTTAACGGAAAATGACTTCTTTAACGGTGTTAAAAAAAATGACTAAATTACCCCTGATAAAAAAAATTTTAAAAAAAATGAAAGAAGGAAGAAGACGATGGCACTGTTCATCGTCTTCTTCCTTCTTCCTTTACTTTTTTTTTTTTTTTTTTTTTCCCCTAAATCTAAATCACTCCCGCAATGGCTTCTCGTTTCCCGTCCCGGAGCTATCTCTCTTCGGCGGAGGTTCACCGATGTGAAGACAAGACTCCAGAAAGGCTCCAATTTCCCGGACCGATATGAAGAATTCCCTAAGATTTTCCAAGTTGATCAAACCCATATCCAGATCTGCGTTCTTCAAGCCCATTTAAAGCTCCGGCTGACCAGTTCCGGTGGTCCAAGAAAAGGTTCTACTTTTCAGATCAAAGAAACGAGTTTTAATCTTCCCACAAACAGCAACGTACAAACCCGAACCATCTCCAAAGTGCTCATTTTTCCAGATCGAAAAATCAAGGCCATGATTGAAGTTCCAATCCCAAAATACAAACCCAGAATCGGTAGAACCGACAAAGAAATCAACACCGTAAATGGATCCCCCTCCAAATCGGTAGATGCAACACTATTTGGTTGAAAGAAATCTCTAAAATAGAGAATTCTTGGAACCAAAAAACCTCAGCAATGCATAGTTCCAAACCCATTTAAGATAATCTCCAATATGTTGGGGAAAATCAATATTGGGTGATTTCAGAATTAGTTGAAAGACCTCAAACCCGAAAATGGGTGAGTTCTTAGAGCCAAAATTTTCCAAAAATATGTAACTCAAAACCGATAATCCACCGACATCCCATGAAAACATTATTAGGGAACAATTAAGAACTCAATCTTGCTTCCCGCAACAGTTTTTTTTTTTTTTTTTTTTTTAGTTGGGATTATTTTGGGAACAAAATTAATGACATCATCAATTTGTTTACCCCCACTCTCGTCTTGAGCGCGTTCACTTCACGCGCCGTTAGAGAAGCCATTTTCCGTTAAATGGACACTTCAGTCCAAAACCATGAGGGGGGAACTGTCAGTTTTGAAAACATAGGGGGGAAACTGTCCAAAACATGAAACCACAGGGGGAAAATGTATTTCACCCTAAAACTAATCTCTAGCTGTGGATGAAGTTTTTTCAAGTTTTAGAATAGAATGAAAAATACCTCCCAATAATATTGTGAAAACTGGTCAATTTCATCAATAATAAACAAACCAAAAAAAAAAAGATGAAAGAAAAAACAAACAGTAATTATGTAAACTTTAGATCTGTCAAAAAAGACTAACAAAAAGATTGCAATCGAAGTCGCAGTTGTAGTTGAAGAAAGCTTCACGCTTCTACTTTAATTTCCAAGCTGGGACAGATCGAGAAGAAAAAGAAACAAGCAAAACCAGATGAACTTTGCATTGGATGATCATTGTCTTCAAACCTACGGATAAATAGAACAAAAATACAAAATTAGTGAAACAAGTTGAGCTTCACAAGATACAATTACTATGTAATTTTTTTTGAAAAAAACATCCGCCAGAATGATCCGCATGCCACCTATTGTTTTTAGAATAATCTTATCATATTGATTATGGAATATATTCTATCTAAATCAATTACAATTATCTCCATGTTTCCTTCTCCGTTTTTTTTTTTTTTTTGTTGGAAATATATTATTGTATTTTAAAATTTATTTTTGTTATTATTCTTCTTCTAATTTAAGATAATTTCACCGTTTTTAAAATTGAATTCCAAAAAATAAAATAAATATACCCTACATTAAGTAAAAGTGAACCCTTAATTAAAAAATAAATATACGCAAAATTTAATCCTAAAAATAATTTTATAATACTTTTTTTTTAAAATCTTAAATCAAAATAAATATACCATACGAAAATAAACTAATTGGAATAGATAGTTGGATACTCACAAATTGGGTGGGAAATCACTTTGAGGCTTGAGAATTGTAAGTCGATCAATAAGGGAATCCAAGTCTGCAACAACAAAAACAACAACAAATAAATTACTAATAGAGTTGAGATGAGAGAGTCTGCACCATAAATTAACATGTGGAACAATCAATACATAAATAATTCATGTTAAATTGTACTCACATTAAAAATTGGATTGAAATTTCATCACAAGAGCTGTATCCCCCCGTCAAGCATCCTCATCCACCGATATGAACATGGGGGATATGGGCAATTTTGGGCCACTCTGAGCCACTAATTTCTTTCCTACATCTCTCTTTCAGTATAGGACATTCCCAAATCCATAGCTTCTTTAAGTTGGAAAGGCGTTGCATTGCTTCCACAGAAGGTAGCTGCTTCAGGTTTTTGCAGTCCCCAAGTTTCAACTCTTCAAGACGTTCTAAATTAACCAGCCACTCTGGAAGATCTTCCAATCCATCAAACTCATGTATATGTAAGCTCCTCAAAGTAGCCACTTGCTGAATTTCATGAGGAATGGATGTGACTTTTGGCAAACATCTTCCGCTTAAATAGAGAGACGTAAGAGAGACAGAAGAATGACAGGGCCAAGGAAAACAATCAACTTCAACATCACCATCTTCAGAACCCGGTGATCTAAGAGTTAAATTCCTAAGGCTGGTTAGGTGTTGCAGATCCTTAGGCCATGATCCAGGGTTGCAGTCGATATCCAACTCCTCAAGTGGCGCACAACTTGGGATGAGGCTGCAAAGTGGTGCACTCAACTTTTCACAACCTTCAATCCATAGAGAACGTAGCGATGGAAAGTAATATTGGGCATCTGAACCAATTTCAACCTTTTTAGGGGACATCTCATTCTCAACCCCTCTATTCCATTCACCATGTGGTGCCACAATCGTTATATCTTTGCAACCACTTACATTCAGTTCTCTAAGACTTGGTAAGGTACCCAAGTTCGGAAAAACACTCAATTTGGGAAGACTTTCTATGTGCATCTCCTCTAGAGACGGGAATACTTGGACTTGCATTGTCGGAGTAATTCCCATTGCATCTGACCATTCCACCAGACTCCTCATACCCATAATCTCAAGTGTCTTCAGTGCTGGAAACAGAGTAACTGTCGACCCATCGAATTCTTTTCCTATGCACTTCACATTGTTTAATTCCCATATGATCAAAACCTCAAGAAAAGGTAAGTCCCCAAGTGATGGGAGTGTTTCACACTTATCCAAGTTCTTTAATTCTAGTTTAACCAGATCGCGAAGTAGAAATAAATGATTCTCCGATACTGCCCAGGATGGCCATTTTTTGCTTTGATAACCGCTGATCCCTAGACTTTTCACGTTCGAAGGAGGTTTCAAACCCTCCATAACATCACCGTCATCAATGTTTTCTTTCCACCGACGACCATCCCATTGAAGCTCTAGATTTTGAATATTTGACTTCCTCCACAAGTTGGATTTAGCAGCAGATTCATAGCTTCCCACATTTTGAAGGCAGAATATTTGGAGTGTACCTCTGAGGTTGTCCAAGTACTCCAACTCTTCTATTCCACATCCCTTGCATTTTCCCACCTTGAAATACCGCAACGTTTGAAGATTCCTCAATTGGCCTAATCCAATTAAAACACATTCAGCCTCATCATCATAATCAAAGTAGATGTGCCTCAAGTTCATTAAATTCCCAAACCCCTTGGGTACCTCCGTCAAATAATTAACTCTTAGAGTTTGTAAGCCTTTCTATCCCAGTATCACTTTGTCAAAAACTTCGGAAGCCTTTCTATCCCAGTATCACTTACATCAAGAAATCTCAAATGTTTCAACTTGCCAATTGAATTTGGTAATTCCTTAACACCCCAATTGTCAATAATCAAAACAGAGAGACACTGTAAGTTTTCAAACAAATCTTCAGAGAGGTCAACATCTTTCAAATAGAGTGTTCGCAACTTTGAGGGAAGAACACCTTTCAAACACTTCCACATTCCTCTTTCACTTTCACTCCAACTTGAATGGATTGATACATGCACGGCTTCAATTTCATTATTGCTTATGGCCTTGCAATCTTTAATGCGAAAGCAATAATTCTCTGACACTTGTACTGAAACATCATGTACAAGATCGTGCATTCTGCACTTGCCTTTTGGATCATCTTGCAATAAAGAACTCCTCAGAAGAGTATCCAAGTAGATGTTGCCCAGGTCTTCCATTTGCAAATTACTTCCCTGCGGAACATTTAGTAGCCCTTGCGCCATCCAAAGTTGAATTAGCTTGTCTTTCTCCATGTCAGTGTCCTTCTCAAAAATTGCACAATATGCAAAACATTGTTTCAGTGGCAATGAAGACAAATGGTCATAACTTAACTTGATGACAGAAAGAACTCTTTCTCCTTCATCAAATGCATTCCACATCTCATTCTTTTCAATCATTGACCAATCTGATTCAGAGCACAGTAAGCGTCCTATAATCTTAATAGCTAAAGGTACGCCTCCACACCTTTTTAATATCCTTCTGCCGATATCCACCAATTGCGGCGTCCGTGTTGCTTCCCCCTCAGCAAATGCACATTTTGTAAACAATTCCCAACTTTGTTCTTCTGAAAGTGTATCAAGCCAATGGTACCTCGATGTTTCCATAGCTGAAGCAACTTTCTTACCACGCGTAGTGGCCAAAATCTTGCTCCCTTTAGAACCCCCAATATCTAGCAGACAATTCCTCATGCATTCCCATTTATCTCCATTCTCATTCCAAACATCATCCAGCACTAGCAAATATTTTTTACCCCTCAACTGGTCTTTCAGTCTATTTACCAAGTCTACCGGAGTAGCTGATTGGTAGTCGGTTATAGTGGGAGAATGCATTTTAGCTAACAGTCTGTTAACATTAAAATCCTCTGAGACACAAACCCACAGTGTCTTATCAAAATAACTGTCAACTGCATCACTCTTGAACACAAGTTGAGCCACGGTTGTCTTCCCCTGTCCGCCCATACCCAATATGGTTATGACCGGTAAGTCTTCCTTGTACTCTGACTCTGAGCCAGTTAACAATTTTATGACCTTTGAAACATCATCATCTCTTCCCACAATTTTTGAATCCTCCACATAAGGCACTGTTGGCCTTATTTCGTTGAGATTAGGAGGAAGCGAGATTATCAACTCCATTGGCTTCTTAAGGCCAATTTTATCTGATTCAGCATAAAGCTTATCCAAGGATGACAAAACATCCTTGATCTTATGAGCCATTTTAAGACGAAGAACAACAGGATTTGAACACGAAAAGCAGCTGCGTACCTTGTCCCTCTTTCGGCACTCGATCTTTTGGCGAAGAACTTCGTAGCCGAACTCATCCAAGACAATCTGAGCATCAAGGGCAGTTGACCCGAGCTCTTTCAGCCAACCTTGCACAGCTTTGTTAGTTATCTGCTTGCTTTCCGCGTCAGACAGCAAAGCTTGAATCTCAACGAGTTTCTTGGCAAGCTTGTTGAATTGTTTCTTGACGCCCCATGCAAGCTTGATCTCCTCAGCAACAAGTGAAGCCACCATCTTCAACAAAGCCCCAATCGCAGCATCAGCCATCTTCAGGAATGAAGCAAGAAATTGATGATAAACGGACAAGTATTTTGGAGATCTGAGTGAGTGGAAAATGATAAACAGAGAGTTGCAAGAAAGAAAAGAATAGATTGGCAGGAAACAGTAGTCAACACAGATGTAGAATTTGGTTGTCGACGAATGAATGGTCATTGTTCATTTTGTGGTGTCATATGTATGGACCCCAAACCCATGTGAAGTAAATTGGGAATAACGTATCCATTCCACTGCAATAATTTTATTTATAAATGTTACTTTATCTATATAGGGCCTATTTTTTTTTGATAGTTTTAAAAATAATTTTGAAAATAAATTTTGAAAAATAGTTTTATAATATAAAAAATATTAAAAATGTAAAAACTGAATGCTAAATAGTAAAAAGTTGTATTAGAAATAATAAAATATAATTAAAATATATTAAATTTAATATTGAAACCAAAATTGTTTTTAAACCAGAACAAAAAGAACAGGCCCGTAGTGTTTTACAATTTTCTACAAAAATACTTAGTGAATTAATTATATATATATAATTAAGCATTTCTTATATTTATATATATATATATATAAGAAATGCTTAAGTGCTTAAGCATTTCTTTTATATATATATATATATATATATATAATGCTTAAGTGATATTTATTTTGGGACAAATGAAGTATTAGTTATCCATGATTAGTAATTATAAGAGTCCAATATATGTTTCATTGAGTTGCGAGAAAGAAAAGAATAGATCGGCAGCAACTAATAGTCAACGCACACAAAAATGAAAAATCGCACTTTAGGTACTTTTTGTTTGGCCTCGTGGCACATTTGGTCCATTTTGTTTAAGTAGATGCAAAATAGCCCTTTATGTAGGCTTTTTGTTGCAATTTTGTGGTCATCACAACTCAATTATGTATTAATGAATGTATTTTAATTATATATTTGGTTCATTCGCAATGCAACTCTTGGATATTGCTGATTCTTTTTTACAATTATGTGTCAAACTTTTGTCACGGAAAGGTAAAGGCAAAACTTGCAAAAAAAAACGCTCATAATACAGAGAGCAGAGCACTCAAGTTTTGATAAACCTATGCATATGTAAGAACTCAGGTGAATGATGCAACATTGGACTTATGAGAGCATTCCTTTAATTTTCTTTTCCAGCTCTCTGCTTCTTCAACTTAATCAATATAGGAGTCGATAAACAATGATGCAAGTAAGACAGAGCATGAGATACGCCCCCCGAATAAATGTTTTACAGAAGAATCCAGTGGCTTTGAAAGTTCTACATAATAAAAGTTCTGTAAAAACTCACACATAAGCAAGACAATATAGGCTCTTCAATTCCATAACATCCCTAATAATGGATCATCTCTTTGGCTTTGAGTGTTATTTTCAAGAATGTGTTTTTCCCTTTGAACAACCAGTAAATACAGCATCTTTGTTATTGTTGTTGAATGTATAACAGCTCAAACACTAAATAACACGGAACGCACTAACTAAAGACCATAATATTGCTTTACTCTAAACAATAACTATGCATTTGATCAGTTCTAAACACAAAGCTCCTGATATCAAATGGATGACTGAGAATGGAAAGCACAAGCACACCTTGTACCATCAACGCAATGAGCAGTAAAATTATCAACCAAACCTGCAAGAAGTGATGCTGCAAATTTGAAGACTTGATGCCCAGTAGGAAAGGCACAAGCTTAAGTCTTCAATGAATCACCAACTTCATTTGCGAAGAAAGAAATGAATGATAGAAAAACTATAAATAGAGTCAGTTTGACTAAAAAAATACATAAAAAACCTCACAGTTGGAATCGATAAATGCAGCTAAGTATTTGATTTACACGGCTGATCATTTCAAGATGCCAGGAAAGGAAACAAATGAAAGGAGGCCGTTGAATTGTTTACAAAATCAACTTGTGCACAATGAGAACATCTTATAAGTTATAACTATAACTTCAAACAGAACTAAGATAGTCATCCAGTATCAACCTCCAAACCTACGTACCCAAGTAGAGGGATGAAGTATCTGACACACTTATCAAAATTAGAAGCGCAGTGAAAATATCCTTCATCTAATATAGCGCTTAGAAAAATATTCAGTAGCATTGTTCAGGACCCAAACTATAAGAACTAAGTTCCAAAATTCTTGAATGATGCTCATTGGCTTCACATGACAAGATACCTTCCACATTACTAGTTTTAGCCCAGAATGGTTCCTCACTCCTGAACAATTTGTCTTCAAACACCATGAACTAGCCACCGATTGACAACAAAATGCCCTCAAGTGCATTCACATCATATAGCAATTTTAACCACAGTCATAGTCATTAAATAAAATTTGAGAAGTGGACGCAAAAAATCATACCCCAGCAAACAGTTCTGTTTTCATGCACATATTAAATATGGAAAATAACATACGAGGAAATTAAAGAAACTACTTCCCAATAAAATATCTACCACAGCCCAATCAACAAATACTCAGTCTACAGGTTCAAAGCAACGTAAGTACAGCTTGATGAAGACAAACATTCAACCAAGAAAGGGAACATTGCTCATTAACAAATATAAAACTTCACAGCAAGAATGCTTTGCTTCAAATGAGCCCTATGGAGACTCATGTGGAATAGGTAGAATTTTGCATCTTATTTAAAGTTATCTTGGTCAACAAAGACAAGAGTGCTAGAGACTAAATTACATCATTATCTTTACCAAAGAAATAATGTCAATCTGCATCTGCATATAAGCTAGAAAAGAATTATGAGAGGAACATGTTACACTTGAAACAAATAGTTTTTGTAGTCAAGACTCCAATCTGAATCTCTAGAAGCCACAAGGCCACTTGCATCCGTGCTTATGGACTCGGCACAAATATTAGGTCCTGCAGGAGACAAAATTTCTTTCTCTTTCCTAAGAATTTTTGGTTCCTGTTCAAGAAACTCTGGAGACCAAAGACCTCCATTTATGAGTGGATCGTCGTTTTCTATTCCAAAAGCATGCAGTGATTTGTGCTGGAGTTCACCTGATCTTTCATCATTGTTTTCTTCATCGGACACACACACACACATCTGCAGCAATCAAATTCATCCATATCAAAGGTCTGACTTGATAAGCCTTCCCTCCATGATATCCTCATCTGAGATAATGAAATGTTCTCCAATGTGGAATCAGAATTCCAAGAAGCACAACCATCCAAGGACTGAATTGATTTCGATGCACATCTATCCAGGAAAGGCAAACACGACTCTCTGAGCTTGTATTTGAGATTGGTGTCTGAACAACATTGCTGCAACTTAAATTATCAATTGAAACAGTCACTGTTCCCTATCAAATTATAGCTACCTTCTTCGGGCAAGCAAACCGTCCCACAATTAGACTTGGCTTGGGGAGTGGCAGAGAAATCTACATCATTTTTTTCAGATGAGAATTCCAGGAGCCCTTGAAAAGTGGAAACTCTCCTTGGAGATAGTAGAGCAATCCTACTTTTTCCAGTACTTCCCATGGCATCAGAATCCCCCTTTTTTTCACCGCTGTCACTCAAAAAATAAGAAGAAAATTTACAGAATGGCGAAGATAGAGACGGAGTACAGATTGGGGCCAACTCAATAGTCCTAGATGAGTCAAAAGAAGCACCTTTCTGCACCTCACCTTCCTTTCCAAGAGGAGATGACAACCAATTAACCAAAGCCTCAGCTGGCAAAGGAATCAAAGAATTTCTCGACTTAAATAGGATATTTTCAGCAGATTTGTTGACATCATCCCCACAAGAAGTAGATTTTTCAAAACCTGTTGAATCCGTGGGGCATCTCACAGTAAGAATTCCCCTAGACCTGCATGTCCTTTTATCTGTGACCCCGGAGATAAGGTGTCCAACCCCATAACAAACCGGTGTCACAGTTGAAGCTGCAACAGCAGCAAAATGTGAACCTCCTTGAATTTCAGGAGACACCGAGACCTCCACAGGTGGGGTGGTGGCCTTAATATTAATATTAGCTGAATTTGAATCCTATCCCACAAGCGGCTTATCATCAACAACTGCATAATTCAAAGTAGACGCGTTCAATAACTTTCCAACAGGAGTACAGTTCTCAAATCCAACAAAATTATCAGGAACATTAAAATTAAAATCAGAGGGCTCACCTACACCCTGTCCTTCTGTTTGATTGACCTCATATCTTTCAAACCCACAAGCTGGATTCCTCAAGGAATTGCTCACACCAGCTGAAATCTTCAACCTTTGGGAAGCTTTAGAGGCGGGTTTCTTGCTAGATTGCCAACGGGGAAGGAAAAAAGGCTTCTTGGTGGATCTCAGTGAAGAGGGTTTATGTCCAGGCCTTGTTAAATCAGGAGCTTATTCTGAACTTGCAGCGAGGTGGTTATTGTTACAACTGCTTTTAGAGCAAGATTTGGGCTTTCTCTGAAAATGGGAGGGCTGCTTTGAGTGTGATAGCAGAGAGCTAAGGCAACCTTTAGGGCCTTCAATGGATACAGAAGCCGATGACGACAATGAGCGGCCATTTTTGTTATTCTCTCGAGTGTTGGATCTTGGGAACGCTGGTAATCTCTGCTTCAATTCCATTTGCTTCTGCTGCTTCTTCTTCCTCTTGTTCTTCTCTTCTTCCATGGTTTCAAATTCGGGAATGGAGGGACCTTTTTTCTTTCTTTTTCTTTTGGATTGTTTGTTCTACAACGTTACTCTGACAAAAGAATTATTATTTTAACTAGTGGAATTAGTCGGCGCTTAGTGCCTGCCTTCTAATCTATGAAATTTTCAGCGATGGAGAGGGCTGGATTTTGCGCAAAACTTTGAATTCAATTACTTTTTTTTCGTTCAATTTATTTATTTATTATGTTCTGCTGTGATAGGTCTTGGATTCACAAATCATTTTTACATTCATTTAACCATGTCCAGAGAGAATCATAAATTTTGGATAATCGCATAAATTTTAATATTTGAAAACAAAAATATGATGAGAAAAACACTCTATTTTACCCACTCTGTTTAAGAGGTCTAATATTTGTGATTAACATAATAGGAGTGATAGCAACTAAGATGACTATGCAGTACAATTGGTATCAAACTAAGATGCATAAATGGCCAACTGACATTAGTATGAACAATCAAGTATCCATCCTCACATTAAAACAAAAACACAGGTAATAACTCTATCAACAGAATTGTAAATTTCGCAAATTTAGTCTAAAATACGAAGTTTAAAAAAAGCAAGAACATAAAACAAATTAACAGTGAAAGCATGGAAGCCAAACCAACTTCATACAACAACAAAAAAAAAAAAGTACACCAAACCTTTATCATAATTTTCCTTTATTTTTTTGGAGTCCTGATTTTAACTGAAACCACAAACCAAAAATAGTTTCAATCTTAAAATACAAGGCTAAAAATAAAATAAAAAATGTAATCTTTGACAAATGAACACTAAAATTGAGGAAAAATATATTCACGAAGCCACTTCTATTGAAGGCAAATCATAAAGAGTGAGAAGACAACTTTTGTAATTGTAATAACGCAGCACAAAGCAGAAGTAATGTTAAATAGCACATATTAATAAAATAGCTAAGGAATGTAGATCAACTTCGTTAGATCCACAGCCTAAAACTGCACAGAACATACACAAAATCAGAAAAATATAATATTGGAACAGATGAAAACTACAAAAAAACATAGGGAGGGCCATGCATGAAGGTTAAACAAAGCTAACCTATTAAGTTCTTCTTCGCTGCCAGTTTGGACTTGGTTTGATTCTTGTTGTTTTAGACTTATCTTTCTCCTTCTCCTTCTTCTTCTTCCTTTTCTTCTTCTTTTTCGCCGGCTTCGGGCCCTCTTTCACCTGCAACATCAACAATTTCAAACCATATACAGAAATAATATAACAAAAAGCAGGTATCAAAATTTTGAAAAAGGGAGGACAAACCGTAATTTACATAAATATACACTAAAATGCTAAAAACAAAATGAAGAAGCAAAGAGCATAAATCAGATTATCACAAACATTAGTTACAAAGTCAGCGAAATCCAGCACAGGAAGTCCACATTAGACAAAACCACATTAACATCTATAAAAAAATAAACAGTCAGTCTTATGGCTGATCACCATAAGCATAAGTTTGTGCTACACCACCCCAAGAACAACATGCAAGATTTCCTTATAAAATTGAAATCTGCTTCCCGAAAGATTCTTTGGCAACAACACAATAAACTGCATAATATAACATCACATCAGAAGAGCTGAAGTAAGCCATTTAAAATTAGACTCATATAGCATGATCCTGAGAACTTTGAACTCCAACAAGGATAACACAGTCCTCAAAATACCAGAATATTTCAACTTGAGGCAAAACCAGCAAAATCTTAGAATTATACTCATTTAAGCAAAAGAGGTCTTAAGCAAAAGGTCTAGAGAAAAGCAAAGTACAACAAAAGTTACTTTACGATATGTTGAACAGCAAAGGAAGCTCCCAGTGAACCATAATTATGCAATAATCATTGCCAAATAAGTAAAAAATGACTTACAATTCATGCTATGGGATTTTATGTTTTATACAACTAATAAAATTGTATCAGGCCCTGAAACCTGTAATTGGCTGCTTGACATTAGCACTTTTGAGTGTTTTTTACCATTTTATCTACTTCTGATCTTAGTTTATAGCCAAAACTTATGTAGAAAGCAGGCCTGGAGGTGCTTTGTCATCAGGTTTGGCAGTTCAAAATTGTGAGTCAGAAGTCCACTTTGTTTTTCAGTAGTTTTTTGTACTTTCCCTTTTTCCAGCAGTTAAAGTAGCTTTGTATAAGCATAAGTTAAAGAAAACAGGCACGTTATCCGGATCAGTACCCAAATTGTGCACAGAGATTCAATTTCCCACTCTTAAATTTATGAACGCTAAACATGAGTTTAAAAGGCCACAATCTATATCCGAGGATTAGCACTTACATCCTGCTCTGGCAGCCGCTGAGAGTCCTTTAACACCTTATTTTTGTCATTCATAAAATACAGAAAAGTCCCAAATCCTTAGCTGCATGACAGCAGAGACATCCAAATGATTACAACAGGTACAAATACACAAAACCAAATGATCCTGACACCAATGCTGGCAGAAGATGCTTGCTAGTTGTTCATTATCATCAAATGAATAATAAGTATACCAACCAATTGAGCTCAATGACAGGTTGATCTGTAACTGCAGTCTCAAAACATTGCTAAATCAACATACAGATCAACACTAAAGTAAGGCTATATCAATGTATTAGAAAGAAAAAAAGTCCCAAGGAATACTCCAACCAAGGAAAACCTAAAATCTTTAGCTAGCCCATGATCATGACGGCTTCATTTTTTTTTTCCGGAGAAAATGTAAACAGTTCTCGATATCAGCAGTAACCAAAAAGTCATACTGTATCAAAGCTTTATAACTATATAATGCCATTTGGGGAGGAAGTTAACATTAAAGCAGCTGCACAAAAAGCACATACCAGTGCAAACTGAGTTTAACCCTGAACAGAAATGTACACCTCTTTATATAATAAAGTAATAGCCAATGTAAAATCTTGAATTAAGACTCATGCTTAGTAATAAAATTGCTGATACCCAATCATTTTGTTTCATCCAAATTGAAAGGCTTTTTACAGCTAAGCCATGTCATGTCAATCAAGCTTCAGATATAAAGAGAGGAGAAAGACAGTCACATAAAAACATACTTGTTCTCATATTTCAAAATTGTAACTAATTGCTAGAACTATAACACTTTGAAAAGTAACCTTGAAATCATATTGATCCTGTGATGAGCAATCACTTTGTCAAGATTCTTTTTCTACACAGTTCTTTTAGATAGCCAAATGGTGAGGCACAATCGATTTTCCTCTGTTCTGAAGCATAGAAAAAGAGAAAAATTAAGAATAAAAATCTAGTCTAAAGGTAAAGAACTCTAAAAAGAGGCAAAATTAAAAATATATATAAGTTCACCTCCAATTTTCTGAGGCAGCATTTCCTTTATAATTCCTAATCATGCTCACTGGCTCAGTTTCTTTCATACAGTAATATTTCCTGCATTAATCAACAAATTAGGCACCAAGATTAGGGATTAACATAGTAGTAGTCTATGGTTGTTAACTGAAAATAGCTCAATAGAGTATATCCACGACTCAAATTAATCAAGAATCTACCACTATCCCATGTAATTCCTGTGTGCAAGGTTTGTTCTAATGCACCAACAATCTGCTAATGAATGTGTATCAGTAATGATCTTAAACTAAAATCATACCTTAGATATGATATTCTATCTCATTTGCATTGACAGTATATATTAATGTTGAGTTGCAAGTTCAATGTTCTATCATGCAATTACAAATTTTAGTTAGTTTTCTTCAATGTCAGAAAGTGAGCTTGAAAAAACAACAAACAAAATACACAAAAGTACATGCACTGACACAGTTAAAAACCAAAATTAAAACAACCTTCCAACAGTTATGGTGCCCAAATTCATTGTAGATGAACTCCATCCCAGGAATGATTTGCTTAAATGTTGGTCTATTTTTTGGCCTCTCAGTCCAACATTCTTGGATCAAACCTGCATAAAGGTTGTGAGAAATGAAACTCAATCCCAGCAAGGTACCTCACCTAATACCCCCATTGAGAACTGATAAATTTGCACCACTTAAACAAATAAAACAGAAGATTATTGAATGGGTCATTTCGTAATGCCACTTTTCCCACCCAAAAAATGCAAAGAAAAAATAAGCTAGCAAAACATTTTGACAGAACATGTGAAAATCAAAAGAAGAATAGCAAAAAATGTTCTTTTTGTCCATGAGAAATTCCAAAATGAAAGTTCGGAGATGAAATCTAGAAATAAGAAGTACCCTACTATGCCAAAATCAAGAAAACAAAACCCAAAAGAGACAAAAAGTGGTTTAGGCTGTGAAGTAAATCCATGTAAACAAAACATAACTGAAAAGTTGCAAACTTTTTCTTCAATAGTGGTTTAGGCCGCTACAGATGCTTCCTGTAATTGAAGAATTAATGATTCAGATTGTAGACAATGTTAAGTGCAGGAGAGTTAATGAAACCCCGGTTCGTTTTCAATACACTTTTTACATCGTCATAACGGAAAGTTAAGAAGTTGATGGCTGACCTTCTTCATTTTACTTTCCTTCTTCCACGTTTCCACTCCTTTATAGAATGCTTTAGTTGATATACCTATCACAACAACAGATGTGTTAGAACAAAGTGAATGCTGTGATATTCAAGAATTGAAGGAATTCTTCGGTTTGATTAAGGAACAATTCACTGTGATCTTTTCTTACCAATGACGAGGATGATGAGAAGAACTGTGACCATCCAATCAGCCAAGATGACATTAAAAACCACACCAATGCTGATTCCCAGCATAAGCATGGGCTGAAAGAGCAAGGCCAGATCATAGTCTATTATAGGCATGTCCAAAGTTGGATGCCTCAAACTCAAATTGTAATAAACTGTTGATCCAGCTGCAAATAACCCCCAAAACAACATTAGCAAACAAAAAATGAAATGAAAGGAAAAAAGAAAGCTTATCATTTTAAAAAATCATCCACATCCTTTCAATATACTCATTACCTCATGTATTCTTAAAAATGCACTAATTTACGCCCTTGTGATTAATTTCGGAAATTAATTTGATAGATAAACTGGATGTAAACCTTATAATTATACCAAATTTTAACCAAATAAAATTTGAATTTACTTATCCGATCTCTCTGCCATCTCTCATCTATTGTTAATCTCCACTTTAACTTCATTTTCTGTTCTTTTACCTCCACCAACTCGTCTTCTCATTCTTAGGAGATTTCACTCGCTATATATCTCGTTCTAAGTCATACAAATCGTGAATTGGATTATCATAACAAAAAAGACAAGTCTTATTTTTCAGTCATACATAGATTACAATCATTGGGCATATTAAAAATCCAATACAATTAACTTTATCAAAAATGACGAGTCTGGAGGTGTTGGTTTATGAGGGTGCAATTTATGTTGCACAACACATGATACGCACAAGTTAAAATGGCGAAAGAATGGTATAGTTAGGGCAGTGATAAACGCAAGAAAGAAAAATGCTAAATGCAGGGAAAAAAAGTGCTAAACGCAAGAAATGAGAGATAGTATTTTACAACTTTATCATATTTGTCCTCGATACGGTGCATGAATGATGAAACCCAGCAAAATGGGTTTCATCATTTGCTGGGTTTCATGCACCAGCTGCCACAAGTAAAGAAACCCAGCAATGGTCTCATATAATGAAACCAATTCTTTCATTATATGAGACCATTGCTGGGTTCCTTTCCTTGCGGCACCATTGTTGCCGGAAAAACCGATGCAATCCCGTTTTTCCGGCAGCCTCATTTTTTTTTTTGTTTCCATTATCTACATTATTGGATTTCTTGCTAGCAAGTCATAACTGATCTTTCTGTTCTTTTCTCCTTTTTGAATCATATTAGGTGCATGAAATACGCGACATCTTTTGGGATGCCTCATGGTTAAGAGAGGAGTCTATACAAGTTAAATGGCAGCGTGTTATCTTCGTTCCTGCTTGTGGGGGTCTGTTAGTTACTTTGCTAAACCTGTTCAAAATGCTTTGGAGGATCCAAACAATTGGAATTTGCCAATAAAAGTGAAAGCAACTCTGCGGCCAGTTTTTAAGGCACTGGCTGCTTGTATCACTTTGGGAACTGGAAACTCTCTGGGGCCAGAAGGTCCCAGTGTTGATATAGGTACCTCTGTTGCCCAGGGTGTTGGTGCGTTGTTCGACAATGGTAGTTACAGAAAGTTGTCACTCAAGGCTGCAGGGTCTGCTGCTGGAATCTCTTCTGGTTGGTTTTCCTGCATTCTGTTGCTTTTCAATTGATCTGGACATTTCCTTTTCATTCCTTATAATTACCAGTAGCATTTACATGCGGTGCTTTCTGTTTGGATGCGGACTTTAAGCTGTGTAATACTAGTTTACTGTAAAATTCTTCATTCCATTCTATAACAGTGCTTTATTGAGCATGTCCTTGCATGTCCCTCCATCCCTCTCTGTAATTTGTACTATACTTATAATCTGAATTAGCCATCACCTCAGCATTCATCATATCACACAGCATCCTTAAAAACCCTCATCGTCCTCTTCTTTCTTCCTCTCCCTTGGATATTGATGCAATTCTTCATTTAGTTTGCCTCTAAATTGTTGACTGTTATAGTTCTTGAGATGAGATTTCAAAATCGTGGTATATGTATCAGGAGTTTTTTTTTTTTTTTTTTTTTCACTTGTGTATGTTATTAACTTTTTTACTACCTTTCTTCTGCAGGGTTCAATGCAGCTGTTGCTGGCTGCTTTTTTGATGTAGAATCAGTGTTGTGGCCAGCACCAGCAGAATCATCCTCGTCATTAACAAGCACAACCTCAATGGTTATTCTTAGTGCAGTTATAGCTTCTGTGGTGGCAGAAATTGGTCTTGGCTCTGAGCCTGCCTTCACAGTGCCAAACTATGACTTCCGTTCACCCAGTTGTAATCACTGATTTTCTTTGCTCATACTATCATTAATTTTTTACTTTGTAGTTAAACTTTTGGAAGCACTGGAAATAAAAGGATAAGCAAATAAAGCCACTGCTGGTTCTACATTGCTTTCATCTTTATCTCATTTTGCTCTCTTTTCCAAAAGTGAAGCCTTTCCTAGTTACCGATAAGTGATCTTGAGTTGGGAAACATAACATGCCATTAATCATTTATCCTTGCTCAAGATTAATAATGAATATCTCTCTTGTTTTTTTCAGAACTGCCACTATATCTTTTGCTGGGAACGGTGTGTGGCTTAGTACCTGTCTCCTTTTCTAGATGCACTACATTTATGGTGGTAAATATTGACAATGTTCAGAAGGTTTCCGGTTTTCCAAAATCCATTTTTCCCATATTTGGAGGCTTGGTTGTTGGTTTAATAGCCTTAGCATATTCAGAAATTTTATACTGGGGGTTTGAGAATGTTGATATCTTGTTGGAATCACGTCCTTTAGCGGAAGGTATTTCTGCTGATCTCTTGCTTCAGCTCGTGGCAGTCAAAATATTTGCTACTTCACTCTGTTGGGCATCTGGTTTAGTTGGAGGCTACTATGCACCAGCCTTGTTTATTGGTGCTGCTACTGGAATGGCTTATGGAAAAGTCGTTGGCTTTTTGATTTCTCAGTCCAACCCCATAGTTCATTTGCCCTTCTTGGAAGTTGCATCACCACAAGCATATGGCCTGGTACTATTTAATTATGCCAAATGACTCAGTCTGAATGCTTCCCACACTTGTAAGCATATCAATTGCTTCTATGCATTTAAGGATTCAAGTTTGCATAAGTAGACATAACAAAACTGTTATCTGAAGGACATAATTTTCATGTGGCCTTTTGATCTATCTTTTCTACATTTTTTGGGGGTCGGCTTGACTCTGTTTATATTTCTTGTGTCCAACTGTCTACTACTTTCGAGTTTCTCTGTAAGTTGTGAAGAAATTTACAACAATGAAGTGAAATCAAGGTGATCAAGGATTCTATTTTCAACTTTTAAACAATAAAGAATTACTATTGAGTATTTTCATTGATGTTCTAAGATTTATTTCATATTGAAATTGTCCTTTCATTTCTAGTAAGGAGCTGTAATATTAACAGATCATGCAAGACTATCTCATATTGAAATTGTCCTTTCATTTCTAGTTAGAAGCTGTAATATTAATAGATATGCAAGACTATCCAGCATGAAATTTTCTGCAATTTTTTCCTGCTATTTTCCATTGTCAGAGCCTGACTTCCTTTTTACTTGTTCAATAGTTCTTTAAACCTTGTGCTCCATCCTGGATGTTAACCAAGTCATCAGTTGGCTTTAGATAAAGTAACACAAGCCAGTATCATCTTTTGGTGCTTTTGATACTTGGATGGAAATATTCTGCTTTGTGACTATGCGTCTGCTTAGACCTGGAAACTAGTAATAGGTTGCATTCAGGATGTTGTTTAACAAAGATTTCTTGTGTATCATGTTTCATTGAGCACAAAATAACTGCATTTAATTTTGTTGTACAGGTTGGTATGGCTGCTACTCTGGCAGGGGTATGCCAGGTACCTCTCACAGCAGTTCTGCTTCTGTTTGAGTTGACACAAGATTACCGGATTGTTCTTCCACTTTTAGGTGCTGTGGGGCTATCGTCATGGATTACATCTGGGCTGACAAGAAGAAAGGATATTAAAGGAAGCAAGGAAGCTAATGATAAGGTTTCCAGTATAACTCCTCAGCTTGAAGTATCTTCATCCAGCTCATCTGTTTCATTGCCCGCCCTTTCTGTTGGTGGGAAAATATCAAATAACAAAGTTGAACTTAATAATAGCAGGGGTTCACCCTCACTGGATGACCCAGATGATGATACAAGTGACACAGCAGAGAGGATTTGTGTTGCACAGGCCATGAGAACAAACTTTGTGACTGTCCTTCCACGCACTTCAATAGCAGAAGTGGTATCCCTCATGTTAGCGGAGAAGCAGTAGTGTGCAGTGATAGTTGACGACAAGAATATCCTGATTGGCCTCATAACTCTAGCTAATAGTCAACAGTTCACTGAAAGGTTGAATGCAAAAACCAAAATTTCCAAGGTACCTTTTGGACTGCTTTTGATTCTTTGATTTCTCATTATCATGTGGTTTAAGCAAAACTTAAGGATTTTGAATTGTAGGAGCTTCTAGTATCTGACATATGTGTCGAGCTAGTAAGTCCAAAGCTGAAGAGATTGGTGGCCCTCTCATTTTGTTGCAGGTGCAAGATTTGCTTCTGATAATTTTGTTACGTTCCATTTTGCATGTCATTAGAATATTCACTAATCACCTGAAACTATTTAGTTATGGGCATGGGAAAGGCTTGTCCCGTTTCGTTTGCTGAAAAGACTTCCGAGGGAAAAATCGGCATATGCTGAAGCTGAGGGAAATGCTGGTGGCCTTGTTTTTAGAAACGAGGCGGAAGCTCGTCTTGTTGCTCATAAGGACATTGATTTACCTGGGAAACCAATAGGTAGCAGGTATAAAGCACCTGGTGGTGTAGAATAATTAGTAGTCTATTTGTTGTTTATCCAGTTATCCATGAATAATTCAACTTATAACTTTCATATAAATGTTTACTAGGTGGAGAGAGAGATTTAGGCATAAAAAAGGGGTTGCACATAATTTGGAACTTTACAGGACAAACTCAAGGAGGGCGAGGTTAGATTGATGTTTCTGTGTAGCTGGTAGTGTTTGCTGCGTGAAGGTTTTCACTTGTTTTTCAATAACTTTAGCCTTTCTTGTCTTCTCAGTTTATATGGAAACCTTACTCTCCGGAAGTTATTGCCCAATTACCTGCATATTTTTTGTCGGGTGAAGAGATTCGGCGTGCAATGTCACCGCTTATATGTTTTAGCGTTGTGGAGTGGCATCTTCCAAATCGAGTAATGCGTCAGTTTGGGCTTAAGCAGACGAAGCCAGCTCAATGTGACACTAGGAAGGATCTCCATCGGACTGATATGCGTGGAAGGGAAGGTTATGACTTTGAGAAACTTCATCTGCACCATGTTGTACTCTGGAGAGATCGTCATCAGCACACAATTCAGGGTGAACCATTTGATGGTGTCATGGCTGATGATGATCCTTACCTTGTGTGGTATCGTGGGATTACTCGCCTGAGGAGCGGGAATCCTAATCAAAAGCAAGAAGAAAGATCCATCGAGAAGGAAGAGATAATCAAGTCAATGGTAAAGTTAGGTACAAGTCTTTCATCATTTTAGTTGCTGAACCTTATTTTTGATGAATCCTCTTTTCTTCTCTCTCTCTTTCTCTCCTGGCAGGCATAGACCATAGCAAACATCTACCAGAAGTGCGATGGAACCATCAAGGACTATAATGAGGATTTGGCACTACAGTCCCTGATACAAATACGCAAGATGTGTCGTGCCTCAATGGATACATTTCAGAAGCTCCATGGCCCAGCAGCAGAGCTAGCATCTGAGATCCTCACATCAGCTAAAATTCTTTGTGTTTAATGTATTTAGCGCCCCAGACTATCCTCAGTTTCAGGTCATTTCTTGTCCATTTATCATCTTCTTTATCCTTATTTATCATCTTCTTTATCCTTATTTGTTATGGTTATGCCCCCAAGTAATATCCCTCCTGTATCATAAGTTCCCCACATCCCCCCCTCCCCCCACCCCCCTCTCAGGGCCCCCCTCCCTCCCCTAAGTTTAAATATGTAGGACATGGTTGACTATGTATTCCCTTGGAGAATCTCCCTTGATCAAAAATCAATTTTCAATTAGCGTGGCAAACAAATGCAAACTTTATGTATCTTACCTTGACAAGACCTTCAGTTATTGCTTGGATTAAGAAAAACAGCCTAGGGGTGCCTCGTATTGATAGATTGTCTACATATAGTAGCACTAGATCTACTTCTCTTTCAGGATTGAAAATTTTGTACATTTCTTTTGGAAAGGAGATTCCTTTTCTGATGCTAGCCTGCTGATATGGATTTTCATTTTCTTGATTAGTGTTCAATGGAGGGGAAACTGACTTGTGTGTTTTATTAAGTATGGATCTTGAGATTACATATTTTGGACTTGTGTATATTGTCATTTTGTTACTGTAAGTTATAGCTCTCATAAAGGAATAAAATGCTTATTTAAGTCCTGAAAATTTGGTAACTGTTGCCTCAATTTTACAAGTTAGTATTATTCAACTAGATATTTCTACTTGCTATCCTGTTCTTTAACTCTGTTAACCCTGTTTTATTTTATTTTCTTAGAACTTTAAGTGGAAAATTTGTGAAATTGTTGATCACTATCTTCCTTTCTTTGGACTGTGAAAGCACTTGTCATGCTTAAAGAGAATTCAAGTTGGTAGGCTGATAAGAATGGATTGATATGTTCTCTGCATTGGCAGACATGAAGCACTGAAATGTATCAGTTGGCAATTTTACCTGACATTGTTAATTACTGTAACGATGAAACTATGTGTGCTAATGTTGTAAAGTGTTGTCTGTTGTCTAAATGTAGCAGGCGCAAGAGGCTAGGTACCAAAATAAAGGAGCGTATGTTGTTCTTGACCACCCTGACTTTGATTCTCCATCTGTACGTACTTTTGATGCCGTCAACCCAAGACCCAAGGTATTCATCCTGATTACTTGTAAACCAAGTAGAAACCGTTATGGGCAGCACCTATATGTTGACTGGGAACCATTTGCAGCATTACTTTTTAAGTGTACTCATTTTCAATTATTTGTTGCTTTTGCGTGCGTAAGAGTAGGTAGGCATAGATTCAGTTTTGCTTTATTGAAGGAGGACATTTATGTGTTCTTGTTAAACTTAGACTCTTGTTTAAAATCTGTTGGCAGGCAAATGCTTACTATGATTACAGAAAGTTGGATGATTCTAGGGAAGAATGGAACTTGGCTGGTTCTGATGAAGAAATGGACTTGGCTGGTGCCTCTCATGAAGAAATGGAATTGGATGCTGGGACTGATGAGGATTTGGATGTCGCGCAGGAATAATTGGTTTGCGGTTTGTGTCCAAAAATTGAAGGTGCGTGTTATTGTAATAAATTTATAATGCTTTCTGCTTTCATTCATTTTCCACAAGAGATGCATATTGGTTGTGACATTTGTGCTTGCTTCTTCTTCTCGTGTACAAAGGGAGGATTTGAACTAGTTGGTCTCTCAGTAGCAAAGGCACGCCTGAGATCTTAAATTGCTCCCAGTTTCTACTTATGCTTGTCTTCAATTGGGGTTGATAACTTAAGGCAGTTAGTTCAGGCACTAAATTGCTCTATCCCTTTCTGCCTTAGGTTCCTATGTGTCTGGATTAATTGAAGACAAATAAAGTTAATATTATTCTTAAGAGAAGAGATGAAGCCTTTGTACATATATTAGACTAATATTATTCTGGTTTTTCCATGTGTTGTTTAGGATATGGTGATTTTTGTGTGTTGTAGTGTTAATTTATGTTTGTTACTAACTTGTCATATTACATGTTGTTATATTGGAAAATTATATTTACACTCCACTTCTTTTTATTGACAATTATATTAACATTGGTATCCCTATGTGTGACAAGAAGACTTTTTTCCTTATTTAATTATTCCCTGAGTCGTTGCTAGTCACTGCGAGATAGAAATTGGAGATTGGGCAATAGGTAACTACATCCAACCCAATTCCAGTCGCATTGTTGTTGCTATTGCAAGTGAATAAGATCTCAAAGTAATCGTTCCTAGTCGCGTTTAGACTTGTTTGTTTTCATTGGTTTTGATTTTGTATACTAACCTTTATATATTTCCAATACACTTTCTCTTTTTCCAAAACCATCTTTCAAGACATAATAAAGAGCACCTCGATTTTCTCCTATAAGCTCTGCAAATATGTAAAAATGCAGTCAATATTATTGTGTCAATTCAGTTACTAATGTAGGTAACAAAGCATTGTACAGAAAGTGGTCTGGTCTCCCAAGTTTCAGTTCTGACATTTTTCATCATCCACATCTAAGTAGCTGCGGTGCCTTTTCTATTCCTCTGCAACATGAATTTCCATTTTATAGATTCCCAAAAAGCAGGAACAGCAATTTCATCAGGGACCTCCTTGAATGATGGAAGGTAGTTCAAATCCACAATGACATGGTCACCTGTGGTCTCCTGAACCTGAAATTCCTCAAGAAATAAATTATCATTGCCAACTGGAAAAGCACAGATGCTAACAACGTCAGTCAAATTGACCTAAAGTAACAAAATATACAGATAACTTTCACTTGTATACAATTAGTGACCTAAAGTAGCACAGATGCCATGGATGCAGTATATGACTCGACAAACTCAGTTTTTGGTCCATCCTAATCGTTGAAGGAATGATGGGTATAAAAGAATTTTTAGGTTCTATCTTTATTTACAACAATAACAACTTGCATCCATGAGAACAAAAAGAGGGTTTAACAATCAGAATGCCTCGAAATATTACCATTTCTTTTGCATTCAGTTACTTGGCAGTTGGCACATTTACATAAATACAATTATACCAAGGCTTCAAATTATAGCAAAACATTCAAAACAACTTCAGGCTCCAGTTCGACCAACTACATTTAAAGCTCAAGTAAATTTCATGGACTTCTTGCAAATTTTCATAAACTTCTGACAAGCAAATCAAAACTTTCCCCCGATAGTTGCAGTAATTTTTCAAATGTAAGAAAAGCTGGTCCAAAGAGAATAATTAGTCATTCCAAGTAATCAGACTTTGTAAGTGTTAACAAATGATACTCACAACAACATCGAAGCCAAAAATGGTAAGGTCAAGAATATTTCTGAGCCAATTTGCAGCATCAGTCACAAGTCCAATGTCGATTTGCTGGTGGGAATCAAGCTGCTGGGTTTTCTTGTCCATGGGTAATGATTTTAAGCTGCATGCAAAAGCAATAGTGATCACTATCCAAAATGTGCTCTACATGATCATCGGCAGTGTAATGACAGATATAAGAAATAGCAAATTATGAAAATGCAGTGCCTGTTAAAGAGGATAGGCTTGAAGCCACTCTCCTCTGAAAAGCTCATCAAAGTAGCTGCATTAGGTGTAGAGTTTTTGATTGTGTTGTAGATTTTCTCCCCCAAAACATAGAACTTATACAGACGGGATGAGTGGTCCACATATTCCTGCAGTTTCAAATGCATTTCCTTACAGTTTGATCACAATAAAGAACTTGCCAACGCTACTGAAGGCTATATGTTTGACCATTACAGATTTCTAGATAACCAGACAACAAAATTTGATTTTCTTGGCCTTCAAAAATCCAATAGTCAGCCAAGGGAACCATGTTCTGAGCCACTATTATGCATGAAGCGAATCATATTCACAGCAAAAGGTAGCTATTGCATAAATCAATCAACAAGACCTTTCACAAATAGATTTTATCACCAACACTGTTAAGGTTCCATTCTTACCTGAATAACTGCTGGAAGGGGAACACTAAGGCCTTTGTAGTCCTCCACATTAAAGACAATAGCCTGCCATTTCAGGGGGGAGAAGGAAACAGAAACAAAGTGTCATGAATGTAGATCACTACATATAAAGGCAAGTCAAACACAATGAAAGGCTGTGAGCAAGTCACTAAATCTGCATGCTGGCACTGATGCAGATGGTGAGTATTATAGGATATATACAAGGAAACGAGAATTAAAGAAACAAAAAGTGCAGAGAAAAAGCTTCTACTTTCCCAGATCAGTTCAGTTTGCAAGATTATTAACTCAAATGCATTAAACATTTAATTAACTATCACCATGCTGTGAGCATCAGCTACACCACAAGCAACTTGAGGTTTCACAATGTTTGGGAGAGATAGCTTGGCCCCAGACAACCTATCCTCGAAACTGGGCTCTTCAAAGCTATCCACCTGCACAGTGAGAAAGATAAAGAGTGAATTGCCTGTGGGCTTAGAGAACTATGGACTGCCAAGTCAAACCTCAAAGTGAGTTTAAAGTAATAAAGGATCAATGTAGAATACAACAGAGCATATAAAACTTCTGCAATTTTCTTTGCAATACATGGTGCAACCATAAGCATCTGAACCCTTATCAGAGGTCCTATCAACAGCTAGTGCATGTTGAACTTTAAGCAACATAATTAACAACAGCGAGCACACATTTAATCCTCACTTGTATAATTAACTAATATTAAAATGGGAAGGGTAAGACCTAAAAAGAATTGAAACACATAAAAAATCACATGTATATTTAAATATAAATGAAACAATATGAGATATGATCCATGTAGTCAACACCACATATTGGGATTAAGGTTTTGTTTGTCGTTGTTGCTGTATAATTAAACAAATAACCTCTTGAACTACTAATGTGGCGTTTTGTAATTGCAGATCATCCCACCTCCAGGCAACCTTGATACGTGGCAACAGAAATAACTAAATATGAAACAGTCACCAGAGAATCCAAGAGAGAACAAATCCTTACACCAGTTAACTTTATTGAATAAGAAAAAATTCGATAGCAACTCTGCAAACAGTTCCCAGTTAAATCAAATAATTATTTCATTTTGCAAACAGCTTGAAGTTTTAACATTTTGCCGACAATATTCCTACAGTTTGTTGCCAGCTATGAAATTATATTCAATTTCACAAAGACATGTTTCAGATCTTGCAAGCAACCCTTGAAACCTTTATTGGACATTGCTTTTCCAGGAAAAGGTAACATATTGCAATTCTAGAACATCCAAAATCATAATAATAGGTTCTTTGTTGATGTAAGCATATCATAAGCACCATCATAGCAAAAGGACCTTCAGATAATGTGGACCTCTGATTTTATAGCTGCTTTTTGTGCTGAGGTCTTCCAAACCACATAAGATCTCCTGGATTTTCAGCCTATCCACAACGGGATGAATGTTATCAAATGGATCAATCACACACAAGTCCATATGGGTTTCAGTATACCTGGAACACAAATACATTTGAACCATGGTTAAGGAGTATTCAATTTAAAAATAGCAGAATAATTATTACTGCCGTTTTTTCCATAGTGCTTGTAACAATTTCTTAAAAAATGCTTCTTCAGGAAATTAATCAGATGCTATAGAAGTTTCTATGAGAAATTTTATTCAACTAGGCATCACAGTAACACACATAAAGAACCAATCAATATTGCTCAGGTTGAAGGTACCTTAGTAATTCCTGCATGCCATTTGTAAATGTGATTTTGCTAACGAACTTTAAGACACTGCTCATTTCAACATCAACTATCTCATCTGTTGCTTTATGGAGCAAAATATCAACTTCTTGTAATTGAGATGATATGGGAAGCTCATAATTAAGAGGAAAGAAGATCAACCCGTTCGCAGTTGGACATAAAGGGAATGCTCCTCTCTGCAATTATAAGAGACAACTCTAAGTACCTTCGTCTAGTTGTTTGAGTATAAGTTCGGCATGTAAATAACACAATAGCTGAAGCCTTCATGTGAAACAGATTTGACCAACATAAAGAGCTGCTTTAACTAAGACTAAATAAAAATTAAAGCTATCTAATACATTGCACCTCAGTTAATGCCTTGTTGGTGATCCTGAAAGCATGCGAACTTAGATAGTCAAGAACTTCCAAGGAGCATTTGTAAATGCATAAGGTACAATGTAAAATATAAGGCCATCCTTAGCTAATTGTTTCTTCTGCCACACTTCATAGTCTATCTAAAAAGTAACTAGTATTGCACTGTACTCAAATCAACCAAATAATAATAATAATAACAATACCCAAATAGAAAAGGAAACAACTACTCAGTTATTAGGTATGAAGTCTGCCCACTACCAACCTTAGCAAAGTCTTCTTCACGAGACAGTTTCATTCTGTAACCAACCACTAGGATGTCCTCATTGCTTTTTACCTGTTAATCATGGTTTTTACAAAGTGTTATGCTTCCATCATCAAGTTATAAGCAGAATACATAAAACATCAAAAGAAAGTATCAAGCAAACCAGCTGGAATTCAGGTATCTCCTTAGTTGCAAGGTTTTAGTGATATTGAAGTATTTAGCTAGGCTTCATTATTTGATTTGTGGTCTTCAGCTCAAAAGGCATTTTCAGTAGTAAAAAACACTGAAGTGGGGTTTCCAAAAATGTTTAGCATTTGATATTGTGATAACAGGTCAATACATTCATAGTTCTCAAAACACATTAATAAGACTCTTCAAGTTGGTTTGTTTGTTGACAAATAGACTGTTTATTATTAAACAGTAGCGTATGTATTGTGTGAAAGAGGATGTTAACCTCAAAAGGATTTAATAATAAGTAAATTATATGGCATGCAACTGTTTTTTCCAATACTTGATTATCCTTAAAGCAAAACAGTAGAAAATGAAGATTAATTTACTCAATGACAATAAATGGTTATACAATATACAGACTCACCGTAGATCAAATTTTAAGCTACAAATTAAAATATGAACTTGGAAATTGGTTCTCAATCTTCAAAATTATTGAAACACTTGCGAGTTAATCATCAGCCAACCTTACCTCTATTCCAACTACCTAAGGAAACATCTTCTGGATTCAATCAGTCTTTAAAATTATGATTCTGTTGATTATATTCTCTCAAAATCTTACATTTGCTAATGGAAAATAAAGGAACACACTTTCAAAAATGAAAGGCACATCCGTCATCCTCATACCAAACCTCTTTCCAGCTCAATTGTACTTGTATAGCACAAACTGGGTAGTTATGGTTTTACACCATTTACACCTTAGTTTAAAAGAAAAGCCTCAGCAAAGATTATATTGTATAAATGCATCATAACTAAAGATTCAGTTGTAACGCAATTATTTTGAAATACTGAAAAAACAACAATACCTTTGTTCCTTGCATGAAACACTCAAATGGAAAAATATATTACAAGTTAATGCTTAGTCATAGAATAGCTTCAACGGAAAAACAGAGCCTTGAGTAGTAGAAATACCTTTTTATTCAAACGGCAAATAATTAAAGGCAACTCTTCAAGCTTGTTAATCACAAAAATGCTCGAATTTTCACTTGCAGTCGCAGATACAATATCTGAGAAAAATGTAGAATCTCAATTTTAGCCGTGAGTGAGGCTTTTACTGCTTCAACAGTAAAAGGTCCCAACTTGGAGTGAACCATCAACTATAAAAGGGAATCCACAAAATCAAAAGGTCACAATGATATCCAAAGAATGAAGAGCAACAGATACTGATCCACACCATTAGATAATACTTGTCCTGGAGAACCTGTAAAAGAAAATGCATGATCAGTCATCTAAAGAATGAATCGAAATCTTACAGATGATAGTTATCAAATCTTCAGCAAAAGCTAAACTTTTGCAATGAAGGTATCGCATGCACTATAGGTCAACCTACTATTTCCTTGGAGAGTAGCATCATATATATCTCTAGTATAACATCTCGTCAAACACTAAGGATAATTTTTTTTTCCTGAGGCAGGAACGTGGAGTTGTTCCGATCTTTTCATAAACAGCTAAGCTCTTTCTACAAGGGAAAAAGGATCACTAATGTCCAAAAAAGAAAAGCATTGAAACATATACCAATCTCCAAAAGAATAAGCATCTAAACAAACTTTGTGAGAAGGAAGAGGAGTCAAACTCACATAAGATGACAGTCACCCAGCCAGAATTCCTCAAATTCAGAGACAGGTTCTCAGTGTAATTAGAAACAAGAAGAATGGAACTTGGTTTATTGTTGCCCAAAGCCAATGAGGCATCATTTGCAAGATTTTCAATTGATGATGACTGCAGTATCATAGAACTGAACAAGTTTAATCGGGTCAGTTCTTCAAGAAGATTTACCTACAATACGGAGATAAATTGGTTATGGTTCCATGTTCCGATGTACAGAATTATTTAAAATAATCAGGGTTATAGCAACAAGAAGGTAAACTAGACTAATGATCCCAAACAAAGCAGCTAACCACTAATCATAGTTAAGTACATAGTCAAGCTTCTCAAAGTAGAAACTGCCCAAAGGGAATCTGTGAATGGTTAAGAGTTAAGAAAAGAGGGGAATTCTAGAACACTAAATTTTTTCTCATGAAAACATCTAGGATTGGACAAAAATCTACGCAGTGTGTAGTTACATATCAAACTCACTGCAACAAGCATTATTGCATAAACACATCAGAGCTCACCATTTGGAAGCTTTGGCACATAAGGTTGAAAGAACTGACGATAGGCGCCAAACGAATACCTACTCTACAACCTGAAGCCTAGATAATTTCTTACTGATTTCAAATCCTGGGCCAAATAGGGATGTTTAGATGTTTTAGTGCTGCTCAAAATAGAATTATTTGCATGATGGAATAACATCTAATATAGAAGTACTTGCATTAATTGAAAATCACACTAATGATAAAATGCCATGTGAGTATGCAACAAACCTGGACAGCTGAAAGTCCTGGCTCGTAAAATATAACCTGAAAATGTGGTAGATTAGACCGGTCAAACGTGGAATAAAGCTAAATCAAGAAGAAAATTTCAACACACAAATAGGCTATGCCCTGCATGAAGGAACATATGTATACTGGACAATGGGGTCTCAATGGTGATATGCAAAATATCAGATATTGATACCAGAGAAGGAGGGGGCGCATAGAAGCTCCTGCATGTGCGGGTCAGGGCCATAAAGGTTTGATGTAAGCAGTTTTTTACCACTGCACTAAGGCTTCCCTTGGCAGATTTGATACCATAATCATGTAAAATGCATCTATAGTGAATAATTACCATCTATGATTAACTGTTTCAGAAACAACGAAAGGGTTTGCAAATTACTACTTTTGATGGCATGCGCATTAACAGCTAAAAGATTCAAAAGTTTAGCATAGCGCATCTACATTTCCCATCCGGACTCGTTTGTTTCCAATAAAAGTAGCAAACTTTATCATCAATCTGAATAATACCAGTCAGAAAGAAGAAAAAAAAACTAAAACCATCACAGAATTGCATGCACATGACATGTATGAGAAAATGCGTCTACGATTTACAAGATTCATCCGCGTGTGCAAAGATGAAAGATGAAATACTGACGGCGGGGATTTTGGAATATTGAAGCTTGCGAAGTAGAGAATGAGCAGCAGGGCTGAGGAGTGAGGGATCCGACGGAAGAATCAGTGAGGCGTCAATCAAGATCCCATTCACTGCACCGCCGTTAACAACCATTTTCGCTTTTTGCTACTCAGACAAGAGAAAATTCTGCCACCGGAAATCAATGTTGTGAGAGTCATAAAACCCAAACTTAAAAGAGAGATTCTGGTTCCCAACAAGCTTACAACTGACTACTGAGTAGCACACTAACGTTGTGGTGAGAGCCAAAGTCAATCATTGTCTTTTTCCCAAATACTTGAGTTTTAATTGAGTATTGTTAAATGCAGGAAAGAAAAATGTTAAACTTAAAGAATAATAGATAATATTTTCATATCATACCCAAAATATCGTCACCTCTAATTTTGCCTACCAGCCCCTGCCCCACCAAAACCCACTCTTAGGCTGCCTAACCCCCAAGGGTTAGACAGCCTAACCCCTCATTACAGGGTTAGGCGGTCTAACCCTTAGGCCGCCTAACCCCCTATTACAAGCTTAGACGGTCTAACCATGTTTTGTTTAACTCTTAAGTTGCCTAAACACCCCCCCCCCCCCCCCCCAAGTAAAGGGTTAGAAAATTTAATCCTTAGGCCGTCTAACCCTACAATACAGGATTAGGCGGTCTAATCCTTAGGCCGCCTAACCCCACAATACATGATTAGGCAGTCTAAACTTTAGGCGGCCTAACTCCAAATTTCTGTACAGTCGAAAAAATGGAGATTTACTCCATTTTTTCCAGCAAACAAACTGCAACGGGGCTCTAATGAAACCCAGCAAGTGGGTTTCTGGGTTTCATATAAGCAATTCCATTGCTATGAAACCCATTGTTGGGTTTCTTTCGTCGAAGAAGTGCAGCCAGATCTGGTTGCTTAGAAGCAGCCAAATCTGGTCAGATTCCGGCTGTCGGCGACAGCTTTCCGGGGCTGGGTAGGCAATATTATAGGTAGGCGTATTTTGGGTATTATTTCAAAATATTATATCTCATTCCCTGCGTTTAGCACTTTCTTTCCCTGCGTTTAGATATTCCGTTTTAATTTTGTTATGTCCGTTCTCAAATAAAGTATTTTTGACACATTTGGAAGAAGAAAAATCTAAAGTTTTTAATTTTACCAATTATTTACGGCAATTTACCTTTTGATCTCATATAGGAGTTACATACTGCTATTAATTACATTACCATTTTAGATGCACATCCGATGTGCCCAGTTTGCCAATCGAAACTCAGTCACTAAATATATCATATCAATCCGGCATAAATTA
This sequence comes from Leptodermis oblonga, assembly GCA_016801395.1. Lineage (NCBI taxonomy): Eukaryota > Viridiplantae > Streptophyta > Magnoliopsida > Gentianales > Rubiaceae > Leptodermis > Leptodermis oblonga. Next base: position 2,289,913 of record CM028754.1, read on the forward strand.
ACATATTGTCGAAAAATCACTTCTACCCGAATAGATAGGGGAGACGGACGCAATGGACCAGTGAAAAATTCCAATTAAATTGTGCCACGTGGCAAACTCTAACTTCTATCTAGTAACCCACAAACGGAGCCGTAAGCCAAAAAAAAAAAAAAAAAAGGTAAAATCCATCGCACCCTTGGTTCAGGAATTTTCCATAGAAGCAAAAATTCTCCCGATTCCTAAGCTTCTTCATCTCTTCTTCCCCTAATTCTGAATTATGATTGTGAACAGAGGCAAAACGTTGACCCGAAAATTTCAACTGGGGCCATCAATCCATGAAAACAGAGAACCTCATTGCTTCAGGTACACATGGGGTTGTTATATATGCATATTCCACGTGTTCTTAAGTAAAATCAAGAATATACACCATAATTCTTCCAATGTTCAAATCTCGTAAGTGCGATCAATTTTTGTGGATCAGTTTGCTTTTCAGCTTTGCTTCTTCTTGTGTTCGAAATTAAGCCACTGTTTGAGTTCTGGGAACTTATAGTTTCATTTGATGTTTGTGAGTCTCCTATAACAAAATCCCAAATTTCTAACAAGAAGCAGAGCCGCAGGATCTTGAACCCAAGAAGAATCATTGACGTGCAAAGCAAATTGATCCATAATAATGGATTACACGAAAATTGAGAAAATTAAAGAAACCAATCTAATACATTCTAACCCAAACTACGCAACTTTACGACAAAATTTTGTTGCTGAAGCCAACAGACAAAGTTCTGGCTAAGCAAATTAGATTGTATGGAAATCGGAACAAACACCAAAATCTTTCAGCCTGAATAAATCATCTGAACTAAGAACGAGTAAACTACAACAGGATTTTCGGGCGACAACACAATTTTATTTCTTCAAGCAATGGTGATATATGGGAATCTTAGGCTCTATTCTCTTGTGGTTTTGGTAGAGGAAATTTTATTAGAGGGAAGTTTTTTGTTAGAAATTTTTTAGAGGAAAGTTTTTTTTGGGAAATTGTGTAAGTGAGAGATAAAAAAGTGTAATGATTGTGTTATTTTTTGAATTTATGTGAGTAGGTATTTAGAGGGAATTTTAAAATTTTAATTTTAAATTGTTGAAAAAGTGAAGTTGTTTCTTTGTGTAAAGTTTTAGAAAAAAAAAGTGATAATTCTCTACCAAAGCCACAAGAGAACAGAGCCAATATTCTTGAAACTCTCACTGTCTCAGAGAACAACTTTTTTTCTTTATTGGATCAACTACAAGAAATTATGTAGCTTGGCCTCCGTTCACAAGCAGAATTCGGGATTGTTTATGAAGAAGCTTAATTTTCTTATGTGAACAAGGATTTAAGAATTGGAGAGAAGTTTTGCTTCCGTGGAAAATTCCTGAACCAAGGGTGCGATGGATTTTACCGCAAGAAATTTACCTTTTTTATTTTGTCCTTGACGTTAGTAGCTTAACGCAAACTCCGGTATGAAGAGAAATTATTCCCTACTCCCAGAGCATACACATCAGCAAGTGATGTGGTACAACAATCCACTAATAATTGGACACGTGGCTTCTATTGCTTACCTTTTAGGGCATGTTCTTTATGTAGTTCTGAGAACAGGTCTCAGAACCTGTTCTCAGCCAACTTGGGTCTGAGCCCATTTTTAAGAAACAGGGTTCTGAGAACTGGGTTGTAACCCAGTTCTCAGCCCAAGTTAAAGAACACGGGTCTCAGTCCAAATTTAGTCCGAAATTTTTTTTTCCTATTTTTTAACCTTCTATTCATTTTCCACTAAAATTTAATTTATTTATTTTAAAAAGGCAGCAAAATATATGGGAAGCAAAATATATGAGTTTCAACCCAAATTTTTTTCCAATACTTTTTTTAAAAATTTTTACTTTTATTTTACTTTTATAGTAAATAAACCCCCAATCTTTCATTTTTTACACATTCAACCAAAATTTTTTTTTTCAGTATAATAATATTTCTGAAATACTAAATGTTTATGATATATTTAAATTTACATAATATTTTTAGTTTAACATAGTTTAATTTGAAAAAATAAGTTGGGGCTGACATTTAAGAAACAGAAAATAGCAGGGGCCTATTTATAAAAAAGACGATGAACAGTGTCGATGACACTGTTCATCGTCTTCCCCAGCACAAATTTTTTTTTTTTTCAGTTTTTTCGTTTCCTTTTTCCAACACAAATTCCGCACTCCTTTTTTCTTTCTTCTTTTTCCAGCAACACGTTCCGATCTTCGTGCAGACCTTGTCAATTTGTTCGCAATCGTTGAGGGCACAATTTCTCCGAAATCCCTAGGATCCAAATCGGAGGAGAATGCGTCAGCGGGGAAAGCAACAACACAAAACTTCAACGACCCATAACCTTGTCGGCAAACTTACCTCACTTCCCCGAAGCTCTGCACCGATCTCGTCAATTTGGTCGACTCGGTGGAGATTAGCATTTTCCCAAAATTCGTAGGTTAAAATTTGGTGGAGATGAAGAAGCAAGAGCAGAGAAAGAGGATTCCGTTTCTATGTTGGGGTACCATTTTTTGGTCTCAAACCAGAAACTAAGAACTGGGTTTGAGGCAAAGTCTGCGAAACATGGGTTTCAGCCCATTTTGGCCTTTTTTTGGTCTCACCCCCCAAAAAAAGGCCTAAACTGGGTCTGAGAACGAAGAACAGACCCTTAATTTTTTTTTTCCCTCCATTTCTTTTCCAAACAAAGGCTTCACTCATCGGAACCCTCTGATAATCTCTCCCCGATTTCAGCTTCCAAAACCTGCGTTTCACTCATCAGAATATGTTTGATAATCTCTGATGGAGAAATTTCAGCAGAGTATTGCTGTTGAGATCATGTATCACGGAAGAAAAAAATGCGGGAAGAATTCCTCTCAAAATTACTGCGTATTTTCTCCTTTTCGACCAAGCATCTCCTCCAAATTTCCAGTAAAAATTTTTCAATGGTGGGTTCACAAGCAGAAGAAAGAAACCTGGTTATCCATGCCGGTGATGGCCATAATTCAGATAACCAAGGTAAGAGAATACCGATGATGGCCAATTTCATTTTCAGGATTCTATAATTGTATCTTTGTGTTTGAATCACATGAATTGCTATATGAAAATTTGAGTTTTCTTGTCTATGTTCAATTCCATTTTTCTCACTTTGTAGTGTATTTGGAATTATTCTACTTACTTTATGCCTTATGAGTTATGAGCTGCGTTCTTACTCTGAGTTTAATACACATTTTGTAATTTTTACTTCAATTTTGAACATCCTATGCTTTTTTACTCTTACTTCTGTTATGCTTGGTTCCTGTAGTTCACTCATCCTATGCTTTGATATAGAAAACTAAGTCTAGGATTGTACAGAGGAGATTCTTTCCTGTTTTCTTTTCTTTTTAAAAAATCTGCAATCCGCTTCTGCTATACATGGCGAGTAAAAAGTACAAAATGTAGAGGGTGCAGCATTTTAGCGTGGATAAACAATGAAACTACACATATATGTTATTTGCTACAACCAACACTTTCTCCATTAATGGTAAAACGTTCCTCAAAATTTTGGTTCAACTTGCCAAATGAATTGCCCCCAAAATCATTTTGCTGCTCGTGGAACACAAATTCTGAACCATGTATTCATTTTTATTTTTATTGAGTTTAGCATGATCACACAAGAAGATCTTGTGGAGCCTTGGTCAATTTCTTCATTGTTGCAAATCTGAAATCTTGACTGCAAAATTGGTTTCAGTATAAATTTTAGCTAATCTTGAAAGGAGAAACCCACTGGTTATTAGAGCTTGGTTGCTTTGGAAATTATGGCATCACTAGCAGGGTTGTAGAAGGTGGCATCAGAAATTGCAATTGCTGCGAGGCCAACTAGTGCAAATGGTGGGTGAACTTGTACATACCCTGGAATCAGCTTCATCAAGTTCTTTAAGAGCATTTTCTCCTATTTGATCGATTTCAGCGTTGGCCTCTTCGATGAACATGTAGAGAAGAGTAATAGAGTATACCTGAAAGTAATGATTTACGACATGACAAGATAAGTTCCTTTTTGGAATTAGCAGAAGAAAGAGCAGCTGTAGCTCCTACACCTTGTATTGTTGCGGCCATTCACTCTACACATACGACAGTATAACAGGAAAAAGTAACTTTAGTTTCTTTACTTCAAATTCTAGAATTTAACAAGGACAAAATGACTAGCATCAAGACTTCAAAATGGCATAAGAATTCACATTATATATATTATATTAGAATGTAACTTATTCAATCAGAATGGTAAGGAAATCAGAGTAGAACATTCAGCTACTTAACATCAAAGAAGAAAGAAGGAACACAACTTTTTCACACAAATACACATAAAGATTAGTTCTTTGCTTTCAGATTATTTATTGAATACAGAAAGTAAAGAATGAAATAAACCTTGAGCACAAAATTTAAAACTGAAACAACAAGTAAGATCAAGATTTTTGAAGGTTCTAAAGGTTCTTTCCTATGAGTTCGAGGCTCTTACTGCAAAATGGATGCCACTGCTAATTAAGAAGGAATAAAGAGCCAAAGATGGAAAGGCAAATGTTGTGATCCTAAGGGGAAGAAGAGCAGAAACGATAAAGGCCACTGCTTTATGATGTGATCCAAAGGGGAAATTGGTAGGATTTGGGAAGTGAAAGTGAAATTTAAGTTACATGAATTGAATTGATGCGCTGCTCAAGTGGATTGAAGGTAGCATTGGCAATTTGGTGGCACTCTTTCTTTAAGTTGAAAGCAAAGGAAAAGACGTGGAACAAATCTCAGGTGTGCAATTATTTGAACCAGTAGAAATATGACACGTAGTAATTGGATGAGTTTGATGTCCAAGAATCTCTAAATTTTCAGTTAACCCCATAAATTATGTAAAATAGCAATCATTACAGGTGACACTATAATCCCTTCAACCTTGAATTTGGCTTATACAATTAAGTATGTAATTGAATAATGATTCATTTGAAGGGATTATAATTTTTCCCAAGATTACTTATCATTTTTACTGGACTCTAGAGCAAATATGACAATTCGTGTCGTATCTGGATTAACGGTTCCCGTGTCGACACTCCCTCAACATTAAGCTTACCTGTGGTCTATTCTTTAAGTTTTGGTTTTGGTTTGGTTTTAAGTTTTGGTTTTGGTTTGGTTTTAACAGTAAATTTAATATATTATAATTAATTTTTATCATTTTTAATACAGCTTTTTACTATTTAGTTATACATTTTTATATTTTTAATACACTTTTTATATTATAAAACTATTTTTCTAAAACCAAAACTCAAACCTTCCTAAGCTTATTTTTTTTGGTTGGGTTGAGTTTTGATTTGGAAAAAATAATTTTATAATATAAAAAGTGTATTGAAAATGTAAAAAAGTATAGCTAAATAGTAAAAAGCTGTATTGAAAATGATGAAAATTGATTATAATATACTAAATTTACTGTTGAGACCAAAACTAAAATTTAAAAGAACAGGGCCAAAAGAACAGGCCTCGTGTGGACCTATTTAACCTGCGAACATTTTAGGTTCGCATCTTGTTTTCGTGTTCGGGTTGGCCAGTTCACTTGTCGATATTCTCAACCATAAGTTTACCCGTTTAATGATTAGTGTTATTTATGTTGACCCATATAACCTATGAACCCACTAAAATTCAACCCTAATCCATTTTGGCCATAAATTATCAGCCATACCCTCGAGTTTATCAATGTCTGTCATCAATGCCATATTTGGGGAAAAAAAGAAGAAAAAGGAGTCAAATATTTATCATCTTTTGAAAATCAGTGGCTCCATTATTTTCCTTCAACATTTCCGCCCAAAAACCCAAAAAAAAAAAAAAAATCACACTCTCTCGCTCGCTGATAAAAACCGATGGCGGAATCAGAATCTCAACAACTGATACTTCTTCCACCACCGCCGTCGGTATCCGCCAACGTGGACGGCGGTGCCGGCAAGGACAGCTTGAGCTCCCAGAGTTACTGGAGTACGACAGCGAAGGCGCGGTCTTCTTCCACAAGGTCTCCTGCAAGTTACTGGATAGCTTGGCTAAGTTCAAGCTGTCGTTTCAGAACGACGGTAAGGGGGAGATTTCCGACCCTCAGCTGGCCTTCACTTCCAAGCACTTGTCTGTCCACTACGACGTCGAAGAGCGCAACGCTCTCGTCAAGGGCGCCTTTCATGTCGTACCTGGACTCCACTTCCATGCCACTCACGACGTAAAGGTATCATCTTTTCAGTAATTTAGCCTTTTTAGGTGGTGTGAGTGTTGCAAATTGTGCAAATTCTTGTATTGACATGTTGGGTGTTGCTAATTTTGATGATTATAAACGTTTGTAACGAGCAAAGTTGGACTCTTTGGGCAATTTCGTGTGTTTTCGCAAAGTTTGGGAATGACATGTTGAAAATGCTGATTTGGATATTTGATGTTAGTAATTGGGCTTCAGTGCTGCTAACTTGAAACAGTTTATTGCATTCAATTTGGTGGGATTTAGAAAAGGGGTTTGAGGGAGAGTGTTCTCTGTCCCACTAAAAACACCTTTGGTGTCTCCTACTGGGATGTTTTGATGAAGTTTTGTGAAATGGGATACGGTTGGTTCATGATAGAGGACGGACTACAGATGATCTAGTTTTGGCATTAGGCAGTGGAGATGCTTGACAAAGTCCTATGGAGTTTTAATTGTATATGTAAAATCTTTCATATAGTTTACAAATCTCTAGACCTTTGAACCACGTAGATAAGCTTACTGGTTGCAGATCAATTACTGAATTACAGACAAATGGTCATGTTCTTTTGGTTGAATATGCAAGATTGAAGCTTTCTCCACATTATCCTTTTTGTGAATGAAAAAAAAAAAAAGGCTTTGAAATTGGTTCCCTTTTGTGAATGAAAAAAAAAAAAGGCTTTGAAATTGGTATCCACAGTTTATATTGCTCTCTATTTATTTTCCACATACCTGACAACTTGCTAATTAATAGCTTTTTTCCTGAATTCACAGTGTTTGTTTTCAACTTTTGCATTCTCTTTAAAATTTGAACGTTTTGAATTCTATCGAATTAATATATATTGTATGTGTACCTCGTGTTATGCTGGTTGAGGTGGAAATCTTCCACTTGAGAAGGGCTAATGCTTGATATTTTATGTTTGTTCTAATTCTGGTGTATGTAGCATCTTCTCTAAGGCACTTTCTTACACCACTTGTACATCTTGTTTTAGGCTCAACAAGGAGAGGTGTCTATGATAGCTGATCTTGCTGGTCCAGCTTTCAAATTAGAAGTGTCATCTGCTGTTCCATCAGTTGGCATGGTGAGATTGGCTTTTCTGCATAGGTTTTCATATTATAATGTGATCCTTAGTTGGTTAATTTCCAGTAGCAGTTTATAGCATTATGACTTTATTTACGTAGCTCTAATGCAGATGAACAGTATTCTTGTGTGTATCTTTATTTTTACTTTTAAGGCTGAATCGGCTTTACATACAAATTTCTACACAGTGAGTAGCTTGTTCTTGTTCTATATATTAGATTGGACAAACTATTGTCAAATGAAATGTCTGGAATTTTTTTGCATGTGTTGGTATCTTATTGTATGGATAATGGAATCAACATGCATTTTGTTTTTGTCTTCTTCAAGCCTAGAGCAACCCTTAAGTTTCCAGTCGGTGAAGTTTCAGTTGAAGAGAAAGAGGGGGATGACGAAGAAGTGTCGAAGAAAGTTTTATCTCTTAGTGGGGTTCTCAAACATAATGTCCTTAATGGGATTTGCACTGCACAATTCAGGGATGAAAATTTGAGCCTACGCTATGCCTATAGGGTAAATTTCTGAAACTAAACCCTTGATTCTGTTTCTCTTTCTTTTGAAAGACTATATACTCTTTTTCTGATTGAATTAATCATTTTGGCTGACTCATGGGAGCTTCCAGTTTTGTGTTTCAAACAATCTGTTTAAGGACTAACTTCCATTTTCATCAAGAAAAAGAAAACTGTGATTGCTTAGAATTTAAATTTCCTTTGGTTATGGTATTACTAATTGTTGTAGGATGGGCAAATGGCATTTATTCCCAGAGTTTCTTTGCCCTCAAATGCAGTATCATTTGCTTTCAAGCGTAGGTTTGGCCCTTCAGACAAATTGAGGTAACTTAAAATCTCTCTCTCTCTTTCTGAAGCATCATGTTGGAAATGCTTGGTTTGTTCATTGTGTTCCTCGATAAAGGTTGGGACCTATAGCTGTAGAAGTTGGCCTAAGGTCATGAAGTGCATGTTAGCATGATCATGCAGCAAAATATGTTGTGGGATCTATGGCAGAATTTGAAGACAACAAAATTAAATATTTGATTACTTGGTATAAAATAGATTGGTGTCCTTTAATTGTCAGGTTATAAACTGCATTTAGGGTCAGAGATCCTCATGTTGGAATGTACTCCTAAAGGTGGGTTGGAAATACTATGCTAAGTATAGTTGACAGCTGGTGTATCATCAAGGGGAGGGGGGAATACACAGGAAGTTAATTTACCACCAACCTCCATTTTTTTACCAGGAATTTGATAAAGGGAGGGAAAATGGAAATCTGGGTTTACTCCCTGATATTTTACTGTTACCTATGTGGTATTACTACTGAATTTATGTGTTTTTGTTACCTCAAGTAATTTTGGTTGCGGCTTCTGCTTTTCGCAAGGAGTTTGACATATAACTCTTTGTGGCTGATTTTCCATACCCAGTTACTGGTATAACTTTGATTCAAACTACTGGAGCACAGTGTATAAGCACACAGTTGGCAAGGACTTTAAATTCAAAGCTGGGTATGATTCAGAGGTGCGACGTACCTTATTTGCTTTCTCATCTCAGATTCACTTCTTCTTTCTCATATTTTTTCTGCAAATTCAATACTTGTAGTTGGCCTAACACAACCAAAATAAATATGCAAGCCTTTTATTAGCCTCTTTTGGGTTTAGGGAAATGATTAATAAGCCACCGAACTCTTAAATAGTCTACTTATGCGGTCTCTTTGCCATCTCTAATCCTTTGTTAATCTCCACTTTGACTTCATTTTCTTTTCTTCTACCTCCCCCAACGCGCCTTCTCATTCTTGGGAGATTTCACTTGCGATGTATTTCATTCTAAATCATACATATCATGAATTGGATTAGCAAAACAAAAAAGATAAGTCTTATTTTCCAGTCATGCATAGATTTTACAATTATTGGACATATTGAAAATCCAGTGTAATTATTTTATCGAATTTGACGAGTTTGAGGGTGTTGGTTTATGACGACGCAATCTACAATGCACAACACATGATGCGCAGAATTTAAAATGATGAAAGAAGGACATGGTTATTTTTATCTCAAGGGGATGGGATACCAACTCATTACTTATTAGTGCGAGCTAGTGGAAGCAAAGAAATTGGAAAGGAACTAAAATTGGAGGTACACAAAGGAAGCGAAAAGACTGCAGAAGTAAATGTAAAATTTGATTTAGGCAAAATTAGGTAAATAATAATTAGGTTAGGGTTAACTATATTTCATTCCACCAAAATTAACAGAATGGGTAGTGCACATTTAAGAGTTCAAGGGTAAAATGACAACAAAAAAAAAAAAGAAAAAGAAAAAGAAGAAAAAGTTAAATGACAAAAAATAAATCATTTGAAGAGTTGAATGACCCTATTCGTTACCATATATATATATATATATTTTTTGAAGTTTCGAATATTATATTAAATTTTTAGCATTTCCTATATACATCTCTACTTTTCAACTACACAATTTATATTTTCAATACATTTCTCATATTTAAAAATTAATTTCAAAACCAAAACTCGTCAAAACTAACCTCCCATTGTCATTTGCCCTTTGGGTTTTGGCAAGGTTTTCTTTTTCTAGCAACCTTATGGCCTATGGTGGCCTAGTTGGTGGGTCCTGCTGTTTATCCAACAGCAACTGAAGCTGAATCTGAAGCTGTGATTATGGGATTCATTCGGATATCTCTCTGTTTTCTTCCTTCCTACCATTCTCAATTTGTAATTAAACCCCATTATATCCATATTGTATAAGCAGCATTAAAATCATCACAAAGGGACCTTTCTGTAAATTTGTTTTATTTTTATGGGTTGCTGTTCTAACTTTTGTAGTAATAAGCTGTTCTTGCCTGACATTTATGGTTCTACTCCTTTCACTGAAAGATATGCCATTGCTAATGTTAATACCAATACCTTGTTTTCAGAATTTGTATAACTAGTAGGAATGCTAGTCCTGCTCCGGTTATTAGTTGTAACTTGGAGCTGAGCCAAATCGGAAAATTCAGGATTGGTTTCAGCAGCACAAACAACAACAGTGATGATAAAGATAAGGAGGAAGGAGAAGAAGATGATGATGTTGATGGTATGATTGTTTCTCCAGAGAACAAAGCTATTATCTCTGCTTGCCTCGTTGGTCTTTTCACTGGTTTTGTTGTCGTCCTTTTCAACGTTGCCGTGAGTATAGCACTTTCAAAGTTTCTATCTTTCTTTCTCTAATTTCTATGTCAAGAAAAACCCACAAACTTAATCATTCATTTTTTCCATTTTCTTGATGTTTTTTGGCTTCTGGAGAGTAAGAGATGCAGACTGATCAATTTGTTCATTCGTAAAATCAAAGCCTACAAAGAAATAAAAGGAAATATGTCTCTACTTGATTTCTGAATCAAACTGTAATATCTCATTTGGTTTCAAGCAACTCTTTACGACACGACTGACAGGTGGTAATTAAGGCCTAGGGATGGAAGCTTCATCCATTATAGAGGGTTTTTACTTGCATGATCTACGTTATTGGATTTCTTGCTTGCAAGTCATAACTGATCTTTCTGTTCTTTTCTCATTTTTTAATCATATTAGGTGCACGAAATACGCGACATCTTTTGGGGTGGTATTCCTGATGGAGGTGCCTCATGGTTAAGAGAGGAGCCTATTCAAGTTAAATGGCAGCATGTTATCTTCGTTCCTGCTTGTGGAGGTCTGTTAGTTACTTTGCTAAACCTGTTTCAAAATGCTTTGGAGGATCCAAACAATTGGAATTTTCCAATTAAAGTGAAAGCAACTCTGGGGCCAGTTTTTATGGCACTGGCTGCTTGTGTCACTTTGGGAACTGGCAACTCTCTGGGACCAGAAGGTCCCAGTGTTGATATAGGTATCTCTGTTGACCAGGGTGTTGGCACATTGGTCGACAATGGTAGTTACAGAAAGTTGTCACTCAAGGCTGCAGGGTCTGCTGCTGGAATCTCTTCTGGTTCGTTTTCCTGCATTCTCAGTTGATCTGGCCATTTCTTTTTCACTCCTTATAATTACGAGTAGCATTTACATGCAGTGCTTTCTGTTTAGATGCAGACTTTAAGTTGCTTAATTTGCTATAACAGTATTAGTTTACTGTAAAATTCCGCATTCCAGGCTGTGCCTAATGTCCATGTACAAGTAGTCATATCTTTCTTGGAGATGCATTCAGTTTCTATGAGTGTTCCGTGCCTCCCCCCCCTGTAATTTGTACTATACGTATAATCTGATTGAGCCCCTAAAGCTACTGCATCCTTAACAGCTCTCTTCATCCTCTTCTTTCTTCTTCTCCCTTGGATATTGATGCAATTCTTCATTTAGTTTGCCTCTAAGTTGTTGACTGTTATAGCTCTTGAGATTTCAAAATCGTGGTATATGTATCAGGACTTTTCTTTTTTTTTTCGCTTGGAGAATATGAATTAAATGAATCAAAAAACTTTCAATACTTAGGATCTATAATAGAAGAAAACGGAGCAATTGATAAAGGTGTAACACATACGATTCAAGCAGGGTGGACTAAATGGAGAAGTGCGTCATCTATACTTTGTGATCGTAAAGTTCCGCAAAAGCTAAAATGAAAATTTTATAGAACGGCTATAAGACCGGCGATGCTTTACGGTTGGGAGTGTTGGGCGACTAAATATGAACATGAACAAAAAATGAGAGTAGCAGAAATGAGAATGTTGAGATGGATGTGTGGGCATACTAGGTTAGATAAAATAAGTAATGTAAGCATTCGAAACAAAGTAGGAGTAGCCCCAATAGATGAAAAATGAGAGAAACACGCCTAAGATGGTTTGGACATGTACGTAGGAGACCTCTAGATGCCCCAGTAAGACGGGTAGAAAATAAAGAAGCAATTAATATAAAAAGGGGTAGAGGAAGAACTAAAAAGAATTGGAAAACAACTTTAAAATATGATATGTCATATTTGAATATAAATGAATCGATGTGCCATGATCGAGATGTGATTCATATAGCCGACCCTACATAGTGGGACAAAGGCTTAGTTGTTGTATAGATTAACTTTTTCATTTCCATTCTTCTGCAGGGTTCAATGCAGCTGTTGCAGGCTGCTTTTTTGCTGTAGAATCAGTGTTGTGGCCAGCACCAGCAGCATCATCCTCATCATTAACAAACACAACCTCAATGGTCATTCGTAATGCAGTTATAGCTTCTGCGGTGGCAGAAATTGGTCTTGGCTCTAAGCCTTCCTTCACAGTGCCAAATTATGACTTCCATTCACCGAGTGGTAATCACTGATTTTCTTTGCTCATACTATCATTGGAAGCACTGGAAATAATTGGATAAGCAACTAAAGCCACTGCTGGTTCTACTTTGCTTTCATCTTTATCTCAATTTGCTCTCTCTTCCAAAAGTTAAGCCTTTCCTTATTTCCGATGTGTGATCTTGAGTTGGGAAAGATAACATGCCATTAATTGTTTCTCCTTGCTCGAGATTAGTACTGAATCTCTCTCTTGTTTTTTTTTTTTCAGAACTGCCACTATATCTTTTGCTGGGAACGGTTTGTGGCTTTGTATCTGTCTCCTTTTCTAGATGCACTACATTTATAGTGGTAACTATTGACAATGTTCAGAAGGTTTCCGGTTTTCCAAAATCCATTTTTCCTATATTTGGAGGCTTGGTTGTTGGCTTAATAGCCTTAGCATATCCAGAAATTTTATACTGGGGGTTTGAGAATGTTGATATCTTGTTGGAATCACGTCCTTTAGTGGAAGGTATTTCTGCTGATCTCTTGCTTCAGCTCGTGGCAGTCAAAATATTTGCTACTTCAATCTGTCGGGCATCTGGTTTAGTTGGAGGCTACTATGCAGCATCCTTGTTTATTGGTGCTGCTACTGGAGTGGCTTATGGAAGAATCGTTGGCTTTGTGATTTCTCAGTCCAACTCCATAGTTCATTTTCCCTTCTTGGAAGTTGCATCACCAGAAGCATATGGACTGGCACTATTTAATTATGCCAAATGACCCAGTCTTAATGCTTCCCACACTTGTAAGCAGATCAATTTCTTCTATTTATCAGTTGGCTTTAGATAAAGTAACACAAGCCAGTGTCATCTTTTGGTGCTTTTGATACCTGGATAGAATTATTCTGCTTTGTGACTAAACGTCTGCTTAGACCTGGAAACTAGCAATGGGGTGCATTCAGGATGCTGTTTAAGAAAGCTATCTTGTGTACCGTGTCTCATTGAGCACAAAATAACTGCATTCAATTTTGTTGTACAGGTTGGTATGGCTGCTACTCTAGCGGGGGTATGCCAGGTACCTCTTACAGCAGTTCTGCATCTGTTTGAGTTGACACAAGATTACCGGATTGTTCTTCGACTTTTAGGTGCTGTGGGGCTATCGTAATGGATTACATCTGAGCTGACAAGAAGAAAGGATGTTAAAGGAAACAAGGAAGCTAATGATAAGGTTTCCAGTATAAGTTCACAGCTTGAAATGTCTTCATCCAGCTCATCTGTTACATCGCCCGCCCTTTCTTTTGGTGGGAAAATATCAACTTAATAACAGCAGGGGTTCACCCTCACTGGATGACCCTGATGATGACACAAGTAACATAGCAGATAGGATTTTTGTTGCAGAGGCCATGAGAACCAACTCTGTTACTGTCCTTCCAAGCACTTCAATGGCACAAGCGGTATCCCTCTTGTTAGCAGAGAAGCAGTCTTGTGCAGTGATAGTTGATGACAGGAATATCCTGATTGGCCTCATAACTCTAGCTAACATTCAGCAGTTCATTAAAAGGTTGAATGCAAAAACCAAAATATCCGAGGTGCCTTTTAGACTGCTTTGATTCTTTGATTCCTCATTATCCTGTGGTTTAAGTTTTCTGTGCAGTGATAGTTGATGACAGGAATATCCTAATTGGCCTCATAACTCTAGCTAACATTCAGCAGTTCATTGACAGGTTGAATGCGAAAACCAAAATCTCCGAGGTGCCTTTTAGACTGCTTTGATTCTTGGATTCCTCATTATCATGTGGTTTAAGCAAAACTTAAGGATTTTGAATTGTAGGAGCTTCTAGTATCTGATATATGTGAACCTGAAGGAGAAGAATGTGAGACACCTTTGACAGTAACTCCAAAGATGAGCCTTCTTTCTCTCAAACTTTGATGAATAAACGCGGTATAAGTGAAGTAGCAGTTGCGTTAGAGCAAGGGCAGGGTCATCAATACCCAGTTGGCCTTTTGGACAGAGAATGTATCAGTCTGACTTGCAGGTTCTACAATTTAACTTTCTTCTTTTGGGGTGAAATTGATGACTTGTGTGTCATCTTGATGAGAAATATTTATGTGCCTTAATGTATATGAAACTTACCTGTAATACATTTCCCTAAATATACAGATTATGGTTTGTTCTTTCTGGTGCAGAGGGTTGACGATTGTAAAATGCCTCCAAGGGTTTACAGCAATGGAAAGACTGAAGAACTGATGTGTTGGAACCGATGTTTTTAATCTCTTTTTGAACTATTAATCTGATCCGTTGCACTCAACCATGAGAACTGGAACCTCTACAGATTGTCAGAGCGATAACTGGAACTATTGCTCTGATCCGTTTCACAGCGATGTCTGGTGGATCGATAGCGAAAGCTTCAATGGGTTATTTTGGCCTTTGCAGCTGGTTTACAAATTTTGGTGTTTCTTCTGGGTCTCCAGCTTATCTTTCAGAAAAGGCGGAAAGCAGCGAGCTTGTGTAAGCCTTATTACTGTTATACTAGCATCAAAATTGAAGTGAAAACCTGGAGTTCTTTCCATTCCTTTGGACTTGCAACATGAATTCAAAGTTGTTCTTCTATGCAGCCCTTTGACAACATGAGAAGTTGAGTCCCTTTTTGTCTTCAAACAAATTCAAATTAAAACCAAAATTACACTGTTTATGTATACAGATATACACAATTGGAGATGATGCAGATTCTTGTAAAACGTCATCAGTTCATTTATTACAGAAGAAAGCTTCTCATTTGTTCTTGAAGGTTAAGGTAAGAAAAGGCTTGTAAATTTCTTTGTCTAATAATTTTGTTTAAAGTACCTATCTTCCTTCCTTCTACAACTGCAGAGTGCCTAAAAATATGCAAACGCAACGCTTTGTCATCTCAAAACCATACAAAACTGGCGATTTTGCAGGGCAGTGTCTTAGGTTTTGGACTGAATCGATGAGAAGATAAGGCAAAAACGTGGCTGAGGAACAAGGAAACAGTAGAAACACAGAACTTATAACCAACGGCCAACAGATTAAAACAAGCCAGAAAATATACATGCCCATCATCGAATTATCAACCTTCTGAATGAAATGTATTTTCTCTTAGGTACACAAAAAGAATTTCAATGCTGCGGGACATGAGGGAGGCGATAAGCTGCAACCTCGACCTGACTGCTAGAGGTAGCAGCAGTGAGGGCAAGGCAAAGTTCCATGTCTCTACAGCCCCTTTTCAGCAGGTTGGTAGCCATTATCAGCAGGTTGGTAGCCATTATCATTTTATTGATGTAAATGCACACTTGGTTTTTGACCGAAGGAAAGCAGTTGAATATATCATCTGGGACAGCTACAAGATTTGAGGTAAAACTTTTTGGCTTTATAATTTAAGTTACAATCCATGGTGTTTTCTTTGAAGATATAGATCAAATTTAATGTGCGCCTATCCTTTTGGTTATCGTCCATGCGTTGTATTCACAAATGCGCTTAATTCATTGTCTTAGGAGTTGTTTGTCATTGTGATAGAGCATAAGAGGTGAATCAGCCACAGAAAAAGAAGGTATTACTTGATCACTGCTTGGCGGCAGAGGACCTTGCTAGGAAAGTCAGTTCTGAATCTGAGTTCATTAAGCTCCAAACAATAAACTGGAGGTACCCTTTTCAATTTCACTTCAATTTTCTTTGTTTTGTGGTGGGGCTGAGTGTCTGATTCTTAAAGAGTCGATTTTTATTGCGCCTCTCTGTGTTTGAGTGTAATTTATAAAATGGGTACTGTATTCTGTAGAGAGACATAAAGCTTAAGAATTCGCCTTAAAGGGAAAAAGCCTTTCGCCAATTTGTGGATAATTTCTTTTTGTATGTAATGATAATTGCATTAAAGGGTGGCCCTTTTCTGATTTAGTGTCTGATTATTGTGTCTACTCTATAAATGCTATATTTATGCTACTTTGTTTTCTAAGTTTTGGGATGGGGTGGGAACTGGGAAGAGGTAATGGTGCACAATTTGGCTTATTAAAATATTTCATTGCAAACTGTGATCAGAAATAGTTTCTCTAAATTTACTGCCTGTGATTCAGGAATTTTGACGACGGGTTTCCAATTCTTTTTATAAACAATGCTCAAGATATTCGTGGCGGCCAGCATGTTGTATTCCTAGCATCTTTCAGTTCCCCTGCAGTCATTTTTGAACGGCTCTGTCATATATGTGTTTCCAAGGCAGTCTGTTGCTTCTTTTTCGTTGGTGTTGCCTTTCTTTCCAACTGGCTCCTTTGAGAGGATGGAAGAGGAAGTGGATGTGGCCACTGCATTCACCATGGCTAGATTTTGTCCAACATTCTTATGTCCAGGGGTGGTCCCAGAAGTCTTTTGATTAAAGTTGGTAGTGTATTATGCTTTTGTTGGATGTGTACTTAGTGAAATATTTTGTGACTTTTGCAGTTTGAATTTTTGGATCCTTAAGAATTTTATGCTTTCCTTGTATCTCTCTATATCTTGTTTTGAAGTGGAAAAGGAATATCTTTTACTTTTGAAATGGCCATTGTTGTTGATGAAGAGAATAGCATATTGATAAGATATCATCCTTTGAATACATGCAACCCATTTATTCTTTTCTTTTCAGCACATAAGTGAGACAACCATGGAAAGAAAAGAATAGATCAATTACTGTGATTAACACTCAGAAAAGTTAGTCCATATAAATAAGTGAGAGAACCATGGAAAGAAAAGAATAGAACAATTACTGCGATTAACACTCAGAAGAAGAAACCTAGCAATATGGAAGGCTTGACACAAACCAAGAAGAAATAATTAAATAAAAAAAATGGATGGTGGATATATAGGAACAATTTACAAACTGATTTTGCAATGGTAATTAAGAAAGAACTTAGGGTGTCAATTGTCAAATACATTAAAGGGGGAAAAAAAAAAAATTTGCATTACTCATATGAGAGAATGTGCAACTATGATAAAATAGAGCAACAAAATTAGGAGGAAAAAGAAAAAGCTTCACCAAAACAAGCAACATATATATGCAGGAGAATCTACCAATAAAAGATTCTATTAACTTCAATTTATTGCAGAGAAAAAATCAAGAAATTGCAACGGTATAACCTCTCCGGACTTGTGAAATGGACTGCGTCCCAGAAGGATTCATGTTGTAACTTGTAACAGACGTAAGGCTCCATCCCAGTAATTGGTGAATCTCCTCTATAAAAGATCGTTGGTCAATAAGGGGTGTATCATTAATATGAATGACAACAATGAAAAAGAGGCTAAGTCTTCAATCGATGGAAGAAAATTTTCTTAGTTGCAGAGAATAAAAATGAATGACTTCAGCCTGCAGATGTGACCACCATACACAACAAACAAGCTAAAACTACAAGAACAATGTGCTAGATCATACTTTTATACCCTTTCTTAAGACAACTGCCCACATAATTACTACATTAAAATCACCAAAAACGCAAGTACCAATGACTATCACCAACAGAACTGCCCACAAGTCAAATTGTGCACAATGAGAACATCTTGTGACTATAACTTGAAACAGAACTAAGATAGTCCTCCAGTACCAACCTCCAAGCGTACGTACCCAAGTAGATGAATGAAGTATCTGACACACTTATCAAAATTAGACCCAGTGCAAATATCCTTCATTAATATAGATCTTCCATGACATGACAAGGTTCAAAGTTCAAAAAAATTCATAAATGATGCTCATCGGCCTCACATGACAAGGCCACTTCCTGATTACTAGTTTTGGCCCTAAATGGTTCCTAATTAAAGACTCTTCAGATGCAACTTTAGCAAAACATTTCCCTCTTGCCTTACTAGTACTATCAATGGGAAGTTTCTTTATTCATAACAACTAAATGGCTTTTTCCTCACTCCACGACAATTTGTCTTCAAAGAACATCAACTAGCCACTGATTGACAACGAAATGCCCCTAAGTACATTCACATCCATGAAGCAGAATTTGAGAAGTGGAGGGAAAAAATCATACCCCACCAAACAGTTCTGTTTTCATGCATATCAAATATGGAAAATAAAGTACGAGGAAATTAAAAGAACTACGTCCCAATAAAATATCTACCACCATCACAATCAACAAATACTCAGAGGCTACTTGCTCAAAAAAACGTAAGTAAAGCTTGATGAAAATAAAAATTCAACTAAGAAAGGGAACATTGATAGCATAAATGAACCATATGGAGACTCATGTGGAATAGATATAATTTTGCATCTTAATTAAAGTTATCTTGGTCAACAAAGACAAGATTGCCAGAGACAAATTTACATTATTATCTTTACCAAAGAAACAATGCCAATCTGCCTCTACATTTAAACTAAAAATGAATAATGAGAGGAACATGATACACTTGAAACAAATGGTTTTTGTAGTCAAAATTACAATCTGAATCTCTAGAAGCCACAAGGCCACTTGCATCTGTGCTTATGGACTCTGCACAAATATTAGAGCTGCAGGAGACAAAATTGCTTTCTCTTTCCTAAGAATTTCTGGTTCCTGTTGAAGAAACTCTGGAGACCAAAGACTTCCATCGTTTTCTATTCCAAAAGTGTGCAGTGATTTGTGCTGGAGTTCACCTGATCTTTCATCATTGTTTTCTTCATCGGACACACATCTGCAGCAATCAAATTCATCCATATCAAAGGTCTGACTTGATAAGCCTTCCCTCCATGATATCCTCATCTGAGATAATGAAATATTCTCCAATGTGGAATCAGAATTCCAAGAACCACAACCATCCGATTTCAGTCGAATGGGAAGGTGAAGCTAACTGAGGACCCAAACAGGAGGATCCCACATTGACATGTGAGCTTTTGGTGATAAGCTTGGCATCTGAAAACCTGGTTCCACATTACCTTGATCAGGACTGAATTGATTACTATGCGCGTCTATCCAGGAAAGGCAAACATGACTCTCTGAGCTCGTATTTGAGCTTGGTGTCTGAACAACATTGCTGCAAGTTAAATTATCAATGGAAACAGAATTATTGTTCCCTATCAAACTATAAGAACAGCTACCTTCTTCAGGCAAGCAAACCGTCCCACAATTAGACTTGGCTTGGGGAGTGGCAGAGAAATCTACACCATTTTTTCCAGATGAGAATTCCAGGAGCCCTTTAAAAGTGGAAACTCTCCTGGGAGATAGTAGTCCAATCCTACTTTTCCCAGTACTTCCCATGGCATCAGAATCCCCGTTTTTTTCAGATGAGAATTCGAGGAGCCCTTTAAAAGTGGAAACTCTCCTTGGAGATAGTAGTCCAATCCTACTTTTTCCAGTACTTCCCATGGCATCAGAATCCCCTTTTTTTCTTTTCACCGCTATCACTCGATGAATCAGAAGAAATTGGCAGAATGACGAAGATAGAGACGGAGTACAGATTGGGGCCAACTCTATAGTCCTAGAGGAGTCTAAAGAAGCACCTTTCTGTACCTCACCTTCCTTTCCAATAGGAGATTACAACCAATTAACCAAATCTCAGCTGGCAAAGGAATCAAAGAATTTCTCGACTTAAATAGGACATTTTCAGCATATTTGTTGACATCATCCCCACAGGAAGTAGATTTTTCAAAATCTGTTGAATCAGTGTGGCATCTCACAGTAAGAATTCCCCTAGACCTGCATTTCCTTTTATCTGTGACCCCAGAGATAAGGTGTCCAGCACCATAACAAACTGGTCTCACAGTTGAAGTTGCAACAGCAGCAAAATGTGAACCTCCTTGGATTTCAGGAGACAGTGACACCTCCACAGGTGGGGTGGTGGTCTTAACATTAGTATTAGCTGAATTTGAATATGAGCAGATAGGCATTGCTGGTAACATCTTGGCTCATTCCAATCGTTCATGGTTACTGCTTGCCAGAAAATGTAAGTATGCTGTGAACATTAAGGAATTGCTTTTAGCATTTTCCCTCTGACAATTTGTAGAACTTAGGACCATGAGAACTTAGAGATTATATTTTAGTTTGAAGTTAATTTGACTTCCTTTGGAGTGTTCTATATGGTGTGCACCTTTCGGTTCAGTAATGCTTTTATGAAAACATGTTGACTAGGACTCGATTCTGTAATCTGATCTAGAGCATGTAATCGCCCCGACAGTCTGATGTACTACCGATTTCTGGTGTACCAATTGAAAGTTGTGCGAATCGTTGCGTGAATGATTGCAGATTATTAAGATGATTTATAACTTTAGCTTCTTCTTGCTTTGTTCAGAGGGCCTAATGGATATTGCTTTTCTATCCCCTATTTCTGCTTTCCTGTTTGCAATTTTTCTTTCTTCTCTTGGCTTTTGTTGTTTCTCAGAGTTGTCTTCTTGCTGCAGTTTGAAGATTGCACTTTTGAGTGGCTCAATTTTTTTTTTTGAACAAAAGTGGCGCTATTGGATCAAGTGTTAATGACATTTTCTCAGTTGTTCAAAAAAAAAAAACCTCTTTATTTTTCTACAATTTATAAAAAAGAATAAAAAGTTCTAAAATAATTCATTTTGACCCCAAATGATCGCTAACCTGATAGTTTGCCGGTAAGAGGGACCAAAACGGTGAAAAAGTGATAGTTACGGGACTACAAGTGCGACTTTCAATAGTTGAGGGACTAAAATTGTAACGAGGGTCAAGTTGATGAACCAAAACTGCGATTTTCCCTTTTTCAAACAATTCCCAACTACGATCTTCTGAAAGTATATCAAGCGGACAGGTATCAAATGTTCGGATTGCTCTAGCAACATTCTCACTGCACGTAGTGGCCAAGATCTTGCTCTCTTTTGAGCCACCGATTCCAAGCAAGCAATTCCCCATGCAATTCCATTCATCTTCATTATCATTCCAAATATTGTCTAGTACCAACAAGTATTTTCTAGCTCTCAAATGTTCTTGCAACTTAGATACCAAAGATATGGTACTTGTCAACTGGTGGTTGGTTTTTGTGAGACATTGCAACATGTTGCCCAATAATCTTTCGACATTGGACACAAATCCATATCGTTTCATCAAAATAACTCTAACTTTTGCACACTAGTTGAGTGAGAGTTGTCTTTCCTAGACCACCCATGGCTACCTACAATGGTAATGACAGGTAAGTCACCCTCATAGTTTTTAGTTAACATTTTTAAGGTATCATTATACCTCCCCCACAATTTTGGATTCCTCCACATAGGGACTTGTTGATGATGTTGAAACTGTGAGTTTATGAGTTCCACGAGCAAGTCCAATATTTTTGGCTCTTATCTCAAGTTTTTCTAAGGATGACAAAACATCCTTGATTCTACGACCCATCTTTTGACGAAATGGAACAATATGTGGGGATGAAATGAAGTCACTTAATTTGTCCCTCTTTCGGACAATAATCTTTTTCTTAAAACCTCTGTAATCGAACTCATCCAACACAATTTGAGCATGGAGAGCAATTGACTGGAGCTCTTTCTGACAAAGTTTCACAGCTTCATTAGTTATTTGCTTGCTATGAGCATCACATAACAAAGCCTGAATAATCTCGAGTTTATTAGCAGGCTCTTGGAGTTGTTCATTCGCACCCATTGCAGGACTAATCTTGCCAGAAACAAGTGAAGCCACCATTCCTAAAACAGCCTCAATTATCCCTCCTATTACATCTTCGGCCATCTTGATTCCTAGTTGAGGTAAGATTTTTTTAAAATATTTGGATGTAAACGAGTTCAAGATTTATGAAACAAACGAAAATAGTTCTTTAATTTCTTTTTATTTTGAGGGAGGCGAAAGGTTGGCCAAAGTTTGGCCCATGTTCATTGATTTTAGATTAGTTATGTGTGAAATCAATTCGTGTATGCGGTCACTATTCACGTGAACAATATACACATTTTCTTTTTGCGATCCCTTGTTCAGAAGAATATAAGTGCTACTCTAGAAAAGTACAAGTGAGTTGCACTACTACTCTTAAGAGTAGTGCATAAGAAGAAAAGGAAATTAAAAAAATAAAACTATTGGAAAAAATAAACGAAGCTTAATCAAAAATTCTGTTTGTAGTTTGCTTCCAATTTAATTTTGGTTGGTTTTGGTGAGAAACTAATTTTGAGAAGGATTGGGTAACTATAGGTCTCTATAAAGAACCAATGGGGTATAATTTTTTAGTAGAGGTGAGAGTTAGAGAGGTTAAAGATATAAAAGTCTTTTCGGCTCTCTGCTTCCGGGGGTGTCAGAAAGCCTTTCTATTAGGGGTGATGAGAGAAAGTTTCAGCTGGTTGATGTGTTGTCATGAGATCATAAGATATGTGTGTTCTTACTTTATGTCTCCAACGTTGATAGTGGGGTATTGTTGACGTTAATTGTGGGGTGTTGTTGACGTTGATATTGGTGTGTTTTTGTGATCAGGTCATAAGAGATGTATATTCTTACTCAGCGGCGAACGCAGAACAAAATATAAGAAGGAATAACTTAAGTGACAAAATTTTTTTTTTTTTCCTGATGCCATTACATAAGATACATACTACTAAACTATCAAAATAATCATATTGATATATGCCCCCCAAAGAAAACCTTAACGATAAATATATATATACACATACTAGTAAAACAACTTCTTTTTTTTATTTGAACAATCAGTACTGGATACGCTAGTTAGACGAGATAAATGTGTTCTACGTTGGCTCATGTAAGGGGGGGGGGGGGGGGGGGTTTACTGTTGGAGTTGGGAGAAAATTTTAGGGAATTAGAATTTGGATTTGCGTGGAAGGTTTTGTTTTTTTATTTGTGAATTGGGTGGGATATTGGGTTGCTGGGTTATTGGGTTTGGGCATGATCCACACTAAAATGGGTCTTTTGTTTTTGTTTTTGTTTTTTTTTTTTTAACACTTAAGTGGAGGGATGTCGTTCCAATTAAGTGGTTAAAAAAAAAAATAATAAAAAAAGGAAAAACATAAGAAGCTGCATGCAGGTCTTCTTCCTCAGCCTTCAGCAGCAGCGGTGGCGAAGGGATGAGCTACTGGGTAGTAGTACTACTACCATTAGCTCCGGGAGGAAGGCTAGCATCTGCACCGGCATGTCCCGCCTTGGTTTCACTGCTATTCCTACTTATACCTCTCATGTTGTGATGTTAATTTAATAGGTGTGTAGGTTAATCTCTTTGCGATAAGGATATTTTTATATGTTACAAAAATTTGATTAATTAGAGTTAGACACGATACAATAAATTTTATGAGGTGAAATGCACAACTCATCACTTAACTATGGACTTTTGCAAAAATTAATATTTTTCTTTTTTGATATTGAACTTTCAAAACATGCAAAACATACCATTCCATTAGCCTCCACCGTTAAGTGGCTAACAGAAGGATTCTTTCAGGGATAAAATAGTCATTTCTTGCCGCTATTGTTCATCTTCTCGAAAAAAAAAATTTGTTTGTCTCTCCACTTAATGGAGTGGTATGTTTTGTCCGTTTTGAAAGTTTAGTTTCGAAAAAATAGCATTTTAAATAAAAATATCAATTTTTGTAAAAGTTTATAGTTAAGTGATGAGTTGTATATGTCATCCAATTATACACACACACATATAGATATATAACTCAATAATTAAGTTGTTGACACGAAATGAAGACATGCACTTCCTTCTCCCATACTTATACGAGATCTTCTATCTGCTCTCTATTTCTGTCCTTTTTGTCTATCAATTCACAAAAAAAAATGAGATGTACATGTTACATAAGGGTACCCTACTTCCCTATTATAAAATAATAAATAGGAAAGACAGAGATAGGGTAGAATAGAGTATAGAGAAGATCTCATAGATTTCTTCTCCCCTTGTCGCCCATAGACTCACCAACAACTCTCTCCCTTTTCTCTAGTTACTTCCTCTCAAAAAACTTGTCTTCCTCCTCCTTCATTCTCCATTAATTAAAATGGAGGAGAAGGGAACTCTTTAGTTAAATTAGTTGTGCTCTTTAAAAAACTCCACCGCCATTAATATTCCATGTTTAACTAAATTGCGATTCCTTGAGCTTTTCTCTACTTTTTTCTTTTATTTCTTTTCATATATGCAGAATTAATGAGAATACTAATAAATGACAAACAATGAATACTTTAAACGCTATATGTTATGTGGAGATAAATAAAATAAAAGAAATTTTCACAGCCACCCAATATGTATACATACTAACACATCATATGATTAATTCAATCAATTAAGAATATTTTGAGATTATTCAGTTATGAAATAAAGCATTAATTAATCGCTTAGTTATTTTAAAGAGTAATTCATTGATTAAGTCCCAGTGCATCTTCTGTTATAAATTCCCTTTGTTACTGACATGGGCACCCTCCCTTTGATTAATTGAACCTTAAGAATTCCATTAATCAACGAAACTTGAATTAATTAATTAATCTCACAAAAAGAATGAAGTGAAAAATTAAAAGGCGGCAAACAATATATCTTATCTTATCTTATATCTTATACTAGATGGAGCATGCCGTGCAATGCTCGACTTTTGCTCAATAATGTTATTAGGTTACAATAATTCTTATTATTTAAGTCTAAAAAAAGGGTTTTTAAGATTTTGTTTTTCTTGGTACAAGTCTAACCAACATTTGCCCAGCAATTCTACTCTTTTATTTTGCATAATTTGGCACATTAATCTTCAAGAAGTAATAGAGAGTCAATTTTTTTACAACCTAGCACAATTTCAATTAAAGTATTAAAAATTACTTGAAAAAGCACAATTCCAACTCATGGCTTCCTTTGCAATAGCAAGTAAATAGCAAATTGTATAGTGATCTCAACTCATGGCTTCCTTGAATATAAATGAAAATTTTAATTATGTTTCACTTTATTAATCTTCTTGAGAAATGAAATATTAAAATTAGCCAGACTTTGCTATCACATTTTTTTTTATCTAGCTAGTATAACTAATCATCTAAACAAATAACATGACAAAACTAAGTAAAACGATCTAGAATTACATTATGTACAACTAACTTGAATTGAGGGAGACATAATTAACCTTTCCGTCTAAATATATAAAAAAAATTGGACGGACCCTTCATTGTTAAAAGATGATGAATGCTTATCATGCATTTAAATTTTTTTTATATAAAATTAGTAAATGGTAATTTTTGATAAGAGATAGGATGAATAAATTACTTAATGATTAGTTGGTGTTTATTACCGGATATGGAAGATGTACAGTGGAGAAGATGAAAATTTTGAAGACATAATTAGACTTAAAAATCGTACGGAGACAATAATTACACTGAAGAATTAGGGCATGTTCTCTTTGTGGTTTTCAAACCAAATTTGACAAGTCTCAAACAAAATTTTAAAACCTTGTTCTCTAAGTGGTTTTGAAGCCAATTCTTAAACCCAATCCTCAATCGAAAATCTTCTTCTTCACTCCGCCACCGTCCTCAATCGAAAATCTTCTTCTTCCTCCTCTTCTTCTTCTTCAGTTCGCCGCCGCCGTCCTCAATCGAAAATCTTCTTCTTCACTCCGCCGCCGCCGTCCTCAATCGAACCTCTGCTTTCACTCTGCTCCTTCTCCTTCACTCCGCCGCCCGCACTGCCCAACACTTACCTTCATTGGAAAATGAAAGCTTCTAGAAGCACCCAGCGACATGGCGTTAAGGCCCTCCTCCTCCTTCACTCTGCCACCAGTAATGCCCAGCTTTGAAGTGTACCTATTTGGCTCGAATTTCTTTTGTTTCCATTGACATTTAAGATTTATTATGGTTATGGTGGAGGTATTTTGGGGATTTTGGAATGGGAAGTAAAGGGTGAGAGGAAGAAGGAGCACCTTCATTAAAGTGAAAGTATTATGTACTGGGATTTTTGGTTAGATTTGAAATTCTAGGGTTTAGAGGGGTGGCGGCGGCGGCAAGGTGGCGGAGGAGCGGCGGAGTAGCTGCTGGTAGAAGGAGCAAAAGGGAGGAGAGAGAGGATATGTTGGGTTTTTGAAATAATAATAATAATAATAATTTTAAAATTTTGTTTTAAAACTTGTTCTCTAAACTTTGTTTCTTTGTTTTCACTTCAAACCCAATTTGTTTTGATTTTAAACCCAATTGGTTTGAAAATTTTTCTCAAAACAAGTCTCAAAACTTCAAAAAGAACATGCGCTTAGAAGGTCAATTATAATGAAGGGAGGGAGGCATAATTAATTAGTTTTCTTATTAAATTATATAATAAGGTAATAATATGTGGTATGCTAAATTAAAGTGTAGCTTTATGTGGCATGTTATTACATTAAATTCTAGTCTTATGTGGCGCATATGTGACATTCAAGTGGCAGTTTGAGATGGAGTCTGTATTACTTTATAGAGTAATGATACGTTTCTCAAATAATCTTCTCAATTTTCATAACTCAAGTGAGGTGTCATGCATTTATTGGTCAATAATGTAGCATCCATAATTATTTTATAAAAATGTAACCAATGAATGCATGATATCTCACTTGAATTAAAAAAATTGAGAAAATTGTTTAAGCAGTGTATTATTACTCTACTTTATAATATATATATGATAGTGCGGATCTCCGTCAATTAACTGAACTCACCTCCAGTAGGTGTCTTTTTTTCTCCTTTCAGCATAGTTTGAAACTTTTTCCTTCCATTATTTTATTAATTCTTCTTTCTTTAATTCCACGGCAACAAAGCGCTCATCCTTTTCCTCACAAAACATTCACACCTCTTTCCACGCGTCAGTTTCTTCCTCATTTTTCTTACTCTCTCTCCACGCGTCCCTCAGGTCCTTGCTCTCCTCGATGTTATTTGCCAGAGATGAGACGGCATACACCTGCGGGATTTGAACGGAAATTGAAAAGAACAGCAACAGAGGAGAACGGGTAGACCGAAAATACCGAACAATTAATTTTCTTCTTCCTTTAAACTGGCTTTTCCGATTTTGGCAGAGCACATCGGAACACGGTAGCGTGGGAAATCCCGTCGGTGGTGTAGATGAAGTACAACCCAGAGTCGTTTGCAATCCAGCATATTTCAGGTATGTGGTTCTTTTTCTAATTTCTATCTGTGGAATTTAGCTTTTTTGTTTCTAGGTTTTTTCCCTGTTCTAATTTCTATCTGTGAGGCAGTTGAGGGATGTGGCTGAGCTTCTTAAACAGGGCCATGGCCGAACTGCTTTTCACACGGTAAGTATTAGCTTTGTTCTTCAAGAATTAGCTTTATTAAGAGAAAAGTTGATCGAAAAGATCGCTCTCTTTGTTTTCCTTCTCTTTAGTTCATGTTTTGTGTACTTGCCCCTGCATGGTTCAGTTGAATACCTTTGAGAAATTAATTTCTGTTGCTGGGATTCCTACTCTGCATTGATTTTTACAGAAAAGTCAGCTTATTTCATTGTTACTTTTCTGAGATTATTGTTTTTTTTTTTTTTTAAACTTTTTCTGTATGGTTGATGGAGTGAATTTATACGGTATAAAACCAACAAAAAATCAATGTGATTTTCCAGTGGATTCAGTTCATGACTCATTGAATGAAAATTTAGAATAAAAAAAAAAAAAGCAATAGTTCTTCCCATCAAAGAGAATTGATGTTTTCTGCTTTCTGAGTTTCTTTCTCATAGATTTCTTCTCCCCTTGTTGCCCATAGACTCACCAACAACTCTCTCCCTTTTCTCTAGTTACTTCCTCTCAAAAAACTTGTCTTCCTCCTCCTTCATTCTCCATTAATTAAAATGGAGGAGAAGAGAACTCTTTAGTTAAATTAGTTGTGCTCTTTATAAAACTCCACCGCCATTAATATTCCATGTTTAACTAAATTGCGATTCCTTGAGCTTTTCTCTACTTTTTTCTTTTATTTCTTTTCATATATGCAGAATTAATGAGAATACTAATAAATGACAAACAATGAATACTTTAAACGCTATATGTTATGTGGAGATAAATAAAATAAAAGAAATTTTCACAGCCACCCAATATGTATACATACTAACACATCATATGATTAATTCAATCAATTAAGAATATTTTGAGATTATTCAGTTATGAAATAAAGCATTAATTAATCGCTTAGTTATTTTAAAGAGTAATTCATTGATTAAGTCCCAGTGCATCTTCTGTTATAAATTCCCTTTGTTACTAACATGGGTACCCTCCCTTTGATTAATTGAACCTTAAGAATTCCATTAATCAACGAAACTTGAATTAATTAATTAATCTCACAAAAAGAATGAAGTGAAAAATTAAAAGGCGGCAAACAATATATCTTATCTTATCTTATATCTTATACTAGATGGAGCATGCCGTGCAATGCCCGACTTTTGCTCAATAATGTTATTAGGTTACAGTAATTCTTATTATGTAAGTCTAAAAAAAGGGACCAACATTTGCCCAGCAATTCTACTCTTTTATTTTGCATAATTTGGCACATTAATCTTCAAGAAGTAATAGAGAGTCAATTTTTTTACAACCTAGCACAATTTCAATTAAAGTATTAAAAATTACTTGAATAAGCACAATTACAACTCATGGCTTCCTTTGCAATAGCAAGTAAATAGCAAATTGTATAGTGATCTCAACTCATGGCTTCCTTGAATATAAATGAAAATTTTAATTATGTTTCACTTTATTAATCTTCTTGAGAAATGAAATATTAAAATTAGCCAGACTTTGCTATCACATTTTTTTATCTAGCTAGTATAACTAATCATCTAAACAAATAACATGACAAAACTAAGTAAAACGATCTAGAATTACATTATGTACAACTAACTTGAATTGAGGGAGACATAATTAATCTTTCCGTCTAAATATATAAAAAATAAATTTAAAAAATTGGACGGACCCTTCATTGTTAAAAGATGATGAATGCTTATCATGCATTTAAATTTTTTTATATAAAATTAGTAAATGGTAATTTTTGATAAGAGATAGGATGAATAAATTACTTAATTATTAGTTGGTGTTTATTACCGGATATGGAAGATGTACAGTGGAGAAGATGAAAATTTTGAAGACATAATTAGACTTAGAAATCGTACGGAGACAATAATTACACTGAAGAATTAAGACATGTTCTCTTTGTGGTTTTCAAACCAAATTTGACAAGTCTCAAACAAAATTTTAAAACCTTGTTCTCTAAGTGGTTTTGAAACCAATTCTTAAACCCAATCCTCAATCGAAAATCTTCTTCTTCACTTCGCCACCGTCCTCAATCGAAAATCTTCTTCTTCCTCCTCTTCTTCTTCTTCAGTTCGCCGCCGCCGTCCTCAATCGAAAATCTTCTTCTTCCTCCTCTTCTTCTTCTTCAGTTCGCCGCCGCCGTCCTCAATCGAAAATCTTCTTCTTCACTCCGCCGCCACCGTCCTCAATCGAACCTCTGCTTTCACTCCGCTCCTTCTCCTTCCCTCCGCCGCCCGCAATGCCCAACACTTACCTTCATTGGAAAATGAAAGCTTCTAGAAGCACCCAGCGGCATGGCGTTAAGGCCCTCCTCCTCCTTCACCTGCCACCAGTAATGCCCAGCTTTGAAGTGTACCTATTTGGCTCGGATTTCTTTTGTTTCCATTGACATTTAAGATTTATTATGGTTATGGTGGAGGTATTTTGGGGATTTTTGAATGGGAAGTAAAGGTGGTGGAGGTATTTTGGGGATTTTGGAATGGGAAGTAAAGGGTGAGAGGAAGAAGGAGCACCTTCATTAAAGTGAAAGTATTATGTACTTGGATTTTTGGTTAGATTTGAAATTCTAGGGTTTAGAGGGGTGGCGGCGGCGGCAAGGTGGCGGAGGAGCGGCGGAGTAGCTGCTGGTAGGAGGAGCAAAAGGGAGGAGAGAGAGGATATGTTTGGTTTTTTGAAATAATAATAATAATAATACTAATAATTTTAAAATTTTGTTTTAAAACTTGTTCTCTAAACTTTGTTTCTTTGTTTTCTCTTCAAACCCAATTTATTTTGATTTTAAACCCAATTGGTTTGAAAATTTTTCTCAAAACAAGTCTTAAAACTTCAAAAAGAACAGGCCTTAGAAGGTCAATTATAATGAAGGGAGGGAGGCATAATTAATTAGTTTTCTTATTAAATTATATAATAAGGTAATACTATGTGGTATGCTAAATTAAAGTGTAGCTTTATGTGGCATGTTATTACATTAAATTCTAGTCTTATGTGGCGCATATTTGGCATCCAAGTGGCAGCTTTAGATGGAGTTTATATTACTTTATAGAGTAATGATACATTTCTCAAATAATTTTCTCAATTTTCTTAACTCAAGTGAGGTGTCATGCATTCATTACTCTACTTTATATATATATATATATATATATATATATATATATGATAGTGCGGATCTCCGTCAATTAACTGAACTCACCTCCAGTAGGTGTCTTTTTTTCTCCTTTCAGGGAAAAATGGCAATTTTAGTCCCTATCGTTTGGATCGTGTGGCAATTTTCGTCCCTTACGTTTAGCGTGGCGAAAATGGTCCATTATGTTTGCAAGTGTGGCGTTTTCAGTCCATATTACCGGTTATAGCAAGTTTTTAATGGTCAAACTTGCGGTCAACGGTTTTTAGGACCTTTTTGAAATAAAAAAAAATAATTGGGGCTTTCTTACAATTTCCATATTCTTTAGTGGTCCAAACATTAATTTCTTTCCCAAATTTACTATTCATCTTCTTCCCCAAATTCATCCCCCAAATTTACAGAGAAACGGTGCTCTCATGACCGGCCAACCGCAAGCAATAACTCCTGCAGCCTGAATGTAAACCAATTGATGGCCAAAGTTGAAGCTAACACAACCAGATAACAACCATTTTGGATCTTTTTCATCACACCAGCTCCTCCAAGATATAATTTTTTAAATTAATTTGGCTCTCATTCGAGCTCGACAACTTCGAAATTAGGAGACAAACTCCAGACAACAAGAAGGGATGTACTTCAACCCAGAGGAAAACAGAATTGGCACATAGCATATATTAGTTGGGAGCTCAAGATTTTTCGCAGTTAATGATCTAACGGTGACAAAATTCTTCAGCTCTGTTCTCAAACAACAGAAGCCCAAATTTGAGATGCCAAATGCAAATTTTAGGCCCTGTTTGGTAAAGGACCTCAACGGCGGTACTTTTAATCATATGGGTATTGACCGACAAAGCAACGGCGGAGCACAGAGCCTTGAAGAAATATACAAGAAGAAGCACGAAGAGGAAGAGAAAGCCAGGATAGAGAGGGAAGCGAATATCCGGGCAAAGGAGGAGGAAAAGCGGAGATCTGAAGCCAGAAGAAAATCTTTGAAGGGGAAGATGTTCAAGAAAACAAAGTCAGGACAACCTGTGATGAAGTACAGAATCGAACATATTCTGGAAACATTTCAAGGTTCGTCTACTTCATAGACTTTGATTGTTTAGTTTTCTGGATTTTTCCTCCCTTGATTATATGAGAAAACTTGGAGGAGGGGATAGCGGTGGAGGAGGGAGGATGAGAGGAGGAGTAGGGAGAAGGGAGGGGCGGCGGACTGTAGCGGAGGAGGGAGTAGAAAGAGGGATGAATTTGGAGAAGAAGATGAATAGTAAATTTGGGAAAGAAATTAATGTTTGGACCACTAAAGAATATAAAAATTGTAAGAAAGCCCCAATTATTTTTTTTATTTCAAAAAGGTCCTAAAAACCGTTGATCGCAAGTTTGACCATTAAAAACTTGCTATAACCGGTAATATGGACTGAAAACGCCACACTTGCAAACATAATGGACCATTTTTGCCACGCTAAACGTAAGGGACGAAAATTGCCACACGATCCAAACGATAGGGACTAAAATTGCCATTTTTCCCTCCTTTCAGCATAGTTTATAAGATTGAAACTTTTTCCTTCCATTATTTTATTAATTCTTCTTTCTTTAATTCCACGGCAACAAAGCGCTCATCCTTTTCCTCACAAAACATTCACACCTCTTTCCACGCGTTAGTTTCTTCCTCATTTTTCTTACTCTCTCTCCACGCGTCCTCAGGTTCTTGCTCTCCTCGATGTTATTTGCCGGAGATGAGGCGGCATACACCTGCGGGATTTGAACAGAAATTGAAAAGAACAGCAACAGAGGAGAACGGGTAGACCGAAAATACCGAACCATTATTTTTTTCCTAATTTTCTTCTTCCTTTAAACTGGCTTTTCCGATTTTGGCAGAGCACATCGGAACACGGTAGCGTGGAAAATCCCGTCGGTGGTGTAGATGAAGTACAACCCAGAGTCGTTTGCAATCCAGCATATTTCAGGTATGTGATTCTTTCTAATTTCTATCTGTGGAATTTAGCTTTTTTGTTTCTAGATTTTTTCCCTGTTCTAATTTCTATCTGTGAGGCAGTTGAGGGATGTGGCTGAG
The DNA here is from genome assembly GCA_016801395.1 of Leptodermis oblonga. Taxonomy (NCBI): domain Eukaryota; kingdom Viridiplantae; phylum Streptophyta; class Magnoliopsida; order Gentianales; family Rubiaceae; genus Leptodermis; species Leptodermis oblonga. Next base: position 2,322,734 of record CM028754.1, read on the forward strand.
CTTCTTAAACAGGGCCATGGCCGGACTGCTTTTCACACGTTAAGTATTAACTTTGTTCTTCAAGAATTAGCTTTATTAAGAGAAAAGTTGATCGAAAAGATCGCTCTCTTTGTTTTCCTTCTCTTTAGTTCATGTTTTGTGTACTTGCCCCTGCATGGTTCAGTTGAATACCTTTGAGAAATTAATTTCTGTTGCTGGGATTCCTACTCTGCATTGATTTTTACAGAAAAGTCAGCTTATTTCATTGTTACTTTTCTGAGATTATTTTATTATTATTATTATTTTTTAAAAATTTTTTCTGTATGGTTGATGGAGTGAATTTATACGGTATAAAGCCAACAAAAAATCAATGTGATTTTCCAGTGGATTCAGTTCATGACTCATTGAATGAAAATTTAGGAAAAAAAAAAAGCAGTAGTTCTTCCCATCAAAGAGAATTGATGTTTTCTGCTTTCTGAGTTTCTTTCTCCTGCAAATTTTCAGGCTGAGCAAATATCCAAGGATGAATGCTTAGTGGCAGTGTGATATGCTGGACAAGTTCTGTGAATTTATCATCAGCAACCTTCATTATATTCGCCGAAACAAGTATGTACCCGCAGTTCTGCACCCTTTTTAGGCCTTCCATCTCTTGATTCTCTTTGGATTGAATTGGTCTTTAATTTCACCTCATTCTCTTTACTTTCACATTTGACCACTTATCACTTTTGCGGTTTATAGAACTACAATGATCTTCTATAATTTAGCCCCCTTAGTGGGAATTTGTTTAAGAGGCACTTTGAAAATGGAAAAGTAAAAGATAAGGATAACATTATGCTTCATTGTCAAAAAATGCAGAACCAGAAAGCTTTTTTTTTTTTTTTTTTTTTTTGCAATTTAGTGGAGTCTGCTTTCTGAGTTATATACTGGTGAAGCAGTTACTCATGTTTGTCTAAAAAAACAATCATCCAAGGTAATTTCAAGCTAGGTTCGTCTCTTGCACCTGCTTACACATATAAATTGACTCACTATGGTCTTGAGGAGGGCCTACTAGCCATTTTACTGCAGGTATGTATTGGAAGATCCACTATTTCAATGCAAACTAAAACAAACTCTAAACAGTGGAATCAACCATTCTCCTTCTTTGTGTGAATCTTTTAGGAAACAAATAAATAGAGATCAAAACGAAACAAGCAACAAATGAACAAATTGACAGCACAACAATTTTAGCGTGGTAAAACCTCCGTTAACAAGGAGGAAACATCCACGGGACCTTAGGCCACTTAATCTCCACTAAAATCAATAATGGGTACAACCAAGAGTTCTCTCTAATTCAGATTAGAGGCATTCATCAACAACATCAAGATATACAACACAATCTTGGAACACAATAAGAATCAATATAGCAAATAAACCAAAGATTTCTCCAAACTCACGTCTCTGTTATACGCACAGCAGACGGACTTAAAATGCTCAAAACCAGATCTCCACCGTTCAAAACATACCTCTACGTGTGGTGAACACTGTGGCAAAGTTTCAGAGCAATCCAACGGTTGATCGCTGAGAAATCTCCGTTTTGGCTGAACTGGTCCTGGTAGGGGAAAAATGCTGCGGTTTTTCTCTTGCTGCTTTCTTTTGTGCTGTGCTGCCGCCTCCTCACCCGCTCTGCCCACCAAAAAAACCTCAAAGAAAAGGGCTGAAATAAAACAGTCTAAATGGGCCTAATTTTGGGCTCCTCCAAATATGAGGGAAAGCCCAACAAATCTCCCCCTTTCCCGATTAGGTGGAGGGATCCGCCATCCCGGCAATTGAACAACAAACTTCAAGTTTTTCCTTTGATACTGCTTTTGTCAACATGTCAGATCCATTCTCATCTGTATGGATTTTCTCAAGTTCAAGTAACTTATTGTTAAGAGTATCCCTTATCCAATGATACCTCACATCAATATGCTTTGATCTTGAGTGAAACGCCGAGTTCTTCGCCAGATGAATAGAACTCTGATTATCGCAGAACAATACATATTTCTGCTGCTTGAAACTAAGTTCTCTCAAGAACTGCTTCATCCACAACAACTCTTTACAAGCTTCCGTTGCTGCAATAAACTCTGCCTCTGCTGTAGAGAGTGCTACACACTTTTGCAATCTTGACTGCCAAGAGATTGCTCCACCAGAGAAAGTAATTAGATAACCTGAAGTAGACTTACGAGAGTCTTCATCTCTTGCCAAATCTGAATCAGTGTATCCAACTAACACTGGTTTTCCACTTCCAAAGCTAAGTGTTAACTTGGAAGTACCTCGAAGATATCTCATAATCCACTTTACTGCATCCCAATGCTCTCTTCCTGGATTCGAATTAGTCTTCTTGTAGCAATAAAATGATCAACATATAGCAATAAAATGATAAAATCATCATCAGAGAATTTCTGCACAAAAACACAATGGTCAGAATTAGTCTTCTTGTAACCATGCTCCCCCATAACTGACTCAAACTTCTTATACCATTGTCTAGGTGCTTGCTTCAACCCGTAGAGGCTTTTCTTTAACCGGCATACATAATCCTCTTTTCCTTTTGCCTCAAAACCCTCTGGCTGCTCCATATAAATTTCTTCCTCCAACTCACCATGAAGAAAAGCAGTTTTCACATCCATTTGCTCAATTTCTAAATCTAAGCTTGCTGCTAGACCTAGAACAACACGTATGGAAGACATCTTCACAACAGGAGAGAAAATATCATCAAAATCAATACCTTTTCTCTGACTGAATCCCTTGACGACCAGTCTAGCTTTGTATCGTGGTTGTGAACTGTGTTCTTCTTGCTTCACCTTGTAGACCCACTTGTTCTTCAGAGCTCTCTTACCCTTAGGCAACTTTACCAGCTCAAACGTGTGATTGTCATACAGTGACTGCATCTCATCTTCCATAGCACCAACCCAGTGAGCCCTGTTTTCATCTTCCATCGCTTCTGCATAACATTGAGGTTCCCCCTCATATGTCAATAACACATACTTATCTGTATCATACCGTGTGGAAGGACGTCGATCTCTGGTAGACCTCCTGAGTGGAATTTCTGATTCTGACAACTGATCAGTAGTCTGGTGATCTGTTTCAGCCTGCAAAGGAGTATCTGCATCATCTGAACCCTGTTGGTCATCTTGAACATTCTGTTCCATCTGTACTGATAAAGGAACTGGATCTAGGTCAATCAAATCATCACTATACTGATGGACTCCTTTTTCTATCTTCTCAACATCTTGTACAGTTTGATCTTCCATGAATACAACATCACGACTCCTTACTAGTTTCTTCTCAACTGGATCATAAAATCTATAGCCAAATTCATCCAGACCATAACCAATGAAGATACATTGTCGTGTCTTCACATCGAGCTTAGATCTCTCATCTTTTGGTATATGCACAAATGCCTTGCAACCAAAAACGCGTAGATGATCATAAGAAACATCTTTTCCAGTCCAAACTCTGTTTGGTACATCAAACTGAAGAGGAACACATGGTGTGAGATTAAGAACATATACAACTGTATTCAAAGCCTCACCCCAGAAAGATCTCGGCAACTGAGCCTGTGAAAGAAGACATCTTACTCTTTCAACCAATGTTCTGTTCATTCTCTCAGCCAACCCATTTAACTGAGGAGTCTTGGGAGGTGTCTTTTGATGTCGAATGCCCTGACGCCTACAATACTCATCAAAAGGACCTGAATACTCTCCCCCATTATCTGTTCTGATGCACCGCAATTTCTTCCCAGTCTGTCTCTCAACTAAGGCTTGAAACTGTTTAAACACATCTAATACCTGATCTTTGCTTTTCAAAGTGTACACCCATAACTTTCTTGAACAATCATCTATGAAGGTCACGAAATAGCTGGCACCACCCAAGGTTCTTGTCTTCATAGGACCACATACATCTGAATGTACCAAATCAAGTATGTCTTGTTTTCTTGAAGGTGGGGAACTCTTGAAAGAAACTCTATTCTGCTTCCCTGCCAAACAATGAGTACATCTTCTTAAATGAGCATTATTCATTCCAGAAAGAAGATTCTTTTTAGCCAATACTGCCAAGCCTTTCTCACTCATGTGAGCAAGTCTCTTATGCCACAATTCCGCAGTGAGCTCATCTGTCACAGCATTAATAACACCTTTGGAGAGTCTTGCCTGCAGTATATATAAACTGGAATGCTTGTTCCCACGAGCAACAACCATAGCACCTTTAGTAAGTTTCCACTGGCCATTACTAAAGGTATTGCAATATCCTTCATCATCAAGTTTACCTGCAGAGATCAAGTTCAAACGAATTTCAGGAATATGCTTTACCCCTCTAAGAAGTAGTCTCGTGCCATTGTTCATCTCCAAACACACATCTCCGATACCAATGACTTTAACCAAACCATCATTACCCAACTTCACCGTCCCAAAATCACATGCTGTATAGGATGTAAAGAAATCCTCTTGAGATGTAGCATGAATGGAGGCTCCACTATCAATAACCCAACTGATCTCGTGACATGCAACATTGACAACATCTTCATCATAAACAACGAGAAAGTCTTCTGTACTAGCGGTGGCAACTCGATCATTTTCCTTGCCAACATCACCCTCTTGTTCTTTGTCTTTCTTCTTGTTATCCCGCTTCAACTGTCTACAATATTTCTTGATGTGTCCTTTCATGCCACAGTGATGACACTCAACATTAGCAAACCTGTTGGACTTACTTCTTCCTTTTTCTTTATTCTTGAAACCTCTGCTTTTACTTCTCCCTCTTCTTTCTGTAACCAAAATCTCTGACTGCTGAGAAGACCCATGTGATTTTCTTCTCATTTCTTCATTTAAAACACTGCTCTTAGCCAGATCCATGTTGATTACACCATTTGGAGCTGAGTTACTTAATGACATTCTGAATGTTTCCCAAGAGTCCGGCAACGTACCCAATAAACATAACCCCTGAATCTCATCATCAAACTTGATACCCATTCCAGCTAACTGATTGATTATTCCTTGGAACGTATTCAAGTGATCTGTCAACGGAGTTCCATCTTGATACCTTAATGCCATCAACTGCTTTATGAGAAACATTTTATTATTTCCTGTTTTCCGAGCATACAACTCCTCAAGTTTACTCCAGAGTGACCGTGCATGTGTTTCCCCACTAATATGATTCAAAACATTATCATCTACCCACTGCCTTATATACCCACAGACTTGTCGATGCAACAAAGTCCATTCTTCTTCAGACATATTTTCTGGCTTCTCAGAGGCAAACACCGGCAAATGAAACTGTTTGACATAAAGGAGATCTTCCATCTTTCCTTTCCAAGTGTGATAATTAGAACCATTCAAAGTGATCATTCTACTCAAATTTGCTTCCATTATTCAACACAAGAAATTCAACAATAATAACCACAGCTCTGATACCACTTTATTGGAAGATCCACTATTTCAATGCAAACTAAAACAAACTCTAAACAGTGGAATCAACCATTCTCCTTCTTTGTGTGAATCTTTTAGGAAACAAATAAATAGAGATCAAAACGAAACAAGCAACAAATGAACAAATTGACAGCACAACAATTTTAGCGTGGTAAAACCTCCGTTAACAAGGAGGAAACATCCACGGGACCTTAGGCCACTTAATCTCCACTAAAATCAATAATGGGTACAACCAAGAGTTCTCTCTAATTCAGATTAGAGGCATTCATCAACAACATCAAGATATACAACACAATCTTGGAACACAATAAGAATCAATATAGCAAATAAACCAAAGATTTCTCCAAACTCACGTCTCTGTTATACGCACAGCAGACGGACTTAAAATGCTCAAAACCAGATCTCCACCGTTCAAAACATACCTCTACGTGTGGTGAACACTGTGGCAAAGTTTCAGAGCAATCCAACGGTTGATCGCTGAGAAATCTCCGTTTTGGCTGAACTGGTCCTGGTAGGGGAAAAATGCTGCGGTTTTTCTCTTGCTGCTTTCTTTTGTGCTGTGCTGCCGCCTCCTCACCCGCTCTGCCCACCATAAAAACCTCAAAGAAAAGGGCTGAAATAAAACAGTCTAAATGGGCCTAATTTTGGGCTCCTCCAAATATGAGGGAAAACCCAACAGTATGTACTTGTTCTTGGATTTCTGCGATTAAAATTCAATCTTGTGATTATTTATTCTAATTGTTTCATGAGGCATTTCAGCTTACCACACTGGACTTCTTCTCACTTGCCAAACTCTGAAGAAGCTTCAATTTTATGAGTATGAAGAGTGTTATTGTTCTGTCTTCTATGGTAATTGTAATTTGAATTCGTGTTGGGTGAAAAAAAGTTTTAAGTGTACAAGGCTACCAAGGAGCTTTGAACAACGTTTATAAACAACAGTATCTTTAAGGAGAGGCTGCCCTTCTATTCATGTTTGATTCTAAAGTTGAAAACATTTATGTCCATGTAACTTTCTATTGCATAATTTTGTGTTCACAGTATTACATGTAACTCATTCCCAATTCAAATCTACTAACTCCTAAGAATTAAGTAATTTCTGAGCAAACATATTTAAAGATCTATAAAATATTGATTTAAGTGGCCTCATTATTTTGCTTGGTTCTTAAAGTCTGATCTTTCCAAACGTTTGTTTAACTTGCTTCATGTCGAAAGAACCTTCCCTATTGATACGGAACCCATTTCTTAAAGTCTGGGGAGTATAGTGAGTTGTATAGAAGCTCTATTGGTATTGTTGCTCTTTGGATCTGTTCAAAGGGAAGAGGCAATGAAATTAGCCTTGCGGCTCCAGCGACGGGAGGAAACGAAGCTGGGGTTCACCTTTCTTGTCATTTTTTCCTATTTTCCTTCAAAGACTTCGTGGAGGTCACCTCACCGAAGATTAGAGACAGAGAAGTGAATAACGACAGAGCACAGAGGCAACAGAGAGAGAGAGAGAGAGAAAAAAAAAACTACTCGCCAATATTCATGCAGTTTTAAGTTCATACTCTCGATATTTCTTCTTCTCCGTTGTATCTCTCTGATCATCCGAAGGCAATGGTTTAGGGTATAGCTCAAACCACAAACACATTGCACCAGAAGCATTCTTAACTGGCTTTGCTGGATTCAGCAGAGCACATCGGTGCAGAGTAGCAAAGGCAAACTCCGTCGGCGCGAAGATGAAGTAGAATGTAGGGTAGTCTCATCGCACTGCAAGAGCCGAAAAGTATAGCCCATGATTTCTTCACCATTAAAATTCCCAACAGCCCTTCAATCCGATTTGTTCGGGTGTAATCAAGCCGATAATCATTTATTCAACCAAATGCGGTCTTTTAGATGTCATCTGTGCCCTCTTCTTCTTCCTTTGATTAGGCTGGGACAATTATTTCAATTTTGAGCAAAGGGTTGGCAAGCGAGGCCATTTGAGTCGTACTTTGGCTGGGCAATCCGGACGGCATAAGCGGGGTGAATAAAATCAGAACGGCATGCGCGGCTGTGAACTGATACCAGGAGGAGGTACATTGTTCCCTTTTCAAGCAAGTGCTATGTAAAAATAGTTTGCTGCGAGGTTGCATTTCCAATAATTCATTTTAGTTGTGTCTGTTTTTCTCTGCCCTTTTTTGGGTCTGGATGTGCCTGATTTTGTCAGATTTATTTTGAGTTATCCCATTAGCTACTTCAGTACTTTTTGGCCTTTTTTATGTGTTTTTGGCAGCTATCATTTGTGTTTTTTTCAAATTGGCATGCATGTTTTATAGATTGGCTAAGGAACCTAAAATCACAGCCAGAAAACTGTTTAAACGTGAATTTGTTGCCAAGCAAGTATCTTTTATGTTTGTTTGAATATTTTTTAATGTGAAATTCAGAAAACAATTCACTTTGCTGTTCTATTTTGGAGATTAAAATCCCTTTTGCAGAAAATTTTTCTTTCGATGAATGTTGGATCTTATTTTGAAAAACAAAGGGCATTGTAATGAATTAAGCCACCAATCTTGTGTTTATTTGAAGAATAATACAAGAATTTTAACTTCGATTAGCTTTCATTGTCATCCTTTCTGGCCTCTTTATGTTTACTTAACTCCTTTGGCTATTATTTTGATTTCCTTTTATACTTCAAGTATGCTCCCTTTCTCATTTTATTTGTCTGAATTTTATTACGGAGCCCTATATAAGTACTTTAAGAAGTTCCTACAAAAGCCAACATGCGGGTAACATTACTGTGGCCTGTACAAGGTTGTCAACCTAGAGAGTCCTTGGTATTTCATTACCCTGGTATAAACTTGACAGATATGATGAAACCTTATGTTCCCTAGACTTTGAGACACGGTATGCTTGATGATGAAATTAATGCATCAATTGTTAGACCTCTTACTCAAGGTCTCCAGCTCGATGCTATAATTGACCCTTGCTATAGTGAAACTGTCTTAAACCTTCCATTCCTATGCAGAATAAACATGTCAGTAACTACAGCAGAGCATTGGCTTCTGTAGTCTCTAAATTAATAGGGTTAAGGAATTAATTTACGACTTCAGTCTACCAAAGTTGCCTCAGATGATATAGATTTAGGTGCATTTAAATTAAGTACATTTAATCAGTTTCTGTATATTTCTGTAAGCTAAATTATGCTCATTTAGAAGGGGGGCTTTGGCACAACAGCTAAGTGCTGTTGCCATGTGACCTAAGGTCACGGTTTTGAGTTACAGAAACAACCTGTTACAGTAAAGTTTGTATATTAAGCTTTAATAGCCCAGCCTTCTCCAGACCCTGCACATGCATTAGCTTCCATTTAGTGGATTGCCATTTTTATTTTATTCTGATTGACTGCTTCTGCTGGTATCAGATTTGTTACATTCTCTACCCCGGGAATGAATCAGAGGCAGAAAAGATCCTTCGGTTAAAGCAAAAATATACCTTATGCCCAGCTTTTCTCCAAGATATAGTAGCATGATTCGAGAAGAGATCGAGCATATGAAATAGGATGAGTTTCCTGAAAAAGTTGCAGTGCAGATGAATGACACCCACCCGCCGCTTTGTCTCCCAGAGCTGAAGAGGATATTAATAGACTTGAAAGGACTAAACTGGAAAGAAGCTTGGAACATTACCCCCCAGAGGTGACTTGGCAGTTTTAAGTATTGCTATGATTTTATTTTCAATGCATGGTGCTGCTGGTGAACTATATATATTATATGAGTTCCATTAAACAATTCAGTTTATGTCATAGGTACTCTAAAGCCGGAATCTTCTTTAACAGAACTTCCGTTAGCCATCACAAGTACGTCTCTCCAGTAAGCCTCTGCTTAAATGGTTTTTCCATAGTTAAATTTTTTTGCACATATTTGATATTGATATATCTGTGACTGTTTGGTTGGTCATTATGAAACCATAAAACTCTGTCTTTTTTCTATTTCTTTCATGTATAGTTCCCTGTTTGTTGGAGAGACTATTTGATATGAAACTGAGGCAAGGTTAAACAGTTTTGTTGGAGCTAAATTAGCAACGCATTTTGTCCCATGAGGTAATTTGGAATACTGGAATCATTTCATGTTTTACATCTGTTGAAGGGGTAGTTTATAATCTTCTCTCTCAAAATATGTGAAAGCATTGCTTAAACAGTAATCCGTTTCTTCTTTATAATCTTCTCTCTCAAAATGTGTGGAAGTCTGGTTAATTTTTTGAGCTAATGGTTAGTGCTTTCTTGACCGAAGGAAAGCGCATCGCATGCGGTTGAATATATCATCTGGGACAGCTACAAGATTTGAGGTAAAACTTTTTGGCTTTATAATTTAAGTTACAATCCATGGTGTTTTCTTTGAAGATATAGATAAAATTTAATGTGTGCCTATCCTTTTGGTTATCGTCCATGCGTTGTATTCACAAATGTGCTTAATTCATTGTCTTAGGAGTTGTCTGTCATTGTGATAGAGCATAAGAGGTGAATCAGCCACAGAAAAAGCAGGTATTGAGGACCTTGCTAGGAAAGTCAGTTCTGAATCTGAGTTCATTAGGCTCCAAACAATAAACTGGAGGTACCCTTTTCAATTTCACTTCAATTTTCTTTGTTTTGTGGTGGGGCTGAGTGTCTGATTCTTAAATAGTCGATTTTTATTGCGCTTCTCTGTGTTTGAGTGTAATTTATAAAATGGGTTCTGTATTCTGTAGAGAGACATAAAGCTTAAGAATTTGCCTTAAAGGGAAAAAGCCTTTCGCCAATTTGTGGATAATTTCTTTTTGTATGTAATGATAATTGCATTAAAGGGTGGCCCTTTTCTGATTTAGTGTCTGATTATTGTGTCTACTCTATAAATGCTATATTTATGCTACTTTGTTTTCTAAGTTTTGGGATGGGGTGGGAACTGGGAAGAGGTAATGGTGCACAATTTGGCTTATTAAAATATTTCATTGCAAACTGTGATCAGAAATAGTTTCTCTAAATTTACTGCCTGTGATTCAGGAATTTTGACGACGGGTTTCCAATTCTTTTTATAAACAATGCTCAAGATATTCGTGGCGGCCAGCGTGTTGTATTCCTAGCATCTTTCAGTTCCCCTGCAGTCATTTTTGAACGGCTCTGTCATATGTGTTTCCAAGGCAGTCTGTTGCTTCTTTTTCGTTGGTGTTGCCTTTCTTTCCAACTGGCTCCTTTGAGAGAATGGAAGAGGAAGTGGATGTGGGTCTGCATTCACCATGGCTAGATTTTGTCCAACATTCCTATGTCCAGGGGTGGTCCCAGAAGTCTTTTGATTTAAGTTGGTAGTGTATTATGCTTTTGTTGGATGTGTACTTAGTGAAATATTTTGACTCATTTGCAGAAAAAACATTATCATGCCAAGGACAGTAATAACACACATAGACCAGGAAGAATTAGCTCAAATAACAACAGCAAGTCCAGAGTTTTTTCATGCAATCTTGCTGAATTTGACCTTCAACACTGGAATAAATACATAAATAAAATGAGGTTCTAGAAAAATTTCTAATCTTTTCGATATAAGACCAGTGATTTTCATTCAGTTGTAGACAAGAGATGCTTTAACTATGCAGGCCTCGCCTCTTTTGAATGAATACATCTATCCACAAACCAAGAGCTCCAGATGAAAGCATATGCATTTTTTAAATAACTTCTTGCAAATATAAAGATGACAGTAGATAATGAAGTTTCATGACAAATGATAGATTTCAGGAAATATTCTTCAACACTACTTATGGCAACAATTCAATTAATATTAGGACTTAGATATGATATTCATACCTTTCACCTTTCTGGGGGAAGAAAACACAATCAACAAGACCTTTTTCTTCTAAAGCCACCTCATAAACAGCCTCAAGGACCCTGACATTTTCCAGATGAAGACATGGGTTCTTTGTAACCACAACCTTCCCTGTAACTATTGCTGATCCGTCATCTGTTAGAACAAATTTCTTTTCACCACCTTGTAGCTCATTCTTGGTCATTGTTATACGAACAAAAACCTGCCCATAGTCCAAAATTCCCGACTCATCCAGGCATCCTAGTAGGATCCGGCCCCTTGGAACAAATATCCTGCACCTACACCTTAGATCAGAAAGCTGGTTTTCACTATGAGACTGAAGTATCATTGACAGATAAGGCTCGGCATCAGGTTTACAACCATGTAGCAACATTCTCACCACAATGCTTTTTGTTTCCTTAATCCCCATGCTTGCCAGAATATCGACTGCATCCTCTTGACTTGTCAGCATCTTGTTGAGCACTTGTAGTTGCTTATCTTGCAATTCAAGAAATGCTTGGTCCTCAACGCCCAAGGTCGACAAAAAAGTAACTATCTCCCGGTTTAAAAAGCAAGGCATTGCTTCACTCCACTTGGTTACATTAAGCATCCTGTGTTCTGACTCGAATTTGAGCATGCTACTCCGTAAAGATATCTTCAGGAAAGAGCCGCGGTCAACAGCTAGCACTCCTTTATAGCCACCATAGCGTATTGAAATGCGGAGGGGGTATGGTTTAATCCACACTTTTGGGCAACCTCTCTGGCAAAAGCTCTGGAAATCTTGCCAATACCATCAGAGAAGCAATAGGTATCGCCATCAGTAGTTACTTCTATGTCAGGAATAACCTCAATCTGCTGTACCGGTACTTCATGAGTCTGCAAAGAGGTACTAAACAATTGACCCATCCTGGCAGCACATTTTGACACACTTCGGATCTTGTTAAAGCAACCCATCCAATCCCTAATCTCCTCTGCTCTCAAATTTTCATTAGAGGCAAACATCCAAACTGAACTTGAACGTAATTGGCTAGCCGAAAAGGCCAGAAAAAGGAATCTTTTCTGTCCGATTACAATCCCATCTTGAAGAATAGACAAAATTCGGTAGTAGATGTTTGTCCAGTAATTCTTGGCAAGCAAACCTCGCTCCAAAAATGTAGAAACAGTATGCGGTGAAAGTTTACCCCAATCTTCATCTACAAAAGTGACTCTCACAAAGTCTGAAGCATATGCAGAAAAGTTCTTCACAATATAGTTTGATGTTTCAACCTCTGGACCCAAGCAGTAAATATTTGATGGTGTTACAAGCAGTCTATGACAAGTCATAATATTATTGTTTTTTACACGGCCAGGGGATGATGAACCTAGACCTTTACCATTTTCTTCTAACCTGTCCTTGATGAATGACACAGGATCATAGCACATACGCGGGAGCTTATGCATTTTTTGAAGAATCAAAGTTGCAGTCTCCATGGGCAATCTACTAAGTTCTGCCATCAAGTTGGCATCAACAGCGCCAAAGCTCAGTTTTTGGGTATGGACCAGGGAGTTAAGCTGGAAAAGGATCTCATATGGTATTTTGAAGTCAGGGTGGCATTTTATAAGTGGAACTAGGTCAGATGCAATGGAAACTTTTGCTGCTTCAAGAGCTAGTTCTATCGAATCTTGATTGTAGTATGGCAGTTGGTTAAAAATTTCTATCAAATCTGGACATCCTTCCTTGATTTTTAAACAAAGAGATGATGAAAGTCCAATTGACTTCACACTAGAAAAGTCAGTTGTACGAACCCAAATAAAGTCGAAGTTCTCCTTGCAAATATGATATCTGTCCGCACTGAACTTTGAATTAATATTGGGTCCAGAAATTTGTTGGTGTATTTTTGGTGCATGTTTAAGCTGAAAAAAAGAAAAAGAGAACTCGCATTACAACAATATCTTAAATGAATCTGCAGCTTTTGCATGAAAATGTAAAAAGAAACATCAAAATAAAATTCAAAGCCAACTTCCAACTGTCCATCTGTTATAATTTAGTCAACTACAAATTACATTAGCCAGACCACAAAGACCAGTTCTTGCAAATATTCACAACTAAACTGATCACTCAGTCAAATAAGTAGAAACATCAAGAAAGAAGAGTAATGGAAGCGAATCAACACCCCAGATAAGCAGTAAGTTTCAATCCAAACATTATCCTTAATGCCTCCATTAGCAAAATATTTTCAATCACATGTATAAACAACAAATCCCAGAACACACAGAATAAAAGAGAGAAAAAAAGATATAATAATAATAATTAAACCCTACCTTCAGAAGAACTGCAGTAGTGGAGTTTGGAGCATTCTTGAAAGAGCAGTTACAGGTCTCTAGCACATCACCAAACTGCAGTTCCAGCTTATAGCATTCTTGGCCATGGCTCAACCAAATTTCAATGATCTCTCTCCATAATAACCCAAATCTAACGTTATCCCAAGCTTCCAAAACATTCATACAGTCCTCCTTCACCAAGAACCCAGTATGCAGAGCCCCATTTTCAATTCTGAGCTGAGGCTTGAGAGGTCTGTAGATGACCTCATCAATGGCGTGCGAGAGCCTCAAATGGGAACCTCTGAACAATAGCTTTCTCTCCTCGGCTAGCATTAAAGACTTCAGCTTTGCATCAAGGGTCTCAAACTGGACGCTACCATGGCCTCTGGACTTCCAATTCTTCCTCTCTCAGAAGATTTCACAAGCATATACTGTACCTTCCCCGATGACCGATTCCAAGAAAGCCAAGAGGTCTTTAGCAGTAGCTGTATAAGGGATGTGTTGAACTCTCACAGTTGCTGTAGCTCTCTGTTCCACAGCCATGGCGGAGTGAGGAAGTGCAAAATGGGAGCGCCTTTGCTGTCTTCACTTCAGGGGAGGTGCTTCCAGAAAACCCGCTTTGGAATTTGTACTCCGAATTTTGCTTTTAAATTCCCACTTTCAATTAAGAATCGAAAGACTCCAAAAAAGAAAAGTCTTAATTGTCTTTTGCCCATTGTGTTTTCATAGTACTTTGACTTTTGCCTCTTGAATTTACAAAATTAGTTTTTCTCCCTCTTTGACCGTAAGTCAAAGGAATAAAAATTGTGTAATGACATTTATGCCCTAGTCTCCAAACTATAAATATAGAATACGAAAAATTAATTTACGCAAATTATCCCTTCAATTAAACAAGAATAAATTTAAAATTACTCATAAAGGTTTAATAGAAAATCAAAATGAACCCAAAGGTTTGGAAGATAATTTAATATTAAAAATAATGTACAATTGACAAAAGCAGAAGACTCCGAAATCAAACATAGAGTTATATAAAGGAATTGTTAAATGCAGTAAACATTATACTATTTATAGTACTCATTTTAAAATTTTAGTGTGTCAAAACCTATAAACACCCTCTATACAAAATTTTTAAAAAGTGTTGGATTTGAGAAAGAAAAAGAAGAAAAATAAAATAAAGAAGGAAAAAAACAGGTGGTGCAGATCTGCAGCACCCATGGCAGAAGCTTACATAAGTTGAAGACAACTGCTTCGGCTTGGAGTGAAGGTTTTTTCGACCCCTGTCATAATCAGGCGAGGTTGAAGACGATCGACTTTTTGATCTTGATTTTGATTTTTAATTATTTATTTAATTTTTTAGAGTAGCGTCTCCTTTATTTTTAATTTTTTTTAAAAAAATTTAACGTGATAAACACTTTTGTGAGTGTGGAGATATTATTACACTTTTCACTTTAAGTGATTAAAATATTTAATAAAATGATCATTGCAAATAACACGACCCGTATATATTCTACAAAATAATATTACAATATGTAAGGGTCTCATAAAGTGAGTTTTATGCTGCTGGATCAATTACTGTATAATCTAATCTTAATATCCCAAAATCATTACACGTTTGCATTACTGAATCCAACATCAACAATGATTAAAATACTAAAGCAAAAACAAGTCAAAAAAACTAATAGTGGAGGTAATAAAAAAGTCATCCGTACCTTCGAAGAATTACATGAACATGAACTAGTTATTTTCTCAGCTTTTAAATCAAATCTGAAACTCTGTATTCTCTAATGCCAATGATGGTACCGTGTTGGGTTGGTTTGGTCAAAATTTTGGCGATGAATTATATGGAGATGGAAAATCCAAATTTAGGGGTTGAAAAAAAAATTAATTTTAAATTTAGGGATAAATGTGACATGAGACCAAGTTTTAGGGATAAAGCACTTCAAATCATAGAAAAAAAATCTCTCACTATTATAGTTAAAACTGGTAAGTAATTGTTGTGTAGGCAGGTGTCAAATTTTTACTTGTGATTGTCAAATTTTTTACTTGTGATTGTATGTAAATACATCTGTTGAATACACTTCTTGAATGCATTGTTACTCATATTAAAGGTAACATGTTAATTGAGCTGCGCATTAAGATGACACTTTGAGTTGGGACTTCAGAAATTACGGTGACAAAAACTCCACGTCTTTGCTTCCTAATTTGTGTAGGGAACTTGTAAGGAGTATATTCTTAATAAACATTTATATTTTTACAGTTACTATTATTTTCTTAAAAACCATATTTTTTTTATCACAGGGTATTGTGCATAGCACGGTGTAATCACGCTAGTACTCTTTAAGAGTAGACTGTTACTCTTCATAGGTAGCAATTTTATTTATTTATTTATTTTTTGGCTTTGCATTTTTTTTCTTCTTCCTCCTGTGATTCTATTCAAGAGTGTGACTGATACTTGTTAACAATATTATATGCATTATTGTTTGCGAGTATCTTTATATGTTTTGGCTACGTCCGTTTTCACTCCGAAGAAGATTGTTAAAGAAAAACTCAGAGTGAGTATCACTAATCTAGTAACAGTATTGTTCACAAGTATCAATTTTTTTTTATTGTGTGTATCAGTTTAAAGTTATGAAACAACGTATATTGTTTACGAGAACAATATTCACATGCATATTGAAATCAATTTTACACAAAACAAACTCTTTCTGGAAAAGATTTTAAAAAAAAGAGCCTAAAAGTAATAGTCGCATGTATATAACAATTTTACACAAAATAACTCTTTTTCCATCTTTGTTCGCTATCAGTGAATTTTGATTGTGTTGAGAATTTTCAGAGACTAAGTCCGACGTCAAGTTTCGACGTCTAACTAGTGTTGAAGCTTTTCGCGGAAACTGTTTCGAGTTCAGTTTTAAGCAAAGAGTTACGGCTATTCTTTGAACAGTTGCTTCAGAAAATTTTCTCAATATATAATAACCAACAAATTGGTGACTCTTCACCTCTATAAATAGGGGTGTTAGTCAAACAATCAAAAAACTCTCTACTTTGTTGTTTGCTGAATCTATTGTATCTTAGATGGGTATTGCCATTAAACCCAGTTAGAGAGTATAGTGGGAGCAATAAATTCTTTAAGGACAGTGATTACACCCCGTAAATTCAATACTTTGATTCATAAATCCCCGTTTACAAGTGATTCTTAGTGACCACTTCCTAACCTCAAAATTCCCCCAACACATGTTCTTCACTTTTTCTATGTAATTACCTGGCCTGCAGGCATAATTAATTATAAACAGCAGCAAGCCTTCCCTGACGTGCCTCAGAGCCTTGCACTGAGCGCGCAGTCCCAGTCCGTCGCCCATTAGCCCAACGCGCAACTAGTCCTCAGGCCTCCCTCGAAGTTGGCACTTCATCTGTTCGATCAATTGCCTCAGCTAGCTGCGCGCAGCTTGTGCCCAGCGCCCCAATGCACAAGCTACCATCCAACTCCCAGTCTTGTTGTGCCCAGCCTTGGTACAGGACCAAGCAGCCCCCGATTCAGCTCAGCAATTGAAGGCTGCCAGCCCCACGGCAATACGCCGTCAACTACCAGCCTTGGAGTCTCAAAATTAGCAATAGATCAACGCCACCTTAGCATCAATGAAGCGGACGAACCACTCCCCAGGAAGGCTATCTCACTTGCCATTATGGTCCGATGTTTTCGAAAGTGCTCTAGAATTAAATCAGCACACGTACCCTATGACCCAAAGGTCGGCCCCAGTACCAAAGCTCAAGCCATTGACGAAGACTTTCACCTCAATGTTTGTGCATAGAATGCCATCTGATGCTCAGTTATTGGATAGTATGCCCGCTAAAGCGCATATTCCAATCACCTCGTATGTGCCTCACTCTCCAAAATACAACGATGATGACTGACGCGATGATGTCAGGAAGCTAGAGTACGGCCCATGGGAAACATATGATAAAGGGGTCATGAAGGCGAAAAGTGTATGTTGGCCCCACAAAATAAGCCCAATAAGCTCGAGACTTTCTATGAGTATAAGCTTCGGAAGTAGCCTAAACTGAATTATAGTAAATTCAACAAGTTGGGCAACAAATTGTAAACCTTAGGGGTTAATATATTTTTTTTTATAAATTTCTTACTTTTATTTATGCAATTATTAAATGGGTAATCAATTCCACGCTTAATTAAAAAAAAAATTAAAGTGTACTCTTCTATTGAAACAAGAAATATTTTTTAAAATGGAATATTGTAATGGAATGGTATGTAAATTGATCAAAAGCATTGCATGTGAAATATGTTGGAGTGTGAGACTATGTAAAAAAGTAAGTAAAACATTGCACATGCATTTGCATGATCCAAGTCCCTCAACGTCTATATATATATATATAATATATATATTATTTACTCTATACATCTATCTCTCCAACCACATACGTTTGTTTGAACTTTGAAACTACAACTATGGCCACCGCCACCGCCAAAACAGATCAAGATTTGTGCTCTTCGTCATGTTGCTTTTGATTTCGGCTGCTGCTTTGGAATTGATTTCATTTTCCTCCTCCTTTCCCCTTTTCTCGTCGGCATCCTCAAAAATGCTCACATAACACCAGCAAGTATCTGTGACTTCAACACACTAAAGCATAACGTTTTTCGAGGAGTTGGGAAGGTAGCAGATTTCGACTGACAGTACCAACAATCGAACGTGTTATCTCCAAGAAGTGAGGATATGTTATGACATATATGGTACGATGAGGATTCACTGTCCCTTTGGTCCAAATATGCATAGATCTACAACATGCGTCGATCTTTGCAAGGACATTGAACTTGCCTAACTAGCCTCATCAAACAAAATATATGTGTGTGTAATATTTTCTCGCAAGCCCATCTTGAATAGTAAAGTGGAGAACCATAGCGAAGGAAGAGATTTAGTAAAAATGTTAGCCAACTGTTGCTTGGACTTGGAGGGAATATGAAGAGGGTAGATCAGAGCCGGCCCTGAGGGCGCGCCACATGCGCGACATCTTAGGGCCCGGTATATTTTATTAGTAATTATATATATATTAAATTCATCTTATTATTTAAATATTATGTAAATTAGGGAAATATATATATATATATATATATATATATGGCCTGTTCTTTAACTTAAGTTTCAAATCAAGTTTGAAACTTAGTTTTGAAAAAATAATTTTATAATCAGTTTTCATCATTTTCAATACAACTTTTTACTATTCACCTACATCTTTTTATATTTTCAATACACTTGTAAAATTATTTTTTCAAAACTAAGTTTCAAACTTGGTTTGAAACCTAAGTTAAAGAACATGCCCATAGTATCTTCAAGGGATCATTTAACCATTAGATTTGACTTCTGCAATTAAGTATGCAATTGTATAGTTAATTTATACAAAACCAAATTCAAGGGTTGAATGGTTCATTTGAAGGAACTATTGTCTCGCCCTATAAAATATAATAGTTTATTTTAGGGGTTTAAATATTATAACACTAATTTCATATATTTAATAAAATACAATACAAATTTATTAATTCATCTTAGTGGTCAAATAATGTAATATCTACTAACTCAATATATTTATTAAAAGCCACATTTTTAATGATAACACAAAAAGTTAATGATTTATTAACTAACATGATTACAATCATTCTTTTTTATTTATTGAAACCTTACACATTCATCGGGTTTTTTTTTTTCCTTACATTGAAACTCCAAATAATTACATTTTGATCTAGATGAAAGCGACTTTCAAAGTGTGTGCATTGTGGGTCTACGACCTGCAAGCACAAATAGTAAAAATCATTAAATTATTGTCATGTTCAAAGTCAATTTTAATTTTTTACATTTAATGGTTTATTCTATAATGTTAATTATAGATAGAATGGTGATAATTAATGGTTCATTTTCATCATCGTAGTTTCTAGGTAATACATTATATTTGTTAAAAATGTATTTGAAATTGTTTTGTGTTGCAATAAATCTTGAAAAACTTGACAATTATATATTGGATAAGGAATTTTGAAACAAAACAATGTAATATTACAAATAATTTTTAATCTAAAAAAGTTTTTAAATGTCATTCTTACAAAAGAAAAAAATTAATAGGACCTCTTTATTATATTGCTCCGCAGGGCCGGCCCTTGGGTTTGGGCAAGTTGGGTGCTTGTCCAGGGCTCAAGGGTTTAAAGGGCCCAAAAATAATATAATGTAGTATTATGTATTAGTAGTTTTATTTCATAAAAATTTATATTTTAGGCCCAAATTAATTTTTGGGCCCTTTCTTTTTTTATTCCAGAGGAAAGCCCAAATGTTTTTTTTTTAATTTTGTCAAACCTGCAGCCAACAAGCCATCTCAAACAATTTCCTTTTGCATTCTTCATCGAACTTCTGCTTTTCCATTGACTGTTTTTGCTGTTCATCATCTCCATCGAGCTTCTACTGGAAAATAGGGTTTTTCCATTCTTCCATTAAATTCTTCCAAATTTTCATCAAGCCCAGCCTCCGGCGTCTTCCCGTGAGTTTGACTTCCCCTGTTCCCCACTCGCACAGGATTGGTTGACTGATTCTGATTGTCTAATTTCTTCTTTGTTTTCATTTTTTTTTTCCGATTAAATTTGCAGCTGCGGGAATAGTGACTTGGGTTCTAGTCTTCTAGTTATAGATTCAATCGTTAATAATTTCCATCTGATTGTGTTGGACCTAGTGGTTTGGGACCTCGGGTCTCTGGAGTTTGAACTTTGAAGGAAAGGTAAGTTGATGTCAACACTTCTTGTTTTGTGGGCTTGAATTTGTTAATTTTCTAGGGTATCGATGATTAGTTGAATTTGATTATATGTCGTGTTAGCGTGTTGCTCGTAGTGATTCTTGTGTGTATAGAAAAAAGAGAGGAGGAGAAGCAGAAGTCAAGGCTTGCAGTGCAGCCTGTGAATTGGATTCCTGTTTTGTTATTGTTGCTGCTCTGCTTAAGTTCTACTATTGAATATTGATGAAAGGAATGTTGAGCTTTTGTTGTGTTTGTTATTGCATAAATTTAATTAAGTGGCTAGTTTGGTTTGGTTAACTGCCTCAATGTATAATGTATTGGAAATTTGAAGTTAGGCCTTTTGTCTTTTTTCTTTTCATTTTGTTCTTGTCTTTGGTGAGCTAATTTGGTTTTGTGATTTTTTTTTAATGGTTTTTAAATTGTTTATGCCTTTCTTTCTTAACAGGTGCTTAAAGAACAAATACACATTGATATTGAGAATTAGCATTTGTTCCAAGTGCTATTGTTTCTTTCATAGCAAATTGACTTAAATATCATTGAATTTCTTGTTATTGTTGTGCTTTTGTATCGTTGTACATTATCATTGATTTGATTTTGTGCTATTGTGCATTACATTTGTTGTGATTTTGTGTTATTGTGCATTATACTTGTTGTGATTTTGTGTGTTTCATCACATTATAATTAATAAAAGACATATTTTTGGACATGAAAAAAGGAAGAAAAGACAAAGACTAGATCAACTGACCGAATCACAAAGAGGTTATATTAATAAATTCTTTGTGAAAAAAACAAATTTTCATGAAAATGAAGAGAATTTAAATGAAGAGAATGTGAATGACTCAAATGAAATAGACCAGTGAAGAGATAAATAACTTGAGTGACAAGGACAACATTCATGCATGTTACTGTTGCATCAGCTGAGAGAAGTTTCTCCAAATTGAAATTGTTAAAAACATACTTGAGATCGTCAATGTCGCAAGAAAGATTAAATGGATTGGCAATCTTGTGTATTGAAAAAGACATTTTAAAAAATCTTGAAACCAATACTATTATAGATGACTTTGCATCTAAAAATGCTCGAAGAAATCAGTATATATGATTTTTATATTTTATTATTATTATTTATTTATGGCGCTCTTTTAACTTTTTGCCCTGGGCCTCATAAGTCTTAGGACCGGCCCTGTCGCTCTGGACCCCTAAATTTTAAGTACCGACCTTGGGTAGATGAAACCTTCTTTGTACTTGTCGCGAACTAGACAATCAAGTTCTGCGTTTGGTCCATTAATGAAAGACAGGTTTTCAATGACGTGTAAGGCTGCTTCATTGTCACACCAAAGGTCAATAGGCAGTGGTTCATCGACAGCGAATTATTGCTGGATCAAACTTATTCCATGACGTCCCTTGTTTCCCAATTATTATACTAGTCTATTTTTATAAAATATTTCTTTTAGAAATCCAGAAAGAGTCAAATTAAGGTCAATAAAATGAGAAAAGCTTCTGTTTTGTAGTGCAACTTCCTTCAATTAATTAACAAATAGATTACTTAACAAGTACTTATTCCGTTTCACTTTTAAATTTTTTTACTTCTAATCTTGAGTTCTTTTTTAGTTATTTCCGAATATATTTTAATAAGGTAAAAAGCCTATAAAATAAGGGTGGGTTACGGCGGTGGAAAGGGATGGACCTTATTTGATTCCACACACATCTATATACACAATTAATTAATGAATTACTAAATTGTGATCAATGATGAAAAACCGTTTGGTCCAGAAGTATCATATTTTAAGGCTATTGGAACAATAATGTACTTTGCAAGTCGTACACAAGTTTTAAAATATGTTTGCAAGTCATGAACCAAATATGTTTCTTTAGCTTGATCAAACGATAAATTTGATGTCTTTATTTTTCAAAATACACAATTTTGATCTTACAAGCTATGCAGATGTTAGATATTTTACTGATCTTTTATAATGCTCGATCAAATCAACTATATACTTCCATGCAGTGGTACAATTATTCCTGAGCGTTAAATTAGTGAAAGAAATCATAACTGTCACTTTTTATTATCTTGCCACACTATGTAATTCAAAAAGCAAGTTGGGGGCATGTTTGGTTAAGATAATCAATCCACCGTATTTGAGGATGAGTGATTTGCAATCCGACAAGAAAGTTTTCACTACTTTGTTTGAAGATAATGCTACATGCATTGTTCAGTTGTAAGAATGATACACTAAATCGTTGTGAACTTCAACTTTTGAAAAGTTGAGCTATAAGATCGAAATGCAACGATGTCAAATGATGTGCTCAAGAGGAGAATTCACCTACTATACTCTTTTTCCTTAACCAAGTTTTTTTCCCACTGAATTTTTACTGGTAAGTGTTTTTAGCAAGCTAGTGTTGTACTGGAAAAATATACTCTTTTTCCTTCACTAAGTTTTTCCCACTGGGTTTTCCTAGTAAAGTTTTAATGAGATATTTATCTTAATAATCGACATTCAAGGGGAAAGTTATAAATATTTGTATTATTATGAATGTCCATTATCACTACCCATGATTACCCCATGATTATTCAACTACCCCATAACTCCATCAGATTAGTGTCTATGTAATTACTTTCATGTGACCCTTTAGATGGTCTTGTAAACTCATGAAGAGTACTTAGGGTCTGTTCTTTATGTTGTTTTGAGAACAATTTTGAAGAAAGTTTTCAAAACATTTTGGTTTCAGATAAATTGTAAGAAACATGGTTCTCAAAACAAATTTTATAATACATTGTTAATTATTATTTTATTTTGTTTTATTTTCTATCTCCTCCCCTTTCAACCCTTTCACCCCTTTCTCCCCTTCCACCACCATTAGATTTTCTATAGTTTACAGAGAGTTTAGGATATGTAATTCATTTTCTATAGTCATTTATAACCTAATTGTATACCTATGATGATTTATTTTATTTTTAGGTTATTAATGTGCATGCTAGTGAACAAAGTTTCGCTACTCATGCACCATATTCGTTGAGCATGACTGATTTACTTATGGAATTTCTTTTGCTTTTATTTTCTATTTTTTTTATGTTCTTTAAATTTGGATATGAAATTTTGTCTAGTTTATTTCCTTAGTTTAATTAAACCTATGGTGATCTATTTTCTATTGATAAGCACAACAATCTCTTGGTTTCGGCAATTTTGATGGCATTACATGCAGTGAGAAGTGTGGTTGTATACTTTCATGTGTTGGTGGCGTGTTTTGCGTTTGTAAATAAGGAGAATAGAGACTTATTGTTGATGTTGGAATTCTAAATTTCATGCACTTATTTATGTTATATACCCGTGTATGATTGAATGCTTAAAAATGTATGATTATCACTTGATATCTGTATCAAAATGGAGAAGTCATGGAGAAATTGATCAGTAAATGGAACAATTTACGATTATTGAGTACTTGCGCAGTTACTATTTAATCAATGACATATTTTTCTGAATTCAACTTCACTGCAGTGATTTTTGTGAGGCTAATTTTAATATTTGTTGGATAGGGCTGAGCATTTGTTGTAATCAACTTCCCAAGCATGAAAAATGAAAAACCAACATGAATTTAAGTAATTATCGAGCATTTTACAATGTGGTGCCCTGAAACCTATACAATGTTTAGCGTCATGAAGCTTCTAATTGTGCATCACCTCATGTATCTACCAATTGTAACCAAACTATACTGATCTTTATTTTATTCAAACTCAGTTATTTTTCCTGTTTGAGTGCTCCAAAACCAGCTTTGAGCCAAAAAAATTACTCTCCTTCAATAATGGTAATAAGTCACTACAAAATTCCTCGTAGCAGTGAGTGGAAAATGATAAATAGAGAGTTGCAAGAAAGAAAAGAATAGATTGGCAGGAAGCAGTAGTAAACACAGATGTAGAATTTGGTTGTTGATGAATGGTCATTGTTCATTTTGCGGTGTCAGGGGTGAGCAATCACTGTTACCCGACCCGGACCGACCCGACCCGGTTGGTCGGGTCGGGTTTCTGGGCCTGGTCGAACTTTTTTTTTTTTTTTTTTTTTTTTTTGGTTCCTTCCCCTCCAAATTGTACTTCCTAAATGTATGAATAGAACACATTTTATTTGATTTATTAAATTTCTCTTATTTTTATAACAAATCACATCACACAACAAGTTTTATTACTCGTATTTTATATTTATAATATTAACTATTATAACCCACTCTCGTGATCCATAAACTTAGTAATGAATTTTCACATTAACATTAGTAAGTCGCTTCATTTGCCCTGTATTCAATTTGTATTGTCCTTGTAATCAAATATACTACTGTTACATTTGTACTTGTAACCAAAATTAGTATTACAGCCTACAAGGTTAAATTGACATGTAAATCAAAATTTACATTTCTCAATCATAAAATGCAATCTGTCTTGAACTTGTACTTCCTTCAGCCCTATAATGCAAAATTTCAAAAATTAAGAAATATAGATTCACAATGTGGAATAAAAATATATTGTTATAACCAGTACCTGAGACAAGACACGGAGTAAAGAAAATCATTCTCACATTATCTCCACATCAATGATTTTATGCTCCTCATCTATCTCAATTATATCTAAATAAAGCCACCCTAAATGGTTTAACTTTGAAGTACTTCACACTTAGACACAGATACATGCTCATAGACACAGGAGCACTTATCAATGGGAAAACTGAAGAGGAAACCAAGTTACATGAATTCTCTAAAGCTTCAATAGTTAAAAACAGTAACTCATTGAATTCTCTAAAGATCCACTTCGAAAACAGTACCTCATCAAGTTACATGAATTAGCAAGACCCAACTGGAGGAAACCAAAAACTTCAACTATTGAAGCAAATAAATGTTTATAAATCACTAACCCAATAACTTCTGAAATTACAAAACACAAAACACCACAGGGATTCATTGGGTTTTCCCTATCAAAGTACCCAATATCTTCCTAACTTTTTCTAAATTACATGAAGTGCAAATATTGTATTGCTAGATGCTTCTTTCTAACTTTTGAATCTTCTAAATTACATGAAGTCAAATTTTCATTGAATTCTCTAAATATATCAATCATAAAATGCAATCATAAAACCCATACAAAGACCTCAAGGTAAAGAACAGAAAACCCAAAAATCCATTGTTTACAAAGCAATGGCTCAGTTTAAGTAAAACCATAGTCATCAATCAAATCAAAACAAAACTGCCATCAACAATCTCAATTGCAATTGATTGAAAAAGCTATTCAACCAGTGCGACAAAAACTAAAATCATCCAGCTTACCTATTAAAATCAACCAGTGCGTAAAGAAAACAACAAAATTGAAAAGAGCCCAGATGAAGAGAAGGGTTTAGTTACCCATAGGCGGGATTTGGTAGCTTCAGAGCAGATCCGAGAAAAGAGAGTGAGAGAGACGATAGAGAGGGCGCCACTGAGTAGACTGAGATTTCATTCGTATTTACTATTCCAAACACATTTTTTGCTTGCGCATTACGAACACAACACCTTCGCCACGCTACGTAAGTTTTCTCCATCATCCCACCGCCGCACCGAATTCATCTTTTCCCAGATCTTTTTAGTATTCTCGGAGCAGGTTTTGATGATGAGAGGTGAAGTACAGCTGGAGTCAATTGAGGACCTCAGTCACGCCAGTGACTCCGATCCTCTGCTTCAATCGCAGCCCCAATCTATAGAATCGTCATGGTCGTTGGTTTAGGTCAGCTCTGCCAGTGAGATTCGGGAAGCGAATATGGAGGAGCTTGAGTCCGGTTCCTTACCTTCTTGTAGAATTTGCCTTGAATGCGATGAAGCTGGTACTAATTGCTCTAACCCAGGTCAAGGACGGCTCTGACGGACGTCTTCGATGGTGACGAGGAAGACTGCCGGCGGTTGATAGGGGCGGCTCCGGTGGACGCCCAGAACAGTGGGACGAATGAAGGAGAAGAAAACTTCAGGCTAGGTTATGAATTGCGGGTCGGGATGGGTAATCGTGTTTTGAACTTCTCCCCGACCCGTCCCAAAATTTTGGAGTGTGGAACTGAACCGACCCGAAAAATAGGGTCAATTTCGGGTTGGGTCCGGTTCTGACCCGTGGGTCGACCCGACCCGCAGGTATTTGCTCACCCCTAGGTGTCATATGTATGGACCCCAAAGCCATGTGAAGTAAATTGGGAATAACGTGTCCATTCCACTGCAATAATTTTATTGTATAAATGTTACTTTATCTATGTAGTGTTTTACAAATTTCTACATAATACTTAGTGAATTAATTATATATATATATAGGAAATGCTTAAGTGGCATTTATTTTGGGACAGATGAAGTATTAGATATCCATGATTAGTAGTTATAAGAGTAATATGTGTTTCACTGAGCCGCAAGAAAAAAAAAAGAATAGATCGGTAGCAACCAATAGTCAACGCACACAGAAAAGAAAAATCGCACTTTAGGTCCTTTTTGTTTGGCCTCGTGGCATATTTGGTCCATTCTGTTTAAGTAGTTGCAAAATAGCCCTTTATGTATGCTTTTTGTTGCAATTTTGTGGTCATCAAACTCAATTATTTATTAATGAATGCATTTTAATTATATATTTGGTTCATTCGCGATGCAAGTCTTGGATATTGCTGATTCTTTTTTACAATTATGTGTCAAACTTTTGCCGCGGAAAGGTGAAGGCAAAACTTGCAACAAAAACGCTCATAAAACAGAGCACTCAAGTTTTGATAAACCTATGCATCTGTAAGAACTCAGATGGATGATGCAACATTGGACTTATGAGAGCATTCCTTTAACTTTCGTTTCTAGCTCGCTACTTAATCAATATAGGAGTCGATAAACAGAGCATGGGATACGCCCTCGAATAAAAGTTCTACAGAAGAATCCAGTGGCTTTGAAAGTTGTACATAATAAAAGTTCTGTAAAAACTCACACACATAAGCAAGACACAATATGCTCTTCAATTGCATAACATCCCTAATAATGGATCATCTCTTTGGCTTTGAGTGTTATTTTCAACAATGTGTTTTTCCCTTTCAATCTTTGAACAACCAGTAAATATAGCATCTTTGTTATTGTTGTTGAATGTACAACAACTCAAACACTAAATAAGACGGAATGCACAAACTAAGGACCATAATATTGCTTTACTCTAAACAATAACTATGCATTTCTTCCCTGCGTATATTTATAAAATATTATCTTTCCTTCCCTGCGTTTCTTCCTTGCGTTTAGACTTATCGTAGTTATTTTTCTCTCATGGGATGGCATGCCAACTCTTTATTTACTAGTGGAAGCAGAGGAATTGGAAAGGAACTGAAAGTGAAGGCGGAGAGATTGCAGAAGTAAAATAAAATTTGATTTAGGCACTACAAGAAAAGTGACCTATTGCAACATGGAAAATGTGTCGCTAAAAGTTGATTTTGTGTCGCAAATACTAATTTGCGACATATTTTGCGTCTCTTGTTATTGAGTCGCAAAAGGTGGTGTAGGAAATTTGTGGCGCAGGAAATTTGTGGCGCTTTTTTCTCACTTGTGCCGCAAATGTATGGCACCTTCTACATCACTAAATTAATTGTCACTTAAAATTTGTGACACATTATGCGTCAGTTGTCTTAGTGACGCATACTAATTTACGACACTGATTTGGGTCATTAAAAGGAATGTTGCAAGATTATTTGCGACAAATGTGGCGTCACATTTAAAACGTCGAAGGGTATTCGCGACATGTAAATTGTGTCGTTAAAAGTTGATTTAGTGTGGCAAATGCTAATATGCGACACATTATGCGTCTCTTGTTTTTGAGTCGCAAAAGGTGGTGAAGCAAATTTGTGGCGCTTTTTTCCCACTTGTGCCGCAAATGTATGACACTTTCTGCATCACTAAATTAATTGTCGCTTAAAATTCGCGACACATTATCCATTATTTGTCTTAGTGAGACATACTAATTTACGACACTGGTTTGCGTCATTGAAATGAGTGTTGCAAGAGTATGCGCGACAAATGTGGCGTCACATTTAAAACGTCGAATGGTATTCGCGACATGTAAATTATGTCTCAAAGACAAATTAGAGACACAATTTTACGACACACTTTATCGTGTCACAAAAGGCTATGTAGCATTTTTTAATAGTGGTGCCACAAAAGATACGACACATTTTGTTTCACTTAATTATTGTCGCATAAATCTTACGACACATTATGTGTCATTAGTTGCAATGACGCGTTATTTGTAACAGTAATTTGTGTCATTACAGTTAACATCACATATTTATTTGCTGCACATGCGGCATCATTATTTGAAATGTCGTAATGTTATTTTGCGACACAATATCACGTCTGTAAAATTTATGTCACATAATAATTAGCGACACAATTACGCCATTAAGTTTTTTGTGGCATACATTTTGTACAACACAAATGCATTAATAGAATAAATAATTCCCAATTTGTACATATAAAAATAAATTAACTAAAATATTATTCAAAATATAAAATCAAATATTTGCTAAATGTCAAAGTGAGAATATCATAATTTAAATTCATCACTCAACATATTTGAATAAAAATTACAAACGTCTAAATTTATCTTCCAAGGCCAGAATGCAAATTTCACAAGGGAAATTGTCCATTTTGAAGAAGATTATTTTGCCTTCCTTTTGCTCCTTCTCGGACTTTTTCCTTGTTCCTAATATTTTTAACAAAAATAAATTATATTTAAGAGATATAGATGAAATTTTTTTTTTAAAAAAAAGTATAATTGTTTATATTACCTTTGGTGAAGTACCATTTGAATGGATGGTTGTGTTGTTCGTATCAGCGTTATTTATCTCTTTTCTCATCTATGACAATTGATAAAAGAAACGAATATTAATGCACCAGAATAAAATATGAAATGAAACATTAATGAAAAATTGATCATTTACCTCAAGAGTTTCATTTGCTTGACTAGAGTTCTCTAAATTCATAAATCCTTGCAATGATGACCCATTATTTGAAGCTAGTACACGTTTAGAATTCGAAGACCCCGATACCTTGTACATTATAATTTAATAATATGAGTTAAAAAATACTATAAAAATGTAATTAATGAAGAAAGTATAGACTTACATGCGTATTTTGATCCTCAAATGGGAGAATTTGAGCCTGGACCATCTCCATTTTGGAACACATGTCATCTTTAAATTTTGATAATTGTTCTTCAAAACCCTTTTGAATACTTGCCACTTGGTCATTGGCTTTGTCTTTGACAGCTTGATCGAATTCTTCTCGGGATATGAAAATCAATTTCTTACTCTTTGAAGCAAGACCGCTACTATGCAAACATCCTGGTGCGCCTTTTCCAATAACTTCTTCATAAATCTCATCATTAGCCTGAATATCATCGTGCAAACCCTCTGGAAACTTTTGGATCTTGTCTTGTAAAATAGCCTAATTACAAGACAAAATGAAAAAAAAGATTAGTTGGAAAAGTGAAAACCCTACTCCAATCTAGTATTTCATTAGTAGGTAGTTATTATTAATTATAAGAGTACTTACTATTTTTTTTGAAGTAAACTTATCAAGTGGTTTTCCACTCTTCCCCACTCTTGTAGCGATAAACAAATTTGGCTTGGATGGTTCTTGACCATATTGCTGTCGGTACTTCAAACAGAGGAACAGAGAAACAAGTTATAACAACATAATACAACACATTTGAATTAAACGACAATTTGTGGAAAGTATTATATATATATATATATATAATACCTCATGTTTAGCACTGTTTGTATCCTTTCTTCCCAGTCTAGATGGCAATTTGACATTCTTTCGACTAGTTTTGTTGTTCTTACTAACTTTCTGTAATTCAACAAAATGCCAAAAGTTACATTTTTAAAGAGCGTGTAATATATACATACACACACACACATAATGTTAAACATGTTTACTAACCTTTGCTTTCTCAGTGCTCCAATAGTTCACCAGCACAGGCCATTGATCAGTTTCCACCCTTAGTGGACATTTGGATAGTATGTAAGTTTGGTTCTGCCTATGTGGGGTATAATGTTTTGCTTTCAATCTACTTTTCCAATCCTTCCAAAGTTTCCCAAGTCTTTGGAGGCATCTTTTTTTGTAAATGTCAGGCAAGTTTGTATTCTCCTACGAACAAAAAATAGACATGCATGTAAAAATCAGCTCACTACGACTTAAAAATAGGCAGCTAGATAACTAAGCTCACAGAACATTAGAAATGAAGTTAGAGGTCACAGCAAATGTGAAAACTCCATTGATGAATAATGCCTAAAAACAAATAATAGTACGCAAACATCTATAGGTCTTTTCATTCTCATTTGACAGGGAGACAATGAAAATTTAGGACACGAATTATCAAAAATGAAACAAAATTACAAGTAAAGATATACCTTGACGTCATCCCAAACCATGTCCTTTTGCATTTGAGGCACTGCCCTCCAATCTGTATATGAAATGGGTAATTTGTTTCCATCTTTTGCCAGGATTCCCAATTGAGATGATAAATGAACAGCATTGTTCCCAACTACTTCATTATCAGCATCTAGATCCAACATCATGACTTTTCCTGTACCCCACTGGAATCCCAATTTTGCAGGTCCCCTTCTAATTGTTTCTACGAATCATTATTTATTTAGGAATGTAATTAGGAAGAAAAAATATTATTTACACATGATTACATAGACGTAAAAAAATTATTAATTTTTAAGTTATGAATATGCACCTTGTTCGTTGGTATCATCATCACCGCTATTTTCTAGCTGGTCATGAGCTCTGTCATCTGATGAGTTGTCCGAATTGGTATCTAAAAATGAGTCATCAGAATTATCATGGTCGTCATTTTGAATCTGAGTATTTTGAGCTATGGCATCTTGCATAGATCCAATAGCATATCGATATTTCTTCCCAAGTGGTGCCATACTAAGCTGCAAATCAATAATCAAAGGTGTTAACTCTAGATATATTTATACACAATATCAACTTCAGAACCAAAAGCTTCAAGAGAATGATAAATACTTTAGCCACCAATGCTTAAAAGAAAGGGAAAATTTTGAACCAGTTAGAGCAAGAATAGAATCAGAACTCAAACTCATGCATGTCAACCCTTCAGTGTGATATCCATGGCCTTAAGATATTAAAAGTTCGGCACTTATTAGAGAAAAGCTAAATAAAATCACAAAAAAAAAAAAAAATCATCCCAATGTCAACCTATGGTAAGTGATGGTAAGCCACCAGAAGGGCAAAAAACTGCCAAAAAGCCATACACTTACTTTTTCAGAGAAATCATTCATCTATCAACTGAAAGAGAAGTGATGCAACTGAAGGGTAAAATAAATTATGAATCAACAAGGTCATGTCACTCCCTTTCCTCATATCATTATTCCTATGGTTAATCGAGAGGGTCATGTTGGTGACTTTCCTGGCTCCTAGTCTCTTGTATAGAGTGCATATGGTTGCAATTTTACACCAACCACCTCAAGCAGTTAAAGTTCACAATAGAACCTATATTAACCCTAACAAAATTTAAATTGAAGTGAATTGCTACTCAATCTTATTTTTGATGATTAGGTAATTCTCCAGGAGCATTACTGATGAAAACCAGATTAGTTCAATTGAGAAATGCAAGATCATGTTGTACGCATTTAAAGGTCAAATCAACATTGGTTGAGCACACAAAAGCACTAGTGAGGAACCTATCAGTTGGATCGGTAAAGTTTCATAGCATTAGCATCTTCCTCATAGCTAATATATTTGGTAACACATCCACCTAAGCACAAGAGAAAGCTAGACACTGCCCAGATAATGCTATTTAGATGGGAAGCTCCAAGTGTGTACATATTACAACATTGAAAGTACGAGCATAAAAAGGGTGCAAGTGTCAACAGCACACTCACAGTACAAAGACAAAGCACCCAATGCTACAACTGGTTATACTCAGAAATTTGACACCTGGATGCAAGTGTCAACAGCACACTCACAGTACAAAGACAAAGCACCCAATGCTCTAACTGGTTATTGCTTCCTCAGTACCCATCTCAGCAATTAAAAGGAATGATTAGGTTCTACTTTGATATAAATTGGTTGCAACTCCAAGAAGATCAAGTTGCGAGAATACATGTAACAATAGTGATCAAGAAGGCTTCCAATTTGTTTCAAGTCTACAGAAAAGTTCTTAGCTTGCAGACTTTCCCTCCTCAAGAGCAGAGACAAATTCAGACTTTTTCTAGAGAGCGGATCAAAATTGAAGGTGAAAATAAAATGATATCAAAACAACTAATACACACCAGAGAAAAAGAAAGTAACAAAAGACCTCATGAAATAATTATACCAGAACTCCATCGTGAAAGATTTCAAGAACAATTGTCAAGAGCTTCAGAATTTAACTATGGTAGGATGAAGATCAAAGTTACATATTTTGATGCTAAGATCTGCACAGAAGATCACCTTGGATGGGAATCTAATGTAGAGAGTTACTTTCAATGGGAACCAATAACTGAAGAATGCTAGGTGCTGTTAATTAAGATGAAGTTAAGGCATAGCTCTCCAATGGTACAGGAGGTTGGAGCAAAAGGCAATGACAGCAGAAAATACACACATGTAAAACCAAGTAACACATGCAATTTCAGGCTACAGACTATTCAATGACTTAAGGTATCAAGAGGATTGAAGTGTAAACAGAGGGAGCTTATGGTTATTCATATCAAACTCATATACACTTGTAAACATCAAAACAAGATGTGTTCAAAATTTAAAAAAATTTCAAAACAGATTTGAAATATTTTTGGAAAATGCTCCAAATCATTTAGGAATTGCAGCAAACCATTCTCAAAACAGATTTGAAATTTTTTTTGGAAAATGCTCCAAATCTTTTCATATCAAACTCATATACACTTGTAAACATCAAAACAAGATGTGTTCAAAATTTTAAAAAATTTCAAAACAGATTTGAAATATTTTTGGAAAATGCTCCAAATCATTTAGGAATTGCAGCAAACCATTCTCAATTAAAAGCTTAAGAGTGTTCTGATCTGCCAAGTAAAGTTTAAAAGTTCTTTTCTCTTAGTTGGAAAGTTAGATTGACACGAAATTTAACCATAAGCTAAAAGACATGTCAAAATAGCTACTGTAAAATTTTCAGGATTTTTGGATGAAAGAAAAGTTAAGGTACAGGAGGTTGGAGCAAAAGGCAATGACAGCAGAAAATACACACATGTAAAACCAAGTAACACATGCAATTTGAGGCTGCAGACTATTCAATGACTTAAGGTATCATAGTCGAGTTTTATACAGTCCCAAAATAACAAATGTGAGGAAGTAGTCAGTACAAGATTATAAAAGGCATACCAGAAGAATGTTCTAGAAAATATCTTATGGACTTTGCTTGGTATTGTTGGTAAGACAAAGGATAATATTAATTCTAGATTGGATCTTCAACAACTGGGCATAAGAAAGTCACTTCATCCTCAGAAGAAAGGTGATAAGCTTTATCTGCCCCCTGCTTGTTTCACAATGAGTAAACAAGAGAAAGATGTGTTCTTAAAAGTCTTAAAGAATGTGAAGGTTCCAGATGGGTATGCATCAAACATCTCAAAATGTGTTAATTTAGCAGAGCGAAACATATCTTGTCTTAAAAGTCATGATTGCCATGTTCTAATGCAACAATTGATGCCAATTACTCTAAGAAGATCAGTTCCTAAAAATGTCTGTAAGGCCATCATTGACTTATGTGATGTCTTCAAGCAATTGTATTCAAAAGTTCACACTGAAGGTGATTTTGAAGCTTTAGAAGATCGGGTTGTGCTAGTTCTTTGTGAATTAGAGAAAATTTTTCCTCCTTCATTTTTTGATGTTATGGAGCATTTACCAGTTCACTTACCAGAAGAGGCTAAACTTGCTGGACCTATTCAATTTCGTTCAATGTACCCTGTTGAGAGGTAAAGTGTTTTATTTAATGTTAACAACTTAATAGTATATCGTTCAAATGACATAGCAATACTTTTCTCTTCTTGTTTATTTATTCAAATTTTTTTTTTTTTTTTGTGGATCAAGCTAACAATACTTTCTTCATATAGATATTTGTGCACATTAAAAAATTATGTTCGCACTCGAAGTCACCCTGAAGGATCCATAGCTGAAGGTTACCTTGCTGAAGAATGCATGACATTTTGTTCGATGTATTTGAATGATGTTGAGTCAAAGTTGAATAGACCAAAGAGAAACAATGAAGATGCTCAAGATTCCCCTACACAAGGTGGTCGTCATTTGGGAAAAGAAGAAATTGTTCTGTTAGACAGCATTGAATGGATTCAAGCACATAGATATGTAATTAATAATTTGCCAATTATCGACAGCTTTAAGGGGTTGATTACGCATTTCTTACGTTTTAATTATGCTTAAAATTTTTGTTTGATCTATTAATGACATTAGTCATTGCAGGGAACATTTGCGTGTACTACAACGTACCAATCGGCGTTTGTCGAGTTATGAGAGGCAAAAACTTCACAGTGAATATTTTCCCACCTGGTTTAAAAGTCATGTAAGTTCACAACTTAATTTAAGACATTTGCGGTCTACTATTACTTTGAATAGTTTAAAGAGTACATCTAGTTATATTACCTTTTTTGTTATAACTTACAGGTAACCGAAAAGATGAAAGGTGCTAGTGGTAACAATATGCACCAAGATATTCCGTACTTATCTATGGGACCAAGTAAATGGGTTCGGCGTTATACTGGGTATGTTATAAATGGCTTACGTTTTCATACTAAGCAGCGGGAGCTAAGGAGAAAAACTCAGAATAGTGGTGTGTTCTTAAATGCAACTACGAGTAGTTTCTCGAGTACTAAGGACAAAAATCCTATATCTGGAGACGTTCCATTTTATGGTGTTTTGAAGGATATAATAGAAGTGAGGTACACCAATGATTTGAAATTTGTGTTATTCAGGTGTGATTGGGTTGACTACAATTTAGGATTGCGACATGATGAGTTCAATTTCACATTAGTGAACTTTAACCACTTACTATATAGGCAAAATAGGAAAACGGATGAGCCATTTATTCTAGCATCTCAAGCACACCAAACTTGGTATATTCAAGATCAAGTTGATACAGATTGGCATGTAGCTTTGAAGATGACTCCTCGAGATTTATTCAACGTTCATCCAGAAGTTAATATAATTGGAGGCAATGAAGATGAGCAGTTTTCTAATCAACAATTAGATTCAACAGATATTGATGATGAACACGTTTCATGGGTTAGAGCAGATATTGAAGGTGCGACAGTGGCAGGAATAGGCAATCCTATTGGTGGAGCTGATGTTCATGCTTCAGATAATGACGATGAAGACTTTCTAGATGAAGATGATAGACTAGAATACTTTGCAAGCGATAATTCTGACGACTCCAGTGATGATGATGACTTATTTGAAGAAATGGTCCCAGTAAATGAGAATGAAGATGACTAGCGCAGTTTTCGTACTTTTATTTGTTTTCGGGGAGCATATTCTTGTATTAGTTCGTTAATGGATTTTTTGCATTTGTTTTGACCTCCAACTTCATTTATGCTATTTTTTGGGCAAGCTAAGCTTAGTTGCATCTTATTTTTCAAGGTACTTGTTTTTGTTTTGAATGCATCTTGTTTATGAAGATCCTCGTTTGCTTTTTGTTCTAATTTTTCAAAGAACTAAAGTTACTGTTCATTGATGATTATGATATTGGGACTACAAGATGTAACATTCTTGACTTAAGGTTTCATTTTGTTTAGATGCAGTATATACACCCTCATGAGCGTGAAAAGCTCTCCCAGGTCGAGTTGCTTGTGGTTGACGAAGCAGCTGCTATTCCGTTGCCAGTTGTTAAATCTTTGCTTGGTCCTTACCTTGTTTTCCTTTCATCTACTGTGAATGGGTAGGGATAATTGAAGTCTTAACCTTTTGATGTCAAAATACTTCATAAAACTCTTTTTAAGAAGTTTTCTTGTTCTTCACATCTTAATTTTATAATTTCCTTTACTCATTGTGCTGCGTAGGTACTATTTTGTGGAGGTTATTGGTAAAATCTCAAAGCCTCTGATCTGCAGTTTTTGTTTTTGGTTTACCATTATACAATCATTTCCAGGTATGAAGGTACTGGGCGCTCTCTATCATTGAAGCTGCTGCAGCAACTGGAGGAGCAAACTCAGATGTCTACTAAAAATGTTGATGGTGCTCTTTCAGGTACTTTTTGCACCCTAACTTCTGCTTCTGGCATTTCAAATTAGTTGAAAGTGAGTTGACTTCTACTTTGGGTGGTATTTGGCACTTCTCTGGAGGGGTTTAGGGATGATTGTTTAGTTTATTGCAATTCTGCGCAACAATAGAACAGAAGTATGAAACAGTTATCAAGTCTGAGGAATACGATAGTTATTAAACAGGAAGTTTGACATGATTTAACAACTTCGGTTATGTGAAGAACAAGAAAGCTTCTTAAAAGAGCCATAAAATTCCTGTTACTGAAGAATGCCAAATGCCTGATATATTTGATGGTATTGACAGGAGTGGTATTCTTCAGTATTTTGTAGTTTATTAGCAAAAATGATTTCCTAAGCACCAACTTTCAAGTCCTTCTAGAGTAGTTTCTGTCCCTTGGCTATCAATGTCCCAATGGCTACCATCCACATCCCTCAAAGTACAAAGTGAGAACCAAATGATAGGTTTTGGAAAACAATTTCACCAGACCAGTGATCCCCATTTTAACAAGAAAGTTGTGTGGATTCAAAAGGATGCCCAGATTTTTTGAGCACTATTGGCATTTTATGGAGCTGTGAATTGCTTACATATGTTCTCATTGTGACACAGCTAAAGAAGAGGTTTGGGATTATGTGCAATTGTTATAATGTTGTAATCTCCCACAGATGTATGGTATCTCAGTAGATTTGTTCAGTTACAACAAGCAACCAAGTATTAAAGCATCTATTCACTGA
This sequence comes from Leptodermis oblonga, assembly GCA_016801395.1. NCBI lineage: Eukaryota > Viridiplantae > Streptophyta > Magnoliopsida > Gentianales > Rubiaceae > Leptodermis > Leptodermis oblonga. The sequence goes on from CM028754.1 coordinate 2,359,994, forward strand.
TCACTAAGAAAAGATGGTAGCATATTTTTCCCATTGCAATACCCTAACTCCTAGATATGTCTTTTTGGATGAAAGAATCAGTAAGAGTGAAGTTTCTTTGTTTCCTGCACCATTATACGAACGTGCATGCCATGGTGAACATTGAAGGAAACTAAAAATCCAAATCAGATACTAATCCAAATCATAAATGGGTTCTGACTAATAAGCTTATTTCCCGATCTAATATATTTCTGCATCAGATTAACTATTGTTGGTTACTTTGTCCTGCTACTGTAAATGTTCCTTTTTGTGGCTCTTTTTTGTATCTTCATGTGAATTTTCTTATGAAAATAACTTCATGTGAATTTGAGATTGACTCAATGAACATCTTTTTTTGTTGTTTGTTGGTGGTATATTCTCTCATTCATGGATGACACTCAATTGTAGGTAGGCTTTTCAAAAAGATAGAATTAAGTGAATCAATCAGATATGCGTCTGGTGATCCAATCGAATCATGGCTTCATGGCTTACTTTGTCTGGATGCAACAAACTCTGTCCCAAATATCAATAGGTTGGAAGTTGGTGGTTAGATTTGTGGCAATTGGTACTGTTTAGTACTTAATCCACTTGTTGTTCTTTTTTATTTATTTCAATAAACAGGTTGCCCTCTCCAAATGAGTGTGATCTCTACTATGTTAATCGGGACACACTTTTCTCCTACCACAAAGACAGTGAGTTATTTTTGCAGGTAATCATTTCACGCACGCTATAGTTTATGATGTTTCTCATTGTTCCAATTCTACATATTAATACAATATAAAATGTCAGGAATTAATATAAAATGACATTTATAAATGTCATAATATGTGATTTATTCTATCAATTAAAAATGTCTTAAAAAATTATTTATCTATACATTTCATTATGCCTTATAAACAATTAAAAATGTCTTACCAAGTTATTTATGAATACATTTTATTATGTCTCAACAAACCTTTCCTGACATTTAATAAAGCCTCATTATCAATTATTCGTAATAGTTGGGGAACTTATTTAGACATTTTAAAGTGCCTCGATAACTTACATACTCTATTAGGACACGATTTTAGGCCACACTTAAAGTTAATGTGGGGATAAATTAAATGCCTCAAAAGGTATGATAATAATACATTTGTCAATGTCTTAAAATCTATTTTTTGTTGCAGTGGCCATGGACACACAAGTTTATGGATGAATTTACAGAAGAAGAAAAAAAAATAAAAAGACAAAAAAAATTGTTAGCAGAACAGGCGTGAGTCAGCCGGTGGGAGTTCGGGTCACTTGAGTCATTGTACGCCGTTGGTAGTCCTCAAACTTGTTGATATTGAGACATTTTTATATTGTGATAATAGGGTTATAATCCTCGGTAAGCGTTTCTAATGTCATAATATGTACTTGTTTGCTAATGTCAGAATAGCTTGGTTAGAAAGGTAGTAATAGAATAGAGATTTAAAGGCTTTTTCTTAATAGTGTCGTAAAAAAGTGGATTTCAAGGCATTTGTTTAATTGTGTCCTAATATCTTTAAGTGATAGTGTAGTAATACATATATGTAATTCATAATGTCATAATAGAGCCCCTATTAAGGCATTTACCTTTTAATACCTTAAAAAAAATGTAGGGAAATCCATATTTACCTTTTAATACATATATTTACCTTTTAATACATATATGTAATTCATAATGTCCTAATAGGAGCTCTATCATGAGTAATCTTTTCATGCTAATCTTAATGTAATGTCGCATAAGCAAATTGTCACAATTTCGAGACAAAAAAAAGGATGTCGAATCTATGTCACAAAAGTGTGATGCAATAATTAAAATGACTCAAATTATGCCGCTAATTTGTGACATGCTAATAATATGACGCAATTAAGCCACGATTTTGTGGCACAATTATAATTGTGTTGTCTAACTGCGACATTTAATTCAAGTGTAGCAAATAAATTGTCACAATTTTGAGACAAAAAAAAGGATGTCGAATCTATGTCACAAAAGTATGATGCAATAATTAAAATGACTCAAATTATGCCACTAATTTGTGACATGCTAATAATATGACGCAATTAAGCCACGATTTTGCGGCACAATTATAATTGTGTTGTCTAACTGCGACATTTAATTCAAGTGTAACAAATAAATTGTCACAATTTTGAGACAAAAAAAAGGCTGTCGAATCTATGTCACAAAATTGCGATGCAATAACTAAATGACGCAAAGATGTCACAATATAAGACACAAATGCGTAAGTGTTGTATATTCCCGACACCTACATGTAATGCCGCATGTAAATATGTCGCAATAGGTCAGTTTTCTTGTAGTGAGGCAAAATTGGATATATAATAAATAATTATTAGAGTTAAATTTAGTGGATAAATTGGTGGGCTTCTTAAAATTCATGGGTAAAATGACACAAAAAAGGATCTTGAAGTTGGCTTTACTCTAATAGTCGTGATAGCTAGCAGATGTGATTCATGCACTACTAGCCTATTAACTTATAAGATTCTCAAACTTGGAAAGACATTAACATATTTTCCAATATTCATTAATATTACCTGGACCTTTTTATGAGTCGTCAAAGGATCTTGAAGTTGGCTTACAAGTTCCAAACTATCGGTGCAAATGAGTGGGATCCAATATCTTGCGATCGCACATTTGAAAAATAAAAAAAAAATTTTAAAAAAGGAGTTAAATGACCAAAAATAGATCATTTGAAGAGTTGGGTGACTTTAGATTGTCATTTGGCCTTTGGGTTTTGGGAAAGTGTTCTTTTTGTAGCGATCTTATGGCCTAGTTGGTGGGTCCTGCTGTTATCCACCAGCAACTGAAGCTGAAGCTGTGATTATGGGATTCGTTCGGATATGTCTGTGTTCCTTCTTCTTCCTACCATTACTCCAATTCTTCCCTTTAAGTGAAAGTATCATCATATGATATGATATGACATGATATATAAGCAAAAAGCGACCCTTTAGTTTTCTCTCTGTAAATTTTGTTTGATTTTTATGGGTTGCTGTTCTAATTTTTGTAGTACTTCCACTAATAAGCTGTTCTGGCCTGACATTTATGGTTGTACTCCTTTCACTGAAAGATATGCCATTGCCAATGTTAATACCAATGGTACCAGTACCTTGTTTTCAGAATTTGTATTGGTACTCAGAACTACTATGAATGCTAGTCCTTCTCCGGTTATTAGTAGTAACTTGGGGCTACGCCAAATCGGAAAATTTAGGATTGGTTTCACCGTTTCAGCAGCACAAACAACAACAATGATGATGAAGATGAGGAGGATGGAGAACAAAATGATGATGATACTGATGGCATGATTGTTTCTCCAGAGAACAAGGCTATTATCTATGCTTGCCTCGTTGGTCTTTGCACTGGTTTTGCTGTCGTAGTTGCCGTGAGTAAAGCACTTTCAAAGTTTCTATCTTCCTTTCTCTAATTTCCATGTCAAGAAAAACCCACAAGCTTAATCATTCATGTTCTTCATGTTTTTGGCTTCTGGAGAATAAGAGATGCAGACTGATCAATTTTGTAATCATATTAGGTGCATGAAATACGCGACATCTTTTGGGATGGTATTCCTGATCGAGGTGCCTCATGGTTAAGAGAGGAGCCTGTTCTAGTTAAATGGGAGCGTGTTATCTTCGTTCCTGCTTGTGGGGGTCTGTTAGTTACTTTGCTAAACCTGTTTCAAAATGCTTTGGAGGATCCAAACAATTGGAATTTGCCAATAAAAGTGAAAGCAACTCTGCGACCAGTTTTTAAGGCGCTGGCTGCTTGTATCACTTTGGGAACTGGAAACTCTCTGGGGCCAGAAGGTCCCAGTGTTGATATAATCTGAATTAGCCACCACCTCAGCATTCATCATATCACACAGCATCCTTAACAACCCTCATCGTCCTCTTCTTTCTTCCTCTCCCTTGGATATTGATGCAATTCTTCATTTAGTTTGCCTCTAAATTGTTGACTGTTATAGCTCTTGAGATTTCAAAATCGTGGTATATGTATCAGGAGTTTTTTTTTTTTTTTTTTTTCACTTGTGTATGTTATTAACTTTTTTACTACCTTTCTTCTGCAGGGTTCAATGCAGCTGTTGCTGGCTGCTTTTTTGCTGTAGAATCAGTGTTGTGGCCAGCACCAGCAGAATCATCCTCGTCATTAACAAACACAACCTCAATGGTCATTCTTAGTACAGCTATAGCTTCTGTGGTGGCAGAAATTGGTCTTGGCTCTGAGCCTGCCTTCACAGTGCCAAACTATGACTTCCGTTCACCAAGTGGTAATCACTGATTTTCTTTGCTCATACTATCATTAATTTTTTACTTTGTAGTTAAACTTTTGGAAGCACTGGAAATAATCAGATAAGCAACTAAAGCCAGTGCTGGTTCTACTTTGCTTTCATCTTTATCTCATTTTGCTCTCTTTTCCAAAAGTTACGCCTTTCCTTATTACCGATGCGTGATCTTGAGTTGGGAAAGATTACATGCCATTAATTGTTTCTCCTTGCTCGAGATTAGTACTGAATCTCTCTCTTGTATTTTTTTTCAGAACTGCCACTATATCTTTTGCTGGGAACGGTTTGTGGCTTAGTATCTGTCTCCTTTTCTAGATGCACTACATTTATAGTGGTAACTATTGACAATGTTCAGATGGTTTCCGGTTTTCCAAAATCCATTTTTCCTACACTTGGAGGCTTGGTTGTTGGTTTAATAGCCTTAGAATAGCCAGAAATTTTGTACTGGGGGTTTGAGAATGTTGATATCTTGTTGGAATCACGTCCTTTAGTGGAAGGTATTTCTGCTGATCTCTTGCTTCAGCTCGTGGCAGGCAAAATATTTGCTACTTCAATCTGTCGGGCATCTGGTATAGTTGGAGGCTACTATGCAGCATCCTTGTTTATTGGTGCTGCTACTGGAATGGCTTATGGAAGAATCGTTGGCTTTGTGATTTCTCAGTCCAACCCCATAGTTCATTTACCCTTCTTGGAAGTTGCATCACCAGAAGCATATGGACTGGTACTATTTAATTATGCCAAATCACCCAGTCTGAATGCTTCCCACACTTGTAAGCAGATCAATTTCTTCTATTCATCAGTTGGCTTTAGATAAAGTAACACAAGCCAGTGTCATCTTTTAGTGCTTTTGATACCTGGATGGAATTATTCTGCTTTGTGACTAAACATCTGCTTAGACCTGGAAACTAGTAATGGGATGCATTCAGGATGTTGTTTAAGAAAGCTATATTGTGTACCGTGTTTCATTAAGCACAAAATAACTGCTTTCAATTTTGTTGTACAGGTTGGTATGGCTGCTACTCTAGCAGGGGTATGCCAGGTACCTCTGACAGCATTCATTATCATGTGGTTTAAGCAAAACTTAAGGATTTTGAATTGTAGGAGCTTCTAGTATCTGATATATGTGAACCTGAAGGAGAAGAATGTGAGACACCTTTGACAGTAACTCCGAAGATGAGCCTTCTTTCTCTCAAACTTTGATGAATAAACACGGTATAAGTGAAGTAGCAGTTGTGTTAGAGCAAGGGCAGGATCATCAATACCCAGTTGGCATTTTGGACAAAGAATGTATCAGCCTGACTTGCAGGTTCTACAATTTAACTTTCTTCTTTTGGGGTGAAATTGATGACTTTTGTGTCATCTTGATGAGAAATATTTATGTGCCTTAAATGTATATGAAACTTACCTGTAATACATTTCCCTAAATATACAGATTATGGTTTGTTTCTTTCTGGTGCAGAGGGTTGACGATTGTAAAACGCCTCCAAGGGTTTACAGCAATGGAAAGACTGAAGAACTGATGTGTTGGAACCGATGTTTTTAATCTCTTTTTGAACTATTGATCTGATCCGTTGCACTCAACCATGAGAACTGGAACCTCTACATATTGTCAGCATTTCACAGCTATGTCTGGTGGATCGATAGCGAAAGCTTTACCGGGTAATTTTGGCCTTTTGAGCTGGTTTACAAATTTTGGTCTCCAGCTTATCTTTCAGAAAAGGCGGAAAGCAGCGAGCTTGTGTAAGCCTTAGTGTTATAGTAGAAGTTGAGTCCCTTGTTGTCTTCAAGCAAATTCAAATTAAAACCAAAATTACACTGTTTATGTATACAGATATACACAACTGGAGATGATACAGATTCTTGTAAAACGTTATCAGTTCATTTATTACAGAAGAAAGTTTCTGATTTGTTCTTGTTCTTGTAGGTTAAGGTTAGAAAAGTCTTGTAAATTTCTTCCTTCCCTCTACAACTGCAGAGTGCATTAACATAAAATATGCAAATTCTTGAGAACACATGTTAACAAACGCATTGCTTCATCATCCCAAAACCATACAAAATTGGCAATTTCGCAGTGCAGTTTCCTTGGTTTTGGACTGAATCGATGAGATGATAAGCCAAAACCGCGGCCGAGGAACAAGGAACCAGTAGAAACACATAACTAACCAACTGCAGAGTGCCTAAAAATATGCAACATAAAATAGATCCAATGCTAGCAAACTTCAAAAGTTGAATTCTGGTCAATTATATCAATAAACCAAAAAGCAAAAGTAAATAGAAAAAACAAACAGTAATTCTATAAACTTTAGATCTATCAAAAAAGACTAACAAAGGATTGCAATCGAAGTCCGGGTTCCAGTAGCAGTAGCAGTTGCAGTTGTAGGAAGCTTCAGACATCAACTTTAAATTCCATAGCTGGGAAAAATTGAGGAGAAAAAGAAACAAGCAAAATCAAATGTTAAGGGAATCCAAAAAAGTCTGCAACAAATAAATTAAGTTAACAGATGGAATTTGATAGAGTCCATTAACAATTAATTAATACATAAATAATTAATGTTAAAATTTGTACTCACATTCAAAATTGTATTGAAATTTTATCACAAGGGCTGTCTATCTCCATCCAGCTGTCATCCATCCTCATCAATCGATATCAATCACGCACCCTCACATCAGGGATATGGGCAATTTTGGGCCACTCTGAGCCACTAATTTCTTTCCTACATCTCTCTTGAAGTATAGGACTTCCCCAAATCTCAAGCATCTTTAAGTTGGAAAGGCGTTGTTGCATTGCTTCCACAGAAGGTAGCTGCTTGAGGTTTTTGCACTCCCAAAGGCGCAACTCTTCAAGACGTTCTAAATCACCCCGCCACTCTGGAAGATCTTCCAATCCATCAAACCCTATTATGGTTAAGCTCCTCAAAGTAGCCACTTGCTGAATTTCATGAGGAATGGATGTGACTTTTGGCAAACAACTTCTGAATAAAGTAAGAGACTTAAGAGAGACAGAGGAATGACTGGGCCAAGGTAAACAATCAACATCAACATCTTCAGATGATCCAAGAGTTAAATCCCTAAGGCTGGTTAGGTGTTGCAGATCCTTAGGCCATGATCCAGGGTTGCACCAGATACTCAAGCTCTCAAGTGGCGCACAACTTGGGATGAGGCTGCAAAGTGGTGCACTCAACTTTTCACAAACATGAATAAATAGAAAACGTAGCGATGGAAAGTAATACTGGGCATCTGAACCAATTTCAACCTTTTTAGGGGACATCTCATTCTCAACCCCTCTATTCCATTCACCATGTGTGGCCACAATCGTTAAATTCACTAATGTCAGTTCTCTAAGACTTGGTAAGGTACCAAAGTTTGGAAAAACACTCAATTTGGGAATACAAGTCTGCAACAACAAATAAATTAATAAAGTTGAGATGAGAGAGTCTGCACCATAAATTAACATGTGGTACTAATGGAAATAATTAATGTTAAATTGTACTCACATTCAAAATTGGATTCAAATTTCATCACAAGAGCTGCATCCACCTGTCATCCATCCTCATTCCATCGATCCATACCTCGGGGATATGGGCAATTTTGGGCCATTCTGAGTCACTAATTTCTTTCCTACATCTCTCTTGAAGTATAGGACATTCATAAATCTCAAGCTTCTTTAAGTTGGAAAGGCGTTGCATTGCTTCCACAGAAGGTAGCTGCTTCAGGTTTTTGCAGAACCAAAGTTCCAACTTTTCAAGACGTTCTAAATCACCCAGCCACTCTGGAAGATCTTCCAATCCATCAAACAGTCGAATGGTTAAGCTCCTCAAAGTAGCCACTTGCTGAATTTCATGAGGAATGGATGTGACTTTTGGGAAACATCTTCCGCTTAAATTAAGAGACATAAGAGAGACAGAAGAATGACTCGTAGGGTAGGGCCAAGGAAAACAATGAACTTCAACATCTTCAGAACCCCATGATGATCCAAGAGTTAAATCCCTAAGGCTGGTTAGGTGTTGCAGATCCTTAGGCCATGATCCAGGGTTGCACAAGAGACCCAACCTCTCAAGTGGCGCACAACTTGGGATGAGGCTGCAAAGTGGTGCACTCAACTTTTCACAACCTACAATCCTTAGATAACGTAGCGATGGAAAGTAATATTGGGCATCTGAACCAATTTCAACCTTTTTAGGGGACATCTCATTCTCAACCCCACTATTCCATTCACCATTTGGTGCCATAATCGTTATATTTTTGCAATAGTCTATCTTCAGTTTTCTAAGACTTGGTAAGGTACCCAAGTTTGGAAAAACACTCAATTTGGGAAGATCTTCTACACGCATCTTCTCTAGAGACGGGAATACTTGGACTTGCATTGTCGGAGTAATTCCTATTGCATCTGACCATTCCACCAGACTCCTCATACCCCAAATCCAAAGTCTCTTCAGTGCTGGAAACAGAGTAACTTTCGACCCAATACAATCCACACCATAGAATTCTTTTCCTATGCACTTCACATTGTCTAACCAGATTATGATTAAAACCTCAAGAAAAGGTAAGTCCCCAAGTGATGGGAGTGTTTCACACTTATCCAACCCCACTAATCGTAGTTCTCTAAGACTTGGTAAGGTACCCAAGTTTGGAAAAACAGTCAATTTGGGAAGACCTTCTACAAGCATCACCTCTAGAGATGGGAATACTTGGACTTCCATTGTCGGAGTAATTCCTATTGCATCTGACCATTCCACCAGACTCCTCATACGTTTAATCACAAGTCTCTTCAGTGCTGGAAACAGAGTAACTTTCGACCCATAGAATTCTTTTACTATGCGCTTCACCTTGTTTAACTCCTGTATCGTTAAAACCTCAAGAAAAGGTAAGTGCCCAAGTGATGGGAGTGTTTCACACTTAGCCAACTTCTCTAATTCTAGTTCAACCAGATTGCGAGGTAGAACTTTGATAACCCAGGATGGCCATTTTTGGCTTTGATAACCTTTGATCCTTAGACGTTTCACATTCGAATGAGGTTTCAAACCCTCCAAAACATCACTGTCATCAATGTTTTCTTCCCTCTGATCATCATCCCAATGAAGCTCTAGATTTTGAATATTTGACTTCCTCGACAACTCGGATTTAGCAGCAGATTCATAGCTTCCCACATTTTGAAGGCAGAATATTTTGAGTGTACCTCTGAGGTTGTCCAAGTACTCCAACTCTTCTATTCCACATCCCTTGCATTTTCCCACCTTGAAATACGGCAATGTTTGAAGATTCGTCAATTGGCCTAATCCAATAAAAACACATTCGGCATCATAATCAGCATCAAAGTAGATGTGCCTCAAGTTAATTAAATTCCCAAACCCCTTGGGTACCTCCGTCAAATAATCAACTCTTAGAGTTTGTAAGAGGTATAACTTTGTCAAAAGCTTCGGAAGCATCCTTATACGAGTGCGAATTACATCAAGAAATCTCAAATGTTTCAACTTGTCAATTGAATTTGGTAATTCCACAACATCCCAATTGTCAATAATCAAAACAGAGAGACACGGTAAGTTTTTAAAAAGAACGTCAGATAGGTCAACACCTGTCAAATAGAGTGTTCGCAACTTTGAGGGAAGAACACCTTTCAAACTCTTCCACATTCCTCTTTCACTTTCACTTGAATGGATTGATACATGCGCGGCTTCCATTTCATTATTGCTTATGGCCTTGGAATCTTTAATGAGAAAGCAATAATTCTCTGACACTTGTACTGAAACATCATGCACAAGATCGTGCATTATGCAATCCTCGTCATCTTCTTGCAATAAAGAACTCGTCAGAAGAGTATTCAAGTAGATGTTGCCCAGGTCTTCCATTTGCAAATTACTTCCCTGCGGAACATTTAGTAGCCCTTGCGCCATCCAAAGTTGAATTAGCTTGTCTTTCTCCATGACAGTGTCCTTCTCAAAAATTGCACAATATGCAAAACATTGTTTCAGTGGCAATGAAGGCAGATGGTCATAACTTAACTTGATGACAGAAAGAACTTCAACTCCTCCTTCAAATGTACTCCACTTCTCATTCGTTTCAATCATTGACCAATCGGATTCAGACGAGTACAGCAAGCCTCCAATTATCTTGATAGCTAAAGGTACGCCTCCACACCTTTTTAATATCCTTCTGCCGATATCCACCAATTGCGGCGTCTGTGTTGCTTCCCCCTCAGCAAATGCACATTTTGTAAACAATTCCCAACTTTGTTCTTCTGAAAGTGTACCAAGCCGATGGTACCTTGATGTTCGCATAGCTGAAGCAACTTTCTCACCACGCGTAGTGGCCAAAATCATGCTCCCTTTAGAACCCCCAATTCCTAGCAGACAAGACTTTATTTCTTCCCATTCACGTCCATTCTCATTCCATACATCATCCAGCACTAGCAAATATTTTTTACCCCTCAACTGGTCTTTCAGTCTATTTACCAAGTCTACCGGAGTAGCTGATTGGTAGTCGGTTATAGTGGGAGAATGCATTTTAGCTAACAGTCTGTTAACATTAAAATCCTCTGAGACACAAACCCACACTGTCTTATCAAAATAACTGTCAACTGCATCACTCTTGAACACAAGTTGAGCCACAGTTGTCTTCCCCTGACCGCCCATACCCAATATGGTTATGACTGGTAAGTCTTCCCCGTACTCTGCGTCTGAGCCAGTTAACAATGTTATCACCTCTGAAACATCCTTATCTCTTCCCACAATTTTTGAATCCTCCACATAAGGCACTGTTGACCTTATTTCTTCGAGATTTGGAGGAAGCGAGTTTATCAACTCCATTGGCTTCTTAAGGCCAAATTTATCTGATTCAGCATAAAGCTCATCCAAGGATGACAAAACATCCTTGATCTTATGAGCCATTTTAGGACGAAGAAAAACAGGATTTGAACATGAAAAGCAGCTGCGTACCTTGTCCCTCTTTCGGCACTCGATCTTTTGGCGAAGAACATGGTAGCTGAGCCCATCCAAGACAATCTGAGCATCAAGGGCAATTGACTGGAGCTTTTTCAGCCAAAGTTTCACAACTTCTTCAGTTATTTGCTTGCTTTGGGCGTCAAAAAGCAAAGCTTGAATCTCTTTAAGCTTCGTGGCAAGCTTGTTGAGTTGTTTCTTGACGCCCCATGCAAGGTTGATCTCCTCAGCAACAAGTGAAGCCACCATCGTCAACAAAGCCCCAATCGCAGCACCAGCCATCTTCAAGAATGAAGCAAGAAATTGATGATAAATGGACAAGTATTTTGGAGATCTGAGTGAGTGGAAAATGATAAACAGAGAGTTGCAAGAAAGAAAAGAATATATTGGCAGGAAACAGTAGTCAACACAGATGTAGAATTTGGTTGTTGATGAATGAATGGTCATTGTTCATTTTGTGCTGTCATATGTATGGACCCAAAAGCCATGTGAAGTAAATTGGGAATAACGTGTCCATTCCACTGCAACAAATTTCTACAAAAATACTTAGTGAATTAATTATATATATATATATATATATATATATATATAAGAAATGCTTAAGTGACATTTATTTTGAGACAGCTGAAGTATTAGTTATCCATGATTAGTAGTTATAAGAGTCCAATTTGTGTTTCACTGAGTCACGAGAAAGAAAAGAATAGATCGGCAGCAACTAATAGTCAATGCACACAAAAAGGAAAAATTGCACTTTAAGTACTTTTTGTTTAGCCCCGTGGCACATTTGGTCCATTTTGTTTAAGCAGTTGCAAAATAGCCCTTTATGTATGCTTTTTGTTGCAATTTTGTGGTCATCACAACTCAATTATGTATTAATGAATGTATTTTAATTATATATTTAGTTCATTCGCAATGCAAGTCTTGGATATTGCTGATTCTTTTTTAGAATTATGTGTCAAACTTTTGCCCTGGAAAGATAAAGGCAAAACTTGCAACAAAAACGCTCATAAAACAGAGAGAGTAGAGCACTCAAATTTTGATAAACCTATGCATATGTAAGAACTCAGATGAATGATGCAACATTGAACTTATGAGAGCATTCCTTTAACTTTCGTTTCCAGCTCTCTGCTTAATCAATATAGGAGTCGATAAACAGAGCATAGGATACACCCCCGAATAAAAGTTCTACAGAAGAATCCAGTGGCTTTGAAAGTTGTACATAATAAAAGTTCTGTAAAAACTCACACACAGAAGCAAGACACAATATGCTCTTCAATTGCATAACATCTGTAATAATGGATCATCTCTTTGGCTTTGAGTGTTATTTTCAACAATGTGTTTTTCACAGAGCTCAAACACTAAATAACACGGAACGCACCAACTAAGGACCATAATATTGCTTTACTCTAGACAATAACTATGCATTTGATCAGTTCCAAACACAAAGCTCCTTATATCAAATGGATGACTGAGAATGGAAAGCACTAGCTCACCTTGTACATCAACGCAATGAGCAGTAAAATTATCAACCAAACCCGCAAGATGTGATGCTGCAAATTTGAAGACTAATAAGTGATAACCCAGTTGGAAAGGCACAAAGCTTAAGTCTTGCAATGAATCACCAACTTCATTTGCAAAGAAAGAAATGAATGATAGAAAAACTATAAATAGAGTCAGTTTGACTAAAAAATGCATACAAAACCTCACAGTTGGAATCGATAAGTATTTGATTTACTCGGCTGTTGAATTGTTTAAAAACTTAAAATTACAAAATCAGCTTGTGCAGAGAGAGAACATCTTATAACTATAACTTCAAACAGAGCTAAAATAGTCATCCAGTATCAACCTCCAAGCCTACGTACCCAAGTAGAGGGATGAAGTATGAATCACACTTATCAAAATTAGAAGCGCAGTGAAAATATCCTTCATCTAATACAGCGCTTAGAAAAATATTCAGCATCAGTGTTCAGGACCCAAACTAGAAGAACTAAGTTCCAAAATTCTTAGATTATGCTCATTGGCTTCACATGACAAGATCCCTTCCACATTACTAGTTTTGGCCCAAAATGGTTCCTCACTCCTGACAAGATAAAGACGGAGTACAGATTGAGGCCAACTCTGTAGTCCTTGATGAGTCTGAGGAATCTCCTTTCTGAACCTCACCTTCCTTACCAAGAGGAGATGACAACCAATTAACCAAAGCCTCAGCTGACAACCAGTTAAGATACGGTCTTTGGGCTCTCCATATCTCCTGTTATCTCTTTGCAGGTACATTGATTTGTGCCGCAAGTTTCCTGTCAGTACTTCATCTTCAGTCTCTGCTCCATAGTAGGTCAGCAAAGTGTTCATTTTATGCTTATACATCCTTTTGTGAATTTCAGCAGTTTCAAGGAAGGCCTCATAACCATCGACTACAAGTTCATTGTCGTAAGCATCCTCGACCATCTTTGCTGAGAAAGCATAGCTAGACTTGCTAGGAACAGGAGATGCCAGAGTGACCCGGAAAAGTGTACCCAACACTCCTTGTGTGGTGTACATAGGTTTTTCCCACCTTTCCATGAAGTCTGGAAACTCTCTAGGTCTCAGAAACTGAGGCATCTCAGCCGGAGACCCTGTCTTTGCAAAATCACCGGACATAGAGTGACGTGCAGCTAACTGAAGGCATTTTGCACTCAAAGCTTTATCACGTTCACGGTCTGCATGCACCAAATGTGCAGTAGAAATGGTGCCCAGGGTATCACTGATAATGTAGGCTACGAAAAATTTCTGAATTTCCTGCAAATATCATCAAGATTGAAGAATAGTGGAGTTGACAAGGAAACAATTTATCAGATACAGGTGAACAGGAAACGTTACCTCTAAGGTGACATCATGATCTACAATACGCTTTCTCCTATCAATGTAGTCCATGGGTGCCACTGTTTTACGCAGAATAATACTTTCATCCCAGCTAACAAAGTATAGATCACCATCAAGGTCACCACCAGAACATTCACTGGGATGAGGCCTGCAAATACAACGCCTTTAGTTTTCACACGCAAGTACTTGGATTCTTAAGCAACCGGGCCACTTGTGATTTGCCAAGGATATATGCCATTCTTCTTCAAAAGGGAGAGAAGTAGCAACCAAATACGCAGATGAAATCAATTGAATATAACACAAGTAGTTATTAGTAATTTTAAGTTTTCCTCTGTTTCAATCATGCAGAGCCTCATTTTCTCTGAGATGAAAGAAAGTGAAAGACAATGTCACCTTGCAGAGGATCATGCAAGAGTGGCGCACATGTATAACAAAAGTACTGTTACATATTTAGAGGAATGATATATTCTAGATGCAGAAAAAACATTATCATGCCAAGGACAGTAATAACACACATAGACCAGGAAGAATTAGCTCAAATAACAACAGCAAGTCCAGAGTTTTTTCAAGCAATCTTGCTGAGTTTGACCTTCAACACTAGAATAAATACATATATATAGAGTTGCATACTCACGAATTGGGTGGAAGGAATATTTGTGCCACTGTGAGGCTTGCATCTCTCTTGTAGAAAGTCTAAGGGAATCCAAAAAAGTCTGCAACAAATAAATTAACAGATGGAATTTGATAGAGTCCAGTCACAATTAATTAATACATAAATAATTAATGTTAAAATTCGTACTCACAATAAAAATTGTATTGAAATTTTATCACAAGAGCTCTCTATCTGCATCCAGCTGTCATCCATCCTCATAAAATGAAATAAACATGGGGGATATGGGCAATTTTGGGCCACTCTGAGCCACTAATTTCTTTCCTACATCTCTCGTTCAGTATAAGACATCCCCAAATCTCAAGCATCTTTAAGTTGGAAAGGCGTTGCATTGCTTCCACAGAAGGTAGCTGCTTCAGGTTTTTGCAGTTCCAAAGGCGCAACTCTTCAAGGCGTTCTAAATCACCCAGCCACTCTGGAAGATCTTCCAATCCATCAAACTCTTCTATGGTTAACCTCCTCAAAGTAGCCACTTGCTGAATTTCATGAGGAATGGATGTGACTTTTGGCAAACAACTTCCGATTAAAGTAAGAGACGTAAGAGAGACAGCAGAATGACTCGTAGGGTAGGGCCAAGGTAAACAATCAACTTCAACGTCACCATCTTCATCTTCAGAACCCCATGATGATCCAAGAGTTAAATCCCTAAGGCTGGTTAGGTGTTGCAGATCCTTAGGCCATGATCCAGGGTTGCAGGAGATATACAACTCCTCAAGTGGCGCACAACTTGGGATGAGGCTGCAAAGTGGTGCACTCAACTTTTCACAACCAGTAATCTCTAGAGAACGTAGCGATGGAAAGTAATATTGGGCATCTGAACCAATTTCAACCTTTTTAGGGGACATCTCATTCTCAACCCCTCTATTCCATTCACCATGTGGTGCCACAATCGTTAAATTCCATAACCCCAGTTCTCTAAGACTTGGTAAGGTACCCAAGTTTGGAAAAACACTCAATTTGGGAAGACCGTGTACATACATCTCCTCTAGAGACGGGAATACTTGGACTTGCATTGTCGGAGTAATTCCTATTGCATCTGACCATTCAACCAGAGTCCTCATACCCTCAATCCGAAGTATCTTCAGTGCTGGAAACAGAGTAACTTTCGACCCAATACAATCCACACCATAGAATTCTTTTCCTATGCACTTCACATTCTTTAACTCCCTAATCCATAAAACCTCAAGAAAAGGTAAGTCCCCAAGTGATGGGAGTGTTTCACACTTATCCAACTTAATTAATTCTAGTTCAACCAGACCGCGAAGTAGAAATAAATGATTCTCCGATACTGCCCAGGATGGCCATTTTTTGCTTTGATAACCGCTGATCCCTAGACCTTTCACGTTCGAAGGAGGTTTCAAAGCCTCCATAACATCACCGTCATCAATGTTTTCTTCCCTCTGATCATCATCCCAATGAAGCTCTAGATTTTGAATATTTGACTTCCTCCACAAGTTGGATTTAGCAGCAGATTCATAGCTTCCCACATTTTGAAGGCAGAATATTTTGAGTGTACCTCTGAGGTTGTCCAAGTACTCCAACTCTTCTATTCCACATCCCTTGCATTTTCCCACCTTGAAATACGGAAACGTTTGAAGATTCGTCAATTGGCCTAATCCAATAAAAACACATTCAGCCTCATTATCATCAAACTAGATGTGCCTCAAGTTAATTAAATTCCCAAACCCCTTGGGTACCTCCCTCAAAGAATCAAATCTTAGAGTCTGCAAGTGGTATAACTTTGTCAAAATCTTCGGAAGCATCCTTATACGAGTGCGAATTACATCGAGAAATCTCAAATGTTTCAACTTGCCAATTGAATTTGGTAATTCCTTAACACCCCAATTGTCAATAATCAAAACAGAGAGCCACGGTAAGTTTTCAAACAGATCATCAGACAGGTCAACACCTTTCAAATAGAGTGTTCGCAACTTTGAGGGAAGAACACCTTTCAAACTCTTCCACATTCCTCTTTCACTTTCACTTTCACATTCACTTGAATGGATTGATACATGCACGGCTTCAATTTCATTATTGCTTATGGCCTTGGAATCTTTAATGAGAAAGCAATAATTCTCTGAAACTTGTACTGAAACATCATGTACAAGATCGTGCATTCTGCAACACTTGTGATTGCCTTCTGGATCATCTTGCAATAAAGAACTCGTCAGAAGAGTATCCAAGTAGATGTTGCCCAGGTCTTCCATTTGTAAATTACTTCCCTGCGGAACATTTAGTAGCCCTTGAGCCATCCAAAGTTGAATCAGCTTGTCTTTCTCCATGACAGTGTCCTTCTCAAAAATTGCACAATATGCAAAACATTGTTTCAGTGGCAATGAAGACAAATGGTCATAACTTAACTTGATGACAGAAAGAACTCTATCTCCTTCATCAAATGCATTCCACATCTCATTCCTTTCAATCATTGACCAATCTGATTCAGAGTTCTTAGAGTACAATAAGCCTCCTATTATCTTGATAGCTAAAGGTACGCCTCCACACCTTTTTAATATCCTTCTGCCGATATCCACCAATTGTGGCGTCCGTGTTGCTTCCCCCTCAGCAAATGCACATTTTGTAAACAATTCCCAACTTTGTTCTTCTGAAAGTGTACCAAGCCGATGGAACCTCGATGTTTGCATAGCTGAAGCAACTTTCTCACCACGCGCAGTGACCAAAATCTTGCTCCCTTTAGAACCCCCAATTTCTAGCAGACAAGACCTCATTTCTTCCCATTCACGTCCATTCTCATTCCAAACATCATCCAGCACTAGCAAATATTTTTTACCCCTCAACTGGTCTTTCAGTCTATTTACCAAGTCTACCGGAGTAGCTGATTGGTAGTCGGTTATAGTGGGAGAATGCATTTTAGCTAACAGTCTGTTAACATTAAAATCCTCTGAGACACAAACCCACAGTACTGTCTTATCAAAATAACTATTAACTGCATCACTCTTGAACACAAGTTGAGCCACGGTTGTCTTCCCCTGACCGCCCATCCCCAATATGGTAATGACCGGTAAGTCTTCCCTGTACTCTGAGTTTGAGTCAGTTAACAATTTTATGACCTCTGAAACATCATCATCTCTTCCCACAATTTTTGAATCCTCCACATAAGGCACTGTTGACCTTATTTCTTTGAGATTAGAAGGAAGCGAGTTTATCACCTCCCTTGGCTTCTTAAGGCCAATTTTTTCTGATTCAGCATAAAGCTGATCCAAGGATGACAAAACATCCTTGATCTTATGAGCCATTTTAAGACGAAGAAAAACAGGATTTGAACACGAAAAGCAGCTGCGAACCTTGTCCCTCTTTCGGCACTCGATCTTTTGGTGAAGAACTTGGTAGCTGAACTCATCCAAGACAATCTGAGCATCAAGTGCAATTGACTGGAACTTTTTCAGCCAAAGTTTGACAACTTCTTCAGTTATTTGCTTGCTTTGGGCGTCAGAAAGCAAAGCTTGAATCTCTTTAAGCTTCGTGGCAAGCTCTTTGAGTTGTTTCTTGACACCCCATGCAAGGTTGATCTCCTAAGCAACAAGTGAAGCCACCTTCGTCAACAAAGCCTCAGTAACCACCCCAATCGCAGCATCACCCATCTCCAGGAATGAAGCAAGAAATTGATGATAAGTCTTGAGAAAAACAATTATTTCAGCAAAACGATAACTTTCCTTCTATCTCTCTATATATATAATTTTGAGGTTGAGAAGCCATAGTGGAAAAAGAAAATTTCTAAATGTTTAGATATAAATGGAGAATGCAAAACATATAGAGTTCTTTTTTTTCTTTGGAACGAGGGGATGTGTGGCAAATTTACAACATATATGTTTTTTTGGAAGTTGGCAGAATGACTCATTTATCTCTCATTCTACTAAATAATGTAGATTATACATATTTAATTGGATTCCTGCCTGCAAGCAAGTTAATTACCTTTTTTTTTCTCAATGAATGCAAACCAATTTTAATTAATTAATTAATAATTAATTGGTTGGTGGTGGTTTGAGAAAAATTGATTTTATGGTAAATCTATGATCTCTACATGATTAGATTAATAATTTGTGTTACTCTATGGATCAACGAAAAATTGTTACTTAATATGAATTTTATTTTTACATATCTCTTAAGTTATTATTATTATTTTTTTTGTGTTATCTAAGGCCTGTTCTTTTTGAACGTTTTGAAAACGATTTTGAAAATAAGTTTTGAAAAATAGTTTTATAATGTAAAAAGTGTATTGAAAATGTAAAAAGTAGATGCTGAATAATAAAAAATTATATTAGAATGATGAAATATAATTAAAATATATTAAATTTACTTTTGAAACCAAAACCGTTTTCAAAACGAAACAAAAAGAACAGGCCCCTAAATGATTATATACAACACTTCTTTTTAAGCAATTTGGGTGCACGCATATGCACGCTTCCCAACAATAGCTCAAGTTGATTGTTAGTTTTTTTTTTTTCTTTATTCAAGTGTATCAGTTTTACTCTTAAAGGGAGTAGTACTATTTGAAAAATATTCGTACTACTCTTCAATCACTACTACAGAAATGCCTATTGGAGGCGTCAATTTAGAGGCGGGTTTCAAAATACTCGCCTTTAATAGGTGCATTCGAGGAGGGTGTTTGGAAACTCGCCTCCAAAACCGATGGAAATTTTCAAAACAGTATTGGATGCGGGTGCATTTTTAAGAGTAGCATATTATGCTATTCCAAAACCTGTCTTTATGAATTATTAGTACCACTATTCAAGAGTAAAATCGACGCTCTTGAAGAGTAGCATATTATTGTTCCAGAGTAATGCTACTCTTAAAGAATGTATAACACATGCACTCTTTAAGGAGTATCAGTGTTTTGGGTCAAGGTTAGGTGTTAAATATTTCACAACAAAATATGATAGAGATATAGAGTAATTAATAAGTAAACCTTGAGCTTTTAGGTCAAGTTAAGTTTTAATTTACTTATTGATCTCTATGGTGGGATGTGTTGTATTATCTCCCATAGAGGCTAATTCCTCAAACAACTGGTATTAGAGCCAAGGTTTGGGTCGTTGCGTGTGTGCATCTTAATTGACCCATTTACTCAACAAGTTGAGCTTCCTTGCTCGGAGTAGAGGGCTCTAGTGTTGACCCATTTACTCAACAAGTTGTCACCTCTTGTCCAGAGTAGATATATATGAATTTTCGTATGAATTAAGAGGTGGGCTACTCATGAAGGGGCAGATTGTTGTGGTGATGGGTAGGTGTTAAATATCTCACATCAAAATATGATAGAGATATAGAGTGATTAATAAGTAAATTGAGTCCAAAACCTATCAGTTTGAACTTTTAGGTCAAGTTGGATTTTAATTTACTTATTAGGCTCTATGGTAGCATGTGTTGTATAATCTTTCGGAGGAACTGGTTCCTCAACACAGTGTACTCTTTTATAGTGGTTTGGATAAAAAAATACAGATCATTGACACCATTTTTCCTAAACACGGTGATAGTATGGTGTAAGATATGAACATCTTACACCGGGTTCATGATTCCCCGGTGATAATGATATCTATATCTTACCCTTTTTTTCTTTTTTGTAGAACTAGTGTAAACTTTTAAAAAAATATGACTACAAGTTAAACAAGTAACCGAAAACAACATTAATCCATCGCCATCTTTGAATCAAGTCGCACCTTGCAGCGACAGTACGCCATCAAATCACAAAAATCGAAACAGAGGGGAAAATATTCATCCTATGTTTCGAAATTTCATGAAATTTTTCATGAGTTCCAATCAATTATTTAAAAATCATAATTTTCTTTTACTAATCATTCTTACAACATGGTTTTGATTCATAAGAATCCATAGAAATTCCATGTGGTTGTAGTGGTTGTTCTTTTTTTTTTTTTTCCTTTTCTTTTTTAACTATGTTTTAATATTTTTTCATTGTTTTTCTGGTTGAGAAAAATAAATACAAAAACTTTCAAGTTTTGATTTTTCTGTAAATTTATATAGAATTTATGATTGTAAATCGAGTCTACTACTTTTAGTGTGAGTCGACTTTCTTATAGTCTGACTCGATTTTTTTTGCAGTGCAAGTCAACTTATTTTTTTGTTCCAAAACTTTTATGTTTGTTATATTATTTGAGAATTTTTATTTTTTAGTTTTTTGGAATTATGTACATTTTCTAGGCATGGTATTGAAAATTTGAAATGACTCGAGAATTTGATTTTTATATCCTTTATATGATCTCATGGTTCAATCTTATTTTTGGTTGGGTTAGTCATTGATGTATAGCATGTCCTTGGAGTGATTTGTGGTTTGTATTGATTGAAAACTTAGTAAAAGATATATAGTTTAGAACACATACATGTCTTAAACTCTCGTGAGTTCCTTGCTATTGCCAAGTTAATGGCCAAGTAAGCGATGCAATAAGTGAAAAAATAATTGTATCATCACAATGTACGGAGGTTGCTTTTCTTTGGAGATTGAGTTTTTCTTCTATTTTTCAGTTATCCTACCGATTTAATTCTTTGTGGTTTTGTCGGGCGTATGTATTTGCAGAAGGCTGATATGAAATATTTTGGTTGGTGACTTTAATTTGTTATTTTGTTTCAATTGTGTAATTGTTGGTGCAATTTTTTATGTGAAGTCTTTTAGTTTTCGAGAGTTGAAGGATTATTGTGTTATATTTGTTGTATTTAGAATGGTAGAGAAGTAATACAAATCGGTTAAAAAAAAAAAATCCTAACAACCTCCAGTTTTTTTTTTCCCACAGTCCTACAATAGGTTGTTGATGGAAGAATGTCAAGTTACAACAATATGTTGGATGAATATAGTGTTTCGGTAGCTGTAGACTAATTAAGGATGAAAAATGTACAGAAATGTTATTTACAGGCTACCTTTTACTATTCGTAGGCCACTTTTTTAAATTTTTATACGTGAATTTACATTTTTGCCCTTTATAATTTCTAACTTCATAAAAAAATTACCCAACTTTTTAACTCTAGGAAAATCGCCCAGTCCAGGCGATTTTCCTGGATAAAATCGCCCAGACTGGCGATTTTCCTAGAGAAAATCGCCCCGGCCAGGCGATTTTCCCAGATAAAATTGGCGTCCTGTGGCGATTTTCCCTAAAAAAAAGGCCACAGGATGGCGTTTTTTAAGGTTTTCCCGATCAGTAGTCGGAAAATCATTTTTCCGGCAAACGACCACTAAATTTTCGAAAAAACATTTGTTTTTAGGGAAAATCGCCCCGCCTGGGCGATTTTATCTGAGAAAATCGTCCAGACCAAGCGATTTTCCCATAAAAAATCGCCTGGCTTGAGCGATTTTCTCAAGGAAAATCGCCTAGCATGGGCAATTTTCCCAGATAAAATCGCCCAGGCCAGGTGATTTTATCTGGGAAAATCGCCCATGTCAGGCGATTTTCCCTGAGTTAAAAAAGTTGGGTAAATTTTTTTTTTTATGAAGTTAGAAACTATCAAGGGTATATTTGTCTTTTCACCACTTAAAATTTTAAAAAATTTCATGTGTTTAGTAAAATGGTACATGCAAATAACATGCCCCAAAATGTATTGAATTAAGTTAATAGGTGCTAATTTTAAATGAAATTACATATTTTTTTTGTTCTATTCGTATGCTAACCTATGCATAATTAAATTTTTATTACTAATGTTATTTATTTATTTTGTTTAAGTAAGGAAATGATTTTCTAATTAATAGATTAAATTAAGTGCCAACAATAACCGTAAATGATAACCCATGTCATCTTGAGGTCTAAAGTTTCTTTAAAACGACTATACTTTTATGAATGACAATTTTTATCTTTAAAAGGTAATAATAAATGTTATAAGTGCTGCCAATTTTATAGACGCATAGTTCTATAAGGAAAAAAAAAATGAAAAACATACTGAATTTGTTTATGAAGTTAATCATTAAATTATTTTGTAAATCGTGATAATTATATAATTTAATTTTTTGTTTTTTTAGAGAAATAATGTGATTAGAAGTAGATAAGGTAAAGGGAAATAATCAGAATCATTATGATTTGGTTTCTTGCATAACTAGAAATCTTGTACAATTCCAAATTTACTAGATGAGGCCAGTTATCTTTCATATAGATCAATTGATTACTATTTATATTTTCTAATGACTAAAACTAGTATATTAAATACATTCAGATATAAAAAATTACAATATTTACACTCCTAAATTATTAATATAAACTAATGAACAGATATAAATCTTGATTAAAAATTTCAATAAATCAGTTATGGTACTAAAGAAAATGAACTTTAAGTATGAATACATACCTTGTTGGTGAAGGATTGAAGGGCTGCCAAATTGAGCACAACTTTTTCAATCTTTTTCCACACAATATCTGAGCTATAACAAATACTTTCTAAGGTTTTTTTTTCTCTTTTGTTTTTTTTTGTTTTCTGTTTTGTTTTGGTGTTTTTTGGGTAGAGACAATTAAACGAGAAGAAATGAAAAGGGAAAAAAGGGAATGATGAGTTTGCCTTGAGGTAGTTGATGAAGATTAGGGAAAAGCGTTGAGCTTAGGAAATAATGAAAGAGAGGTTTTAGGTTCTTTAGTGAAATGATACAACAAGTGATTAATTGAGAGGTTTGGTTTGGTGTATAGCTAGAAATGATGAACTTATAACTAATAAGTATATACATATTGGATTAATTAATTGGCAATGGAATATGAATATAGGAATAGATCCAAATTAATTAAAGTCAACACTAATTAATTATTCCATATTAATTAAACAACTACTACTAGTGTTACTTAATTACATAATATTATTAATAATTGGATCTTTTCTCTCTCATTTCATGTGTAACCATGTTACATTCCTGAATGGTAGACTATATATATGCACCCCTAGACATTATTAATTAAATATTTTATTTTTTCTGTCTTAAAAGCTATTATATTTGAGGGTCTTATACTTATTATGTAATTTTAATTGATGAATTAATAATATGCAAGAAGAAAAAAACGAACAAGTCATGGAAGACTTTTAAGTTATAACGTGGCCAGCCAGCTTATATTACTCCCACAGGCATAGGCCATAACTAACTACAAGGGAAAATACTATAATCCCTTCAAGTAACTATTCAACCACTAGAAAATGGCCTATAAAACCCCTTATTCAATTGCATTATGCAATTGCATAGGCTATTATTTAGTGATTGAATGGTTCCCATGAAGGGACTATAGTCGGATCCAACCATATAACAAGTTCAAGTTGCATGTGTGTATATAGTCAACCAACGGCGGGTTCATATGTCAATCTTCTTCTTCTTCTTCTAGGCAGCACTTAATAAGAAAGAGAATTAAAGATTAATAATATTACTATTTTTCCGGAGCAGAGTTTCTTTTTTCATCAATAATAGTATTTCATTCCTAAATTTCAAAAATAGGGACAATTTTTAGGAATTTCCCGATTTAGTGAAGGTGAAGTTGGAAACTTTGCTTTCTTCAAAAATAGGTCCTGGTGGAAATTTGTACTGAAAGAAAAGTTCACAACTTCGATTTCTTTAGAAATATGATGGGGCAGAAATTTATACTAAGGGCGAAGTTCACAACTTTGCTTTCTTTGGAAATTAATTGAGTGCAACCTTCGCTTTATTTGATAAACATGGTTGTTGTAGCGATAAAGGAGCATACAAGAAAGTTTTATAAAAGAGACAATTTTTGTTTAGATGATTCATAAGGAATTGTAGTATAATTAAAGAGGTCCCCCACCCCCCCAATAAATTTGAGAGTGATTGTGTCCATATAAATATATTTTAATGTTTTAATTTTAAGTTAGTAATTTAGTCCTTACTAAAAAATATTTAAAAATTACACCCTACTTAATAATTTTGAAGCATCTACTGCCCTTAATGAAAATTTTCCCTAATTTATTAATTTAAAGAGTGTTTTGGATATTACAAAATTCATATCGCAGATGCAACATATTCAACATATAAACAAGTGACATAACTTTTAAATAAGGCAATCATGAGCTTGAGCATATAATTAAAAATCTTGATTCGCAATAAAATAGATGTCAATGACCTATTGGTTAACTCAGGTGAAAATGATAATGTTCAGATATCTAAAGTTTAGAAGGAATTGTGAATATTTTCGTTAAAAACATATTCATGATGAAGTTGAAGATGATTCAATACATTAGTTTAGAATCAATCACGTGAAAGAAACATTCGAAGTGGCAACGACTCCTCACAATTTTTCGTTGCAATTCGAGATTTCGATTTTGCAACATTTGAATACAATTATAAAAGTTAGAGAGAAATTCACCCAAATTAAAATTTCAGTAAAAGACAAACAACAATATATTTATATTTTAAGAAGCTATATACCCTAGTTATATTTGTTAATTTTTAAACTTTATTAATTTATGATATTTGCGTGACTATATATCTATATAAGGATTTTTCAAAAATTATTATCTTATTATTATTTTATTAAAATTTGTAAATTTTTAAACTGGCTTAAATCGGACCGGAGAAAATATTATCTTAAAGGATTTATTAATTTATAAAATATTAATTTATGAAGGTGCAAGTTAATATAAGTCGTGGAAGACTTTTTAAGTTATAACGTGTGCAGTGGCCAGCCACCTAATTCTATTAATTCTTATATCCAAATTGCGCCCAAAAATTAACAGAATTAGCTGTGTGCATAACAAGTTCAAGTTGCATGTGTGTACAAATGTCAACGGGTGGCCTGGATCGAGTTAATATACCATTCTTTTTTATTTTCCTTTTCACTTTTAGACATATTTTCATTTAAAATGCATTAATTTTTATTTTTAAAAGTAAAAGTTAATTATAAATGATGTGCATAAAATTGAACTTTCAGGCCCAATGGACAAAAGAAAAGGTAAACAGTAAGGATAAAGAGTCCAAAACCAAACTTAGGTCGGATAGTTCCTTAAAACTGAGCCAAAGATTAGATCGGCCAATGGCTTAGGTCATTCAATAGCCTCAGTATGCCTTACTAGCATCTCTTACATAACATCATATCGGTCACCATAACCGAGTTGGGGAAGCTAGGTCGGAATAGGCCATAACCCGCTGACACAGTAGGTAAAAATCATTATTGGATTAAACATGTATTTTGAATGCATGCAGAAATCACTTAGCACGATAGCGTGAAGGAAGCCAAAAGTCAGGTCATGATGACAGGAGCAGTTGAATGTGTAGAGAAACGGAGCATTTGGGAATACAGGTCATCATAGCTCGAACGGACATATCCGAGTCTTGATATAAATACTAAGTCATGAAGTCATGAGGCTTAGAGATGTACGCAATCTTTTACATTTGAACTCTTGGTGAATACTGTTGCTCATCTTCAACCTCACTAACTTGACCGTCGGAGCCTATACCGGGGGGAAAGCCCCGCTTGTTCGGGAGTGGATGCTTCTTCTTCCAGCACTGTTAAGGTTCCCACATACCAACCACACCCCCCCCCCCCCCCCCCCCCCCCCCTCCCTCCCCTAAGCTTAAATATGTAGGACATGGTTGACCATGTATTCCCTTGGAGAATCTCCCTTTTCTGATGCTAGCCTGCCTGCTGATATGGATTTTCATTTTCTTGATTAGTGTTCAATGGAGGGGAAACTGACTTGTATGTTTTATTAAGTATGGATCTTGAGATTACATATTTTGGACTTGTGTATATTGTCATTTTGTTACTGTAAGTTATAGCTCTCACAAAGGAATAAAATGCTTATTTAAGTCCTGAAAATTTGGTAACTGTTGCCTCAATTTTACAAGTTAGTATTGTTCAACTAGAAATTTCTACTTGCTATCCTGTTCTTTAACTCTGTTAACCCTGTTTTATTTTATTTTCTTAGAACTTTAAGTGGAAAATTTGTGAAATTGTTGATCACTATCTTCCTTTCTTTGGACTGTGAAAGCACTTGTCATGCTTAAAGAGAATTCAAGTTGGTCGGCTGATAAGAATGGATTGATATGTTCTCTGCATTGGCAGACATGAAGCACTGAAATGTATCAGTTTGCAATTTTACCTGACATTGTTAATTACTGTAACGATGAAACTATGTGTGCTAATGTTGTAAAGTGTTGTCTGTTGTCTAAATGTAGCAGGCGCAAGAGGCTAGGTACCAAAATAAAGGAGCGTATGTTGTTCTTGACCACCCTGACTTTGATTCTCCATCTGTAAGTACTTTTGATGCCGTCAACCCAAGACCCAAGGTATTCATCCTGATTACTTGTAAACCAAGTAGAAACCGTTATGGGTAGCACCTATATATTGACTGGTAACCATTTGCAGCATTACTTCTTAAGTGTACTCATTCAATTATTTGTTGCTTTTGCGTGCGTAAGAGTTGGTAGACATAGATTCAGTTTTGCTTTATTGAAGGAGGACATTTATGTGTTCTTGTTAAACTTAGACACTTGTTTAAAATCTGTTGGCAGGCAAATGCTTACTATGATTACAAAAAGTTGGATGATTCTAGGGAAGAATGGAACTTGGCTGGTTCTGATGAAGAAATGAACTTGGCTGGTGCCTCTCATGAAGAAATGGAATTGGATGGTGGGTCTGATGAAGATTTGGATGTCACGCAGGAATAATTGGTTTGCGGTTTGTGTCCAAAAATTGAAGGTGCATGTTATTGTAATGAATATATAATGTTTTCTGCTTTCATTCATTTTCCACAAGAGATGCATATGGTTGTGACATTTGTGCTTGCTTCTTCTTCTCGTGTACAAAGGGAGGATTTGAACTAGTTGGTCTCTCTGTAGCAAAGGCACACCTGAGATCTTAAATTGCTCCCAGTTTCTAGTTATGCTTGTCTTCAATGAGGGTTGATAACTTAAGGCAGTTTGTTCTTTGGGCACTAAATTGCTCTATCCCTTTCTGCCTCAGGTTCCTATGTGTCCGGATTAATTTAAGACAAATAAAGTTAATTTTTTTCTGTCTTTGTTCCATTCTTATTTCTTTTGAAGGTGGACTTCTCCTATCTTCCAAAATGGCAAAGGTTCTTTGCTTTTTCTTGATTGTCTTTAAATATAGGACCCCTTAACATCACAACTAATGTGTAAGTCCTGAGGTCATTCATGTTCAGTTACATTTGATGTTTTTCTCTTATTTCCTTGATCTTTTTGGGCATTGAGAAGTAGATAAGCCTCTGGTCACTCATTGTTGACTGTTGAGTGTTTTCATGTACCTGTCTATTGAATGTCATATTTCTGTGCATCCTTGGCCACCTTCATCTTTTAACTAGATCGGCCAAACGATGCACAAAAATGTTAACTTTAATGAAGTTGCTTCTAATTTTTAACTCTCTTTTTTTCCGTCTCCTGCAGATTGGAATATATATAGTATAATTCAAACTTGAAAGTTTTGTTTTTTTTTGGGAAACAGAATCAGACGACAAGAAGAGACCTTCCTCAGAGTGATTGAGTTTCATTACTAGGAAAGACATTATAACAATGGCAGAATGATTTATCATTCAGTTTTCTACTACTTTTCTGGGGCCGATCTGGTGGATTGAAGTAGCTGTTGTGGCTTTTGTATTCCTCTGCAACATGAATTTCCATTTTATAGCTTCCCAAAAAGCAGGAACAGCAATTTCATCAGCGACCTCCTTGAATGATGGAAGGTAGTTCAAATCCACAATGACATGGTCACCTGTGGTCTCCTGAACCTGAAATTCCTCAAGAAATAAATCATCATTTCCAACTGGAAAAGCCCAGATGCTAGCTACATCAGTTGAATTGACCTAAAGTAACAAAAAATACAGATAACTTTCACTTGTATACAATTAGTGACCTAAAGTAGCACAGATGCCATGGCGATGCAGTATATGACTCAACAAACTCAGTTTTTGGTCCATCCTAATCGTTGAAGGAATGATGGGAATAAAAGAATTTTTAGGTTAAATACTTATTTACAAGTTTAACAACTTACATCCACGAGAACAGAGAGAGGGTTCAACAATCAGAATGCCTCGAAATAGTACCATTTCTTTTGCATTCAGCTACTTGGCAGTTGTCACATTTACATAAAACAAATTCATGAACTTCTTGCAAATTTCATTATCATAAACTTCCGAAAAGCAAATCACAACTTTCCCGGACAATTGCAGTAATTTTCTCAAATGTAAGAAAAGCTGGTCCAAAGAGAATAATTAGTCATTCCAAATAATCAGACTTTGTGAGTGTTAACAAATGGTACTCACAACAACATCGAAGCCAAAAATGGTAAGGTCAAGAATATTTCTGAGACAATTTGCAGCATCAGTCACAAGCTCAATGTCGATTTGCTGGTGGGAATCAAGCTGCTGGGTTTTCTTGTCCATGGGTAATGATTTTAAGCTGCAAGCAAAAGCAATAGTGATCACTACCCAAAATGTACTCTACATGATCATCGGCAGTGTAATGACAGATATAAGAAATAGCAAATTATGAAAATGCAGTGCCTGTCAAAGAGGATAGGCTTAAAGCCACTCTCCTCTGAAAAGCTCATCAAAGTAGCTGCATGAGGTGTGGACTTTTTGATTGCGTAGTAGATTTTCTCCCCCAAAACATAGAACTTATACAGACAGGATGAGTGGTCCACATATTCCTGCAGTTTCAAATGCATTTCCTTATAGTTTGCCAATGTTACTAAAGGCTATGTTTGACCATTACAGATTTCTGGATAGATGCAGACAACAAAAATTGATTTTCCTGGACTTCAAAAATCCAATAGTCAGCCAAAGTAACCAGGTTCTGAGCCACTATTACGCATAAAGCGAATCATACTAACAGGAAAAGGTAGCCATTGCATAAATCAATCAACAAGACTTTCATAAATAGATTTTATCACCAACACTGTTAAGGTTCCACTCTTACCTGAATAATTGCTGGAAGGGGAACACTAAGGCCTTTGTAGTCCTCCACATTAAAGACAATAGCCTGCCATTTCAGGGGGGAGAAGAAAACAGAAACAAAGTGTCATGAATGTAGATCACTACATATAAAGGCAAGTCAAACACAATTAAAGGCTTCTACTTTCCCAGATCAGTTCAGTTTGCAAGATTATTAACTCAAATACATTAAACATTTAATTAACTATCACCAGGCTGTGAGCATCAGCTACACCACAAGCAACTTGAGGTTTCACAATATTTGGGAGAGATAGCTTGGCTGCAGACAACCTATCCTCGAAACTGGGCTCTTCAAAGCTATCCACCTGCACATTGAGAAAGATAAAGAGTGAATTGCCTGTGGGCTTAGAGAACTATGGAATGCCAAGTCAAACCTCAAAGTGAGTTTAAAGTAATAAAGAAGGATCAATGTAGAATACAACAGAGCACATAAAACTTCTGCAATTTTCTTTGCAATACATGGTGCAAACATAAGCATCTGAACTCTTATCACATGCTAAAGTGAGGTCCTATCAACAGCTGGTGCATGTTGAACTTTAAGCAACATAATCAACAAAAACGAATATTAAAATGGGAAGGGTACCTCCTAAAAAGAATTGAAAAACATAAAAAATGACATGTATATTTAAATATAAATAAAACAATATGAGATATGATCCATGTAGTCAACACCAGAAATTGGTATTAAGGTTTTGTTTGTTGTTGTTGCTATATAATTAAACAAATAACCTGTTGAACTACATAATGTGGCGTTTTAAAATTGCAGATCATCCCACCTCTAGGCAACCTTGATATGTGTGGCAACAGAAATAACTAAATAACTAACCAGAGAATCCAAAAGAGAAACAAATCATTTACACCAGTTAACTTTATTGAAAAAGAAAAAATTCGATAGCAACTCTATGCAAACAGTTCCCAGTTAAATCAAATAATTATTTCATTTTCCAAACAGCTTGAAGTTTTAACCTTTTGCCGACAATATTCCTACAGTTTGTTGCCAGCTAAGAAATAATATTCAATTTCACACAGACATTTGTTTCAGATCTTGCAAACAACCCTTGAAAGCTTTATTGGGCATTGCTTTTCCTGGAAAAGGTAACATATTGCAATTCTAGAACATCCAAAATCATAACAATTACACCAGAATAATAGGTTCTTTGTTGACGTAAGCATATCATAAGCACCATCAAAGCAAAAGGACCTTCAGATAATGTGGACCTCTGATTTTATAGCTGCTTTTTGTGCTGAGGTCTTCCAAACCACATAAGATCTCCTCGATTTTCAGCCGATCCACCACGGGATGAATGTTATCAAATGGATCAATCAGACACAAGTCCATATGGGTTTCAGTATACCTGGAACACAAATACATTTGAACCTTGGTTAAGGAGTATTCATTTTAAAAATAGCAGAATAATTATTATTGCTTTTCTATGCTATTTAAATAACACAAAAAATGCTTCTTCAGGAAATTAATCAGATGCTATAGCAGTTTCTATGAGAAATTTTGTTCAACTAGGCATCACACATAAGGAACCAATCAATATTGCTCAGGTTGAAGGTACCTTTGTATGTCCTGCATGCCATTTGTAAATGTGTTTGGATTCACGAGCTCACGACTCTACACTTTCAGCCCTAAGTTTAAGTAGAGAGTGAGGCAATGGAAGATGAAAAATGGACAGCATAAGCATTCCACAGTGGTAATGTGGTAACAAAAACCAACAGTAATGGAAAAAAGTACCAAGCCTAACTATGCCAAGCATCTAATATAATGCATACAATATTACCAGGCAAACATGCTGGTTTTCTGCAGCAACAGGACTAATCAAGACAAAACTGCAAAGCTACGATGTGCTTTCCTCACAGAAGCTGCTGCTACTACCGAGATTAGATTTTTTGTTTGTCCTAATTCTGTCTTCCCTAACTACCGTCTCACAATGGAATGTGGAACCCACATGTCCATTAGTATGAGAGAGAAAACGGGGAAGACAAAGGTGGAGCAGACAGAATGAGGCTAGTACCGGCAGAGCTGCTCAACTGCAGCTACAATCTGTGCAGGTTGAACAACGGTCCATTCCTCCAAAATTCCGGCGTACGGTGTCGGCACATCCTGCGACGACAAGCACACAATCGGAGCATCCAAATAGTCATGGAAATTCTCAGTTATAGCGGCAGTCAAGCTGGCCCCAATCCCCCCAGTTCGCTTTCACTCCTCTACGATCAGCACCCGGTGAGTTTTCTTCACCGAATTCCCTATCGTGTAAAGATCAAACGGCTTCAGCGACCTGATGTCGATAACTTCAGGATCATATCCTTTGTTCACCAAGGTTTTTGCAGCCTGCATCACATGATACCTCATTCTTGAGTATGTAAGAATTGTAACATGTTCACCTGGTCTCACCATCTCAGCTTCCTCAAGATTCAATACGTATTCTTCATCTGGAATCCTCTCCTTTAGGTTGTAGAGCAACACATGCTCAAACATACTCACAGGGTTCTCACTTCTGATGGCAGCTTTCATTAAGCCCTTGGCATTGTAAGGGGTTGAGCAGGCCACCATTTGGATTCCTGGAATTGATTGGAAATAGGACTCCAGTCGCTGCGAATACTCAGCTCCAAGCTGGCGACCCACTCCACCAGGTCCCCGGATCACGATGGGGATCTTGAACTGACCTCCAGAAGTGTAGTGGAGCATGCCACAATTGTTGGAGATCTGGTTGAATGCTAAGAGGAGGAATCCCATGTTCATTCCCTCAACAACGGGGCGAAGGCCGGTCATGGCAGCTCCTATGCCCATGCCAGTGAAGGAGTTCTCAGCAATGGGGGTGTCAAGAACCCTGAGATCTCCATACTTTTCAGCCAAGCCTTTGGTCACCTTGTATGAGCCTCCGTAATGACCAACGTCCTCACCCATCACGCAAACACAGGGATCCCTCTCCATCTCTTCTTCGAGGCCTTCTCGTAGGGCTTCAAAAAGTAAAAGTTCATGCCTAAGGACAAACAATCAACTTAATTTATCAATATTCCCATGATTTTGATAATGATGATTGTCAAGATTGCAGGCAATGAACTGATAATTTCCCTAATAATGTACTAACATATATCTTGGGTGTTCCATCTGTAGCCCATTTCATTCCAGATAAATGCAGAGGGATCACTTGCAGTTACATTTTTATTTGTTAATGCAAATGCTATTTCTAAAACAAAAATTTATCTTTGTTAGGATCCATATGCGCTATCGTGAGCGATATGGTTGCATCTTGAGGAAAGGAAAGCATACCCCGTCTTGGAGGCTGTAGATGCTGCTGCTTTATCTGCCTTTGTCTGCACAAATATGAGCATAAATAAGACTCATTGTTTGTGCATTCAATTTGTTAACATGCAAAGGATGGTAGGGCATGCTGGTGCAGAGAAATTAGAGAAGAAGGGAGTAGACTAACTGAAACAGAAATTGGGTGGAAGGAATATTTGTCCAGGCTTGCATCTCTGTTGTAGTTAACAGATGGAATTTGATAGAGTCCAGTCACAATTAATTAATACATAAATAATTAATGTTAAAATTTGTACTCACATTTAAAATTGTATTGAAATTTTATCACAAGAGCTCTCTATCTGCATCCAGCTGTCATCCACCCGTCAATAATCCTCATCCATCGATACCTCGGGGATATGGGCAATTTTGGGCCACTCTGAGCCACTAATTTCTTTCCTACATCTCTCTTTCAGTATAGGACATCCCCAAATCTCAAGCTTCTTTAAGTTGGAAAGGCGTTGCATTGCTTCCACAGAAGGTAGCTGCTTGAGGTTTTTGCAGACCCAAAGTTTCAACTGTTCAAGATGTTCTAAATCACCCAGCCACTCTGGAAGATCTTCCAATCCATCAAAGTAAAATATCTCTAACCTCCTCAAAGTAGCCACTTGCTGAATTTCATGAGGAATGGATGTGACTTTTGGCAAACTTGTTCCATATAAATAAAGAGACGTAAGAGAGACAGAAGAATGACTCGTAGGGTAGGGCCAAGGTAAACAATCAACTTCAACATCTTCAGAACCCCATGATGATCCAAGAGTTAAATCCCTAAGGCTGGTTAGGTGTTGCAGATCCTTAGGCCATGATCCAGGGTTGCAGTAGATACTCAAGATCTCAAGTGGCGCACAACTTGGGACGAGGCTGCAAAGTGGTGCACTCAACTTTTCACAACTTGTGATATATAGAGCACGTAGCGATGGAAAGTAATATTGGGCATCTGAACAACCAACATCATCAGCATAAATTTCTACTTTTCTAGGGGACATCTCATTCTCATGCCCTCTATTCCATTCACCATGTGGTGCCACAATTGTTAAATATCTTATCACCAAATCTCTAAGACTTGGTAAGGTACCCAAGTTTGGAAAAACATTCAATTTGGGAAGACTTTCTACCTCCATGAACTCTAGAGACGGGAATACTTGGACTTGCACTGTCGGAGTAATTCCTACTGCATCTGACCATTCCACCAGACTCCTCATACCCACAATAACAAGTCTCTTCAGTGCTGGAAACAGAGTAACTTTCGACCCATAGAATTCTTTTACTATGCGCTTCACCTTGTTTAACTCCTGTATCGTTAAATCCTCAAGAAAAGGTAAGTCCCCAAGTGATGGGAGTGTTTCACACTTATCCAACTTAGCTAATTGTAGTTTAACCAGATCGCGAAGTAGAAATAAGTGATTCTCCGATACTGCCCAGGATGGCCATTTTTGGCTTTGATAACCTTCGATCGTTAGACGTTTCACATTCGAATGGGGTTTCAAACCCTCCGTAACATCACTGTCATCAATGTTTTCTTCCCTCTGATCATTATCCCAATAAAGCTCTAGATTTTGAATACTTGATTTCCTCGACAACTTGGATTTAGCAGCAGATGCATAGCTTCCCACATTTTGAAGGCAGGTTATTCTGAGCGTACCTCTGAGGTTGTCCAAGTACTCCAACTCTTCTATTCCACATCCCTTGCATTTTCCCACCTTGAAATACGGCAACGTTTGAAGATTCGTCAATTGGCCTAATCCAATAAAAAGACATTTAGCCTCCACGGAAGAGAAGAACACTCCATCAAAGTAGATGTGCCTCAAGTTAATTAAATTCCCAAACCCCTTGGGTACCTCCCTCAAAGAACGCACTCTTAGAGTCTGCAAGTGGTATAACTTTGTCAAAAACTTTGGAAGCCTTTCTATCTGAGCAAAACTTACATCAAGAAATCTCAAATGTTTCAACTTGCCAATTGAATTTGGTAATTCCACAACATTCCCATTCTCAATAATCAAAACAGAGAGCCACGGTAAGTTTTCAAACAAATCTTCAGAGAGGTCAACACCTTTCAAATAGAGTGTTCGCAACTTTGAGGGAAGAACACCTTTCAAATTCTTCCACATTCCTCTTTCACTTTCACTTGAATGGATTGATACGTGCACGGCTTCAATTTCATTATTGCCTATGGCCTTGGAATCTTTAATGAGAAAGCAATAATTCTCTGACACTTGTACTGAAACATCATGTACAAGATCGTGCATTCTGCAATCCTCGTGATCATCTTGCAATAAAGAACTCGTCAGAAGAGTATTCAAGTAGATGTTGCCCAACTCTTCCATTTGCAAATTACTTCCCTGCGGAACATTTAGGAGCCCTTGCGCCATCCAAAGTTGAATTAGCTTGTCTTTCTCCATGACAGTGTCCTTCTCAAAAATTGCACAGTATGCAAAACATTGTTTCAGTGGCAATGAAGACAAATGGTCATAACTTAACTTGATGACAGAAAGAACTCTATCTCCTTCATCAAATGCATTCCACATCTCATTCCTTTCAATCATTGACCAATCTGATTCCGAGTTCTTATACGAGTACAGTAAGCCTCCTATTATCTTGATGGCTAAAGGTACGCCTCCACACCTTTTTAATATCCTTCTGCCGATATCCACCAATTGCGGCGTCTGTGTTGCTTCCGCCTCAGTAAATACACATTTTGTAAACAATTCCCAACTTTGTTCTTCTGAAAGTGTACCAAGCCGATGGTACCTCGATGTTCGCATAGCTAAAGCAACTTTCTCACCACGCGTAGTGGCCAAAATCTTGCTCCCTTTGGAACCCCCAATTTCTAGCAGACAATTCCTCATGTCTTCCCATTTACCTCCATTCTCATTCCAAACATCATCCAGCACTAGCAAATATTTTTTACCCTTCAATTCGTCCTTCAGTTTATTTACCAAGCCTACCTCAGTAGCTGATTGGTAGTTGGTTTCAGTGGGAGAATGCATTTCAGCTAACAGTCTCTTAACACTAAAATCATCTGAGACACAAACCCACACTGTCTTATCAAAATAACTTTTAACTGCGTTACTCTTGAACACAAGTTGAGCCACGGTTGTCTTCCCCTGACCGCCCATACCCAATATGGTTATGACCGGTAAGTCTTCCCTGTACTCTGAGTCTGAGCCAGTTAACAATTTTATAACCTCTGAAACATCATCATCTCTTCCCACAATTTTTGAATCCTCCACATAAGGCACCGTTGACCTTATTTCTTTGAGATTAGGAGAAAGCGAGTTTATCAACTCCCTTGGCTTCTTAAGGCCAATTTTATCTGAATCAGCATAAAGCTCATCCAAGGATGACAAAACATCCTTGATCTTATGAGCCATTTTAGGACGAAGAAAAACAGGATTTGAACATGAAAAGCAGCTGCGTACCTTGTCCCTCTTTCGGCACTCGATCTTTTGGTGAAGAACTTGGTAGCTGAACTCATCCAAGACAATCTGAGCATCAAGGGCAATTGACTGGAGATCTTTCAGCCAACGTTTCACATCATTAGTTATTTGCTTGCTTTGGGCGTCAGACAGCAAACCTTGAATCTCCTCAAGCTTCTTAGCAAGCTTTTTGAGTTCTTTCTCCACACCCCATGCAAGATTGATCTCCTCAGCAACAAGTGAAGCCACCTTCGTCAACAAAGCCTCAGTAACCACGCCAATCGCAGCATCAGCCATCTTCAGGAATGAAGCAAGAAATTGATGATAAATGGACAAGTATTTTGGAGATCTGAGTGAGTGGAAAATGATAAACAGAGTTGCAAGAAAGAAATGAATAGATTGGCAGGAAACAGTAGTCAACACAGATGTAGAATTTGGTTGTTGATGAATGGTCATTGTTCATTTTGTGCTTTCATATCATATGTATGGACCCCACTGCAATTATTGCAATAATTTTATTGTATAAATGTTACTTTATCTATGTAGTGTGTTACAAATTTCTACAAAAATACTTAGTGAATTATTATATATATATATATATATGAAATGCTTATGTGGCTTTTATTTTGGGACAGATGATTAGTAGTTATAAGAGTCCAATAAGTGTTTCACTGAGCCGCAAGAAAGAAAAGAATAGATCGACAGGCATACAAGAAAAGAAAAATCGCACTTTAGGTCTTTTTGTTTGGCTTCGTGGCACATTTGGTCCATTTATGCTTTTCGTTACAATTTTGTGGTCATCAAAACTCAATTATGTATTAATGAATGCATTTTAATTATATATTTGGTTCGTTTGCAATGCAAGTCTTGGATATTGCTGATTCTTTTTTTAGAATTATGTGTCCCTGAAAAGGTAAAGGCAAAACTTGCAACAAAAATGCTCATAAAACAGAGAGAGTAGAGCACTCAAATTTTGATAAACCTATGCATATGTAAGAACTCAGATGAATGATGCAACATTGGACTTATGAGAGCATTCCTTTAACTGTTGTTTCCAGCTCTCTGCTTAATCAATATGGGAGTTGATAACCAGAGCATGGGATACGCCCCCAACAAAAGTTCTACAGAAGAATCTAGTGGCTTTGAAAGTTATACATAATAAAAGTTCTGTAAAAACTCACACACAGAAGCAAGACACAATGTGCTCTTCAATTGCATAACATCTCTAATAATGGATCATCTCTTTGGCTTTGAGTGTTATTTTCAACAATGTGTTTTTCACAACCAGTAAATATAACATCTTTGTTATTGTTATTGAATGTGTAACAGAGCTCAAACACTAAATAACACGGAACGCACCAACTAAGGACCATAATATTGCTTTACTCTAGACAATAACTATGCATTTGATCAGTTCCAAACACAAAGCTCCTTATATCAAATGGATGACTGAGAATGGAAAGCACTAGCACACCTTGTACCATCAACGCAATGAGCAGTAAAATTATCAACCAAACCCGCAAGATGTGATGTTGCAAATTTGAAGACTGATAAGTGATAACCCAGTTGGAAAGGCACAAAGCTTTCTTTGCAAATGAATCACCAACTTCATTTGCAAAGAAAGAAATGAATGATAGAAAAACTATAAATAGAGTCAGTTTGACTAAAAAATGCATACAAAACCTCACAGTTGGAATCGATAAGTATTTGATTTACTCGGCTATTGAATTGTTTAAAAACTTAAAATTACAAAATCAGCTTGTGCAGAGAGAGAACATCTTATAACTATAACTTCAAACAGAGTTAAGATAGTCATCCAGTATCAACCTCCAAACCTACGTACCCAAGTAGAGGGATGAAGTATGTGACACACTTATCAAAATTAGAAACGCAGTGAAAATATCCTTCATCTAATACAGCGCTTAGAAAAATATTCAACAGGAGTGTTCAGGACCCAAACTAGAAGAACTAAGTTCCAAAATTCTTAGATTATGCTCATTGGCTTCACATGACAAGATCCCTTCCACATTACTAGTTTTGGCCCAAAATGGTTCCTCACTCCTGACAAGATAAAGACGGAGTACAGATTGAGGCCAACTCTGTAGTCCTTGATGAGTCTGAGGAATCTCCTTTCTGAACCTCACCTTCCTTACCAAGAGGAGATGACAACCAATTAACCAAAGCCTCAGCTGACAACCAGTTAAGATACGGTCTTTGAGCTCTCCATATCTCCTGTTATCTCTTTGCAGGTACATTGATTTGTGCCGCAAGTTTCCTGTCAGTACTTCATCTTCAGTCTCTGCTCCATAGTAGGTCAGCAAAGTGTTCATTTTATGCTTATACATCCTTTTGTGAATTTCAGCAGTTTCAAGGAAGGCCTCATAACCATCGACTACAAGTTCATTGTCGTAAGCATCCTCGACCATCTTTGCTGAGAAAGCATAGCTAGGCTTGCTAGGAACAGGAGATGCCAGAGTGACCCGGAAAAGTGTACCCAACACTCCTTGTGAGGTGTACATAGGTTTTTCCCACCTTTCCATGAAGTCTGGAAACTCTCTAGGTCTCAGAAACTGAGGCATCTCAGCCGGAGACCCTGTCTTTGCAAAATCACCGGACAAGGTCACCACCAGAACATTCACTGGGATGAGGCCTGCAAATACAACGCTTTTAGTTTTCACATGCAAGTACTTGGATTCTTAAGCAACCGGGCCACTTGTGATTTGCCAAGGATATATGCCATTCTTCTTCAAAAGGGAGAGAAGTAGCAACTAAATACGCAGAAGAAATCAATTGAATATAACACAAGTAGTTATTAGTAATTTTAAGTTTTCCTCTGTTTCAATCATGCAGAGCCTCATTTTCTCTGAGATGAAAGAAAGTGAAAGACAATGTCACCTTGCAGAGGATCATGCAAGAGTGGCGCACATGTATAACAAAAGTACTGTTACATATTTAGAGGAATGATATACTCTAGATGCAGAAAAAACATTATCATGCCAAGGACAGTAATAACACACATAGACCAGGAAGAATTAGCTCAAATAACAACAGCAAGTCCAGAGTTTTTTCATGCAATCTTGCTGAGTTTGACCTTCAACACTAGAATAAATACATAAATAAAATGAGGTTCTAGAAAAATTTCTAATCTTTTCGATATAAGACCAGTGATTTTCATTCAGTTGTAGACAAGTGACGCTTTAACTATGCAGGCCTCGCCTCTTTTGAATGAATACATCTATCCACAAACCAAGAGCTCCAGATGAAAGCATATGCATTTTTTAAATAACTTCTTGCAAATATAAAGATGACAGTAGATAATGAAGTTTCATGACAAATGATAGATTTCAGGAAATATTCTTCAACACTACTTATGGCAACAATTCAATTAATATTAGGACTTAGATATGATATTCATACCTTTCACCTTTCTGGGGGAAGAAAACACAATCCACAAGACCTTTTTCTTCTAAAGCCACCTCATAAACAGCCTCAAGGACCCTGACATCCTCCAGATGAAGACATGGGTTCTTTGTAACCACAACCTTCCCCGTAACTATTGCTGATCCGTCATCTGTTAGAACAAATTTCTTTTCACCACCTTGTAGCTCATTCTTGGTCATTGTTATACGAACAAAAACCTGTGCATAGTCCAAAATTCCTGACTCATCCAGGCATCCTAGTAGGATCCGGCCCCTTGGAACACATATCCTGCACTACACCTTAGATCAGAAAGCTGGTTTTCACGATGAGACTGAAGTATCATTGACAGATAAGGCTCGGCATCAGGTTTATAACCATGTAGCAACATTCTCACCACAATGCTTTTTGTTTCCTTAATCCCCATGCTTGCCAGAATATCGACTGCATCCTCTTGACTTGTCAGCATCTTGTTGAGCACTTGTAGTTGCTTATCTTGCAATTCAAGAAATGCTTGGTCCTCAACGCCCAAGGTCGACAAAAGAGTAACTATCTCCCGGCTTAAAAAGCAAGGCATTGCTTCACTCCACTTGGTTACATTAAGCATCCTGTGTTCTGACTCGAATTTGAGCATGCTACTCTGTAAAGATATCTTCCGGAAAGAGCCGCGGTCAACAGCTAGCACTCCTTTATAGCCACCATACCGTATTTGAAATGCGGAGGGGGTATGGTTTAATCCACACTTTTGGGCAACCTCTCTGGCAAAAGCTCTGGAAATCTTGCCAATACCATCAGAGAAGCAATAGGTATCGCCATCAGTAGTAACTTCTATGTCAGGAATAACCTCAATCTGCTGTGCCGGTACTTCATGAGTCTGCAAAGAGGTACTAAACAATTGACCCATCCTGGCAGCACATTTTGACACACTTCGGATCTTGTTAAAGCAACCCATCCAATCTCTAATCTCCTCTGCTCTCAAATTTTCATTATAGGCAAACATCCAAACTGAACTTGAACGTAATTGGCTAGCCGAAAAGGCCAGAAAAAGGAATCTTTTCTGTCCGATTACAATCCCATCTTGAAGAATAGACAAAATTTGGTAGTAGATGTTTGTCCGGTAATTCTTGGCAAGCATACCTCGCTCCAAAAATGTAGAAACAGTATGCGGTGAAAGTTTACCCCAATCTTCATCTACAAAAGTGACTCTCACAAAGTCTGAAGCATATGCGGAAAAGTTCTTCACAATATAGTTTGATGTTTCAACCTCTGGACCCAAGCAGTAAATATTTGATGGTGTTACAAGCAGTCTATGACAAGTCATAATATTATTGTTTTTTACACGGCCAGGGGATGATGAACCTAGACCTTTACCATTTTCTTCTAACCTGTCCTTGATGAATGACACAGGATCATAGCACATACGCGGGAGCTTATGCATTTTTTGAAGAATCAAAGTTGCAGTCTCCATGGGCAATCTACTAAGTTCTGCCATCAAGTTGGCATCAACAGCGCCAAAGCTCAGTTTTTGGGTATGGACCAGGGAGTTAAGCTGGAAAAGGATCTCATATGGTATTTTGAAATCAGGGTGGCATTTTATAAGTGGAAATAGGTCAGATGCAATGGAAACTTTTGCTGCTTCAAGAGTTAGTTCTATCAAATCTTGATTGTAGTATGGCAGTTGGTTAAAAAGTTCTATCAAATCTGGACATCCTTCCTTGATTTCTAAACAAAGAGATGATGAAAGTCCAATTGACTTCACACTAGAAAAGTCAGTTGTACGAACCCAAATAAAGTCGAAGTTCTCCTTGCAAATATGATATCTGTCCGCACTGAACTTTGAATTAATATTGGGTCCAGAAATTTGTTGGTGTATTTTTGGTGCATGTTTAAGCTGAAAAAAAGAAAAAGAGAACTCGCATTACAACAATATCTTAAATGAATCTGCAGCTTTTGCATGAAAATGTAAAAAGAAACATCAAAACAAAATTCAAAGCCAACTTCCAATTGTCCATCTGTTATAATTTAGTCAACTACAAATTACATTAGCCAGACCACAAAGATCAGTTCTTGCAAATATTCACAACTAAACTGATCACTCAGTCAAATAAGAAGAAACATCAAGAAAGAAGAGTAATGGAAGCGAATCAACACCCCAGATAAGCAATAAGTTTCAATCCAAACATTATCCTTAATGCCTCCATTAGCAAAATATTTTCAATCACATGTATAAACAACAAATCCCAGAACACACAGAATAAAAGAGAGAAAAAAAGATATAATAATAATAATTATATCCTGATTGGCCTCATAACTCTAGCTAATATTCAACAGTTCACTGAAAGGTTGAATGCAAAAACCAAAATTTCCAAGGTACCTTTTGGACTGCTTTTGATTCTTTGATTTCTCATTATCAAGTGGTTTAAGCAAAACTTAAGGATTTTGAATTGTAGGAGCTTCTAGTATCTGACATATGTGTCGAGCTAGTAAGTCCAAAGCTAAAGAGATTGGTGGCCCGCTCATTTTGTTGCAGGTGCAAGATTTGCTTCTGATAATTTTGTTATGTTCCATTTTGCATGTCATTAGAATATTCACTAATCACCTGAAACTATTTAGTTATGGGCATGGGAAAGGCTTGTCCCGTTTCGTTTGCTGAAAAGACTTCCGAGGGAAAAATCGGCATATGCTGAAGCTGACGGAAATGCCGGTGGCCTTGTTTTTAGAAACGATGCTGAAGCTCATCTTGTTGTTCATAAGGACATTGATTTACCTGGGAAACCATTAGGTAGCTGGTAAAGCACCTGGTGGTGTAGA
Source organism: Leptodermis oblonga (assembly GCA_016801395.1). Classification (NCBI taxonomy): domain Eukaryota; kingdom Viridiplantae; phylum Streptophyta; class Magnoliopsida; order Gentianales; family Rubiaceae; genus Leptodermis; species Leptodermis oblonga. The sequence goes on from CM028754.1 coordinate 2,402,623, forward strand.
ATAATTAGTCTATTTGTTGTTTATCCAGTTATCCATGAATAGTTCAACTTATAACTTTCATATAAATGTTTACTAGGTGGAGAGAGAGATTTAGGCATAAAAAAGGGGTTGCACATAATTTGGAACTTTACAGGAACCAGCTGGACAAACTCAAGGAGGGCGGGGTTAGATTGATGTTTCTGTGTAGCTGGTAGTGTTTGCTGCGTGAAGGTTTTCACTTGTTTTTCAATAACTTTAGCCTTTCTTGTCTTCTCCGTTTATATGGAAACCTTACTCTCCGGAAGTTATTGCCCAATTACCTGCATATTGTTTGTCGGGTGAAGAGATTTGGCGTGCAATGTCACCGCTTATATGTTTTAGCGTTGTGGAGTGGCGTCTTCCAAATCGAGTAATGCGTCAGTTTGGGCTTAAGCAGACGAAGCCAGCTCAATGTGACACTAGGAAGGATCTCCATCGGACTGATATGCGTGGAAGGGAAGGTTATGACTTTGAGAAACTTCATCTGCACCATGTTGTACTCTGGAGAGATCATCATCAGCACACAATTCAGGGTGAACCATTCGATGGTGCCATGGCTGATGATGATCCTTACCTTGTGTGGTATCGTGGGATTACTCGCCTGAGGATCGGGAATCCTAATCAAAAGCAAGAAGAAAGATCCATTGAGAAGGAAGAGATAATCAAGTCAATGATAAAGTTAGGTACAAGTCTTTCATCATTTTAGTTGCTGAACCTTATTTTTGATGAATCCTCTTTTCTTCTCTCTCTCTTTCTCTCCTGGCAGGCACAGACCATAGCAAACATCTACCAGAAGCGCGATGGAACCATCAATGACTATAATGAGGATTTGCCATTACAGTCCCTGATACAAATACGCAAGATGTGTCGTGCCTCAATGGATACATTTCAGAAGCTCCATGGCCCAGCAGCAGAGCTAGCATCTGATATCCTTACATCAGCTAAAACTCCAGCCCCCACTTCTTCACCAATTCTTCCGCGTAAGAGACACCGTGGACTAGTTGCTCCACGGCAGCCAAGAAAATCAAGAAAGAAGAATGTTGTTATGTCTTCATCCACTACACCTACAGATGAGGCTTCAAACTCCATAAAGGATGCCCCATCCGTCTCTGGCCAATCACCACTTAATGTTCTTGCATCCTCAGCAATCGGATTGTCTCAAGAACCTCCACCAGTGAGTACTGGCCCTCCATCGCTATGTATTGATCCTTCATCAGTAGCTATTGATCCTTCATCAGTATCCATTGATCCTCCATCAGTATCTATTGATAGTCCATCAGTATCTATTGATCCTCCATCCTCTTCAGTGATATACCTTCCAACTAATCAGTTAACCTTACCAGTAGTACTTGGAGAGCTTTCCTCAGCTTTACCTGTACTGTCTTCATGCCCTTCTCTTCCCCTATCATGGCCTTCTAATGGTCCTCTAGGAACCTGCCTCCTAAGGAGTTTTCCTCTGTAGTTCCGTAAGAGTTATTCAATCAGCTGGTGACATCAGCATCAGATATCATGCGTCAAGAGTCCAACAGCTTGAGAACAGACGAAGAATTGGGATCGAACCCAGGAACAAAGGTCGTGGTGGTTGGAGATCTGCACGGTCAGTTACATGATTTGTTGTTCTTGTTGAGAGATGCAGGTTACCGTAATGATGACAAATTCTTTGTGTTTAATGGTAACCATGTGGATAGAGGATCTTGGGGTCTTGAGACCTTTCTTCTTTTGTTGGCTTGGAAGGTAAGAGAAGTTTAAATTGCTGTGGGCAACTATGAGTTTCTGTCACAGTTTCTGAATCCTCTTAAAACTAGTTAATGATTAGATATTCTTTTCTAGGTTCTTTTGCCCCAAAGGTTGCACCTATTACGGGGGAATCACGAGACAAGGCTTTGTTCTACCAAATTTGGCTTTAATGAAGAAGTTTTTATCAAATATGGAGCAAAAGGAAAGGATGCCTTCCAAAAATGTTTAAGTTGCTTTACAAAACTTCCTCTTTCGTGTGTTATAGCTGGGAAAGTTTATAGCATGCATGGAGGACTCTTTCGAAGCCTGACTAAAGTAAATAATAGTAAAGATTTGGGAAATGACCCCAAGAACATTGGTTATTTAGAGGATCTGTCCAAAATAAGGAGATTCTTTCTTGATCCTCTTTTGGAAGGTAGTTCAAATCCACAATGACATGGTCACCTGTGGTCTCGGTGAATTCGAATTCCTTAGAAAACGAATTCAACGAATTCGTTTTCCTCTTTTTAAAAACCAAATTGAAAGCGAATCACGGAAATTCGTTTTCTTGAAAACGAATTTCCGTGATTCGTTTTCAGCCGGAATTTTTTTTTTTTTAATAGACAAATGTGCACTTTTGCTATTAACGTTTAACTCAAAGTCTAATTTTACCATTAATGTTTCTTTGGGTTCAAAATTGCCAATGACGTTTGTAAAAGCGGTCCAGTCTTACCCCTCTCCTAAATTGAATTGCCACATGACATTCTTATTCAAATTGATGACTTGGCCTTTAATTACGTGGCAATAATTTATATTAATTAACTAAATCATCCCTACACTACCCGTTACAAACGCTCGGCTTTCTCCCCAAACAAGCCTGTGCTATTTATTCTCCTCAACGAAGCTAACTGGGCAAATGACTGTCCAAATGCTATATTCCTTCATAAATTTGTAATCCCAGTTTATAACGTGTCATTGCAAAAGTTTTTACTACCAATACATGTCAAGAGCTATGAAAATCAAACCTTAATTAGTCCAAGTGAGAACAGCAAACGCTTAAATTGGACTACAAATTAATAATAATCTCTTAGCTAGATCGGCCAAACGATGCACAAAAATGTTAACTTTAATGAAGTTGCTTCTAATTTTTAACTCTGTTTTTTTCCGTCTCCTGCAGATTGGAATATATATAGTATAATTCAAACTTGAAAGTCTTGTTTTTTTTTGGGAAACAGAATCAGACGACAAGAAGGGACCTTCCTCAGAGTGATTGAGTTTCATTACTAGGAAAGACATTATAACAATGGCAGAATGATTTACTGTTTTCTACTACTTTTCATCGTTGTTAAGCTGTCGGCTGGGGCCGATCTGGTGGATTGAAGTAGCTGTTGTGGCTTTTGTATTCCTCCGCAACAAGAATTTCCATTTTATAGTTTCCCAAAAAGCAGGAACAGCAATTTCATCACGGACCTCCTTGAATGATGGAAGGTAGTTCAAATCCACAATGACATGGTCACCTGTGGTCTCCTGAACCTGAAATTCCTCAAGAAATAAATCATCATTTCCAACTGGAAAAGCACAGATGCTAGCTACATCAGTTGAATTGACCTAAAGTAACAAAATATACAGATAACTTTCGCTTGTATACAATTAGTGACCTAAAGTAGCACAGATGCCATGGCGATGCAGTATATGACTCAACAAACTCAGTTTTTGGTCCATCCTAATCGTTGAAGGAATGATGGGAATAAAAGAATTTTTAGGCTAAATACTTATTTACAACTTTAACAACTTACATCCACGAGAACAGAGAGAGTGTTCAACAATCAGAATGCCTCGAAATAGTACCATTTCTTTTGCATTCAGTTACTTGGCAGTTGTCACATTTACATAAAACAAATTCATGGACTTCTTGCCAATTTCATTATCATAAACCCCGGACAATTGCAGTAATTTTCTCAAATGTAAGAAAAGCTGGTCCAAAGAGAATAATTAGTCATTCCAAATAATCAGACTTTGAAAGTGTTAACAAATGGTACTCACAACAACATCGAAGCCAAAAATGGTAAGGTCAAGAATATTTCTGAGCCAATTTGCAGCATCAGTCACAAGCTCAATGTCGATTTGCTGGTGGGAATCAAGCTGCAGGGTTTTCTTGTCCATGGGTAATGATTTTAAGCTGCAAGCAAAAGCAATAGTGATCACTATCCAAAATCGCCCAGTCCAGGCGATTTTTCCCAGATACAATCGCCTGGACTGGGCGATTTTCCCAGAGAAAATCGCCTCGGCCAGGCTATTTTCCTGGAGAAAATCGCCCCGTCCAGGCGATTTTATCAGAGACAATTGGTGGCCTGTGGCGATTTTCCCTGATAAAATCGCCCAGGCCAGGGGATTTTCCTTAAAAAAAACGTTTTTTCGAAAATTTAGTGGTCGTTCGCCGGAAAAATGATTTTCCGACTACTGATTGGGAAAACCTGAAAAAAACGCCGTCCTGTGGCATTTTTTTTAAGGAAAATCACCACAGGACATCAATTGTCTCTGAGAAAATCTCCCAGTCCAGGCGATTTTATCTGGGGAAAATCGCCTGGATTGGGCGCTTTTCCCAGATAAAATTGCCTGGACTGGGCGATTTTCTCTGGAAAAAATCTCCCAGTCTAGGCGATTTTACTAGAGTTAAAAAAGTTGAGTAATTTTTTTATAAAGTTAGAAACTATTAAGGGTATATTTGTCTTTTCACCATTTAAATTTTAAAAAGTGGCCTACGAATAGTAAAAAGTGGCCTGTAAATAACATGCCTCATATTATATTAGAATGTAACTTGACTACTATTCAATCAGAATGGTAAGGAAATCAGAGTATAACATTCAGCTACTTAACATCAAAGAAGAAAGAAGGAACACAACTTTTTCACACAAATACACAAAGATTAGTTCTTTGCTTTCAAATTATTTATTGAATACAGAAAGTAAAGAATGAAATAAACCTTGAGCACAAAATTAAAAACTGAAACAACAAGTAAGATCAAGATTTTTGAAGGAAAACCCATTTAAATAATAAATAGAAAAGATGCATGGGAAGAAACAAGTGAAGGGATGTTAAACTTACATCCAACCAAACTATTCTGTGAAGAATTATACTCCTTCTAAAGGTTCTTTCCTATGAGTTCCAGGCTCTTACTGCAAAATGGATGCCACTGCTAATTAAGAAGGAATAAAGAGCCAAAGATGGAAAGGCAAATGTTGCACATCAAAAGACACCTCAAACTCGAAGTGAAGAAGAGCAGAAACGATAAAGACCACTGCTTTATGATGTGATCCAAAGGGGAAATTGGTAGAATTTGGGAAGTGAAAGTGAAATTTAAGTTACATGAATTGAATTGATGTGCTGCTCAAGTGGATTGAAGGTAGCATTGGCAATTTGGTGGCACTCTTTCTTTAACTTGAAAGCAAAGGAAAAGCTGTGGAACAAATCTCAAGTGTGCAATTATTTGAACCAGTAGAAATATGACACGTAGTAATTGTATGAGTTTGATGTCGAAGAATCTCTAAATTTTCAGTTAACCCCATAAATTATGTAAAATAGCAATTAAGTATGCAATTGATTAATGATTCATTTGAAGGGATTATAATTTTTTTCAAGATTACTTATCATTTTTACTGGACTCTAGAGTAAATGTGACAATTCGTGTCGTATCTGGATTAACGGTTCCCGTGTCGACACCCCCTTAACATTAAGTTTACCTGTGGTCTGTTTTGATTTCAGTTTTGATTTTAACAGTAAATTTAATATATTATAATCAATTTTTATTATTTTCAATACAGCTTTTTACTATTTAACTATACATTTTCAATACATTTTTTATATTATAAAATTATTTTTCCAAAACCAAAACTCAAACCTTCCTAGGCTTGTTTTTTTGGTTGGGTTGAGTTTTGGTTTGGAAAAAATAGTTTTATAATATAAAAATTGTATTGAAAATGTAAAAAGGTATATCTAAATATTAAAAAGCTGTATTGAAAATGATGAAAACTAATTATAATATATTAAATTTATTGTTGAGACCAAAACTGAAACTAAAACTAAAACTTAAAAGAACATGGCCAAAAGAACAGGCCTCGTGTGGACCAATTTAACTGGCGAACACTTTAGGTTAACGTCGTGTTTTCGTGTTCGGGTTGACCAGTTCACTTGTCGATATTCTCAACCATAAATTTTCCCGTTTAATTATTTGTGTTATTTATATTAACTTATATAACCTGCGAACTCACTAAAACTCAACCCTAATCCATTAATATTGTGTTGGATTGGTGACGTATTTTTGGCTAGAAATTATCAGCCACACCCTCGAGTTTATCAATGTCTGCAATCAATGCCATATTTGGGAAAAAAAAAAGAAGAAAAAGGAGTCAAGTATTTATCATCTTTTGAAAATCAATGGCTCCATTATTTTCCTTCAACATTTCAGCAAAAACCCAAAAAAAAAGGAACTCACACTCTCTCGCTCGCTGACAAAAACCGATGGTGGAATCAGAATCTCAACAACCGATACTTCTTCAACCACCGCCGTCGGTACCCACCAACGTGGACGGCGGTGCCGGTAAGGACAGCTTGAGCTCCCAGAGAAATGGGTTTTTCCAGTGTGAGGCCGAAGATTAGGGTGACCACGGAGTACGACAGCGAAGGCGCGGTCTTCTTCCACAAGGTCTCCTGCAAGTTACTGGATAGCTTGGCTAAGTTCAAGCTGTCGTTTCAGAACGACGGAAAGGGGGAGATTTCCGACCCTCAGCTGGCCTTCACTTCCAAGCACTTGTCTGTCCACTACGACGTCGAAGAGTGTTGCAAATGAAAGGAACTCACACTTTCATGTCGTACCTGGACTCCACTTCCATGCCACTCACGACGTAAAGGTATCATCTTTTCAGTAATTTAGCCTTTTTAGGTGGTGTGAGTGTTGCAAATTGTGCAAATTCTTGTATTGACATGTTGGGTGCTGCTAATTTTGATGATTATAAACGTTTGTAACGAGCAAAATTGGACTCTTTGGGCAATTTCGTGTGTTTTCGCAAAATTTGGGAATGACATGTTGAAAATGCTGATTTGGATATTTGATGTTGGTAATTGGGTTTCAGAGCTGCTAACTTGAAACTGTTTATTGCATTCAATTTGGTGAGATTTAGAAAAGGGGTTTGAGGGCGAGTGTTCTCTGTCCCACTAAAAACACCTTTGGTGTCTCCTATTGGGATGTTTTGATGAAGTTTTGTGAAATGGGATACGGTTGGTTCATGATAGAGGACGGACTACAGATGATCTAGATTTGGCATTAGGCAGTGGAGATGCTTGACAAAGTCCTATGGAGTTTTAATTGTATATATAAAATCTTTCATATGGTTTACAAATCTCTAGACCTTTGAACCACGTAGATAAGCTTACTGGTTGCAGATCAATTACTGAATTACAGACAAATGGTCATGTTCTTTTGGTTGAATATGCAAGATTGAAGCTTTTTGCACATTATCCCTTTTGTGAATGAAAAAAAAAAAAAGGCTTTGAAATTGGTATCCACAGTTTATATTGCTCTCCTCTATTTATTTTCCACATACCTGACAACTTGCTAATTAATAGCTTTTTTCCTGTATTCGCAGTGTTTATGAACTTTTTGAGCCTACGCTATGCCTATAGGGTAAATTTCTGAAACTAAACCCTTGATTCTGTTTCTCTTTCTTTTGAAAGACTATATACTCTTTTTCTGATTGAATTAATCATTTTGGCTGACTCATGGGAGCTTCCAGTTTTGTGTTTCAAACAATCTGTTTAAGGACTAACTTCCATTTTCATCAAGAAAAAGAAAACTGTGATTGCTTAGAAGTTAAAATTTCCTTTGGTTATGGTATTGCTAATTGTTGTAGGATGGGCAAATGGCATTTATTCCCAGAGTTTCTTTGCCCTCAAGTGCAGTATCATTTGCTTTCAAGCGTAGGTTTGGCCCTTCAGACAAGTTGAGGTAACTTAATATCTCTCTCTCACTCTTTCTGTGTAATGGTGTGTGTTTGTAGAATGTCTTTTTGACAAATTTGGGTATCAGACTCTCTTTCTAATATCTAAATGTGTACTGAAAAGAAGACATACTATGGAGATTGATAACATTAATATCGTGTATGACGATTGTAAAACGCCTCCAAGGGTTTACAGCAATGGAAAGACTGAAGAACTGATGTGTTGGAACCGATGTTTTTAATATCTTTTTGAACTATTGATCTGATCCGTTGCACTCAACCATGAGAACTGGAACCTCTACAGATTGTCAGCATTTCACAGCTATGTCTGGTGGATCGATAGCGAAAGCTTTACCGGGTAATTTTGGCCTTTTGAGCTGGTTTACAAATTTTGGTCTCCAGCTTATCTTTCAGAAAAGGCGGAAAGCAGCGAGCTTGTGTAAGCCTTAGTGTTATACTAGAAGTTGAGTCCCTTGTTGTCTTCAAGCAAATTCAAATTAAAACCAAAATTACACTGTTTATGTATACAGATATACACAACTGGAGATGATACAGATTCTTGTAAAACGTTATCAGTTCATTTATTACAGAAGAAAGTTTCTCATTTGTTCTTGTTCTTGTAGGTTAAGGTTAGAAAAGTCTTGTAAATTTCTTCCTTCCCTCTACAACTGCAGAGTGCATTAACATAAAATATGCAAATTCTTGAGAACACATGTTAACAAACGCATTGCTTCATCATCCCAAAACCATACAAAATTGGCAATTTTGCAGTGCAGTTTCCTTGGTTTTGGACTGAATCGATGAGATGATAAGCCAAAACCGCGGCCGAGGAACAAGGAACCAGTAGAAACACATAACTAACCAACTGCAGAGTGCCTAAAAATATGCAACATAAAATAGATCCAATGCTAGCAAACTTCAAAAGTTGAATTCTGGTCAATTATATCAATAAACCAAAAAGCAAAAGTAAATAGAAAAAACAAACAGTAATTCTATAAACTTTAGATCTATCAAAAAAGACTAACAAAGGATTGCAATCGAAGTCCGGGTTCCAGTAGCAGTTGCAGTTGTAGGAAGCTTTAGACATCAACTTTAAATTCCATAGCTGGGAAAAATTGAGGAGAAAAAGAAACAAGCAAAATCAGATGTTAAGGGAATCCAAAAAAGTCTGCAACAAATAAATTAAGTTAACAGATGGAATTTGATAGAGTCCATTAACAATTAATTAATACATAAATAATTAATGTTAAAATTTGTACACACATTCAAAATTGTATTGAAATTTTATCACAAGGGCTGTCTATCTCCATCCAGCTGTCATCCATCCTCATCAATCGATATCAATCACGCACCCTCACATCAGGGATATGGGCAATTTTGGGCCACTCTGAGCCACTAATTTCTTTCCTACATCTCTCTTGAAGTATAGGACATTCAGAAATATATAGCCTCTTTAAGTTGGAAAGGCGTTGCATTGCTTCCACAGAAGGTAGCTGCTTCAGGTTTTTGCAGTACAAAAGTTCCAACTCTTCAAGACGTTCTAAATCACCCAGCCACTCTGGAAGATCTTCCAATCCATTAAACCCTTGTATCTCTAAGCTCCTCAAAGTAGCCACTTGCTGAATTTCATGAGGAATGGATGTGACTTTTGGCAAACCTCTTCCATATAACTCGAGAGACGTAAGAGAGACAGAAGAATGACTCGTAGGGTAGGGCCAAGGTAAACAATCAAGCATCTTTAAGTTGGAAAGGCGTTGTTGCATTGCTTCCACAGAAGGTAGCTGCTTGGGGTTTTTGCACTCCCAAAGGCGCAACTCTTCAAGACGTTCTAAATCACCCCGCCAAAAAAAAAGGTGAAAGAAAAAACAAACAGTAATTATGTAAACTTTAGATCTGTCAAAAAAGACAACAAAAAGATTGCAGTCGAAGTCACAGTTGTAGTTGAAGAAAGCTTCATGCTTCTACTTTAATTTCCCAGCTGGGACAGATCGAGGAGAAAAAGAAACAAGCAAAATCAGATGAACTTTGCATTGGATGATCATTGTCTTCAAACCTACGTATAAATAGAACAAAAATACAAAATTAGTGAAACAAGTTGAGCTTCACAAGATACAATTGATATATAATTTTTTTTGAAAAAAACATCCGCCAGAATGATCCTAACAAAGCCTTTGTTAGGCATGCCACCTATTGTTTTTAGAATAATCTTAGCATATTGATTATGGAATATATTCTATCTAAATCAATTACAATTATCTCCATGTTTCCTTCTCCGTTTTTTTTTTTTTTTTGTTGGAAATATATTATTGTATTTTAAAATTTATTTTTGTTATTATTCTTCTTCTAATTTAAGATAATTTCACCATTTTTAAAATTGAATTCCAAAAAATAAAATAAATATACGCAAAATTTAATCCTAAAAATAATTTCATAATACGTTTTTTAAAAAATCTTAAATTAAAATAAATATACCATACAAAAATAAACTAATTGGAATAGATAGTTGGATACTCACAAATTGGGTGGGAAATCACTTTGAGGCTTGAGAATTGTAAATCGATCAATAAGGGAATACAAGTCTGCAACAACAAATAAATTAATAGAGTTGAGATGAGAGAGTCTGAACCATAAATTAACATGTGGTACTAATGGAAATAATTAATGTTAAATTGTACTCACATTCAAAATTGGATTCAAATTCCACCTGTCATCCATCCTCATTCCATCGATCCATACCTCGGGGATATGGGCAATTTTGGGCCACTCTGAGTCACTAATTTCTTTCCTACATCTCTCTTGAAGTATAGGACATTCATAAATCTCAAGCTTCTTTAAGTTGGAAAGGCGTTGCATTGCTTCCACAGAAGGTAGCTGCTTCAGGTTTTTGCAGAACCAAAGTTCCAACTTTTCAAGACGTTCTAAATCACCCAGCCACTCTGGAAGATCTTCCAATCCATCAAACAGTCGAATGGTTAAGCTCCTCAAAGTAGCCACTTGCTGAATTTCATGAGGAATGGATGTGACTTTTGGGAAACATCTTCCGCTTAAATTAAGAGACATAAGAGAGACAGAAGAATGACTCGTAGGGTAGGGCCAAGGAAAACAATCAACTTCAACATCTTCAGAACCCCATGATGATCCAAGAGTTAAATCCCTAAGGCTGGTTAGGTGTTGCAGATCCTTAGGCCATGATCCAGGGTTGCACAAGAGACCCAACCTCTCAAGTGGCGCACAACTTGGGATGAGGCTGCAAAGTGGTGCACTCAACTTTTCACAACCTACAATCCTTAGATAACGTAGCGATGGAAAGTAATATTGGGCATCTTAACCAATTTCAACCTTTTTAGGGGACATCTCATTCTCAACCCCTCTATTCCATTCACCATTTGGTGCCACAATCGTTATATTTTTGCAATAGTCTATCTTCAGTTTTCTAAGACTTGGTAAGGTACCCAAGTTTGGAAAAACACTCAATTTGGGAAGATCTTCTACACACATCTTCTCTAGAGACGGGAATACTTGGACTTGCATTGTCGGAGTAATTCCTATTGCATCTGACCATTCCACCAGACTCCTCATACCCCAAATCCAAAGTCTCTTCAGTGCTGGAAACAGAGTAACTTTCGACCCAATACAATCCACACCATAGAATTCTTTTCCTATGCACTTCACATTGTCTAACCAGATTATGCTTAAAACCTCAAGAAAAGGTAAGTCCCCAAGTGATGGGAGTGTTTCACACTTATCCAACCCCACTAATCGTAGTTCTCTAAGACTTGGTAAGGTACCCAAGTTTGGAAAAACACTCAATTTGGGAAGACCTTCTACAAGCATCACCTCTAGAGAGGAATACTTGGACTTGCATTGTCGGAGTAATTCCTATTGCATCTGACCATTCCACCAGACTCCTCATACGTTTAATCACAAGTCTCTTCAGTGCTGGAAACAGAGTAACTTTCGATCCATAAAATTCTTTTACTATGCGCTTCACCTTGTTTAACTCCTGTATCGTTAAAACCTCAAGAAAAGGTAAGTGCCCAAGTGATGGGAGTGTTTCACACTTATCCAACTTCTCTAATTCTAGTTCAACCAGATTGCGAGGTAGAACTTTGATAACCCAGGATGGCCATTTTTGGCTTTGATAACCTTTGATCCTTAGACGTTTCACATTCGAATGAGGTTTCAAACCCTCCAAAACATCACTGTCATCAATGTTTTCTTCCCTCTGATCATCATCCCAATGAAGCTCTAGATTTTGAATATTTGACTTCCTCGACAACTCGGATTTAGCAGCAGATTCATAGCTTCCCACATTTTGAAGGCAGAATATTTTGAGTGTACCTCTGAGGTTGTCCAAGTACTCCAACTCTTCTATTCCACATCCCTTGCATTTTCCCACCTTGAAATACGGCAATGTTTGAAGATTCGTCAATTGGCCTAATCCAATAAAAACACATTCAGCATCATAATCAGCATCAAAGTAGATGTGCCTCAAGTTAATTAAATTCCCAAACCCCTTGGGTACCTCCCTCAAATAATCAACTCTTAGAGTTTGTAAGAGGTATAACTTTGTCAAAAGCTTCGGAAGCATCCTTATACGAGTGCGAATTACATCAAGAAATCTCAAATGTTTCAACTTGCCAATTGAATTTGGTAATTCCACAACATCCCAATTGTCAATAATCAAAACAGAGAGACACGGTAAGTTTTTAAAAAGAACGACAGATAGGTCAACACCTTTCAAATAGAGTGTTCGCAACTTTGAGGGAAGAACACCTTTCAAACTCTTCCACATTCCTCTTTCACTCCAACTTGAATGGATTGATACATGCACGGCTTCAATTTCATTATTGCTGATGGCCTTGGAATCTTTAATGAGAAAGCAATAATTCTCTGACACTTGTACTGAAACATCATGCACAAGATCGTGCATTATGCAATCCTCGTCATCATCTTGCAATAAAGAACTCGTCAGAAGAGTATTCAAGTAGATGTTGCCCAGGTCTTCCATTTGCAAATTACTTCCCTGCGGAACATTTAGTAGCCCTTGCGCCATCCAAAGTTGAATTAGCTTGTCTTTCTCCATGACAGTGTCCTTCTCAAAAATTGCACAATATGCAAAACATTGTTTCAGTGGCAATGAAGGCAGATGGTCATAACTTAACTTGATGACAGAAAGAACTTCAACTCCTCCTTCAAATGTACTCCACTTCTCATTCGTTTCAATCATTGACCAATCGGATTCAGACGAGTACAGCAAGCCTCCAATTATCTTGATAGCTAAAGGTACGCCTCCACACCTTTTTAATATCCTTCTGCCGATATCCACCAATTGCGGCGTCCGTGTTGCTTCCCCCTCAGCAAATGCACATTTTGTAAACAATTCCCAACTTTGTTCTTCTGAAAGTGTACCAAGCCGATGGTACCTTGATGTTCGCATAGCTGAAGCAACTTTCTCACCACGCGTAGTGGCCAAAATCATGCTCCCTTTAGAACCCCCAATTCCTAGCAGACAAGACTTCATTTCTTCCCATTCACGTCCATTCTCATTCCATACATCATCCAGCACTAGCAAATATTTTTTACCCCTCAACTGGTCTTTCAGTCTATTTACCAAGTCTACCGGAGTAGCTGATTGGTAGTCGGTTATAGTGGGAGAATGCATTTTAGCTAACAGTCTGTTAACACTAAAATCATCTGAGACACAAACCCACACTTTCTTATCAAAATAACTGTTAACGGTACCACTCTTGAACACAAGTTGAGCCACAGTTGTCTTCCCCTGACCGCCCATACCCAATATGGTTATGACCGGTAAGTCTTCCCCGTACTCTGCGTCTGAGCCAGTTAACAATGTTATCACCTCTGAAACATCCTTATCTCTTCCCACAATTTTTGAATACTCCACATAAGGCACTGTTGACCTTATTTCTTCGAGATTTGGAGGAAGCGAGTTTATCAACTCCATTGGCTTCTTAAGGCCAAATTTATCTGATTCAGTATAAAGCTCATCCAAGGATGACAAAACATCCTTGATCTTATGAGCCATTTTAGGACGAAGAAAAACAGGATTTGAACATGAAAAGCAGCTGCGTACCTTGTCCCTCTTTCGGCACTCGATCTTTTGGCGAAGAACATGGTAGCTGAGCCCATCCAAGACAATCTGAGCATCAAGGGCAATTGACTGGTGCTTTTTCAGCCAAAGGTTCACAACTTCTTCAGTTATTTGCTTGCTTTGGGCGTCAGAAAGCAAAGCTTGAATCTCTTTAAGCTTCGTGGCAAGCTTGTTGAGTTGTTTCTTGACGCCCCATGCAAGGTTGATCTCCTCAGCAACAAGTGAAGCCACCATCGTCAACAAAGCCCCAATCGCAGCACCAGCCATCTTCAAGAATGAAGCAAGAAATTGATGAGAAATGAACAAGTCTTTTGGAGATCTGAGTGAGTGGAAAATGATAAACAGAGAGTTGCAAGAAAGAAAAGAATAGATTGGCAGGAAACAGTAGTCAACACAGATGTAGAATTTGGTTGTTGATGAATGAATGGTCATTGTTCATTTTGTGCTGTCATATGTATGGACCCAAAAGCCATGTGAAGTAAATTGGGAATAACGTGTCCATTCCATTGCAATAAATGTATAAATGTTACTTTATGGAGTGTGTTACAAATTTCTACAAAAATACTTAGTGAATTAATTATATATATATATATATATAAGAAATGCTTAAGTGACATTTATTTTGAGACAACTAAAGTATTAGTTATCCATGATTAGTAGTTATAAGAGTCCAATTTGTGTTTCACTGAGTCGCGAGAAAGAAAAGAATAGATCGGCAGCAACTAATAGTCAATGCACACAAAAAGGAAAAATTGCACTTTAAGTACTTTTTGTTTGGCCTCGTGGCACATTTGGTCCATTTTGTTTAAGCAGTTGCAAAATAGCCCTTTATGTATGCTTTTTGTTGCAATTTTGTGGTCATCACAACTCAATTATGTATTAATGAATGTATTTTAATTATATATTTGGTTCATTCGCAATGCAAGTCTAGGATATTGCTGATTCTTTTTTACAATTATGTGTCAAACTTTTGCCCTGGAAAGATAAAGGCAAAACTTGCAACAAAAACGCTCATAAAACAGAGAGAGTAGAGCACTCAAATTTTGATAAACCTACGCATATGTAAGAACTCAGATGAATGATGCAACATTGGACTTATGAGAGCATTCCTTTAACTTTCGTTTCCAGCTCTCTGCTTAATCAATATAGGAGTCGATAAACAGAGCATAGGATACACCCCCGAATAAAAGTTCTACAGAAGAATCCAGTGGCTTTGAAAGTTGTATATAATAAAAGTTCTGTAAAAACTCACACACAGAAGCAAGACACAATATGCTCTTCAATTGCATAACATCTGTAATAATGGATCATCTCTTTGGCTTTGAGTGTTATTTTCAACAATGTGTTTTTCACAGAGCTCAAACACTAAATAACACGGAACGCACCAACTAAGGACCATAATATTGCTTTACTCTAGACAATAACTATGCATTTGATCAGTTCCAAACACAAAGCTCCTTATATCAAATGGATGACTGAGAATGGAAAGCACTAGCTCACCTTGTACATCAACGCAATGAGCAGTAAAATTATCAACCAACTTCATTTGCAAAGAAAGAAATGAATGATAGAAAAACTATAAATAGAGTCAGTTTGACTAAAAAATGCATGCAAAACCTGACAGTTGGAATCGATAAGTATTTGATTTACTCGGCTGTTGAATTGTTTAAAAACTTAAAATTACAAAATCAGCTTGTGCAGAGAGAGAACATCTTATAACTATAACTTCAAACAGAGCTAAGATAGTCATCCAGTATCAACCTCCAAGCCTACGTACCCAAGTAGAGGGATGAAATATGAATCACACTTATCAAAATTAGAAGCGCAGTGAAAATATCCTTCATCTAATACAGCGCTTAGAAAAATATTCAGCAGCAGTGTTCAGGACCCAAACTAGAAGAACTAAGTTCCAAAATTCTTAGATTATGCTCATTGGCTTCACATGACAAGATCCCTTCTACATTACTAGTTTTGGCCCAACTCTGTAGTCCTTGATGAGTCTGAGGAATCTCCTTTCTGAACCTCACCTTCCTTTCCAAGAGGAGATGACAACCAATTAACCAAAGCCTCAGCTGACAACCAGTTAAGATACGGTCTTTGAGCTCTCCTTATCTCCTGTTATCTCTTTGCAGGTACATTGATTTGTGCCGCAAGTTTCCTGTCAGTACTTCATCTTCAGTCTCTGCTCCATAGTAGGTCAGCAAAGTGTTCATTTTATGCTTATACATCCTTTTGTGAATTTCAGCAGTTTCAAGGAAGGCCTCATAACCATCGACTACAAGTTCATTGTCGTAAGCATCCTCGACCATCTTTGCTGAGAAAGCATAGCTAGACTTGCTAGGAACAGGAGATGCCAGAGTGACCCGGTAAAGTATACCCAACACTCCTTGTGAGGTGTACATAGGTTTTTCCCACCTTTCCATGAAGTCTGGAAACTCTCTAGGTCTCAGAAACTGAGGCATCTCAGTCGGAGACCCTGTCTTTGCAAAATCACCGGATATAGAGTGATGTGCAGCTAACTGAAGGCATTTTGCACTCAAAGCTTCATCACGTTCACGGTCTGCATGCACCAAATGTGCAGTAGAAATGGTGCCCAGGGTATCACTGATAATGTAGGCTACGAAAAATTTCTGAATTTCTTGCAAATATCATCAAGATTGAAGAATAGTAGAGTTGACAAGGAAACAATTTATCAGATACAGGTGAACAGCAAACGATACCTCTAAGGTGACATCATGATCTACAATACGCTTTCTCCTATCAATGTAGTCCATGGGTGCCACTGTTTTACGCAGAATAATACTTTCATCCCAGCTAACAAAGTATAGATCACCATCAAGGTCACCACCAGAACATTCACTGGGATGAGGCCTGCAAATACAACGCCTTTAGTTTTCACATGCAAGTACTTGGATTCTTAAGCAACCGGGCCACTTGTGATTTGCCAAGGATATATGCCATTCTTCTTCAAAAGGGAGAGAAGTAGCAACCAAATACGCAGAAGAAATCAATTGAATATAACACAAGTAGTTATTAGTAATTTTAAGTTTTCCTCTGTTTCAATCATGCAGAGCCTCATTTTCTCTGAGATGAAAGAAAGTGAAAGACAATGTCACCTTGCAGAGGATCATGCAAGAGTGGGGCACATGTAGAACAAAAGTACTGTTACATATTTAGAGGAATGATATATTCTAGATGCAGAAAAAACATTATCATGCCAAGGACAGTAATAACACACATAGACCAGGAAGAATTAGCTCAAATATCAACAGCAAGTCCAGAGTTTTTTCATGCAATCTTGCTGAATTTGACCTTCAACACTGGAATAAATACATAAATAAAATGAGGTTCTAGAAAAATTTCGAATCTTTTCGATATAAGACCAGTGATTTTCATTCAGTTGTAGACAAGTGATGGTTTAACTATGCATACAGCACCTCATTCAACCAAAATGACAGCACCTGAACAACAAACCACATTCCCAAACATTTTCAGTCCATACACACCTAACCACAATTGTAACCTATTGCAATAATCAATAGCATGCAAATATATTCTAAATATACAATACATCTATATGTCAATACAAACACAACCGAGAATTTCATAAATTTGAAATCATAAAGCTAGCTAATCGATAACTATTGTGGGGTTCCCTTTCTACATTGCCTAAGCTAGCAACGTACAAGCTCTGATATCTATCCAATCGAGGTGATAACCTTTCCTCCAAATCATCCATCAGGTCGTCCTTATAGTATCTCCACAACACACTGGCAGGGGGCAACAAGATTTCACCTCTCGTCTCCAAACAAATGAAATGGTTGCTCCGAATATGTCCCATAGTGATATAAGTGGTCGGATCATCACTTACAACAGACTCCCACAATCGAAGTGGAAGGAAGGTGCAACACTCCGCTCCGTAAGTTGCGAATACCCTCTGGTACCTCGTGGTGACAAGTAGTCCAAAAAGATAAGTATCGAACCAGAATGCCTCTGTTGCCGGACTTATGTGGTAATCCAACACTTGAATGGCTTTATAGTACATATTTTCCCCGAGGACGCCAAACCATAATGACGCATACGCGTGAAGTTCATGTAACATCTCCCGTCGGACTTGCGACCAAAGGGATTCGTCACCATGTACGAATGTAGAGATTACCCTGAACCCACAGTGTCCATCCCCCATTACATTTTTATAATCAACGATATAATCGAACACGAACTGTTTAACCAAAGATGGGAGGTTGAAAGGCCAATTGGTTCGTTAGGAGTCATTCGAATACTCCTGGATGATGACCCACTTGACCTGCTACGACCTGCACATAGTATTTGAATGCATGAACAATAGATAAGTGAAACAAAAACTAATTGCAAAGGATATGACAACTATATGTACCTCTGCCTCTTGACCTGCCTCTGCCTAGGTCGGCTTCCCTCTCGGCATGCTCGTAGCCAGAAAGGTCTCACTGCGTGGAGTTGTTCCTCGGCCTTCCCCTACGTGGCCTTTGAATGGGATCTGCGAGGTCAACAATCTCTGGATGCAAAGTGCTGTGCATGACACCCGCTACCCTATAAATGTCCGCAGTCGAACGCTGCAAGGCTTCCACATACATCTCACGCAGTCGACCTTGTGCTGTATGCCGCTCCTCATCGCTAGGTATATTCCCCTCATCCAAAGATAGGGTCCTCCAGAAGAGGTCCACATCCAAGGGATCAATAGGTGTGTAATTCCTGGCCATTTCAACCATCTGATGCGCACACGGCAAACCATAGGTAGTTCGCAGTTCACAACCACACATCTCACTATTCTGCACATAGACTGCGCCTCGCTTTTTGTATTCTTGTAACAGCAATAGTATGGCATCTTGCGAAACTCTGCCATTGATCCTACTATACAACATGTAATTGGCTTCACGGATTGTTTTGCTTCGGGATGCCTCCATTTTACTACGTATCTCACCCAAATGCAACTTTATCATCTCATTTATAGCCAAAAATATTGTAGGAAATGAACCTCTATCGGTTTTAATTGCGCGCTTCAACATTGCGTGCGCACTCTCAGCCCTGCATTTATGAAAGACGAACAAATGTCATGTTGTACATCAGGGAATAATGTGTAATTGTATCATATATATATATATATAACTGTAAGCTACAAAATTGAATAGACTCACATGTTGTTTGTGTGCCCTCCATAATGTTTTATCTCTTTAGTCCACACTGAGACAAACTTGGTCCGGTGGGGACCCAACCAAGTATGGTGCAAATAATTAACCACGGACGTCCACCGGCCTCTATATTTCGTCTCTATGATCTCCACAGCTTTCGTGAACTTGTCATACGTTAGAGCACTCATAACTCTTCTCCACCGTCCTTCAAACTCATCTAATATTTCTTTGTTCGTACACACACTGAGTGCTTTCTTCCTCACATCCATAGCAATATGCCGTTTACAGAGTAGTTGCTTAGACTCGGGAAAAACAACGTGGACAGCTTTCATTAGAGCTAACTCTCTGTCCGTCATAACAACATGGGGATATGTCAATGGATCAAAAAGTTGCCTCAACCTAGTCATAGCCAAGAAGTAAGTTGCATATGTCTCATCCCTCAAGAAAGCAAATGCAACATGTATGTATTGATCCGTCGGAACATGAGCGACTATCTGAAGCATAGGCATGTCATACCGGTTGGTCTTGTATGTCGTATCCATATACAAAACGTACGGAAATGTACGAAGCATACTAGGCACATCCGCATGGGCGAAGAACACGTTCTCAAGCGCGTTACGCTCATCTTCCGCTGTGTACCAATAGTAGTACCTGTAATCCTGCATCAGTTTCAAGAAATACTGTATATGACTTAAATCTCCCCTTTCTTCTCTTCTAACCCTTGCCGTTTCATTGTAAACCTGCATGATACGTGTGACATTAGTCGCATTGTCATATCGCAGTTTTGACAGCATCTGCTTTGGAGCCACATTTATTTTCATCATTTCTGCAATTTTCTCCTTCTCCTCGTCATTCAACTGGGACTGCTTATGATGCCAGTTTCTAACCATGGGTAATTCATGATTGTGGTGCCCTTTAATGACACGCATCTTCCAGGTACCCCCACTAATTTTTTCCCCTGATACTTTAAAGGGACAACCAGTTAGCTTGCTACTAGTGTTGTTACGGAATATTTTCCCTTCAACTGGGGGTGCTTTGCTTCTAACTTCCCCCGATCTATCACAACAAATGTCAACTCTCCCTCTTCTCCCTTTGAGAGGCCTCTTCCACTTTTTAGAAGAGGTTATTTTCGTATCAAACCTATGCTCGGCAGCTCTGACTTCAACCCAACCAATCAACGCAGCTCGAGTAGTGAACTCTTCATCAGTCGTAAATACATCTGTGTAATCTAGAGAGTTTACCTCATCCAAAACGGGCGGAGCCTGTCAAGCAAACCAATATGATATTAGAAATTCCCGCAGTCGGTGTAAAAAATGGAGAAAGGACATTTCAGGGAGAAAATCGCCTCCTGCGGGCGTGTTTTTCCAATACAATCGCCTCTCCCTGGCGAATATATTGGAAAAACAAGCCCAGGGTGGGCGAGTTTTTCCAGAAAAATCGCCTGAGAGGGGCGCGTTTTCTAGAAAAAAACGCCAAAGGCCACCTATTTTTTTAAAAAAAATCGCCTGCTAGTGGCGTTTTTTTATTAAAAACACGCCCCACACTGGCGATTTTTTCCAATAAAATCGCCAGTGTGGGGCGTGTTTTTCCACTAAAAGCGGTGGCCTTGGGCGATTGTATCAGAAACAATCGCCTATACTGGGCGATTGTTTCTGATACATTCGCCAGTCGTGGGCGATTCGCACCCAGTGACGCAAAACCAAGAAAAAGGTGCTACCTTTAATCCATACAAATTGTAATTTCATACGTACCGTGTAATATGGATCTTCATTTGTATTTTCTGCCATGAAACTCAAGCAATGGAGAAGAAATGGATCTTCAATGAATGTATGGATGTAGGAGGAATGTATGAATGTTAGAAATGGAGAAATGGAGAAATGGAGGAATGCAGGAGAAATGGAGAAGATGGGTAGAGTTGTGGGTAGGTAAATTTTTTTTCACCAAGGTAATTACCAGGGGTATTTATGTCATTTCACCACTTAAAATTTTAAAAAGTGTCCTGTGTTTAGTAAAATGGTACCAGCAAATAACATGCCCCTTTTTTCCCCAAATATGGCATTGATGACAGACATTGATAAACTCGAGGGTATGGCTAATAATTTCTTGCCGAAAATACATCACCCACCCGACACGATATTAATAGATTATGGTTGAATTTTAGTGGGTTCGGGTCAACATAAATTTCAAAATCTTATTCAGGTTATCGACTTTGCTTGTTTATACTTTTTTCTACTATAACTAACACGAATCATTCAACGGGTAAACTTATGGTTGAGAATATCGACAAGTGAACTGGCCAACCCGAACACGAAAACACAACGCGAACCTAAAGTGTTCGCAGGTTAAATAGGTCCACACGAGGCCTGTTCTTTTGGCCCTGTTCTTTTAAGTTTGGGCCTGTTCTTTTTCATCGTTTTGGAAAATAGTTTTATAATGTAAAAAGTGTATTAAAAATGTAAAAAGTAGATGCTAAATAGTAAAAAGTTGTATTGGAAATGATGAAATATGATTAAAATATATTAAATTTACTGTTGAAACCAAAACTGTTTTCAAAACAGAACAAAAAGAACAGTTTTGATCTCAGTTTTAGTCTCAACAGTAAATTTAATATATTATAATAAGTTTTTATCATTTCCAATACAGCTTTTTACTATTTAGTTATACTTTGTTACATTTTCAATACATTTTTTATAATATAAAATTATTTTTTTCAAATCAAAACTCAACCCAACCAAAAAGAACAGGCCTAGGAATGTTTGAGTTTTGATTTTGGAAAAATAGTTTTATAATATAAAAAGTTTATTGAAAATATAAAAATGTATAATTAAATAGTAAAAAGCTGTATTGAAAATGATAAAAACTGATTATAATATATTAAATTTACTGTTGAGACCAAAACTGATTATAATATATGAAATTTACTATTAAAATCAAACCAAAACCAAAACTTAAAAAACAGACCACAAGGTAAGCTTAATGTTGAAGGGGTGTCGACACGTGAACCGTTAATCCAGATACAACACGAATTGTCGCATTTACTCTAGAGTCCAATAAAAATGATAAGTAATCTTGGGAAAAATTATAATCCCTTCAAATGAATCATTAATTAATTGCATACTTAATTGCATAGGCCAAATTCAAGGTTGAAGGAATTATAGTGTCACCCATAATGGTTGCTATTTTACATAATTTATGGGGTTAACTGAAAATTTAGAGATTCTTGGACATCAAACTCATCCAATTACTACGTGTCATATTTCTACTGGTTCAAATAATTGCACACTTGAGATTTGCTCCACAGCTTTTCCTTTGCTTTCAACTTAAAGAAAGAGTGCCACCAAATTGCCAATGCTACCTTCAATCCACTTGAGCAGCACATCAATTCAATTCGTGTAACTTAAATTTCACTTTGACTTCCCAAATTCTACCAATTTCCCCTTTGGATCACATCATAAAGCAGTGGTCTTTATCGTTTCTGCGCTTCTTCACTTTGAGTTTGAGGTATCTTTTGATGTGCAACATTTGCCTTTCCATGTTTGGCTCTTTATTCCTTCTTAATTAGCAGTGGCATCCATTTTGCAGTGCCTGGAACTCATAGGAAAGAACCTTTAGAAGGAGGAGTATAATTCTTCACAGAATAGTTTGGTTGGATGTAAGTTTAACATCCCTTCACTTGTTTCTTCCCATGCATCTTTTCTATTTATTATTTAAATGGGTTTTCCTTCAAAAATCTTGATCGTACTTGTTGTTTCAGTTTTTAATTTTGTGCTCAAGGTTTATTTCATTCTTTACTTTCTGTATTCAATAAATAATCTGAAAGCAAAGAACTAATCTTTATGTGTAGTTGTGTGAAAAAGTTGTGTTCCTTCTTTCTTCTTTGATGTTAAGTAGCTGAATGTTCTACTCTGATTTCCTTACCATTCTGATTGAATAAGTTACATTCTAATATAATATATCTAATGTGAATTCTTATGCCATTTTGAAGTCTTGATGCTATTCATTTTGTCCTTGTTAAATTCTAGAAATGAGGTTCTCTGTTTTCATGGATTGATGGCCCCAGTTCAAATTTCTGTGTCAACGTTTTGCCTCTGTTCACAATCATAATTCAGAATTAGGGGAAGAAGAGATGAAGAAGCTTAGGAATCGGGAGAAGTTTTGCTTCTGTGGAAAATTCCTGAACCAAGGGTGCGATGGATTTTACCCTTTTTTCTTTTTCTTTTTTTTTTTTTTTGGCTTACGGCTCCGTTTGTGGGTAACTAGATAGAAGTTAGAGTTTGCCACGTGGCACAATTTAATTGGAATTTTTCACTGGTCCATTGCGTTCGTCTCCCCTATCTATTTGGGTAGAAGTGATTTTTCGACGATATGTTAATTTATGCCGGATTGATATGATATGTTTAGTGACTAAGTTTCGACTGGCAAACTGGGCACATCGGATGTGCATCTAAAATGGTATTGTAATTAATAGCAGTATGTAATTCCTATATGAGATCAAAAGGTAAATTGCCGTAAATAATTGGTAAAATTAAAAACTTTAGATTTTTCTTCTTCCAAATGTGTAAAAAATACTTTATTTGAGAATGGAGATAACAAAATTAAAACGGTATATCTAAACGCAGTGAAGGAGATATAATATTTTGAAATAATACCCAAAACACCCCTACCTATAATATTGCCTACCCAGCCCCGGAAAGCTGTCGCCGACTGCCGGAATCCAGCCAGATCTGGCTGCTTCTAAGCAACCAGATCTGGCTGCACTGCTTCGGACGAAAGAAACCCAGCAATGGGTTTCATGGGTTTCATCCATGAAACCCATTGACAGGTTTCATAGCAATGGAATTGCTTATGTGAAACCCAGAAACCCACTTGCTGGGTTTCATTAGAGCCCCATTGCAGTTTGTTTGCTGGAAAAAATGGAGTAAATCTCCATTTTTTCCACTGTACAGAAATTTGGGGTTAGGCCGCCTTAAGGTTAGGCTACCTAACCATGCATTGTGGGGTTAGGCGGCCTAAGGGTTAGACCGCCTAATCCTGTATTGTGGGGTTAGGCGGCCTAAGGGTTACACCGCCTAACCCTTTACTGGGGGGTTAGGTGGCTTAAGGGTTAAACAAAACACCACAGGATGGCCTTTTTTTAGGTTTTCCCGATCAGTAGTCGGAAAATCATTTTTCCGGCGAACCGCCACTAAATTTTTGAAAAAACGTTTTTTTTAGGGAAAATTGCCTGGCCTGGGCGATTTTAGGCGATTTTCCCTGAGTTAAAAAAGTTGGGTAAATTTTTTTTTTTATGAAGTTAGAAACTATCAAGGATATATTTGTCTTTTCACCACTTAAAATTTTAAAAAGTGTCCTGTGTTTAGTAAAATGGTACCTGCAAATAACATGCCCCTTTCTTTTTAGATAGACTATGAAGTGTGGCAGAAGAAACAATTAGCTAAGGATGGCCTTATATTTTACATTGTACCTTATGCATTTACAAATGCTCCTTGGAAGTTCTTGACTATCTAAGTTCGCATGCTTTCAGGATCACCAACAAGGCATTAACTGAGGTGCAATGTATTAGATAGCTTTAATTTTTATTTAGTCTTAGTTAAAGCAGCTCTTTATGTTAATCAAATCTGTTTCACATGAAGGCTTCAGCTCTTGTGTTATTTACATGCTGAACTTATACTCAAACAACTAGACGAAGGTACTTAGAGTTGTCTCTTATAATTGCAGAGAGGAGCATTCCCTTTATGTCCAACTGAGAACGGGTTGATCTTCTTTCCTCTTAATTATGAGCTTCCCATATCATCTCAATTACAAGAAGTTGATATTTTGCTCCATAAAGCAACAGATGAGATAGTTGATGTTGAAATGAGCAGTGCCTTAAAGTTAGTTAGCAAAATCACATTTACAAATGGCATGCAGGAATTACTAAGGTACCTTCAACCTGAGCATTATTGATTGGTTCTTTATGTGTGTTACCGTGTTGCCTAGTTGAACTAAATTTCTCATAGAAACTTCTATAGCATCTGATTAATTTCCTGAAGAAGCATTTTTTAAGAAATTGTTACAAGCACTATGGAAAAAACGGCAATAATAATTATTCTGCTATTTTTAAATTGAATACTCCTTAACCAAGGTTCAAATGTATTTGTGTTCCAGGTATACTGAAACCCATATGGACTTGTGTGTGATTGATCCATTTGATAACATTCATCCTGTGGTGGATCGGCTGAAAATCCAGGAGATCTTATGTGGTTTGGAAGACCTCAGCACAAAAAGCAGCTATAAAATCAGAGGTCCACATTATCTGAAGGTCCTTTTGCTATGATGGTGCTTATGATATGCTTACATCAACAAAGAACCTATTATTATGATTTTGGATGTTCTAGAATTGCAATATGTTACCTTTTCCTGGAAAAGCAATGTCCAATAAAGGTTTTGAGGGTTGCTTGCAAGATCTGAAACATGTCTTTGTGAAATTGAATATAATTTCATAGCTGGCAACAAACTGTAGGAATATTGTCGGCAAAATGTTAAAACTTCAAGCTGTTTGGAAAATGAAATAATAATTTGATTTAACTGGGAACTGTTTGCAGAGTTGCTATCGAATTTTTTCTTATTCAATAAAGTTAACTGGTGTAAGGATTTGTTCTCTCTTGGATTCTCTGGTGACTGTTTCGTATTTAGTTATTTCTGTTGCCACGTATCAAGGTTGCCTGGAGGTGGGATGATCTGCAATTACAAAACGCACGTTAGTAGTTCAAGTACTTATTTGTTTAATTATACAGCAACAACGACAAACAAAACCTTAATCCCAATATGTGGTGTTGACTACATTGATCATATCTCATATTGTTTCATTTATATTTAAATATACATGTGATTTTTTATGTGTTTCAATTCTTTTTAGGTCTTTCCCTTCCCATTAAATGTGTGCTCGTTTTTGTTAATTATGTTGCTTAAAGTTCAACATGCACTAGCTGTAGATAGGACCTCAGATAAGGGTTCAGATGCTTATGGTTGCACCATGTATTGCAAAGAAAATTGCAGAAGTTTTATATGCTCTGTTGTATTCTACATTGATCCTTTATTAATTTAAACTCACTTTGAGGTCTGACTTGGCATTCCATAGTTCTCTAAGCCCACAGGCAATTCACTCTTTATCTTTCTCACTGTGCAGGTGGATAGCTTTGAAGAGCCCAGTTTCGAGGATAGGTTGTCTGGGGCCAAGCTATCTCTCCCAAACATTGTGAAACCTCAAGTTGCTTGTGGTGTAGCTGATGCTCACATCATGGTGATAGTTAATTAAATGTTTAATGCATTTGAGTTAATAATCTTGCAAACTGAACTGATCTGGGAAAGTAGAAGCTTTTTCTCTGCACTTTTTGTTTCTTTAATTCTCGTTTCCTTGTATATATCCTATAATACTCACCATCTGCATCAGTGCAAGCATGCAGATTTAGTGACTTGCTTTTATATGTAGTGATCTACATTCATTGTGTTTGACTTGCCTTTATATGTAGTGATCTACATTCATGACACTTTGTTTCTGTTTCCTTCTCCCCCCTCAAATGGCAGGCTATTGTCTTTAATGTGGAGGACTACAAAGGCCTTAGTGTTCCCCTTCCAGCAGTTATTCAGGTAAGAATGGAACCTTAACAGTTTTGGTGATAAAATCTATTTATGAAAGGTCTTGTTGATTGATTTATGCAATAGTTACCTTTTCCTGTGAATATGATTCGCTTCATGCATAATAGTGGCTCAGAACATGGTTACCTTGCCTGACAATTGGATTTTTGAAGTCCAGGAAAATCAAATTTTGTTGTCTGGTTATCTAGAAATCTGTAATGGTCAAACATAGCCTTCAGTAGCATTGGCAAATTCTTTATTCTGATCAAACTGTAAGGAAATGCATTTGAAACTGCAGGAATATGTGGACCACTCATCCCGTCTGTATAAGTTCTATGTTTTGGGGGAGAAAATCTACTACGCAATCAAAAACTCAACACCTAATTCAGCTACTTTGATGAGCTTTTCAGAGGAGAGTGGCTTCAAGCCTATCCTCTTTGACAGGCACTGCATTTTCTTGATTCGTTTATCTTATCTGTCATTACGCTGCCAATGATCATGTTGAGCACACTTTGGATAGGGATCACTATTCCTTTTGCTTGCAGCTTAAAATCATTACCCATGGACAACAAAAACCAGCAGCTTGATTCCCACCAGCAAATCGACCTTGGGCTCGTGACTGATGCTGCGAATTGGCTCAGAAATATTCTCGAACTTACCATTTTTGGCTTCGATGTTGTTGTGAGTACCATTTGTTAAAACTTCAATGTCTGATAAATTGGAATGACTAATTATTTTCTCTGAACCAGCTTTTCTTACATTTGAAAAATTACTGCAATTATCCGGGGAAAGCTTTAATTTGCTTTTCAGAAGTTTATGAAAATTTGCAAGAAGTCCATGAAGTTACTTGAACTTTTAATGTAGTTGGTAGAACTGAAGCCTGAATATTTTTTGATATAATTTGAAGCCTTTGTATAATTGTATTTATGTAAATGTCCCAACTGCCAAGTAACAGAATGCCAAAAATGGTACTATTTCGAGGCATTCTGATTGTTGAACCCTTTCTCTGTTCTCGTGGATGTAAGTTGTTAAAGTTGTAAATAAATATAGAACCTAATAACCTTTTACCTCATCATTCCTTCAACGATTAGGATGGACCAAAAACTGAGTTTGTTGAATCATATACTGTATAGCCGTGGCCGATGCTTAAGGTTTGTGGTTGAGTGACAAGGTCACTAATTGTATACATGTGAAAGTTATCTGTATATTTGGCTACTTTATGTGAACTCAACTGATGTAGCTAGCATCTGTGCTTTTCCAGTTGGAAATGATGATTTATTTCTTGAGGAATTTCAGGTTCAGGAGACCACAGGTGACCATGTCATTGTGGATTTAAACTACCTTCCATCATTCAAGGAGGTCCCTGATGAAATTGCTGTTCCTGCTTTTTGGGAAGCTATAAAATGGAAATTCATGTTGCAGAGGAATAGAAAAGCCACCGCAGCTACTTAGATGTGGATGATGAAAAATGTCAGAACTGAAACTTGGGAGACCAGACCACTTTCTGTATAATGCTTTGTTACCTACATTAGTAACTGAATTGACACAATAATATTAACTGCATTTTCACATATTTGCAGAGCTTATAGGAGAAAATCGAGGTGTTCGTTATTATGTCTTGAAAGATGGTTTTGGAAAAAGAGAAAGTGCATTAGAAATATACAAAGGTTAGTATACAAAATCAAAACCAATGAAAACAACAAGTCTGAACGCGACTAGGAACGATTGCTTTGAGATCTTATTCACTTGCAATAGCAATAACAATGCGACTGGAATTGGGTTGGATGTAGGTACCTATTACCCAATCTCCAATTTCTATCTCGCAGTGACTAGCAATTGTCAAAAGAACGACTTAGAGAATAATTAAATAAGGAAAAAAATCTTCGTGTCACACATAGGGATACCAATGTTAATATAATTGTCAATAAAAAGAAGTGGAGTGTAAATATAATTTTCCAATATAACAACATGTAATATGACAAGTTAGTAACAAACCAGAATAATATGTCTAATATATGTGCAAAAATCACCATATCCTAAACAACACATGGAAAAACTAGAATAATATGTCTAATATATGTACAAAGGCTTCATCTCTTCTCTTACAGTGTGTAGGCCTTCCAGTTAAGAGTAAGTAGCAGAAACAAAGAAACCTCACGCCGCACAACAATGTAGCCCCATTTGAAACCTTGTCGCCTCTTTAATATCTATGGGGAAGAACTTTGCAACCCTAAGGTGACGGTTCGAACAATGTGGGTTGCAAGGGTGAAAAAAAAAAAAAAAAAAAGACTATCGCCCCCGGTTGAAAAGCTAGAAGTTGAAATGTTCGCTACTACTCGTACTGCTCACAGGCGAATAACACATGAAAGAAAGGGTGAAACAGCTTAGCAATAGGCGGGTGCAAAAATTATCAACATGGTTGGAGCAGTGCTTCCAGGCTGCTTTTCTTGCCAGATTAAGAAACCTAAAGGCAACAAATAGAGAGTGTTGTCAGAAAAACATACACAAAAGCCTAATTTTTCATCACGAATGAGTTCTAACAAAAATGACTCCCATTACTAGATAATTATGAGTAGGAGTATTAAAGATGAAGGTGGCCGAGGATGCACAGAAATATGACATTCAATAGACAGGTACAAGAAAACACTCAAACAGAAATAATGAGAGTGACCAGAGGCTAATCTACTTCTCAATGCCCAAAAAGATCCAGGAAATAAGAGAAAAACATCAAATGTAACTGAACATGAATGAATTCAGGACTTACACATTAGTTGTGATATTAAGGGGTCCTATATTTAAAGACAATCAAGAAAAAGCAAAGAACCTTTGCCATTTTGGAAGATAGGAGAAGTCCCCCTTCAAAAGAAATAAGAATGGAACAAAGGCAGGAAAAAAAATAACTTTATTTGTCTTAAATTAATCCAGACACATAGGAACCTAAGGCAGAAAGGGATAGAGCAATTTAGTGCCTGAACAAACTGCCTTAAGTTATCAACCCCTATTGAAGACAAGCATAAGTAGAAACTGGGAGCAATTTAAGATCTCAGGTGTGCCTTTGCTACTGAGAGACCAACTAGTTCAAATCCTCCCTTTGTACACGAGAAGAAGAAGCAAGCACAGATGTCACAACTATTGGAAGATCCACAATTTCAATGCAAACTTAAACAAACTCTAAATAGTGGAATCAACCATATTCTCCTTCTTTGTGTGAATCTTTTAGGAAACAAATAAATAGAGATCAAAACGAAACAAGCAACAAATGAACAAATTGACAGCACAACAATTTTAGCGTGGTAAAACCTCCGTTAACAAGGAGGAAACATCCACGGGACCTTAGGCCACTTAATCTCCACTAAAATCAATAATGGGTACAACCAAGAGTTCTCTCTAATTCAGATTAGAGGCATTCATCAACAACATCAAGATATTAGAGGCATCCATCAACAACATCAAGATATACAACACAATCTTGGAACACAATAAGAATCAATATAGCAAATAAACCAAAGATTTCTCCAAACTCACGTCTCTGTTATACGCACAGCAGACGGACTTCAAATGCTCAAAACCAGATCTCCACCGTTCAAAACATACCTCTACGTGTGGTGAACACTGTGGAAAAGTTTCAGGACAATCCAACGGTTGATCGCTGAGAAATCTCCGTTTTGGCTGAACTGGTCCTGGCAAGGAAAAATGCTGCGGTTTTCTTCTTGCTGCTATCTGGACGCCCGATCTCCCCCCACTACTTTTTACCAAATCCCTAAAGAAAGGGTTTAAAAAACAGTCTAATGGGCCTAATTTGGGCTCCTCCAAATATGAGGGAAAGGCCAACAAATCTCCCCCTTTCCCGATTAGGTGGAGGGATCCGCCATCCCGGCAATTGAACAACAAACTTCAAGTTTTTCCCTTGATACTGCTTTTGTCAACATGTCAGATCCATTCTCATCTGTATGGATTTTCTCAAGTTCAAGTAACTTATTGTTAAGAGTATCCCTTATCCAATGATACCTCACATCAATATGCTTTGATCTTGAGTGAAACGCCGAGTTCTTCGCCAGATGAATAGAACTCTGATTGTCGCAGAACAATACATATTTCTGCTGCTTGAGACCAAGTTCTCGCAAGAACTGCTTCATCCACAACAACTCTTTACAAGCTTCCGTTGCTGCAATAAACTCTGCCTCTGCTGTAGAGAGTGCTACACACTTTTGCAATCTTGACTGCCAAGAGACTGCTCCACCAGAGAAAGTAATTAGATAACCTGAAGTAGACTTACGAGAGTCTTCATCTCTTGCCAAATCTGAATCAGTGTATCCAACTAACACTGGTTTTCCACTTCCAAAGCTAAGTGTTAACTTGGAAGTACCTCGAAGATATCTCAAGATCCACTTTACTGCATCCCAATGCTCTCTTCCTGGATTCGAAAGGAAACGACTAACAACTCCAACTGCATGAGCTATGTCTGGCCTCGTACACACCATTGCATACATTAAGCTTCCTACTGCTGAGGCATATGGAACCTTTTTCATATGTTCCTTCTCTTTATCTGTTGAAGGGCCTTGACTTGATCTCAACTTAAAGTGGTTAGATAAAGGAGAAGAAACCACTTTAGCTTTATCCATACGGAACCTTTCAAGTACCTTGTTAATGTGCCGTTCCTGTGACATGTACAACTTCTTCCCTTTCCTGTCTCGACAAATTTGAATACCAAGAATTTGTTTTGCTGGCCCCAAATCCTTCATGGCAAAGGACTTACTCAACTGCTTCTTCAAATTATCAATCCTTGAAGAATTTTTGGCAACAATCAACATGTCATCAACATAGAGCAATAAAATGATAAAATCATTATTAGAGAATTTCTGCACAAAAACACAATGGTCAGAATTAGTCTTCTTGTAACCATGCTCCCCCATAACTGACTCAAACTTCTCATACCATTGTCTAGGTGCTTGCTTCAACCCGTAGAGGCTTTTCTTTAACCGGCATACATAATCCTCTTTTCCGTTTGCCTCAAAACCCTCTGGCTGCTCCATATAAATTTCTTCCTCCAACTCACCATGAAGAAAAGCAGTTTTCACATCCATTTGCTCAATTTCTAAATCTAAGCTTGCTGCTAGACCTAGAACAACACGTATGGAAGACATCTTCACAACAGGAGAGAAAATATCATCAAAATCAATACCTTTTCTCTGACTGAATCCCTTGACGACCAGTCTAGCTTTGTATCGTGGTTGTGAACTGTGTTCTTCTTGCTTCACCTTGTAGACCCACTTGTTCTTCAGAGCTCTCTTACCCTTAGGCAACTTTACCAGCTCAAACGTGTGATTGTCATACAGTGACTGCATCTCATCTTCCATAGCACCAACCCAGTGAGCCATGTTTCCATCTTCCATCGCTTCTGCATAACATTGAGGTTCCCCCTCATCTGTCAATAACACATACTTATCTGTATCATACCGTGTGGAAGGACGTCGATCTCTGGTAGACCTCCTGAGTGGAATTTCTGATTCTGACAACTGATCAGTAGTCTGGTGATCTGTTTCAGCCTGCAAAGGAGTATCTGCATCATCTGAACCCTGTTGGTCATCTTGAACATTCTGTTCCATCTGTACTGATAAAGGAACTAGATCTAGGTCAATCAAATCATCACTATACTGATGGACTCCTTTTTCTCTCTTCTCAACATCTTGTACAGTTTGATCTTCCATGAATACAATATCACGACTCCTTACTAGTTTCTTCTCAACTGGATCATAAAATCTATAGCCAAATTCATCCAGACCATAACCAATGAAGATACATTGTCGTGTCTTCACATCGAGCTTAGATCTCTCATCTTTTGGTATATGCACAAATGCCTTGCAACCAAAAACGCGTAGATGATCATAAGAAACATCTTTTCCAGTCCAAACTCTGTTTGGTACATCAAACTGAAGAGGAACACATGGTGTGAGATTAAGAACATATACAACTGTATTCAAAGCCTCACCCCAGAAAGATCTCGGCAACTGAGCCTGTGAAAGAAGACATCTTACTCTTTCAACCAATGTTCTGTTCATTCTCTCAGCCAACCCATTTAACTGAGGAGTCTTGGGAGGTGTCTTTTGATGTCGAATGCCCTGACGCCTACAATACTCATCAAAAGGACCTGAATACTCTCCCCCATTATCTGTTCTGATGCACCGCAATTTCTTCCCAGTCTGTCTCTCAACTAAGGCTTGAAACTGTTTTAAACACATCTAATACCTGATCTTTGCTCTTCAAAGTGTACACCCATAACTTTCTTGAACAATCATCTATGAAGGTCACGAAATAGCTGGCACCACCCAAGGTTCTTGTCTTCATAGGACCACATACATCTGAATGTACCAAATCAAGTATGTCTTGTTTTCTTGAAGGTGGGGAACTCTTGAAAGAAACTCTATTCTGCTTCCCTGCCAAACAATGAGTACATCTTCTTAAATGAGCATTATTCATTCCAGAAAGAAGATTCTTTTTAGCCAATACTGCCAAGCCTTTCTCACTCATGTGAGCAAGTCTCTTATGCCACAATTCCGCAGTGAGCTCATCTGTCACAGCATTAATAACACCTTTGGAGAGTCTTGCCTGCAGTATATATAAACTGGAATGCTTGTTCCCACGAGCAACAACCATAGCACCTTTAGTAAGTTTCCATTGGCCATTACTAAAGGTATTGCAATATCCTTCATCATCAAGTTTACCTGCAGAGATCAAGTTCAAACGAATTTCAGGAATATGCTTTACCCCTCTAAGAAGTAGTCTCGTGCCATTGTTCATCTCCAAACACACATCTCCGATACCAATGACTTTAACCAAACCATCATTACCCAACTTCACCGTCCCAAAATCACCTGCTGTATAGGATGTAAAGAAGTCCTCTTGAGATGTAGCATGAATGGAGGCTCCACTATCAATAACCCAACTGATCTCGTGACATGCAACATTGACAACATCTTCATCATAAACAACGAGAAAGTCTTCTGTACTAGCGTTGGCAACTCGATCATTTTCCTTGCCAACATCACCCTCTTGTTCTTTGTCTTTCTTCTTGTTATCCCGCTTCAACTGTCTACAATATTTCTTGATGTGTCCTTTCATGCCACAGTGATGACACTCAACATTAGCAAACCTGTTGGACTTACTTCTTCCTTTTTCTTTATTCTTGAAACCTCTGCTTTTACTTCTCCCTCTTCTTTCTGTAACCAAAATCTCTGACTGCTGAGAAGACCCATGTGATTTTCTTCTCATTTCTTCATTTAAAACAGTGCTCTTAGCCAGATCCATGTTGATTACACCATTTGGAACTGAGTTACTTAATGACATTCTGAATGTTTCCCAAGAGTCCGGCAACGTACCCAATAAACATAACCCCTGAATCTCATCATCAAACTTGATACCCATTCCAGCTAACTGATTGATTATTCCTTGGAACGTATTCAAGTGATCTGTCAACGGAGTTCCATCTTGATACCTTAATGCCATCAACTGCTTTATGAGAAACATTTTATTATTTCCTGTTTTCCGAGCATACAACTCCTCAAGTTTACTCCAGAGTGACCGTGCATGTGTTTCCCCACTAATATGATTCAAAACATTATCATCTACCCACTGCCTTATATACCCACAGACTTGTCGATGCAACAAAGTCCATCCTTCTTCAGACATATTTTCTGGCTTCTCAGAGGCAAACACCGGCAAATGAAACTGTTTGACATAAAGGAGATCTTCCATCTTTCCTTTCCAAGTGTGATAATTAGAACCATTCAAAGTGATCATTCTACTCAAATTTGCTTCCATTATTCAACACAAGAAATTCAACAATAATAACCACAACTCTGATACCACTTTATTGGAAGATCCACAATTTCAATGCAAACTTAAACAAACTCTAAATAGTGGAATCAACCATATTCTCCTTCTTTGTGTGAATCTTTTAGAAAACAAATAAATAGAGATCAAAACGAAACAAGCAACAAATGAACAAATTGACAGCACAACAATTTTAGCGTGGTAAAACCTCCGTTAACAAGGAGGAAACATCCACGGGACCTTAGGCCACTTAATCTCCACTAAAATCAATAATGGGTACAACCAAGAGTTCTCTCTAATTCAGATTAGAGGCATTCATCAACAACATCAAGATATTAGAGGCATCCATCAACAACATCAAGATATACAACACAATCTTGGAACACAATAAGAATCAATATAGCAAATAAACCAAAGATTTCTCCAAACTCACGTCTCTGTTATACGCACAGCAGACGAACTTCAAATGCTCAAAACCAGATCTCCACCGTTCAAAACATACCTCTACGTGTGGTGAACACTGTGGAAAAGTTTCAGGACAATCCAACGGTTGATCGCTGAGAAATCTCCGTTTTGGCTGAACTGGTCCTGGCAAGGAAAAATGCTGCGGTTTTCTTCTTGCTGCTATCTGGACGCCCGATCTCCCCCCCCCCCCCCCCCCCCCCCCCCACTACTTTTACCAAATTCCTAAAGAAAAGGTTTAAAAAACAGTCTAATGGGCCTAATTTGGGCTCCTCCAAATATGAGGGAAAGCCCAACAACAACCACATGCATCTATTGTGGAAAATGAATGAAAGCAGAAAGCATTATAAATTTATTACAATAACACGCACCTTCAATTTTTGGACACAAACCGCAAACCAATTATTCCTGTGCGACATCCAATTCCATTTCTTCATGAGAACCAGCCAAGTTCCATTCTTCCCCAGAATCATCCAACTTTCTGTAATCATAGTAAGCATTTGCCTGCCAACAGATTTTAAACAAGAGTCTAAGTTTAACAAGAACACATACATGTCCTCCTTCAATAAAGCAACACTGAATCTATGTCTACCTACTCTTACGCACGCAAAAGCAACAAATAATTGAATGAGTACACTTCAGAAGTAATGCGGCAAATGGTTCCCAGTCAATATATAGGTGCTACCCATAATGGTTTCTACTTGGTTTACAAGTAATCAGGATGAATACCATGGGTCTTGGGTTGACGGCATCAAAAGTACGTACAGATGGAGAATGAAAGTCAGGGTGGTCAAGAACAACATACGCTCCTTTATTTTGGTACCTTGCCTCTTGCGCCTGCTACATTTAGACAACAGACAACACTTTACAACATTAGCACACATAGTTTCATCGTTACAGTAATTAACAATGTCAGGTAAAATTGCAAACTGATACATTTCAGTGCTTCATGTCTGCCAATGCAGAGAACATATCAATCCATTCTTATCAGCCGACCAACTTGAATTTTCTTTAAGCATGACAAGTGCTTTCACAGTCCAAAGAAAGGAAGATAGTGATCAACAATTTCACAAATTTTCTAAGAAAATAAAATAAAACAGGGTTAACAGAGTTAAAGAGCTGGATAGCAAGTAGAAATTTCTAGTTGAACAATACTAACTTGTAAAATTGAGGCAACAGTTACCAAATTTTCAGGACGTAAAATAAGCATTTTATTCATTTATGAGAGCTATAACTTCCAGTAACAAAATGACAATATACACAAGTCCAAAATATGTAATCTCAAGATCCATACTTAATAAAACATACGAGTCAGTTTCCCCTCCATTGAACACTAATCAAGAAAATGAAAATCCATATCAGCAGGCTAGCATCAGAAAAGGAATCTCCTTTCCAAAAGAAATGTACAAAATTTTCAATCCTGAAAGAGAAGTAGATCTAGTGCAACTATATGTAGACAATCTATCAAGGTAAGATACATAAAGTTTTTCTTAATGCAAGCAATAACTGAAGGTCTTGTCAAGGTAAGATACATAAAGTTTGCATTTGTTTGCCACGCTAATTGAAAATTGATTTTTGATCAAGGTAGATTCTCCGAGGGAATACATAGTCAACCATGTCCTACATATTTAAACTTAGGGGACTTAGGATACAGGGTAGAGATTACTTGGGGGCATAACCATAACAAAAAATAACGAAAATTAGACAAAAAATAACACAAATAAGGATAAAGAAGATGATAAATGCACAAGAAATGACCTGAAACTGAGGATAGTCTGGGGCGCTAAATACAGTGATTAATCTTCCAGAAGCAACATCATGGTCAATAGAATATCCTTCATCCATTCCTCCAAGGCCAAACAGCTTTTTTCTTGCATCAGGACCTTCATGTGCCCTTATAATCAACTACAGTAGCAAGAATAGACAAATACAAATAGTGACGTTCCATATTTTTATTCAAAAATAAAAGAATAAACTACTAAAAAGATATTTATCCACAATGTTTCACCTTCAGATTTGAGTTTTTCAAAAATTCATCAGTGCAGTCAGGGCCCCACAAGAGGCCAAAAGATTGTTCATCTGTTTTTTGAAGTCCAGGACTCAATGATGGAACAGACTACAAGATATCACCAATAATTGCATTCCTACCACTCAAAGGAGGATCAAGAATGAATCTCCTTATTTTGGACAGATCCTCTAAATAACCAATGTTCTTGGGGTCATTTCCCAAATCTTTACTGTTATTTACTTTAGTCAGGCTTAGAAAGAGTCCTCCATGCGTGCTATAAACTTTCCCAGCTATAACACACGAAAGAGGAAGCTTTGTAAAGCAACTTAAACATTTTTGGAAGACATCCTTTCCTTTT
Source organism: Leptodermis oblonga (assembly GCA_016801395.1). NCBI lineage: Eukaryota > Viridiplantae > Streptophyta > Magnoliopsida > Gentianales > Rubiaceae > Leptodermis > Leptodermis oblonga. The sequence continues at coordinate 2,439,908 of CM028754.1, forward strand.
GCTCCATACTTGACAAAAACTTCTTCTTTAAAGCCAAATTTGGTAGAACAAAGCCTTGTCTCATGATTCCCCCGTAATAGGTGCAACCTTTGGGGCAAAAGAACCTAGAAAAGAGTATCTAATCATTAACAAGTTTTAAGAGGATTCAGAAACTGTGACTGAAACTCATAGTTCCCCACAGCAATTTAAACTTCTCTTACCTTCCAAGCCAACAAAAGAGGAAAGGTCTCAAGACCCCAAGATCCTCTATCCACATAGTTGCCATTAAAAACAAAGAATTTACCATCATTAGGTAACCTGCATCTCTCAACAAGAACAACAAATCATGTAACTGACCGTGCAGATCTCCAACCACCACGACCTTTGTTCCTGGGTTCGATCCCAATTCTTCGTCTATTCTCAAGCAGTTGGACTCTTGACGCATGATATCTGATGCTGATGTCACCAGCTGATTGAATAACTCTTCAGGAACTACAGAGGAAAACTCCTCACGAGGCAGGTTCCTAGAGGACCAATCAAGAGAAATCTCTAAGTTCATTACCCATTCACGGGTTAAAAGGCCATTAGAAGGCCATGATAGGGGAAGAGAAGGGCATGAAGACAGTACAGGTAAAACTGAGGAGGAAAGCTCTCCAAGTACTACTGGTAAGGTTAACTGATTATTTGGAAGGTATATCACTGAAGAGGATGGAGGATCAATAGATACTGATGGATGATCAATAGACACTGATGGAGGATCAATAGACACTGATGGAAGATCAATGGATACTGATGAAGGATCAATAGATAGCGATGGAGGGCCAGTACTCACTGGTGGAGGGTCTTGAGACAATCCGATTGCTGAGGATGTAGGAACATTAAGTGGTGATTGGCCAGAGACGGATGGGGCATCCTTTATGGAGTTTGAAGCCTCATCTGTAGGTGTAGTGGATGAAGACATAACAACATTCTTCTTTCTTGATTTTCTTGGCTGCAGTGGAGCAACTAGTCCACGGTGTCTCTTACGCGGAAGAATTGGTGAAGAAGTGGGGGCTGGAGTTTTTGCTGATGTAAGGATTTCAGATGCTAGCTCTGCTGCTGGGCCATGGAGCTTCTGAAATGTATCCATTGAGGCACGACACATCTTGCGTATTTGTATCAGGGACTGTAATGCCAAACCCTCATTATAGTCATTGATGGTTTCATCAAACTTTCCTTGTGCATGATTATGGCTTCTAGCGAACCGGGATGATCGCCATCATTAGTATATTATTTATTAGTATATCCATAAATATGGTGTTTCTTAAGCATATGATCCTGGAGATCCCATGAACCCAACTCACCATTGTTGGTTTAAAGGAAATGGAATTTCTGTAAAGCCATTAATCGAAAATCTTTTGATCCATGACTCATTCATTCCGTACTCCATCATCACCCATATCTCAATCCAAGCTCTGGGACTAGTTCCATTTGGTATTACAGCTACAATCGACGCCAAGGAATCCTCAAACACAACGAGATTCCCTATCTTATAATTTTCATCATATTCACAACGATAAGGAGCATATGGGGCATATGGAATCTCTCGTACTACCTCGTCGCTCATATCAAAACATAGTATAAAGTTGTTGTCTCCTAGATTCATGCTAGCAATCCAATGGAGGGAACCAATAAACAGTAACCCGAATTCATTGTAGAATACGACACAAATTGCATACCAACCAAGTGAATGGGCAGAATACCGCAAACCGGCAACTCCTCTCACCAAAGCAGCATCTGGCATTGGCAAGATGGTATCTGCTACTCTCCAGGAATTAGAGCTGAGATCGTAGATCTCAATCTGGTAAATGCCATTACGGTACGCGAACTTAAAATTATCATCATCTTTGTTCTCAAAGAACATGAATGATACAACCTTATACTCATTAGTACGAGGATCAAATCCGAAACCCAAACCCTGCCTCTGGCAAAAGAATGCAGGAGGAATCCCAGAGGAGAAGACGTAAGGAGGAATCCCGAAGGGACGGTCAGGAAGTCTTCGAGATTCACGAGTAGCGGGATTACACAACTAGATTTCATCACTTGCACCATTATAAGCATAAGCATCGGGAGTGTACATAATGGAGTAAGAGTTACATGCGACACAAACGATGCCGTTGCAAGGTCCAGAAATCATTTTCATACAGTGATCGAAGTCAGGAAAATCAGTGGCATCCACACGAAGCGAGCCATCAATTAGTCGAGAATAGAATGACAAGACAGTGTTGCTGTTCTCCGTCTCACAACGCTTGAGGCAATTGATCGCACAGATGAAGTGCCAACTTCGAGGGAGGCCTGAGGACTAGTTGCGCGCTGGGCTAATGGGCGACGGACTGGGACTGCGCGCTCAGTGCAAGGCTCTGAGGCACGTCAGGGAAGGCCTGCTGCCGTTTATAATTAATTATGCCTGCAGGCCAGGTAATTACATAGAAAAAGTGAAGAACATGTGTTGGGGGAATTTTGAGGTTAGGAAGTGGTCACTAAGAACACTTAATAGAGAATAAAAGAATCGCTTGTAAACGGGGATTTATGAATCAAAGTATTGCATTTACGGGGTGTAATCACTGTCCTTAAAAAATTTATTGCTCCCACTATACTCTCTAACTGGGTTTAATGGCAATACCCATCTAAGATACAATAGATTTAGCAAACAACAAAGTAGAGGGTTTTTTGATTGTTTGACTAACACACCTATTTATAGAGGTGAAGAGTCACTAATTCGTTGGTTATTATATATTGAGAAAATTTTCTGAAGCAACTGTTCAAAGAATAGCCGTAACTCTTCGCTCAAAACTGAACTCGAAACAGTTTCCGCGAAAAGGTTCAACAATAGTTAGTGAGAGACATTTTTTTTCTATGAGTGCTTTATCCCTAAAACTTGGTCTCATGTCACATTTATCCCTAAATTTAAAATTAATTTTTTTTTCAACCTCTGTTTGTATCCCCTATTAACTTCTCTCAGCTGGTCCAAGATTCTTAACTTACTTCTGGAAAGGAAATTCAGTTCAAGAATAAGGTTTCATCCACAACTCAGTTGTATTACTTCTCAGCCAGCAACTTTACACATCTTTAATACACTGTTGTAATGGGCAGACTTGCCTCTCTTATTTTCTAAGAATGTGCTACTTTTGAATCTAAGCATGGCATCAACTTCCCTTTTTCAGAATATACTATAACATTTGACTCATTCTGAAAACAGAACTATACACGTACCATATAACAAACTATAATATTGTACACAAATCAACTTAGCTGGAGCAAAAAATTATGAACATCTATACTAGTGATTTTTCTGGCTAAACATATAAATAATCCTGGCCACAAGGGAATCTAATCTTCCACCATCAGAGATTCATTGAACAATGATTCTTCGTTTCTGCAAAGATCTATTTCGCCTTTACAAGTAGTTTTTGAAGTGTTCACATTTAGGAGCTCTTCTCTGTTTCTCTGTATCTCCAGCCATTTCTCTGGCTCCTCAAACAGACGCAAAATCTGTTCAACAAAACCAAAACTGTTTTACTCATCCGAGATCTGACTGAAACAATCACACATTAGCTCAAAGGTTGGTTACCGTCTTCATAGTAGGCCTTCTAGATGATGAATGCAAGAGGCACAAGCGAGCCACAATCATCATCACTTTCATCTCATCCTTGTTGTAGTTTTCTTCTAGGTTAGGATCAATGAGGCGTTCACAGAGACCGCTGCTTAGAAGAGACCTTGCCTGCAACCACCATTCACATTTATGTCTATTAGTAAGCAAGCAGTAAAATAATCAGTATCTTGTGTTGTTTGAATTAAAGTTTACTTCGAGCTTCCATTAGATTACCCATAACACTAAGCTTTCTTGAGCAGATAAAGATGATTTTGGTTGAATAGCCTCTCTCCCAGTGATAAGATCCAAGAGTACAACTCCATAAGAATACACATCTATCTTCTCATCAACTCTGCCATACATCATGTATTCGGGTGCCAGGTATCCAAAAGTTCCGACCATGTGAATGGGCTTGGTCACTACCGGTGATGTTTGCTGGCTTTGATGCAGCACCACTGCAGCTCCAAAATCTGATAGCTGAAGTGAAGGAACCAAAATTCAGCTCTTATACTTGAAATTTATCCAACATACAATCCTAGGACAAAATTAAATTTCGGCTTTGCAGGTTTCCCAAAGAAATCGAAGTTGCTAGCTTCGATTTCAGAGGTTTGCCTGAAATTTTGCCTTCCTACAGAAAGTTATGAACTTCGCTTTCTGCCTTTCCACAAAAAGCGAAGTTCATAACTTCGATTTCTCGAATTCGGGAATTGGAGCAAGATTATCCATATTTTAAGAATTTATTATTAAAAAAACATTTTTAATGGAAAAAAATTCTTCGATTCTTAATTGAAAGTGGGAATTTAAAAGCAAAATTCGGAGTACAAATTCCAAAGCGGGTTTTCTGGAAGCACCTCCCTGAAGTGAAGACAGCAAAGGCGCTCCCATTTTGCACTTCCTCACTCCGCCATGGCTGTGGAACAGAGAGCTACAGCAACTGTGAGAGTTCAACACATCCCTTATACAGCTACTGCTAAAGACCTCTTGGCTTTCTTGGAATTGGTCATCGGGGAAGGTACAGTATATGCTTGTGAAATCTTCTCAGAGAGGAAGAATTGGAAGTCCAGAGGCCATGGTAGGGTCCAGTTTGAGACCCTTGATGCAAAGCTGAAGTCTTTAATGCTAGCCGAGGAGAGAAAGCTATTGTTCAGAGGTTCCCATTTGAGGCTCTCGCGCGCCATTGATGAGGTCATCTACAGACCTCTCAAGCCTCAGCTCAGAATTGAAAATGGGGCTCTGCATGCTGGGTTCTTGGTGAAGGAGGACTGTATGACTGTTTTGGAAGCTTGGGATAACGTTAGATTTGGGTTATTATGGAGAGAGAGATCATTGAAATTTGGTTGAGCCATGGCCAAGAATGCTATAAGCTGGAACTGCAGTTTGGTGATGTGCTAGAGACCTGTAACTGCTCTTTCAAGAATGCTCCAAACTCCACTACTGAGTTCTTCTGAAGGTAGGGTTTAATTATTATTATTATATCTTTTTTTCTCTCTTTTATTCTGTGTGTTCTGGGATTTGTTGTTTATACATGTGATTGAAAATATTTTGCTAATGGAGGCATTAAGGATAATGTTTGGATTGAAACTTATTGCTTATCTGGGGTGTTGATTCGCTTCCATTACTCTTCTTTCTTGATGTTTCTTCTTATTTGACTGAGTGATCAGTTTAGTTGTGAATATTTGCAAGAACTGATCTTTGTGGTCTGGCTAATGTAATTTGTAGTTGACTAAATTATAACAGATGGACAGTTGGAAGTTGGCTTTGAATTTTGTTTTGATGTTTCTTTTTACATTTTCATGCAAAAGCTGCAGATTCATTTAAGATATTGTTGTAATGCGAGTTCTCTTTTTCTTTTTTTCAGCTTAAACATGCACCAAAAATACACCAACAAATTTCTGGACCCAATATTAATTCAAAGTTCAGTGCGGACAGATATCATATTTGCAAGGACAACTTCGACTTTATTTGGGTTCGTACAACTGACTTTTCTAGTGTGAAGTCAATTGGACTTTCATCATCTCTTTGTTTAGAAATCAAGGAAGGATGTCCAGATTTGATAGAACTTTTTAACCAACTGCCATACTACAATCAAGATTTGATAGAACTAACTCTTGAAGCAGCAAAAGTTTCCATTGCATCTGACCTAGTTCCACTTATAAAATGTCGTGCCTGGCTCATCAATTCCAAACCGGCGTACAAAGCAAATCCGGAGAAAACAAAGGAGTTGGAACGTCAGGTTGACAAACTCTTAGGTAATGGTCAGGTAAGGGAATCTTTAAGCCCTTGTGCAGTACCTGTTATTCTTGTTCCAAAAAAAGATAGTACTTGGAGAATGTGCATGGATTGACTGTTAATAAAATCATCATTAAGTATAGGCATCCTATCCCTAGGCTTGATGACATGCTATAAGATTTATATGGCTCTACTATTTACACAAAAATAGATCTCACACAAGGCTATCATCAAATAAGAATGAAAGAAGGAGATGAATGGAAAACTGCTTTTAAAACTAAATTTGGTTTGTATGAGTGGTTAGTTATGCCGTTCGGCCTCACAAATGCACCTAGTACTTTCATGCGATTAATGAATCCTGTGCTTAGGAAGTTTATATGGAAATTTTTTGTGGTTTGTTTTGATGATATTCTGATCTATAGTCGAAGCATGCCTGAACACATAGAGTACATTAAGTTGGTATTAATTGAGTTACGTGATAATAAATTATATGCCAATATTAAAAAGTGTACATTCTGTGTGGAGGAAGTTGTCTTTCTTGGGTTTGTTGTTTCGAAGGATGGTGTCAAGATTGATGACACAAAGGTGAAAGCCATTCGTGAGTGGCCTACTCCCACCTTGGCCTCGCAGGTAAGATCATTCCATGGGTTAGCTAGTTTTTACCACAGGTTCGTGAAGGATTTCTCAACCAAGGCCGCACCCCTCAATGAATTGTGTAAGAAGAATGTTTCCTTTTTGTGGGGACAGGCACATGAAAACGCCTTCACTGTTCTTAAGCATGATCTCACTCATGCTTCTATTTTAGCATTACCTGATTTTGATAAAGTGTTTGAACTAATGTGTGATGCTTCAGGAATTGGTATAGGTGCTGTTTTAATGCAGGAAGGAAAACCTATTGCCTACTTTAGTGAGAAACTCAAGGGAGATGCCTTAAATTATCCGACATATGATAAGGAGCTCTACGCCGTGGTCAGGGCATTACAAACTTGGCAGTACTACTTGATGGCCAAGGAGTTTATTGTCCATTCAGATAACGAGTCCCTTAAACACCTTAAGGGACAGGGTAAGTTGAACAGGCGTCATGCTAAATGGGTTGCTTTTATTGAAACTTTTCCTTATATTATTAAGTATAAAAAGGGAAAAGATAATATGGTAGCTGATGCTCTGTCACGCAGGTATGAATCCCTCGCTATTCTTGATCATGCATCTATAGGGTTTTCATATCTAAACGAATTGTATGCTTCTGATCCTGATTTTTCTATGTTATATGAAGCATGCGAAAATGGTGCATTTCAGAAGTTCTTTAAGTAGAATGGGTTTTTATATAAGAACAATAAGTTATGCATCCCACGTAGTTCTTATAGGGAACTGCTGGTGTGTGAAGCACATAATGGGGGGCTAATGGGTCACTTTGGTGTAACTAAAACACTGATTTCAAAATACCATATGAGATCCTTTTCCAGTTTAACTCCCTGGTCCATACCCAAAAACTGAGCTTTGGCGCTGTTGATGCCAACTTGATGGCAGAACTTAGTAGATTGCCCATGGAGACTGCAACTTTGATTCTTCAAAAAATGCATAAGCTCCCGCGTATGTGCTATGATCCTGTGTCATTCATCAAGGACAGGTTAGAAGAAAATGGTAAAGGTCTAGGTTCATCATCCCCTGGCCGTGTAAAAAACAATAATATTATGACTTGTCATAGACTGCTTGTAACACCATCAAATATTTACTGCTTGGGTCCAGAGGTTGAAACATCAAACTATATTGTGAAGAACTTTTCTGCATATGCTTCAGACTTTGTGAGAGTCACTTTTGTAGATGAAGATTGGGGTAAACTTTCACCGCATACTGTTTCTACATTTTTGGAGCGAGGTTTGCTTGCCAAGAATTACCGGACAAACATCTACTACCGGATTTTGTCTATTCTTCAAGATGGGATTGTAATCGGACAGAAAAGATTCCTTTTTCTGGCCTTTTCGGCTAGCCAATTACGTTGAAGTTCAGTTTGGATGTTTGCCTCTAATGAAAATTTGAGAGCAGAGGAGATTAGAGATTGGATGGGTTGCTTTAACAAGATCCGAAGTCTGTCAAAATGTGCTGCCAGGATGGGTCAATTGTTTAGTACCTCTTTGCAGACTCATGAAGTACCGGTACAGCAGATTGAGGTTATTCCTGAAATAGAAGTAACTACTGATGGCGATACCTATTGCTTCTCTAATGGTATTGGCAAGATTTCCAGAGCTTTTGCCAGAGAGGTTGCCCAAAAGTGTGGATTAAACCATACCCCCTCCGCATTTCAAATACGCTATGGTGGCTATAAAGGAGTGCTAGCTGTTGACCGCGGCTCTTTCCGGAAGATATCTTTACGGAGTAGCATGCTCAAATTCGAGTCAGAAAACAGGATGCTTAATGTAACCAAGTGGAGTGAAGCAATGCCTTGCTTTTAAACCGGGAGATAGTTACTTTTTTGTCGACCTTGGGCGTTGAGGACCAAGCATTTCTTGAATTGCAAGATAAGCAACTACAAGTGCTCAACAACATGCTGACAAGTCAAGAGGATGCAGTCGATATTCTAGCAAGCATGGGGATTAAGGAAACAAAAAGCATTGTGGTGAGAATGTTGCTACATGGTTATAAACCTGATGCCGAGCCTTATCTGTCAATGATACTTCAGTCTCATCGTGAAAACCAGCTTTCTGATCTAAGGTGTAGGTGCAGGATATTTGTTCCAAGGGGCCGGATCCTACTAGGATGCCTGGATGAGTCGGGAATTTTGGACTATGGACAGGTTTTTGTTCGTATAACAATGACCAAGAATGAGCTACAAGGTGGTGAAAAGAAATTTGTTCTAACAGATGACGGATCAGCAATAGTTACGGGGAAGGTTGTGGTTACAAAGAACCCATGTCTTCATCTGGAAGATGTCAGGGTCCTTGAGGCTGTTTATGAGGTGGCTTTAGAAGAAAAAGGTCTTGTGGATTGTGTTTTCTTCCCCCAGAAAGGTGAAAGGTATGAATATCATATCTAAGTCCTAATATTAACTGAATTGTTGCCATAAGTAGTGTTGAAGAATATTTCCTGAAATTTAAATTTGATATTAATTATCTACTGTCATCTTTATATTTGCAAGAAGTTATTTAAAAAATGCATATGCTTTCATCTGGAGCTCTTGGTTTGTGGATAGATGTATTCATTCAAAAGAGGCGAGGTCTGCATAGTTAAAGCATCACTTGTCTACAACTGAATGAAAATCACTGGTCTTATATTGAAAAGATTCGAAATTTTTCTAGAACCTCATTTTATTTATGTATTTATTCCAGTGTTGAAGGTCAAATTCAGCAAGATTTCAAACAGAATCAAAGATCATGGTGGAACTAATCCGACTGCTCTCAGGAGTAATTTTGTGGAATTTGTGGGAAGCTAGAAACAGAATGCGTCATGATGGAGCTCACCCGTTTTTTCAGAACATTATCTGGGAGGTGCAGTCGCTGCTTTCTCAGTATTTTGCAGGCACATCCACTTACAGGTTCCAGAGAGGAGGAGGAATATTGGGTAGATAAACATCTGGTTCCTTTTCTAAATTCCCCTAGGCAAATTAAAGTCCTTCCGGTGGGGCATGGAAACCTGCATTGCAAGGAGTAAACTAAATATTGATGGCTCAGCTTTGGGTAACCCCGGATACATAGGTGCAAGATTCGTAATCAGACAAGAGGAAGGCTTAGTCATAGCAGGTGGCTCGGATTTTCTTGGTTATAGCACAAATTTTAAGGCAGAATGTTTGGCCCTTCTACATTGTCTACGCACATGTGTTGCTTTGGGTGAGCGGCAAGTGATCATTGAGTCTTGACTCTCTGATTCTTGTACATATGGTTCGACGCATTTTTAAAATTCCGTGGATATTAGTGGGGACGTTTCGAGCCATATGGAACATTATGGAAGACAATTCATGGCTCAGCCCAGTACACCCAAGCCACATTGCCAACTATTATCACAGGTTTAGTTAGATTAGACCGAGACTCTGTCCCGAATCTCAGACTAATCAAGCTGTAATCTTAGTTTATAACACTATTTACATTTTGAATCTTGTACACCAGAGTAAGGCTCATCACGTCCCCTCTGGTCAATTTTCACTCTTTACATTCTAATAAAGGGTCCTATGGGACATTGGAATAGTGGTAGAGTTATGACTTAGTGCTATAGAGGAAGTCATGGGTTTAATATATGATTGTGTACAAAAGATGAGATATTTTCGTCATAATGTTTTTGTTTTAGTATAAAAGTTCTATTTTATTTTCTTACTCTCTATATCTATACTAATATAATTATTTGTCTTATTCAAATATATATATCTATATATATATATTCATTATTGATACACGTACCTTTAAAAAGTAAAAAGTAAAGACATATATCTACTGCATGAGAGGAGGTTGGCCAAAATTAGCTTACCACTCATTTATGTGTTGTAAGAGAAAGCAAAAAGCATCCAATTTCTCTCATACTTTGAAATTTTGATGGGTGCAGGCCTGCGGAGAAAGACGAAAATATGATGACAGTCCTCTGGAAACAGGAAAAAAATTAGAAAATTAATAATACTTTTATAATTTTACATATGTTAAAATTCGCTAATGTATCAAATAAATATTGGTTGATTGTACCACATCAAAATGCTGCCGTATACACATATGCTGTGCTGAATAATTTCTCATATTGTCCTATTTAACTATTAAGAACTCTTTTGTTCTTCTGTAAAGCTTACTCTAATTTTCTATTTCTTTTTGAGTTTTTAATTAATCTCCTTTGTCAAAGCAATAGCCAATAAGTTGGGCCTTATTATTTCCGTATAATAATAAGAATGTATCTTTCCTCTCAATAGCAGGAAAGAAAAAGAAAAATTTTCCCTTATAAAGTGAAGATTTAATTTTGGATTTTTTATTAAGACATTAGTGCTAGCTAGATTCGATATCAGATTCGTTAATATAGGATTTTTGTCCTAACATAATACTCCTTCTGTTCCATTAAAAAAGTTTACTTTATTATACTATTTTAGTACAACAAAGTGAACTCTTCTAATGAAAAGGAGGGAATAATAATTTTCATAATTATACAATTTTTAGCGCGACAAAGCGAAAATAGAATAGTAAATCAATTAATTGAAAGAAGCTGCTGCTCCAATATTCGTGCTACTTTGCATGCCTTATTAATTGTTAAAACACTTTTTTTTTTTTTTTTTTGAAAAACTTCATTCTTAAGAATTCTAATTTGAAGAATAAAGTGGAGAAGTTCTTGCAAAGTCATGTCAATCTTACACTATAAATAGTGCAGAACTGACAAAGGTAGGAATTGAACTCCCCAACATCTGAGTGGCCCACCTAGCGCACTAACTGTTAGGGCACATCTCGTTCCTGTTAAACCATTATGAAAGGAATATGAATCGATTTGATCAACCACAATGGAAATATGATACACATAATTAATCTTATACAGTGAAATAAATGTTTAGTTATTGTTGTTAATTAATGTCACGTGTTTGAATTTCTATTGGAATTTATTTAATTTTCTCCTAAACGTACTGAATCTAAACAGAGAAAATTATTTTTCTATATTGAATAACAATGAATTCGTACAAAGCAGTTCCAGCTTATATCCAAGCTGGTGGAAAAAAACTAAAAACAAACTAAGAGAACTCAGCAAAATACTAAAAAGTCCCTAAATAAGTTATAAATAGCAAAACGTACAGAATTTATAACTAATTAATTGTAACTACTAATAATATCTAAAACTCCCCCTCACGATGAAGAGTGAATATGGCAAAACTTTTGTGAACATATCAGCCATCTTGGACATCATTGGAGACTGCATAGAATGTGGCAAAGCTTTTGTGAACATATCAAAAAGTTGAAACTGAGTACGAATAAGCATAAGGCGGACTGTATTATCAATAATTTTCTTACGAACAAAGTGACAGTCAATTTCTCTGTGTTTAGTACGCTCATGGAAAGTAGGATTGGACTCAAATAAATGTTAGTTGCAAAGTTAAACCTTGAGACAAGCTTTTGGCGCAACAAACGCGTGAACACGATACGGATAAATAACGGTTAACAAAAAATGATTGCAAAATAACAACAGACAGTAAAGACGCAGAGATTTAACGGCAACCAACAGAAAGAAGGCTAGGACAACGGCAACCAAAACCTATCAGTATACCAAGCAACTACCAAGCTGCCAAATTGGGGAAAGAAGTTGTGGAAAATTGCGGCACCTACAAAACAACGACGTTGCTGTTGGAACCTAGTAGACATGGGTTGTGTTACAGGGAAAAAAATTTGGGGTCACTAGTATGTATTAATTTGGGGGAAATTTTTTTTTTTTAACGTTCGAATCGAAAGCTTTTCCATCTGTTGAAACCCAATTGATGTGGGGAAAAATTTTTGGAAAAGTTTCTGCCCATACTAGAAACTTGTGACTGCTAAAAGTTTTTCACATTACAATGCAGGTTCTTAATCTATTTGATAATTTCTTGGAGGCAAAGTTGATACTTGAATTACCGATTATCTTTCCAGAAATCTTTGTAGTTATTGACTGGAGAAATAAAGAGTTTGAATTTTGCACTTGTATGTCGTAAGTGTATTGACTGCTGCAAATTTTTAGATTGGCCGGAGAGATCATACTTATAGAGAAGAAGGTGGTGACACATAGAAGAGGGGAGGATTAGGATTTTTTTTTCTAAGGTTACTTTAGGTATTTTACAAATTTTGCATTTAACACCGTTAATGTTAGGATTTCTTGTTTGAGTGACTTTTTTGTTTAGTATTTTTTTTTTTAAAGTTTTTAATTATTATGTTTTAGCACAAACATTTTTATAAGTTTTTCAAAAAGGTCTAAATTACTATTGACTTCGTCAGTCAACCTGTAGCTTGGCGGTAAGAGGGACCAAAACTGTGAAAAAATGATAGTTTAGGGACTAAAAGTGCTAGTTTCAATAGAAGATAGGCTAAAAGTTAACGAGAGTATAAATATGGGACCAAAACTATAATTTTCCCTTTTTACAATTGTTACTTCTTTTAAAACAACTTTTAAATAGGAATATGAAGAGGGAGAAAATACAATTCACTACCTGTATTTCCAGTACAAATTATATCATTTAAAATGGCTTACTTGACCGGCCCGGGGCTAAGTTCAAAGAAAAGCTTAAATGACTTACTTATTACACCTTATATCATCAACATTTTTTAAAAAAATAGCGCCTATACCTCTTTACATAATAGTTCTAATGGCCGGAAGGCCCAGAACCCTTTATACTAAAAAAAAACACAGAATTACCGCCTTGTATTTCTAAATTAAATTGTTATTTTAATATTAAAAAAACAGAAATAATAAAATTTAATCTTAAAATGTGTAAAATATCAAAATTAATCTATTGTATTTGGTCAATAAGGATGTGTGTTTTAAATATAGATCTATTAGAGAAAAGCAACAAATGGAACGGCAATAGTTGACTTTGGTAGTAATTAATCTGCAATTCCTACAGTAATTAATCTTGCACCTCCATCTTTTACACAATGCTTCAAGCCTTACTCAACAGCTTCTCCATTAATGGCGGCAACTCTACAGCCATTAACGATCAACAACTCCTAAATCAGGGAAAATTAATGCCACCTTTGCCCCTGCTGGGAAATCTTCTGTCTCTTCATTTCGAGCTTCATAGCAAACCTCTTCAAATCCTTCGGCTAGGTAAAAAAGTAGCGGTCGTGATCACTTCCCCTGTGCTGGCTAAGGAGGTTCTCAAGGATCAAGACTCAATTTATGCCTACCAGCGGCACAGACATTGTTGCCAGTCCAAACGGTCCAGAGTGAAGGATGTTAAGAAAGGTCTGCCCCAGGGAAATGCTCTGTAACTCCACTCTAGACTCTGTTTACGCCCTGAGGCGACACGCGATTCGATTCTTGTACACCAAAGCCGGGAAGCCTGTAAATGTAGGTGAGCTGATGTTTTCAACTATTCTTAACGTGATTACTAATATGCGATCTGGTGGCACGGTTAAAGAATCAGACGAAAGACCCCCCCCCCCCCCCCCCCCCCTCCCTTGGTTGAGAAGAATTCAGGGATGTTGTCGGTGGACTGATTGAATGCTTGGGGACGCCAAACATTACATATTATTACTCTTTTATGGCGAGATTTGACCTTCAAGGAATTAGGAGAAAAAAACCCAGATTCTAGCAGTGAAATTGGATAAAATCTTCGAGAGGTTGATAGATTAATGATTAATGAAGGAATCAGCTCCTAAAGAACAGAGTCCTGGAGTTCTTGTTGATAAAGCTAAAAGATGATGATTTAACGAGGACTCAGGTGAAGGGATCACTCATGGATATGGTTGCTGGGGGGACCAAAACGACGTTGAATTCGCATTGGCGGAGATGATGAACAAACCCGAAGTTCTGGGAAAAGTTCAGGAACTACAGGGAAAAAGGCATTGGAAAAACAGAGGCATAGAAGCTGAAGAAGTTTAATGACTTGAATTTCAAAACCCTAAGTCTACTACTCCATATGTTTCATCAGAAGTGTTAAGGGACTAAACTAGCTATTTTGTATTTTGACCTCCGATAACCTACAAAACCGACTACAATGGGACTAAAAGTCCAACGAGACAAACCAAAAGTGTAACAATGGTGACCCAAAATGTGATTTTCCCTTTTCTCAAGCTATAATTGGAATCATATACTTTATATAACAATAATGCAAGTGTGGAGTCATAATTTTCGAAGAACAAGAAGGGGAGTAATGATTTGATAGTTTTGTTCCTCCACTTGGTGGTCAACCATTGTTCCATATATCTGAAACAAAGGGTGGAGGACTGCATGTCCAAAATGGTGAGAAATCATTGATTCTTGGATGACATAGACACCATTGTTCCGTAGCTTAAGCCATCCACTCTTGGATTCTCCATTTCAAACTCCTGAACCCTCTCCAATTTCAGATCTGACTCTTTTCTCACCAAATCTTCCAATTCCTCCTTCGATGGTGCATAATAGTGAACATCGTACGAATCAAAATTTTCTTCCTCAACTAGTCCCTGACGTAAGAAATTAATTAATTAATTAATACTTATATATGATACTTGGAATCGCTTTAATTAGAAACGTAACTTTTTTAATGAAGTAACCTCATGGACAAAAGCCGCAAATGTGCGGGACAAAATTTCCGATAAGAATGAATTGGCTGGATAAAGATAATCTGGATCAATCCTTCCCGGGACAAAATCCACCCCACTCACAAGCTCCTTAGATCTTGAACAGAGGAACAATGAAAAATCTTGCCGGAATTGTTTTGCGTAGGCTTCTCCAACCTCTAGAGGGCTCTGTTTAGTTCTATAAATGCTTCCTTTGTTGATTGGTTTCCCATTCACGTCACAAATTCCTCCAGATCTCGTAGCAACAGTCGCGAATCTGTTACTGTTCACAACAAAAACACCCCCATAAGTAATCAATTCCATATCAATCTTATAATTAAAAAATACTTTCGTTATTCATTTTATTTTTTCTTTTTCCTGAAGGAATCTGAAATACCTTATTCCCCAGAGGATAAAGACAAAGTTGCCAACACCCCTTTTTAAGTTATAATTAACAAAGTTGTCTGGCCTCCAACTTATATGCCCTGTAAGCTCTGGGTGAAATATACTAGAGATGCTTAGTTAAAAATCCCTCTTTAAATCACCAAAATAAATGAACAAATCACTTGAACCAAGATGGTTTAATAGTATTGTTATGTATATGTAAATAACACATCAATTACCATAAGGGTCCGTTTGTTTCCCATGGAATTAGAATTGAAATGGAATTGGATTTTATAGAATTGAAATGTAAAATTGAAATTGTAAATCCATTTCAATTTCATTGTTTGGTAAAAATATAGAATTGGTTAGAAATTGAATTGTGATTCCAATTCTTTTGTTTGAATACTCAAAATTATATAGAATTAGAATTCATTTGTAATATGAAAAATAACCATATTTCATGGCCATCCAACTCCATGAAAGCCACCTCCTTTGAACTCACTCATCCATCTATTCCAATTTCCATTTTATTTCAACCTTCCCAATTTTAGCTTTTCTTCACACCCTCTTTTACAATCTCCCAATTCTACTACTAGTTACAGAGAAAAAGAAACAAAAAGTTGAAGATCTTGATGAGTGGGATGTCCTCCATGAGGATGGATTTCTTGAAATCCATCATGAACATGATGATGATGAAGGAAGTTCTTCTTCAGAGAATGTTTTCAAGAACTAATCCACTTGCCCATATCCAAAACAATCTTCTTTCAAAGTTTTACCTTTCCCAATTCAATTGGAGCCAGGGCAAGATCAATCCATATTCTCCTGTAACAGCTGAAACAGAGGCGTAGAAGAGTCCGACGTTCAGAAACTCCCTTATACGCAGTGATGAAAGAAGCGTTGAGGCTACACGATCCCGAAAGGCGCTCGCGTTTCCGTGAACGTCTGGGTGGTTCACAGGAACCCTTCTGTGTGGGAGAATGCGTCGGAGTTTTGGCCTGAGAGATTCGCAGGAGACAATTCGGATTACAGCGGGAAGGATTTCAGGTATTTGCCGTTCGGGTCGGGGAGGAGAAGCTGTGCGGGGATAGCAATGGGGGAGAGGATGTTCGTGTTTTCAGTTGCTTCTTCGGTTCATTCCTTTGATTGGGAAGTGGGTGGAGAAAGATTGGATACGAAAGAGAAGTTTGGGGTTGTTTTGAAGAAGAAAAAGGATTTGATTTACTGAGCAAAAGGAGAAGTTGGGATGTGCGAGTTGCACAGTAAACTGAGAGCAAAGTTGGAACATAACGCCTAAGGCAATGGCTGAGAAATCATGCGATAGCCTGTGCGAGTGCACAAGGCATCGCATGACTTCCATTAGTCAAGTCAAAGGCGAAATCCAGCAGACTTACTACGTGCGAGTTGCACAAGGCCTCGCACGATCGATGTCCAGTGAACTCCAGTGAGTTTCCTTCATTCTTGAATGGTTGCACCTCTTCACGAAAAGTAAGATTTCGAAATTAATTCTTATCCGAATTGAGTCTCATTTTTTCCTACCTCTTCGTAAGAGCTGTGGCTATTGAATAACGCCTTTTGGAGGTCTATAAATAAGACTCCTTTGGACAGATTTTCAGAAAATGAAATCACTCTCATTTTACAAGCATTTCTTACTTCTTTTTTTTTTCTCTTGTTTTTGGTTTTGTTTAAGTCAGTGCAGGCAAATCTATTGCACACCAAATGAGACTAATAAAGCCTAAAGGAAAGCACCTAGCACGATTTGAAGTAGCATTTCTTTTTGTACTACTTTTGTAACAAACTAGTTTTTGGTACTTGAAGAATTAAGTCATCGTTCTTGTTGTTGTTAGTCATTGTTGTTATTTCAGGAAATATCTAACATTTCTTTCCAACTATTCTTAAATTATTAAAATAATAATAATTTATGCTATATCTATCTACTTTGACAAGCTGAATAAACTATTTTATTCATGGCCGGCTTTAAAAAAAGGGGGGGAAAATTATTAATTTGAAGATGGTAATTAGATGATTAAGTTTTGAGTAATTAGTCACTGCATTTTACAACAGATATTATTAATTTGAACATAAATGTAAATATATGATTAAATCAAAATTTAGTGTCACAGAAATGTAAATATATGATTAAATCAAAATTTAGTGTCAAGGCTATTAATTTTGAGGTCGAAATACGAATATGATATGTAAATGAAAAAATAACTATTAGATCCAATCATTTATAATCAGTACTAATTGTGTGTAGGAAATAGGAATATACGACTCATTGACTAAATGGGGATAGGGAATTGGGAATATTCCAAACTTCGTGGTTCCCATAGAAGACTTTGATTTGTGCTGGGGACCAAGTCGCAACACTTGCAGATTCGAGATACAAAAGTTTGAGTCATTCTCGTACGGTCTCATATGTAATAAGGTCTCATCCTTATTAGGTTTTAAGGAAGATTTTAAAAAATAGATTTTTGAAATAGGTTTGAAAAACATGCAAACGAATGAACAAGAGTTTAAAATTGATTTTTAAAAATGATAATAGCTTTATTCTTATGATATTTGTGGGACTCAGCAAAGGGAGATTTCTTCATTTCAAATTTGAGTGGCAAAGCGTGGTGAACCTTTTTATTCGTCTAAATTTTGCGTGGCAGATGTTTTTCCGGGCCAAATGTGAAAAAATTATTTTGAAACCCAGTCTTAGGAAATAATTTTTAGGTTGGTGCCAAACAAGGTTTGAATTTTGAAATCCAAAAATACCCAAAACTAACCCACAAAACCTGGTAACGAACATGCCCTTAACTCTTAAAATTAATACGTGTATTTTCTTTAATTTGTGAGATTTTTTTCTACATGCAGCGTTACACTTACGAAAGAAAAAAAAAATAAACGATAGCTAAACCCTTAAAATTGGTGTTTCCACTACAAACGATGAAACATGGAATATATCAATGCTTCACCGCGACACATCAGATGTTAATTACAAGCGATAGTTCAACTATTAAAATGGATACTTTATTTTTCACTACAAGCCATGAGATATCGGAGGTTATACGTGATATGCGATACAAAAGAGGCTGTATGCGTTACAAATACTTTCATAACATACATGTAATAATTTTTATTTAACTATACAAATTAAGAAAATTAATGAAATTACAAAAATATAACTTTATGTTGTGTTAACTAAATTATATATATTTATATAATTTAGTTTTAAACTATGAGTAGTTTTTTGAAAATATTTTGTAGGTATGATTCCTTCTTGTATTACACTTATATCTGCACCACTATCTATTAATGCAGTTAATTCAATTTGAAAACTATTATCTATTAAAAGTACAATTTTTGTATACCACCTTTGAGTAGTAATAATATCTAAAGAACTTAAAAATTGATCTTCACCATCTGGTGGTTTTTCTTCCTGAAAAGTAATTATTTCTTTTCCTTTTCCCATTAATTCTAATTTAGAAATCCTTTCTTCAAATCCAATGTTTTCCGTTTTAAGAAATTGTATTTCTTTTTGAAGAATTCTGACTTCATTATTCAAATCATTTATTGAAGTATTTGATGTTAAACTATTACTTCTTTCTTTCATTAATTTTTGAACCTCTGACATAGAGTATGGTTCACTACAAATTTTATTTTCAAAATCATTATTATTATTTGTACTGGTTGAAGGAAGATTTTGAATATCGTCAATTATTTTCTATCTTAATTATGAATTTTTTATATGTTTTAAAAATTCTAGCAAACTATTATTTGTTAAAACATTTATATCCATATCTTTAAATTGAGACATAATTTTATAAAATTCTTCATTTTCAGAATTATCGTTCATTTGTTTTAAACAAGAACCTTTGATGCTACAAGCACAATCTGATTTTGATTCATTTGATAAATCATTTTCTGAAAAATTTATTTCATATTCATTATCTGATTCAGATAAATCAGAACTAGAACTTGTTTCTAATAATATTTTGGATATTTTATCTTTTATATCATCATCTATATCTAAAGAACTTATCTTCTTTTTTAATTTGCATTTATTTGCATTATGACCTATTTTTCCACATTTAAAACATTTAATGTTTTTCTTATCTTTTTTCCTAGCAATTCTAGCATTTTTCCTTTCTAATTTATTTTCTCTTTTTCTTTTAGAATATTTTTTCTTTCTGAAAATTTTTTCAGGCTTATCCTTTTTAAAAGGTTTTTTATTTGGAAATGGAATTTCCATTCCAAATTGACTACATAAATGTCCTAATTGACTTCTTTATGTTAATCTTTGACTCTTAATTTGTTGACTTAATTTTATTTTATTACATAATGATAAACCTTCTTGCACACAAGTTGCAATTAATCTACCATATGTATATTCATTATAAGGGATAGTAATTCTATCCTTTCTTAAGGCTTTTCTTACCCTCTCAGCAAATAAACTGGGAAGATTATCTATAAATTTTGACTTCCAGTGACTGCTATTACTTTCAGGTAATTCCATGACTCTATTAAGGAATGCATCCTTATACCATCTGAATTCAGAAAGTGTTTTACAGCGAAGATTTTGAAGTAAAGTACGGATATTTTCACTATTATCTGAAATTCTACCCGTAAAATGTTCAAGAATATTAACTATTAGTGTACATACATCATTTTCAACCAATTGGTCTCCTTCCTGCTTAATAGTTTTATAAACTTCTTCTTTATTTATTGGAGATAAATAATTATCCCACCAGCCTTTTAATTGACCAGTAAAACCTGCAACTATCATTTTTGCAATATTACTGTCTGTATTGCCATTACTTTTTACAGATAGTACTATACATTAACATTCTATGGACAAGATTATAAATCTGTTTTTTTGTATAACCATCTATATTCCATTCATAAATATTTTTACTACTATAGCTATTATTTTGAATATATTCTTGTTCTTCATGAAGAATATCCATCGGAGATGGTCTATTAGAATAATTTATTCTTTGAGTTGGCCTATCAGCAAACTGAGTTTTATTATACATATCTCCTATCTTGTTGATTTCATCTTTTATTATCTTTTTATATTCTGGATTATTTGCAATTTCACTAGAAAATTCTTCTTCTAGTGTGCTTATATTTAATCTTTTAAATTTTTTATTGATTAATTCTTCTAATTCAGAAGGAATAGTTTTGAACTTAAAATTCTTTATTTCAGGGGGAGGCTGAAGACTTGGGGCAGCTATTATCCCTTTATTTTCACTAGGAACATTACTAGTACTAGCTCCTGAGTCTTTTTCTATTAGTTTGTCTAACCTATCATGTAGAGAAATTATTTGTTCTCCTAAGACAATTAAATAAACATTTGTATAATTTTGTTGTTCAATTATCTTATTTATATTTTTTTACTGTATTGTTAAAGTATCTTCTTCAAATAATTTTGAAAAAGCAGTAAAATTCATAGAAATTTTATCTTTTACTATTGTAAAAGATCCTTGAGGAGGAAATTAGCTTTTTAAAATATTACCATTAGGTAATCTATACTCTCTTTCAATTACAGAGATACATGGTTCAATATAATTATGAACAAACCATGGAACAAAAGGAAATAAAATATTCTTTCCTTCTAAGAATTTATAAAATTCATCTTGCAAATTATTTCTCTCATGAAGAGAGAAGGACTAGAAAAACCACTTTCTAAATAGTTCCCATATGGGTAATAAGAATTCATTTCTTATTTTTTCCCTAGCTTTAGAACCTTTTCTAAAATCTATTTTTGTTGTACTATTCATATTGAAAAATTCATTTCTGATTCGGTTATTTCTGGTTCTTTTCTATCCGAAATATAATGAACAATATTATTCCTTCTTTTATATAATAAATCAACATGAGGATTTTTCTCCTCACTAACAGGAATATGATCATCAGAAAAATTTCTAGGAGGAATATAATCAGCTATAATTTCTAGCAGCATGATATGAAGTAGAAGGATTATGACGGTTTATTACATCACGTAATAATTCATCAAATATTAAAGCATTGTGATGGGCTATTCCATCACTTAAAATACTGGAATTTAAATGACTATTATTTAAAGCAGTATGAAAAGAATTTAAAGAACTTTGGCAATTATTCTCACCACTTGAATTTAAAGAATGTAAAGACAAGTTAGGATGATGTTTAGACACATCACCAATGTTAGAAACAGAATGTCTATGAGACATTGGAATATTATCATTAAAAGGAGAAATAAATGATCTTACAGAGGAAGATCTGGTTATTCCCTGAGTATTACTCATTTGAACATAAACATCTCCATCAGGAGTCTGTATTACATTCGAAATATTATGTTCATTTCTAGGTTCACTATGAGCAACCTTTGTCATTTTCCAGTGCTGAGGGATTGGAATTTCATCCCATCTAATTGTTCTTTTAGTAGTAATATTTGATTTATCAAAATTTGATTCTATAAGAATTTCATTCAATTTCTTTTCATATTCTTCCACTTTATAACATGGATTTAAAGTATATAACGGTTTATAATAAATTCGATAACATATACACATAATTTCTGTGCCTGATTCATAATCATATCCTTCAGTTTTAATATTTAAAGTCAAAGCTGGACCATGGGCCAAACTGGATTGTATAACACCAATTATGGATTTTCTCCAAACTTTATTTCTAGCATCCCTTAAAGTTGCTATAAAACTTTCTGGTAAATTATCCAGAAAGTTTAGTTAACTAAATTATATATATATATAATTTAGTTAACATATATATATATATATATATCTATATATATAACTACAAGATATTGAAAATATGAATTAAGAATATTTGTCCATTAATGGCTGCAACTCTACCGCCATTAACGATCAACTACTTAATCCTCTGCTATTTTCTTACGCCATTGGCGGGCTTGCCTTAGCATGGCTTTTTCTTCTGGATTTGAGAACTGTACTCCTGTTGGAAAGTTATTAAACGCGTCTACTTTGAATTATGCAATTGTTGATGATAAGCTGCCTGTGGGAGAGGATTCAAATTCAGCTAATATTAATGTTAAGACCACCACCCCACCTGTGGAGGTCTCAGTGTCTCCTGAAATCCAAGGAGGTTCACATTTTGCTGCTGTTAAAACTTCAACTGTGACACAGGTTTGTTATGGTGCTGGCACCTTATCTCTGGGGTCACAGATAAAAGGAAATGCAGGTCTAGGGAAATTCTTACTGTGAGATGCCCCACTGATTCAACAGGTTTTGAAAATGTCAACAAATCTGCTGAAAATGTCCTATTTAAGTCCAGAAATTCTTTGATTCCTTTGCCAGCTGAGGCTTTGGTTAATTGGTTGTCATCTCCTCTTAGTAACGAAGGCAAGGTTCAGAAAGGAGATTCCTCAGACTCATCAAGGACCATAGAGTTGGCCCCAATCTGTACTCCATCTTTATCTTCGTCATTCTGCCAATTGTCTTCTGATTTATTGAGTGATAGCTGCGACAAAAATGGTCATGGCGATTCTGATGCCATGGCAAGTACTGGAAAAAGTAGGATTGCTTTACTATCTCCAAGGCGAGTTTCCACTTTTCAAGGGCTCCTGGAATTCTCATCTGAAAAAAATGATGTAGATTTCTCTTTCACTGCCCAAGCCAAGTCTAATTGTGGGACGGTTTGCTTGCCCGAAGAAGGTAGCTATAGTTTGATAGGGAACAATGATTCTGTTTCCATTGATAATTTAAGTTGCAGCAATGTTGTTCAGACACCAAGCTCAAATACAAGCTCAGAGAGTCGTGTTTGCCTTTCCTGGATATATGCGCATAGAAATCAATTCAGTCCTGATCAAGGTAATGTGGAACCAGGTTTTCAGATGGCAAGCTTATCACCAAAAGCTCAAATGTCAATGTGGGATCGTCCTGTTTTGGGTCCTCAGTTTGCTAACTTAGCTTCACCTTCCCATTCGACTGATGCCATAAAACTAGAGAGGAAATTGGATGGTTGTTCTTCTTGGAATTCTGATTCCACATTGGAGAACATTTCATTATCTCAGATGAGGATATCATGGAGGGAAGGCTTATCAAGTCAGACCTTTGATATGGATGAATTTGATTGCGGCAGATGTGTGTCCGATGAAGAAAACAATGATGAAAGATCAGGTGAACTCCAGCACAAATCACTGCACGCTTTTGGAATAGAAAACGATGGAAGTCTTTGGTCTCCAGAGTTCAGGAACCAGAAATTCTTAGGAAAGAGAAAGCAATTTTGTCTCCTGCTGCTCTAATATTTGTGCAGAGTCCATAAGCACAGATGCAAGTGGCCTGTGGCTTCTAGAGATTCAGATTAGACTCTTGAGCTTGACTACAAAAACCATTTGTTTCAAGTGTAACATGTCCTCTCATTATTCTTTTCTAGTTTATATGCAGCTGCAGTTTCTTTGGCAAAGATAATGATGTAATTCAGAGTCTGGCACTCTTGTCTTTGTTGAACAAGATACTTTAAATAAGATGCAAAATTCTACCTATTCCACATGAGTCTCCATATGGCTTATTTGAAGCAAAGCATTTGTACTGTCAAGTTTTACATTTGTTAATGAGCAATGTTCCCTTTCTTGGTTGAATTTTTGTCTTCATCAAGCTGTACTTACGTTGCTTTGAGCCAGAAGACTGAGTATTTGTTGATTGAGTTGGCGGTAGATATTTTATTGGGAAGTAGTTCTTTTAATTTCCTCGTATGTTATTTTCCATACTTGATATGTGCATGAAAACAGAACTGTTTGGTGGGGTAGGATTTTTCACCTCCACTTCTCAAATTTTATTTAATGACTATGACTGTGCTGGGAATTCTGCTTCATAGATATTTGGTTAAAATTGATATATGAAGTGAATGCACTTGAGGGCATTTTGTTGTCAATCAGTGGCTAGTTCATGGTCTTTGAAGACAAACTGTTCAGGAGTGAGGAACCATTTTGGGCCAAAACTAGTAATGTGAAAGGGATCTTGTCATGTGAAGCCAATGAGCATCATTTAAGAATTTTGGACCTTAGTTCTAGTTTGGGTCCTGAACACTGCTGGAGAATATTTTTCTAAGTGCTATATTAGATGAAGGATATTTTCACAGTAATGCGCTTCTAATTTTGATAAGTGTGTCAGATACTTCATCCCCCTACTTGTGTACGTAGGCTTGGAGGTTGATACTGGATGACTGTCTTAGCTCTGTTTGAAGTTATAGTTATAAGCTGTTCTCATTGTGCACAAGTTGATTTTGTAATTTTAAGTTTTTAAACAATTCAACAGCCTCCTTTCTTTTGTTTCCTTTGCTGGCATCTTGAAATGATCAGCCGAGTAAATCAAATACTTAGCTGCATTTATCGATTCCAACTGTGAGATTTTCTATGTATTTTTTAGTCAAACTGACTCTATTTATAGTTTCTATCATTCATTTCTTTCTTTGCAAATGAAGTTGGTGATTCATTGCAAGACTAAAGCTTTGTGCCTTTCCTACTGTGCTAGTGCTTTCCATTCTCAGCAATATTATGGTCCTTAGTTGGTGCGTTCTGTGTTATATATATATATATATATATAAGAAATGCTTAATTATATATATATATATATAATTAATTCACTAAGTATTATGTAGAAATTTGTAAAACACTACATAGATAAAGCAACATTTATACAATAAAATTATTGCAGTGGAATGGACACGTTATTCCCAATTTACTTCACATGGCTTTGGGGTCCATACATATGACAGCACAAAATGAACAATGACCATTCATCAACAACCAAATTCTACATCTGTGTTGACTACTGTTTCCTGCCAATCTATTCTTTTCTTTCTTGCAGCTCTCTGTTTATCATTTTCCACTCACTCAGATCTCCAAAATACTTGTCCGTTTATGATCAATTTCTTGCTTCATTCCTGAAGATGGCTGATGCTGCGATTGGCGTGGTTACTGAGGCTTTGTTGACGAAGGTGGCTTCACTTGTTGCTGAGGAGATCAATCTTGCATGGGGTGTGGAGAAAGAACTCAAAAAGCTTGCTAAGAAGCTTGAGGAGATTCAAGGTTTGCTGTCTGACGCCCAAAGCAAGCAAATAATTAAAGATGTGAAACGTTGGCTGAAAGATCTCCAGTCAATTGCCCTTGATGCTCAGATTGTCTTGGATGAGTTCAGCTACCAAGTTCTTCACCAAAAGATAGAGTGCCGAAAGAGGGACAAGGTATGCTCAAATCCTGTTTTTATTCGTCCTAAAATGGCTCATAAGATCAAGAATGTTTTGTCATCCTTGGATCAGCTTTATGCTGAATCAGATAAAATTGGCCTTAAGAAGCCAAGGGAGTTGATAAACTCACTTCCTTCTAATCTCAAAGAAATAAGGTCAACAGTGCCTTATGTGGAGGATTCAAAAATTGTGGGAAGAGATGATGATGTTTCAGAGGTTATAAAATTGTTAACTGCCTCAGACTCAGAGTACAGGGAAGACTTACCGGTCATAACCATATTGGGTATGGGCGGCGGTCAGGGGAAGACAACCGTGGCTCAACTTGTGTTCAAGAGTGACGCAGTTAAAAGTTTTTTTGATAAGACCGTGTGGGTTTGTGTCTCAGATGATTTTAGTGTTAAGAGACTGTTAGCTGAAATGCATTCTTCCACTGAAACCAACTACCAATCAGCTACTAAGGTAGACTTGGTAAATAAACTGAAGGACGAGTTGATGGGTAAAAAATACTTGCTAGTGCTGGATGATGTTTGGAATGAGAATGGACGTGAATGGGAAGACATGAGGACTTGTCTGCTAGAAATTGAGGGTTCTAAAGGGAGCAAGATTTTGGCCACTACGCGTGGTGAGAAAGGTGCTTCAGCTATGCGAACATCGAGGTACCATCGGCTTGGTACACTTTCAGAAGAACAAAGTTGGGAATTGTTTACAAAATGTGCATTTGCTGAGGGGGAAGCAACACGGACGCCGCAATTGGTGGATATCGGCAGAAGGATATTAAAAAGGTGTGGAGGCGTACCTTTAGCCATCAAGATAATAGGAGGCTTACTGTACTCGTATAAGAACTCGGAATCAGATTGGTCAATGATTGAAAGGAATGAGATGTGGAATGCATTTGATGAAGGAGTTAGAGTTCTTTCTGTCATCAAGTTAAGTTATGACCATTTGTCTTCATTGCCACTGAAACAATGTTTTGCATACTGTGCAATTTTTGAGAAGGACACTGTCATGGAGGGTGTGAAACACTCCCATCACTTGGGGACTTACCTTTTCTTGAGGTTTTAAAGATGTGGGGGTTAAGCAATGTGAAGTGCATAGGAAAAGAATTCTATGGTTCGAAAGTTACTCTGTTTCCAGCACTGAAGAGACTTGAGATTGGGGGTATGTGGAGTCTGGTGGAATGGTCAGATGCAATAGGAATTACTCCGACAATGCAAGTCCAAGTATTCCCGTCTCTAGAGGGCTTGAGAGTGAGATGTCCCCTAAAAAGGTTGAAATTGGTTCAGATGCCCAATATTACTTTCCGTCGCTACGTTCTCTATCTATCAAAGGTTGTGAAAAGTTGAGGAGACCACTTTGCAGCCTCATCCCAAGTTGTGCGCCACTTGAGAGATTGAGTATCTGGTGCAACCCTGGATCATGGCCTAAGGATCTGCAACACCTAACCAGCCTGAGGGATTTAACTCTTGGATCATCAAGGGGTCCTGAATATGTTGAAGTTGATTGTTTTCCTTGGCCCTGTCATTCTTCCGTCTCTCTTACGTCTCTCGAGTTACGCGGAATCGGTTTGCCAAAAGTCACGTCCATTCCTCATGAAATTCAGCAAGTGGCTACTTTGAGGAGGTTAGAGATA
Source organism: Leptodermis oblonga (assembly GCA_016801395.1). Lineage (NCBI taxonomy): Eukaryota > Viridiplantae > Streptophyta > Magnoliopsida > Gentianales > Rubiaceae > Leptodermis > Leptodermis oblonga. The sequence continues at coordinate 2,467,125 of CM028754.1, forward strand.
CATCACTTTGATGGATTAGAAGATCTTCCAGAGTGGCTGGGTGATTTAGAACGTCTTGAAGAGTTGCGCCTTTCGTACTGCAAAAACCTCAAGCAGCTACCTTCTGTGGAAGCAATGCAACGCCTTTCCAACTTGAAGATGCTTGAGATTGCTGGATGTCCTATACTGAAAGAGAGATGTAGGAAAGAAATTAGTGGCTCAGAGTGGCCCAAAATTGCCCATATTCCCGAGGTACGGATCGATCCAAGGTTGTGAAAAGTTTGATGGATGACAGCTGGATGCAGCTCTTGTGATGAAATTTGAATCCAATTTTTAATGTGAGTACAATTTAACATTAAATATTTCGATTAGTACCACATGTTAATTTATTGTGCATTTGTATTCCCTTATTGTATTTGTATTCCGATTCTCTCATCTCAACTCTATTAATTTATTTGTATTTGTATTCCCTTATTGATCGACTTACAATTCTCAAGCCTCAAAGTGGCTTACTGATTTCCCACCCAATTTGTGAGTATCCAACTATCTATTCCAATTACTTTATAATCCTTAGAAAAAAAAAAAAGTATTATGAAATTATTTTTAGGATTAAATTTTGCATATATTTATTTTTTTTAATTAAGGGTTGACTTTTTCTTAATGTAGGGGATATTTATTTTATTTTTTGGAATTCAATTTTAAAAACAGTGAAATTATCTTAAATTAGTTGATATCTTTTAATGTGAGTACGAATTTTAACATTAATTATTTATGTATTAATTGTGACTGGACTCTATCTGTTAACTTAATTTATTTGTTGCAGACTTTTTTGGATTCCCTTTAGACTTTCTATAAGAGAGATGCAAGCCTCAGAGAAGCTTCCATCCCTAGGCCTTAATTACCACCTGACAGTTGTGTTGTAAAGAGTTGCTTGAAACCAAATGAGATATTACAGTTTGATTCAGAAATCAAGTAGAGACATATTTCCTTTTATTTCTTTGTGGGCATTGATTTTACGAATGAACAAATTGATCAATCTGCATCCCTTATTCTCCAGAAGCCAAAAAACATCAAGAAAATGGAAAAAATGAATGATTAAGCTTGTGGGTTTTTCGACATAGAAATTAGAGAAAGAAAGATAGAAACTTTGGAAGTGCTATACTCACGGCAACGTTGAAAAGGACGACAACAAAACCAGTGAAAATACCAACGAGGCAAGCAGAGATAATAGCTTTGTTCTCTGGAGAAACAATCATACCATCAACATCATCATCTTCTTCTCCTTCCTCCTCATCTTTATCATCATTGTTGTTGTTTGTGCTGCTGAAACCAATCCTGAATTTTCTGATTTGGCGCAGCCCCAAGTTACTATTAATAACAGGAGCTGGACTAGCATTCATACTAGTTCCGAGTACCAATACAAATTCTGAAAACAAGGTATTGGTATTAACATTAGCAATGGCATATCTTTCAGTGAAAGGAGTAGAACCATGAATGTCAGGCAAGAACAGCTTATTACCACAAAAGTTAGAACAGCAACCCATAAAAATCAAACAAAATTTACAGAAAGGTCCCTTTGTGATGATTTTAGTGTTGCTTATACAATATGGATATAATAGGGTTGAATTACAAACTGAGAATGGTAGGAAGGAAGAAAACAGAGAGATATCCGAATGAATCCCATAATCACAGCTTCAGTTGTTGTTGGATAAACAGCAGGACCCACCAACTAGGCCACCATAGGCCATAAGGTTTCTAGAAAAAGAAAACCTTGCCAAAACCCAAAGGGCAAATAACAATGGGAGGTTAGTTTTGACGAGTTTTGGTTTTGACATTAATTTTTAAATATGAGAAATGTATTGAAAATATAAATTGTGTAGTTGAAAAGTAGAGATGTATATAGGAAATGCTAAAAAATTAATATAATATTCAAAACTTCAAAAAATATATATATATGGTAACGAACAGGGTCACCCAACTCTTCAAATGATTTATTTTTTGTCATTTAACTTCTTCTTCTTTTTCTTTTTTTTTTTTTCTCATTTTACCCTTGAACTTTTAAATGTGCACTACCCATTTTGTTAATTTTGGTGGAATGAAATACAGTTAACCCTAAGCTAATTATTATATACCTAATTTCGCCTAAATCAAATTTTACATTTACTTCTGCAGTCTTTTCGCTTCCTTTGTGTACCTCCAATTTTAGTTCCTTTCCAATTTCTTTGCTTCCACTAGCTCACATTAATAAGTAAAGAGTTGGTATCCCATCCCCATGAGATAAAAATAACCATGTCCTTCTTTCATCATTTTAACTTCTGCGTATCATGTGTTGTGCATTGTAGATTGCGTCCTCATAAACCAACACCCTCAAACTCGTCAAATTCGATAAAATAATTACACTGGATTTTCAATATGTCCAATAATTGTAAAATCTATGCATGACTGGAAAATAAGACTTATCTTTTTTGTTTTGCTAATCCAATTCATGATATGTATGATTTAGAATGAAATACATCGCAAGTGAAATCTCCCAAGAATGAGAAGGCGCGTTGGTGGAGGTAGAAGAAAAGAAAATGAAGTCAAAGTGGAGATTAACAAAGGATTTGAGATGGCAAAGAGACCGCATAAGTAGACTATTTAAAGAGTTCGGTGGCTTATTAATCATTTCCCTAAACCCAAAAGAGGCTAATAAAAGGCTTGCATTGTTGAAGAATTAGGAAACTAGCTGTGTATGGTAGTTACCTAATCCTGTAGGTATCAAACAAATAATCAGAATCTAGTTTATGGTAACGTAAGGAGTGGTTCCTAATTTGACTTTATGAAACAATGTTAGAATAGGAAACAAGGAGTTGCCTAAATCTGAATCCTAGTTTAATTCTGTTTTCTAGTTAGTTACCTAATCCTAGGAGATTTCAGTTGTTATCTTGTCTATTTAAAGGACAGATAATAAGCTTGTACGGATCATATTTTTGAGTTCTAATACATGAGAAAAGAATTCTTCTCTCTTACCAAATTCTACATGGTATCAGAGCCCTTAGGTTACTGCGCTAAATTACAAACCTGCCATGGTCGGCTCAACCGCAGGTTCCATGGGTACTGAAAGTTCAAGAGGAACAACTTCAGGCCCCGTAACCTTAGAACCAACGGCAAGCAATAAACTTCATCTGATTGAGCATCCTCGTCTGATTGCGTAGAAATCAGATGTAGAGGGGTCAGCTCTTATGGTAAAAAAACCAATAGTAGGAAAACAGGGGAGAAATCGACGTTGGTGTGAACATTGTAAGAAAGCATGGCACACCAAAGAGACTTGCTGGAAACTACATGGAAAGCCTGCAAATCTGAAGAAGAATACAGTTTCATACTCGAAACCAGGGGGAGCCCTTCAAGTTCTGAACCTGATTCTGGAACCACGGCTATCTCCTTCACTCAGGAACAGGTTGCACAACTCCAGAGGCTGTTTCAGACCCAATCTTTAGGCAACCATAGCTCTATTCCTTCAAATTCTTGCTCCTTATCGAAGTCAGGTATAATCCCAATTAGTACAATTGCTTGTACCAAGTCTACTGACTTCTGGATACTACTGGATACTAGATTCAGGAGCCACCGATCACTTGACTGGTCCCTCTAGCTTCTTTCTCTCGTATAGACCTTGTGCAGGAAACAATAAAGTCAAAATTGCAGATGGCTCTTTGGCCACAGTTGCTGGAATAGGACCAGTTTCTATCTCTCCTTTCCTAACCCTCACAGATGTTCTACATGTTCCTACAGTAACATATAACCTGTTGTCCATTAGTAAATTTACTAAAGATCATCACTGTTCTGCAAAATTTTTCTCTTCTAAATGTATCTTTCAGGATCTCACCTCAGGGAAGGTGATTGGGGATGCTAAGCAGGATGGTGGATTATACCTCAAGACCAGAAAAGGTGTTTCAATTCAGTAAAGGTTATAGATGATAAAAGCTTGTTATGGCACTATAGATAAGGACATCCTAGTTTTTAATATTTGAAATTATTGTTTCCTCAATTATCTTCTAACAAAATTTCAGAATTTCAGTGTGAAACTTTTGAGTTAGCAAAGCATCATAGATCTCATTTTTTCCCACAGCCACACAAACCATCGGCCCCCTTCACACTAATTCATAGTGATGTTTGGGGACCTTCAAAGATTTCTACCCTTTCTGGAAAACGATGGTTTATTACATTCATTGATGATCACACTAGGCTTACATGGGTATATTTGTTAAAAGAAAAATCAGAAGTTGCTTTAGTGTTTAAAAATTTCTTTACAATGATTTAAACTCAATTCCAAACCGGGATTCAAATTTTCAGAAGTGACAATGGGAAGGAGTTTTTTAATAATGTCTTAGGTCAGTTCTTTTCTGAAAAAGGCATCGTCCATCAAAGTTCTTGTAGCTACACCCCCCAACAGAATGGAGTGGCTGAAATGAAAAATCGCCATCTCCTAGAAATGGCAAGAGCACTAAGGTTTACGACCAAAGTGCCTCAGTTTTTATGGGGGGAAGCTGTTCTCACGGCAGCTTATCTAATTTCTGCAACACTCCCTCGGCTCCACCTTTTCCTTCCAGGCTATTGTTCTGCTTCTCTTCTCTTGTGGATGGGTTGGGTTTTTGTTCTTTTTGTGTGGGTGTGGGTGTTACTGAACTTTGTTACGTGATTTATATGTAACATTGTTCTTTGACTTTCAGAATTGGCTGAAAATAATTAAAAATATTTATTTGCCTGCATTATAGAATGATTTTGCCAGGTTCATTGAATATGAATTGTAGATTTTTTTAATCCAAATATTCATTTAGGCTCCATATAAATACCAAAACAAACCAAATAGAATTGAAATTCCCAAAATATAGAAAAAGAAGTCGGGAGATTCGTTTTCAACTGAAAACGAATCTCCCGACTTCGTTTTCTTCTTCAAAAAAAAAAAAAAAATTTTGTTAAAAAAAAAATTCCAGTAGAAAACGAATTCTGGGAATTTTTTTTTTAAATTCTGAATTCATTTTCTTACAGAAAATTAAATTTATTTTTAAAAAATTTAAGTGAATTTGTTTTCTTCCTAAAAATTTTTAGAATAAAATTAGTTAAGTAATTCTATGTAAACTAATGTAAAAAATAAGTAAATAATTATTTTGTAATTGAAAACGAGTTCACCAACATCGTTTCTAAGTTTTTATGCTTTTTTAAATATAAATATTATTTAATGTAAAACGAATTATGGTGATTCGAAATTGACACCCGTAATTCATTTTTCAGTTTTAGGGGAACAAAGGCAAGAGATAATTATATAACTGAAAATCTAATTTGAAATTGAATAAAATTTTTAAATAGTTTTTATTTTGTTAAATATTTATGAAAAAACGAATTAAGTGAAATAAAATTTTTATTAAGCTTATTTTTTTAAGAAATAGAAAAAAATAATTTTAGTAGAAAACGAATTCATTGAAATAAAATTATTTTTAAAATAAGTGATATAGTTTTAATTAAATAATACAATCAAGAGAAAACGAATTTAGTGAATTCGTTTTTATGAGAAAACATACGAATTCGTTTTCAACCAAAATTGCTTTTTTGTAAAATTTTTAAAAATAAAATTAGTTAAGTAACTCCATGTAAACTAATGTAAAAAATAAGTAAATAATTATTTTATAATTGAAAACGAGTTCACAAATATCGTTTCTAAGTTTTTTTGTTTTTTAAATATAAATATTTTGTACCTTAGGTTGTGCAACACTCTTGTCTACTTGTATGGGTTAACGAACTGGCACGATAATCTGAGAGGGAAAGAAAAAAAAAAAAAAATGAGCATGCATAGGGAATACTAGTGGAATTAGGCGGCGCTATCGCGCCTGCCTTTGATATATAAAATGGAGAGAATAAAGAAGACAAAGGTAATTAACCACCATTTCAAAATAGTCTTCAATTGCTTCCTCTAAAATTTTATTAAATTAGAAATTAAAATTTCAGTTATATAATTATGTTTTGTCTTTTTTTTCATAACAACTCAAAAATGAATTACGGGGTTTCATTTTGAGAACCCTAAAATTCGTTTTTCATTAAATAATATTTATTTTCTTAAAATGAATAAAAACTTAGAAACATGTTGTTGAACTCATTTTCAATGAAAATAATTATTTAATTATTTTTTAAATTTTTTTTAATATAATTATTTTTATTTATTTTAAAAATAATTTTACTGGAAAAACAGAAAAGGAAAAGATTAATTCAGTTTTTATAAAGGGTGAAATGCACCAAATACCACTTAACTATCGCGTTTTGCAAAAAATACCACTTTCCTTTAAAAACTCAAAATACAAGCACTTTACTTTCAAAACGTGCGCCCAGTACCATTTTCGCCCTAACGGCCGTTAACTCGATGACGGGACGAAAAATCCAGGGGCAAAAACGTCTTTTCACTGTTCATCTTCCCCAATTTTTTTTAAAAACAAAAAACTGAAGAAAACGATTTCTAAGAAATCGTTTTCTTCATAAAACAGAAGAAAAAAAATGGATTTGCAGAGCCTTCTTCTTCTTCTTCTTGTTCTTCTTCCGAGCTCCATACCCATCGAAACCCTTCGCCATGCTTGAATTCTTAGAAAATTTTAGAAAAAAATCGAACAGGGACCTTTGTGCAATTTTGCTAAAGTTGGTCCCAAGAATTAGAAATCGAACCAAAGTGAGTTTTGATCGATTCTAAATCATGGGAAAGGCTCTAAATCTCAGGAACTCAATGGTGTGAAGATTCGGACTTGAAACGATAAAAACGGTGCAAAATTAGAGTTTTTGAGTTTAAACTTGGAACTGTTCGCGGCGGATTTGAGCAGATTTAAGGTTGTTTGGATCGAATTTGTTATGGATTTTGTTCCCTATGATGCAAGGAATGTTTTGCAAAAAGAATCGAACAAAATGCTTGAGAAATGAGAATTTTAGGAAATTTGTGGAGAGGTTTCGATGGGTATGGAGCTCAGAAGAAGAAGAAGAAGAAGAAGGCTCTGCAAATCCACTGTTTTCTTCAGTTTTTTTGTTTTATAAAAAAAAATTGGGGAAGATGAACAGTGAAAAGACATTTTTGCCCCTGGATTTTTTGTCCCGTCATAGAGTTAACGGCCATTAGGGCGAAAATGGTACTGGGCGCACGTTTTGAAAGTAAATTGTTCCTATATATCGACCATCCATTTTGTTTATGAGTTCCAAATAAGATTATTGCTAGATTTTCATTTCTTCTGAGTGTGTCATAAGGTGGTAATAGTCTTAAGGGCATGTTCGATATATCATGTCTTAAAACATGTTTTTTTTTTTAAAATTTTAATGTAAAAAGTAGGTTAAAAATGTAAGAAAAAGCATATTGAACATAACATATATAATAAAAATTTTATTATAAAGTGGACGATGTTTTTTATATTCAACTATATAAGCTTCATTTTGACATTTTGTTTTGTATAATAATGTTTTCCCCTATATATCCATTTACTTTTGATCAAGTCTTTTTTAAATTATTATTGACATTTCTTTCAATTGTGGAGCATCGATGAAAAGCTACTTTTATATACCCACTAGGTTAATTTTATATAAGCCATTTGCTGATTCACCCATGCATATACAACCATCGATATTAATTATTAGAAATTTTAAGAATTTTTATAAAAAAAAGACCATTTCTTTCCAACTATGCTTTATTATAAAATTTAAAAAATGCTATTTTCACTTATTTTATAATTTCTTTATTACTTTATCACTTATTACTTAAACATACTTCTAACCTTATTTCTAATATCTTCATCTTAATCTAAACATTTAAAATTTTATGCTTCAAAAATATTTCTTCATTTATTAAAATTCTAAACAAAATCATACAAGTCCATAACTATACATATTTTCCAAATTTTCTCATTTTTCTACTTTTCCTATTTTTCGTTCAAAAATTCCCAAATTAAACTAATATATCTATTTTCATATATCCTTAAACATAATCTTACACATAAATTAACACCTTAATTCTAAATTAAACATCACAATTTCTAAATTAAAATGCGAAACATTAAGATTTAAACCTTAAGATTTCATAACCAAATTAATTAAGAAAACTCACAATCTTTATAATTATACCTAATTGAGTTTATAGACTAACAATATACTAAAATATAAATTACAAAGGGTAAGTTAGGGCGAGAAACTACGGGGTCTTACATGTGTTGCCAACGGTGGTTGTAGTGGTGGTGGTGCGGTGGCGGCGGCAGAAGAAGACCAAGGGTAGGGATTAAAAAAAGGAGGGCAAATTTGGGTGCTCAGTATATTTTCGTCATTTCATCAAGGTATGAGGTTTGAGCGATAGAAGGGGGGGGGGGGGGGGGGGGAGTAAAGTGTTAGTTGTTAAAACACAGGAGCTACAAGTATAAGGATTATAACACGGGGATAAAATGTGATTTACCCTAATTTTAATATATATTATTTCTAGTCATCGATGTTAATAATGATTGATGAAGATTTGAGACAAAATTAAATCAACTGCACCAAACCAAACAGATAATATTGTTGAATTCATTATCTTCGAATAATACGTACTACCAGCCCTCATTGATCACAATTAAGTAGTTCATTAATTATATCTATATATATATATAATACTCCCTCCGTTCCATTAGAATAGTCCACTTCGTTGTCCTAAAATAGTTCAATAAAATGGACTCTTATAATAGAACGGCTGAAGTTTATGGAATCAAATAAATGGTTGCATTTTACTGTGATCGAGATGATAAGGTCTATCTTGTGGCAAAACCAAAAAAAATCTTTGAGGGGTCTAATATATAAACAAATTTTTTCTTAGAGTAAAGTACATATATAAATATAATATAAATATATATATATATATATATATATATATAAGGAGTTTCATATCATCTTATACTAACTAATTTAGTTAGGGTCAAATAAAAATACTTTATTATTCTTTTCTTTTTCATAAAGGAAATATGAAATACCTTATTCTGCACAGAATAAAGACAAAGTTGGCAACACCCCTTATTTTAGTTTTTCAGTTGTCACTTATATTGAATATATTATATATAACAAAGTTATCTGGCCTCCAACTTATATGACCTGTAAGCTCTAGTTGAAATACTAGAGATGCCTATGTAAAAAATCTCTTTTTTAAATCACCACATATAATAATTAGTGAAAAAAGTTTAGGGATTTGTGATTGATTAACATGAAAATCACTTGAACAAAGATCGTTTAGTAGTATTATTATATACGTAAATGTCACCTCAATCATTGTGAAAATTTTTAAAACTTTTTTACTGTTCAAATTATCAGGTTCCTTCTAATAGAAAAATACTTAATTTTTAAAAGATATGTAAAGGCAGCTGGGGCTACCCTCACAAAATTTGGAAAATGTTTGGGATCGGTGGGCTTTTTACTGGTCATTTCAAAGAGAATCAAAGATCATGGTGGAACTAATCCGACTGCTCTCAGGAGTAAATTTGTGGATTTTGGGGAAATTAGCTAGAAACAGAATGCGTCATGATGGAGCTCACCCGTTTTTTCAGAACATTCTCTGGGAAGTGCAGCCGCTGCTTCTCAGCATTTTGTTGGTTCTAGAGAGGAGGAGGAATATTGGGTAGATAAACATCTGGTTCCTTTTCTAAATTTCCCTAGGCAAATTAAAGTCCTTCTGGTGGCATGGAATCCTCCATTGCAAGGAGTAAAACTAAATATTGATGGCTCAGCTTTGGGTAACCCGGGATACATAGGTGCAGGATTTGTAATCAGACAAGAGGAAGGCTTAGTCATAGCAGGTGGCTCGGTTTTTCTTGGTTATGACACAAATTTTAAGGCAGAATGTTTGTCCCTTCTACATGGTGTACGCGCATGTGTTGCTTTGGGTGAGCGGCAAGTGATCATTGAGTCTGACTCTCTAATTCTTGTACAGATGGTTCAACGCATTTTTAAAATTCCGTGGATATTAGTGGGGACGTTTCGATCCATATGGAATAATATGGAAGACAATTCATGTTTATCCAACATATTTATCGAGAAGCCAATTCCGTCGCGGATGCCCTCGCCAAAAAGGCAAGCAGCAGCAGGGGCTCAGCCCAGTACACCCCAGCCACATTGCCAACTATTATCACAGGTTTAGTTAGATTAGACCGAGCAGTCAAGCTGTAATCTTAGTTTATAACAACATTTGCATTTTGCATCTTGTACACCAGAGTAAGGCTCATCACGTCCTCTCTGGTCAATTTTCACTCTTTACATTCTAATAAAGGGTCCTATGGGACATTGGAATAGTGGTAGAGTTATGACTTAGTACTATAGAGGAAGTCATGGGTTTAATATATGATTGTGTACAAAAGATGAGATATTTTCGTCATAATGTTTTTGTTATAGTAGAAAAGTTTTATTTTATTTTCTCACTCTATATCTATACTAATGTAATTATTTGTCTTATTCAAATATATATATATATATATATATTCATAATTGATACACGTACGTTTAAAAAGTAAAGACATTTATCTACTGGATGAGAGGAGGTTGGCCAAAATTAGCTTACCACTCATTTATGTGTTGTAAGATGAAAGCAAAAAGCCTCCAATTTCTCTCATACTTTGAAATTTTGATGGGTGCAAGCCTGCGGAGAAAGACGAAAATATGATGACGGTCATCTGGAAACAGGAAAAATTTAGAAAATTAATAATACTTTTATAATTTTACATATGTTAAAATCCGCTAATGTATCAAATAAATATTGGTTGATTGTACCACATCAAAATGCTGCCCGTGTACACATCTGTTGCGCTGAATAATTTCTCATATTGTCCTATTTAACTATTAAGAACTCTTTTGTTCTTTTGTAAAGCTTACTCAAATTTTCTATTTATTCTTGAGTTTTTAATTAATCTTCTTTGTCAAAGAAATAGCCAATAAGTTAGGCCTTATTATTTCCGTATAATAAGTAAGAATGTACCTTTCCTCTCAATATTAGGAAAGAAAAATAAAAATTTCCCTTATAAAGGGAAGATTTAATTTTGGAGTTTTTATTAAGACATTAGTGCTAGCTAGATTCGATATCAGATTCGTTAATATAAGACTTTTGTCCAACATAATACTCTTTCTATTCCATTAGAAAAGTTCACTTTATTATACTATTTTAGTATAACAAAATAGACTCTTCTAATATAACAACGGAGGGAGTAACAATTTTCATAATTATACAAATTTTCCTCAACGTCTCCCTATAATTAAATACCGAGTTCATGTATACGGATATAGAAAAAGAATAGAACTGACAAAGGTAGGAATCGAATCCCTAACATCTGAGTGGCCCACCCAGTGCATTAACTGTTAGGGCACATCTCGTTCCTATTAACCATTTTGAAAGGAATAGGAATCGATTTGATCGAACACAACGGAAATATGATACACATAATTAATTTTATATAGTGAAATAAATGTTTAGTTATTGTTGTTAATTATTGTCTCCTTTAAACTAAAGTCTTCAATCTTTTTTATAAAATCAACTCCATTTCTGTCACGTGTTTGAATTTCTGTTGGAATTTATTAAACTTTCTCCTAAACGTACTGAATCTACATAGAGAAAATTATTTTTCTATATTGAATAATAATGAATTCGTACAAAGCAGTCCCAGCTTATATCCAAGCTGGTGGAAAAAAACTAAAAACAAACTAGCTTTGCTCTCTGATGCAATGCAACCTAGGGATTTAAGGATAAATTATTGGAACAGATTTTTAGTCATTTCTTTGGCTGAATTCACTTGCATTTGGAGCTGATTTGTTTGGCCATGGAGGGATTAATCGGGTTGCTGAATTTTGGAGATTAATTCAGCCATGTTAATGCAGTTATCAAGCTCAGTTCAAGAAACAAACAGTCAAGAGTCCAAGGTTAATTGTGAAGTTTAATTGCCGAAGATGAAGGGGTAAAATCAGCCAAGAGTTTATCACATTTATTAAGCCAATACAATCTTTCATGTGCTGAAATATGAAGAGTTTTTATGCATTACAAAAGTCAGTCAAGGACATCTCTCTTTCAAGGTGTTACATTCAGTGGAAGAAAGCTAAAAGGTTAGCTAAAGTGGATGGATTTCAAAGGCCAACTTAATTAGACTTTATTTTTCTAGAATAGTCTTATTTGCTTAATGAAGGAGTCTAAGAATCAATCCAAATTCCAGCTGATCCATCACCTTAACTGCTGCATGGTTTCGTCCAAAACAAGTCCCAAAGGAGGTCAATTCTTTGATACAATTCAATACAACTAAAAGGGCTCAAGTGCTCGCTTCAATAAAAAAGAAAAAAGAAAAGAAAGGGCTCAAGTGCTGAATTTTAATCAATATTTATCTTGTTAATTTATGTTTTAAACAAGTCAAAAGTCATAGATTTTATTCAAGTAATAATTAGACTTCATTTTTCTAGAATAGTCTTATTTGCTTATAAAAGGCTACCTATGTAATTATTTGGAGAAAGACTTTGATGAATTAAAATATTTTTTTGAGTTTTTCTAAAACTCTTAGTTCTTCATTGAATTTTAGAACTTATCAAGACCCCATTTTGTGGCGTTCAACACTTATTGAACTATCTTTTGGTGAGTTGTTCGTGGCATGCTTATACCGAGGGTCTCAACATTAATTGTACACTCGTGAGTTGCGGTATTCTATACCAAGGTTCCGTTTGTCCAATGTTGGAGGGTCGAGGTTTCACCAAAACCACCCTAACAAACCCTCACCGGCGAGATTACATCACTCTTGGTTGGTTGGTGTGAATCAAATGGATAATGGCAACTCCTTTTATAGCCAACCAATGGCAATTCAATGGTAGAGATCAATTGCATCCAATGGCTCACATTAAAAGCCTTGGGCTCCAAGTTACTTTGTGTCCAAGCAAACTTCCTCTCCAACTTTTGGCCATCTTTGGACATATCCGAACACAAACATTAGTGGCAAAAGGGCACATTCACCCTATATTATTATGGAGGAGACGAGAAAAATTACTAATAGTACCAGATATATATGTATTGCAAAATATTGAAATGATATATGTACTTACCTACTTTATTTCTCGTACGTATGTGCATTTTAATAATATCATCTTAGTTATAAGCTGGCAAATTGAGGCGAGGTATAACTCTAGTGAAATGTTCGTATCCATCCATTTATCAACAACTAAATATGCAGCACTTCAACATTAATTCATAGCCTCCAGGTAGATAGAAAAGGTGAACAACATCATCGATCGATCTGATTGATTGATCATGGATATCCCTGAAGAGGTTGTGACTGAAATTCTCTTGAGATTACCCGTAAAATGCTTGATGAAATGCCGATGTGTTTGTAAAGTTTGGTGTGGTTTGATAAGAAATCCCCGTTTCATTAATTTGCATCTCAATCACCCCTCTCAAAACACCAGAACAGACTATAATTTAATGTTGATGATAAGAAATCCCCATTTTTTAATGTTGCTGATATAAGGGGTAATAAGTAAGCCATTTTAAATGACATATAACACATCAGAGTTAGATATAGTTTGTGCAGGAAATACAGGTAGTGAATTATATATTTTTTTCCCTCCTCATATTCCTATTTAAATATACTCTCTCTCTAATCCAAAATAAAAGTCGTTTTATACACACACATAAAATTGCCCCAAATCCAAAACACACGCACTCACGTGTTGTCTTCCCACCATGGAACCTAATGAAAGTAGTGGCCTAAACTCTTACTTCCACCCTCAACAGTCGCCATAACCACCGTTCCCCCTCAATCATGCCGCTCCCACCACCGCGGTCTCCGCCTTTACTAACACCTCGCCTAACAATAGAGTTATGTCCAACACTTCCAACCCCGTGGCCGCCACCGCCGCTTCAACTACTTGCTCATGGTGTACTCCTCCCTCGCTGTCCCTTTGACGGTGTCGTCCGGTGCCATGTCGGAGACCGTGAAGAGAAAGAGGGAGGCCTAGAAAGTACAACAAGCCCGGGGAAGCCGCTGCTGCAAAGCAGCTACCTCTCCACGATTGCCTAAAGATCAAGGGCAAATTTTGTTGAATATTTCTGAACAACAATGGGATCTTACAACACAAAGAACCAACTAAAAGTGAAATTTATTTCTTCAACAAACTACTTATCTAATACAAAGTAGAAAACAGTAAATGCCTCTTCAAATCATACAAATGCACTTTTCTTTAGGTTTTATTAGTCCTTTTGAAAAAATATGAACATAATTGTTAGAAGTCTGCACTGACTCAAACAATCTACAGAACAAGTGTGAAAAGGGCAATAATAACTTGTAAAATGAGAATGATTCGTGTGTCTAAATCATCATCCAAAGGAGTCTATTTATAGACCACCAAAGTGTTCTATTCAATAGTCACATCTCTTAGGAAAAGGTAGGAAGAAACATAACTCAATTCGGATAAGAATTGAGTTCGGAATCACACTTTTCGTGAAGAGATGCGACACTCCAGGATAGGAAAAACCATCTGAAAATTGTCAGAGTACTCGTGCGACTCGCACAGGAGCTCGCACTGTGCCAGTTAGCTTGGTTTCGCTACTGGACATCGTGCGAGGTCCGGTGCGACTCGCATGGGCCATCGGACATCTACTCCTCTTCAGTTTTTCTCGTTCTTCCTTAGCTAATTATTAGAAAATGTCCAACAAATTTGCACCTTGTCCAAAACGTTAGGGGCAAATATGCACCTTTGCCCGTAATTAATATGCAACTCCTATATAATTCATCCTTCAGCACCTATCTTTTACACAATGCTTCAAGCCTTACTCAACACCTTCTCCATTAATGGCAGCAACTCTAACGCCATTAACGATCACCAACTCCTTAATCCTCTGCTACTTTCTTACGCTATTGGAGGGCTTCCCTTCCTCATTTTTACCAACAAGTACTCAATTATGAGATCCTTAGTGCCACTTTATTTTTCTAGAATAGTCTTATTTGCTTAATGAAGGAGTCTAAGAATCAATTCAAATTCCAGCTGATCGATCCATCACCTTAAATGCTGCATGGTTTCGTCCAAAACAAGTCCCAAAGGAGGTCAATTCTTTGATACAATTCAAGACAACTAAAAGGGCTCAAGTGCTCACTTCAAAAAAAAAAAAAGAAACAAAAAGGGCTCAAGTGCTGAATTTTAATCAATATTTATCTTGTTAATTTATGTTTTAAACAAGTCAAAAGTCATAGATTTTATTCAAGTAATAATTAGACTTCATTTTTTCTAGAATAGTCTTATTTGCCTATAAAAGGCTACCTATGTAATTATTTGGAAAAAGACTTTGATGAATTAAAATATTTTTGTGAGTTTTTCTAAAACTCTTAGGGGGCTTTTGGTTCGAATCTGTTAATCGGACTGAGAATGAGTTTGATTGAGGGGTCAATCGGAATGGGAATCATAATGAATAATTGTTGTTTGGTTCAAATCACGGAATGGATATCATTGTCATACATGACGTTTGGTTCAGTTGAATATCAGTAGTAATAGGAATGAGTCAAACTTCCAAATTTGCCCATATTAATTTTTTCATGAGTCTCATACATCAATTCTTCCTCTCTTCTTTTCCTTTTGCGCTCTGCAAAATCAAGGCTTCCAAATTCCGGCAAGAAAGGGACCAAAAATTCCAGCAAAACCGAACCAGCAAAATCCAGATTGCACACTCTAATTCCATTCAAAACAGTTCAGCAAAACAGAACCAGTCCAAACCGAACGAGCATTCTAACTCAAAACAGAGCACTCAAACAGCAAACATGCTTCATTCCATCAAACTCAAAACAGAACCAGCACTCTACATCATTCATCTTCAGTAATCTCGTGATTGCAAATTCGAAAAACCAACAAAAGGATGAATAATTCCTTACCCGACGATTAGAAATTCCATCGGCCAAAAATTCAGCAGCATAACCATTCCTAAACCAGAAGAAAATTCTGGCACAAAAATTCCAGCACAGCAATACCAGCACCAAAAATGCATCAAATGCACAAATGGTCCAGGACATAATTCAATCCCAGAACACAGGTCTAAATTCTCGATTCAGAACACACAATTAGCTGAAATCCCAAACAAATTAGCTAACTACCATCACAGAAAGCTATTTTCCAGCACCAAAAATAATAAAAGGAGCTGGTCAATTCTCCTGCAATTTTCCATCAATTTTCATCATACTCTTCACATGCTAACCCAAAATCCAAGTTGCACAACACTAATTCCAGCAATTTTCGGTAGCAAGGGGTTAGAGAACATTCAGCTCAAAACAAAGCTTATCAAGCTAACCCAAAATCCAAGTTGCACAACACTAATTCCATTTCCCTCAAAAACAGCACAAAGTAGTAATAATAAAAGGAGCTGGTCAATTCTACCTTCCATTCTCCTGCTCCAGGCTTCCATTTCACCAAAATGAAATTAGACATTCACTGAACCTGGCATCAGCAACATTTAACATAGCAGCAGCACCAAACATAGCCCCGAACAGCAGGACCAAGCCGGAATCACCGACCCGACACAGATCTGAGAAAAGCCCTCGATTTGGCTTCGCCCAAAGACATCTCGGAGCTTCCTCTCTTCACCGGACTTTCACTCTTCGGGTGGAGCTCAACGTTTCGTCGGAATTCAACCTATGAACTCACTTTGGCGGCTCTCTGATGCAGCCCGACTGAATGAAAAAGACATGCACACCCCCCTTTTGAAAACCCACCAAATCGGTATAGCCGAAACAAATTTGGTTTTAAGGGGGCTGCGTCGATGTGCATCAGATGGAGCTTGGAGGTGGAGCAAAGGTTTTTTTCGTAGGCGGAGAAGAAGGAGCAAGTGTATTTTTCGTAAGGACGAAATTTTTTTCAGTCCGGACGGAAATGAATTCCAAATACCGGGGGTGGGTCGGGATTGAGCCATATCCAAATATTAGGCAATGGGAATGAGATTTTCATTCCCATACCCATGTACCAAACAACAACAATGGAAATCATTTCCTTCCATTCCCATTGACCCCTCTGAATACCCCCAACCAAACAGCCCCTTAGTTCTTCATTGAATTTTAGAACTTATCAAGACCCCATCTTGTGGCATTCAACACTTATCGAACAATTTTTTGGTGAGTTGTTCGTGGAATGCTTATACCGAGGTTCTCAACATTATACACTCGTGAATTGCGGTCTTCTATACCAAGGTTCTGTTTGTCCATTGTTGGAGGGTCGAGGTTTCACCAAAACCGCCCTAACAAACCCTCCCCGACGAGATTACATCACTCTTGGTTGGTTGGTGTGAATCAAATGGATAATGGCAACTCCTTTTATAGCCAACCAATGGCAATTCAATGGTAGAGATCAATTGCATCCAATGGCTCACATTAAAAGCCTTGGGCTCCAAGTTACTTTGTGTCCAAGCAAACTTCCTCTCCAACTTTTGGCCATCTTTGGACATATCCGAACACAAACATTAGTGGCAAAAGGGCACATTCACCCTATATTATTATGGAGGAGACGAGAAAAATTACTAATAGTACCAGATATATATGTATTGCAAAATATTGAAATGATATATGTACTTACCTACTTTATTTCTCGTACGTATGTGCATTTTAATAATATCATCTTAGTTATAAGCTGGCAAATTGAGGCGAGGTATAACTCTAGTGAAATGTTCGTATCCATCCATTTATCAACAACTAAATATGCAGCACTTCAACATTAATTCATAGCCTCCAGGTAGATAGAAAAGGTGAACAACATCATCGATCGATCTGATTGATTGATCATGGATATCCCTGAAGAGGTTGTGACTGAAATTCTCTTGAGATTACCCGTAAAATGCTTGATGAAATGCCGATGTGTTTGTAAAGTTTGGTGTGGTTTGATAAGAAATCCCCGTTTCATTAATTTGCATCTCAATCACCCCTCTCAAAACACCAGAACAGACTATAATTTAATGTTGATGATAAGAAATCCCCATTTTTTAATGTTGCTGATATAAGGGGTAATAAGTAAGCCATTTTAAATGACATATAACACATCAGAGTTAGATATAGTTTGTGCAGGAAATACAGGTAGTGAATTATATATTTTTTTCCCTCCTCATATTCCTATTTAAATATACTCTCTCTCTAATCCAAAATAAAAGTCGTTTTATACACACACATAAAATTGCGCCAAATCCAAAACACACGCACTCACGTGTTGTCTTCCCACCATGGAACCTAATGAAAGTAGTGGACTAAACTCTTACTTCCACCCTCAACAGTCACCATAACCACCGTTCCCCCTCAATCATGCCGCTCCCACCACTGCCGTCTCTGCCTTTACTAACACCTCGCCTAACAATAGAGTTATGTCCAACGCTTCCAACCCCGTGGCCGCCACCGCCGCTTCAACTACTTGCTCATGGTGTACTCCTCCTTCGCTGTCCCTTTGACGGTGTCGTCCGGTGCCATGTCGGAGACCGTGAAGAGAAAGAGGGAGGCCTAGAAAGTACAACAAGCCCGGGGAAGCCGCTGCTGCCAAGCAGCTATCTCTCCACGATTGCCTAAAGATCAAGGGCAAATTTTGTTGGATATTTCTGAACAACAATGGATCTTACAACACAAAGAACCAACTAAAACTGAAATTTATTTCTTCAACGAACTACTTAATCTAATACAAAGTAGAAAACAGTAAATGCCTTTTCAAATCATACAAATGCACTTTTCTTCAGGCTTTATTAGTCATTTTGAGAAAATATGAAGATAATTGTTAGAAGTATGCATTGACTCAAACAATCTATAGAACAAGTATGAAAAGTGCAATAATAACTTGTAAAATGAGAATGATTCGTGTGTCTGAATCATCATCCAAAGGATTCTATTTATAGACCGCCAAAGTGTTCTAATCAATAGTCACATCTCTTAGGAAAAGGTAGGAAGAAACGGAACTCAATTCGGATAAGAATTGAGTTCGGAATCACACTTTTTGTGAAGAGATGCGACACTTCAGGATAGGAAAAACCATCTGAAAATTGTCAGAGTACTCGTGCGACTCGCACAGGAGCTCGCACTGTGCCAGTTAGCTTGGTTTCGCTACTGGACATCGTGCGAGGTCCGGTGCGACTCGCATGGGCCATCGGACATCTACTCCTCTTCAGTTTTTCTCGTTCTTCCTTAGCTAATTATTAGAAAATGTCCAACAAATTTGCACCTTGTCCAAAACGTTAGGGGCAAATATGCACCTTTGCCCGTAATTAATATGCAACTCCTATATAATTCATCCTTCAGCACCTATCTTTTACACAATGCTTCAAGCCTTACTCAACACCTTCTTCATTAATGGCAGCAACTCTAACGCCATTAACGATCACCAACTCCTTAATCCTCTGCTACTTTCTTACGCTAATGGAGGGCTTCCCTTCGTCATTTTTACCAACAAGTACTCAATTATGGGATCCTTAGTGCCACCATTACCACCAGGTCCCAAACCTTAGCCCCTGGTGGGAAATCGTGTGAGGCCCCAAAAACTCAAATAAAAAGTTAACTTGTAATCGAATAGAGAACTCGAATTTCATGTAATTTATTTTAAAATAATTAATTTTATCTCTTGTAGTTATTAACTATTGAACAAATTCTGTTATAAAAATAAAAATAAGAACAATTGTCAAATAAAGATAAATAAGAAATAAATGTGCTTATATGAATAAAAATAATAATAATAATAATAAATAAATAAATAAATAAATAAATAAAAAGTAAATAAATAAATAAATAAAATAGAAGAGTAAAGAGAAGTAGACTCTGGAAGAGTCTAGCTAAAGCAAGGAAAAGAAAACTTGGCGACCAAGTTCGGTGAACCGAGGTGACATCTTGAAGAAACCGTCATGGTGTTTGTAGTCCGGCTCGCCTTCGCATGGAGTAGGCAACGTTGCGCCTCATACAAGCGACAGGGAAGACAAAGCTTCTCTTTAAATAGAAACGCAGAGAAGGTTCTCGCGCAGAAGCAAGAAAGCAGTAGAAATGAAAAACTAAACTAAACTAGAAGAAATAGAGCTTCAAGAGATAGGATTCTTTGAGTGATTGCTGAGGGGACAAAAGAAGTACTTGAAGTCTTAGAAGAGGATAAGAAAGTTCAACCAGAAGAAGAGGAAGAAGAAGGAAACAGGGGAGGCAGAAAAGAGACGCTAGGAAAGAAAGGAAGAAAGGAGGAGACGATCCGAAACCGTACGCTTGATCACCCCAGTCTCACCTTTGATTTACGCTGTTTAGGTAACTCTTTAACACTCTCCGTAACTGTTAGATTCGCAGCCAAAGTATATTCTAAGAAAACGTAAAAATATGCCGTGAACGTCATCTTTGGATTTATGAAGTATGGTTAAACTTCAGGAGAAACATACTTTGTCATGCTTATCGTAGAAGATTAGAAATGTATGATAGCAAGTAAACATAATGTTAAAAGCATTAATCGGAATTAGTTCCAGAACGGCCAAAACAAAAGAAGAAAAGTTGAATATTTTATGAATGTTTTGTTTTGAACCATTATGGGTATGTATAATACTGTAAACTTATGAATATGCTTGGGAATGTTGAGTGCAGGATTTTATTGGTTTAAGGAATTTGTTTTCAGAACAAACGAAAAGTAGAAGAAGAATCCGTAGGAATTTTGGATCAATCCAAACATGTTTTGGGTTTCCAGAAAATGAAACATGCTATGCATATAGATTCATACAGAACCTGTAGTTTTCCACCATTTATGTAGTTTCGGTTATGTGGACTCATATAAAGGCTAGAAACTCTGAAGATTTTGAGACTTCATTTTCTGAAAAAAAAAAAAAAAAAAAAGAGAATGGTTTATGAAACCACAGATACGGTTGCCATGCAAATTCCTTTTAAGCAACTATCTCCCTTCCTGAAGCATTTGATGTGTACTGTATCCTGCATGCTTTATGTTCTACCATTGGTTTGTAAGTTCATGAGCTTGCTAAGCATGTTATATATATATATATATATATATATTTGAAATAAATGCTCTGCAGTGCTCGTTAATAATAGAAATATGTAATTAGAAGGAAGAATAGAAATTTGGTTAAGAGTGAGAGGAAGAAAATAAAATAATGAAGTGATAAAATGGGGAGATAAGAGAAGAATAATCTGGAAGGATACTTAGACCAAGAACTATGTAAGCTAGAAGAGAAATAAAATAAGATAGAAAAATATGACATATAAGAAACAGAGCAACCAGAATGAAAGGAAAAATGAGCAATGAGGAAGACGCAGGAAACAGAGCAGCAAGGCAAAAACAGAGTACAAGAAGGAAAGATAAAATAAATAAAAAATAAAAATAAATAAATAAATAAATAAAAGAAAGAAAAAGTAGAAAACAATCCGTAGTGCACTTTTGATGCATATAGATATATATAATAAAATATATAGTAGTGGTATAGGAATAAATATATTAAAGGGATTACAATGATTATAATAATCATTAAAAAAAAATAATAATAAAAAATAAATAATTAAATAAATAAAGTAGAAAGGAGAAAACGGAGCAACCAGAAGGAGAGGAGAAGGAAAAAGTAAAATAAGAGAAAGTGATGGTATAATCATAGGCATTAAAATAGTAGGATAATAATGACAATAATAATTAATATAATAATGAACAATATTACTCATAATTAATCATAAGTTGAGGTAAAGTTAGGTAGGAACATGTCATTTTCTTTATAGATATTAGGATTAATTAAATACTAAACAATTATGGATAATTTCACTTTTCAGATTTTATCGATCCGGTTTATTCCATCTCATCTGATTCAGGTGAGTATTCTCACTGAAAACCTATTTTTGATTAGTGTGTGATTGACAATGTGTATTATGTGTTTAAATTGCTGAAAATATATAATGTATATATATATGATTAATTGATTTGTTATAGATGGTAATTATTATTTTTATTTAATTATGCTGTTTAAGGAGCGGCTGACTACTTTTCACGCCGACTCAACGTTTGAACTATCATAGCATGAAAATGTACTGATTTACGCATGTATGAAAATGCGAGACTAACTACTTGTACGTATGTTTGATATTACTGTGAATTGTATGATACTGATAAACTGAATATTACTGATTGATTGAATGATACTGTTAACTGTGCATTACTGAATGGGATCCCATGAGCCATGATCTACGTAGTCAAATGTGCCAGCCGGGGCATGGGCATTTGGCGAAATAGTGACTTTGTATGTCGGGCAACTCTAGAGACCCATACTGAGTGGGCGGGTCCACGTACTGGTGTCATATTACTGGGGCGTTGTTGCCGAAGCCCTGTGTGGGCGCAAAAGTTCACTGGAAATAAGTGATGAAAATCACCTCTATAGTTCCACCTGAACTTGTGAGTATCCTTTACGACTTGCTTTACTGCTTTCCTAATTGTATTATATATATATTGATTTCTTTATGTGAATTGCATATTTTACTGCTTTAATTATTTTAAATGGAGAATATCACTGAGCAAAAAAGCTCATAGGTGTTGCATGTTTTTAAAACCCAACCCCAGGTTCGCAGTGGCAGTATGGGCCGCATGATGACGAGCTGAGTTAGATTGGATAGCTGGTGAATTTTATGGATAATCTTATTAAGTATTTACTTAAGAATTAATAATTGGCCTGCGCGCCACTTAAGTAATAGATTGTTAGGCTACGAAACCGGGACCTATAAGTTGTAATTCTAGGACTTAAAATTTAAAAGCTTTCGCATTAAATTATAATTTAGTTTTTTTTTTATATAATTGTTCTGATTGCACTACTGAGTCCTGGTGTGAACCAGGCAGGCGTCCGGCCGGGTCCTCGTATTGGATAGGGGGTCGGGTTGGGGCATTACAAATCGTCTGTCTCTTGATACCGAGCTTCATTCTCACTTCGCAAACCTTTCAAAATCCTACGGTCCGATCCTAACCCTCCGCCTCTGTAAAAAATTAGCGATTGTGATCACTTCCCCTGCGCTGGCAAGGGAGGTTCTCAACGATCAACAGTCAACTTTTTCCAACCGGGATGCCACGGTCCCCGGCCTAATAGCTTGCTACGGATGCGAAGACATCATAGCCAGTCCAAACGGTCCCGAGTGGAGGATGTTAAGAAAGGTCTGCGCCCCAGGTAAATGCTCTGTAATTCCACTCTAAACTTCGTTAATAAAGTTTTTAACTAACCTTTGGCTTTTGGTTTTAAAGGGTGGCAAGTGTTCCATAGTTGATGACATTATTGATCATATCAAGTATTTACAATTGCAAATGAAGGTAAATGTACATCCTGTATTCAGTTTCAAATCAAGAACGAGAACGATCGGTAAATGAACATGATTGAACTTGGACATAAGTTTTGTGCCTAAAAACTCCCCTGCTTTTGCCGAACATGGGTCTGAAGGCTTCTACATAGCCAGATGCAAGGTGAAGAATTATTCTATTCTTTTTATTTTTGATTGTCTATTTTGGTGCTGTAGTTATGAATGTTGGAGCAAGGGATACTTGATCTCTTGAGAAGCGATATGATTCCAGCAAGTTTTCCTTTAGGACTTGGATTGATCTTAGAGAAGCAGGACACTGACGGCTGCATTTCACATGATAATTTCTTTGCAGGAACTTGGAAGAGTTGAAGCTGATTTTGGTCTTTGGAACTAATTTTTCAATAGATTAGAAAATAATGGAAATGGTAGATCCATCTGTTGCCTTACCTCCTTGGTTTACTGTGATCTCTACGAGTTACTTTGTAGATTTCATTTGGAATTTCTGCTCTCGGGCCTAGCAGCCTCGACTATATCTCTTTTGTTAAAGTTGATAGGATGGATGGCTCATTCTTTACTATAACCACCGTTATGCGCTTTGATGAAATTAAAGAGAGAGTAAATTTCAAAAAAAAAAAAAAAAGTAAGTCTTTGTTAACTGAAGTACTAATAAATCAAAAAAAATATCATATTGTATCCTCTAATACTGCTACAAAGTGCATCAATTTGGTCGAACATCCTAGTCTTCGGCTCTTCGCTGCTTCTTATAAATAGCCACTCAAAAGTGCTTTATTCCATCAAAATTTAAAACACAAATGAATCAGCCAAACAAAAAGAGGTAGAAAAAAAAAAAAGCATTTTACTCCATCAAAATTGAAAAGACAAATTTATACAGAGTCGGTAATGTAGCAATTCTGAATTCAACTAACTTTCTACCGTTATCAATCTAAAGTGATAAAAAGAGGAAAAAAATTTATCAACATGTATTTCTCTTTAACTTCTCATTACTTAGAAGCTACTGTTAGTTCCAATGACCACATCAGGAAAACACCATGACAGATGCCTCACTTGTGCTGCATGTAGTAGCCAACACTTTCGGCATAATGGAAAAAAGAATAAGAAAAAGATAGAAAATTGTAAACTATGAAATACCAAAAGTATATGTGCTTGTACAAGTCATTACACTAATCACAGCCCATCATTTTTCCATAAAAATGTGTTCAGCAAAATTTGATGAGAAAAATTACCAAAACTTGCTGCTGAATTTTGGGTTACTCTTGTCTCAATACCTTCAGCATTCTGAAAGAAAATTAAACTAAAATACTGAGTTCATAATGCCAAAAATCCAAAGCGAAACTAAATTTCCTAGAAAAAACTTATAAATACAATGAAAGTATTCTAAGGTTTACCTGTGAAGAATTTGAATCACCAGTGTATATCTATAAAAAAGAAGAAAAAAAACCTATAGATAGTTAAACTACATATTTATTTCAAACATAGTGCATAAAACAAAATTCGTATTCAAAAGTACCGAATTGTAATCATTTTTCGCTAAGTTTGCTGGTGGGGTTTCACATCTGAACTCACATGCCAAATTCTAGATACATGTGTATACAAGATACAAGGTTAACAAAATGATCAATCATCTCAAATAACATAAATAAACTATTCAGTCGGAACACAAAGTATTCAGAAATTATTAACTTTGTTATTTAGTTAGTTAACCATATCGTTGGATGTGAAATCCTCACTTTTAATAGTCTGAATTACAAAACACCACAAATGACATTTCATGGGCCATATTTTTATATCCTTAAAAATTAAAATGAAAAGAAAAGAAGAAACCAAACCTCTTTTTCTTGTGTTTGAAGTTCATCATTTGATATCACTTCCTTTTTCTTGCCCTGAGAAGAAAGCTATATATAACCAAAGCTTAGTTAAAATTCAACCCAATAAAAGGACAAAAATAAAACTATAACTATCAACCTTTTTTCGAGTCTTTGCATGTGCTTTCTTTACAATTCCTTCTAATTTAGATTGTTTCCTCTGTGTGGACGCCCTTGAGACCACACTTTTAATGGACTGTGCATCAACTTTGCATTAGATCTTGGTATTTCATGTAACTTCTTACCATTGGAAATTAATTGTGATGAATGGCAATCTTTTTCCC
The DNA here is from genome assembly GCA_016801395.1 of Leptodermis oblonga. Taxonomy (NCBI): domain Eukaryota; kingdom Viridiplantae; phylum Streptophyta; class Magnoliopsida; order Gentianales; family Rubiaceae; genus Leptodermis; species Leptodermis oblonga. Next base: position 2,492,532 of record CM028754.1, read on the forward strand.
CCCTTGAATGATCAAATTCAATGGCAATAAGCTTTCTTTTTGTTTCTGTCAAAATCTCCATCAAAGTAGAACACATTTCATCATTTTTTGATCCAAGTTGTTGTACTTCATGGATCAATGGAGTGAGCATATTATACCGACGTCTTTCTTCTTGACAACCATAATCATCATAAATGTTAGTAATATATACTCTGATACCCACGTTTAATATCTTCGCGCCATCGATCCAAAACATAAGTCATTGGAACCTCAGTCACCTTATTTTTGATGGACACGGAAATAACATGCCTACACAGAATTCCTTGGAACTCAAATAGACGACACAAACACTTCACTTGACAATCTATCTCAGTATAACATACCCAAAAAGAAACTTCCCTTAGAGGTGCTCCATCTTTCCCCAACATAGTTTCTACTACTTCAAATATCAAAGTTGTTCCTTCTTGTTTCACAAATGTTGCGTTGCAAAACATCAACCCTCTCAATTCATCTTGGAACAACTTAAATATTTTGTGGGTATAGAAATTTTGAAATTGCCTTTCAATAGGATAACTAGTTATAAATGGAATGGTAGAATTAAAACAACAAAATCCAAGTCTTTTTCTTTTTCAATTTTCTTCTTCAAAGCATTATCATACTGCTCCACAAATTGCTTTAAGGTTGTTTTTGAATGAACATAATCATCAAAAAAAGCATTCATACTTTCACTTCTTTGAGATGCAGACATTCCAGCCCAGAAATTATCTTTGACAAACACAGGTATCCATTTTCTACGTGCTTCATACAAAGACTTCAACCAATCATTATTCTCCAATTTATATTCCTCAATCATTTTTTGCCACCCTTCATCACATTCATCAATTGTAAGTGAGTTATACACAATGTTCTTTAGATGTTTCTTTATCATCTTATATTGAGCATAACCACCTAATTTTGCCGGAATCTTATTCATGATATGCCATAGACATAGACGATGATGAGAACTTGGAAATACCTCTGTAATAGCAATTTGCATGGCTCGATTGGTCAGTGATTATAGCCGTTGGAGCATGCCCCTGCATACATGTTAACCAAGATTTGAAGAGCCATATAAAAATCTCTGAATTCTCACTTGATAGCAATCCACATCCAAGCAAAATAGATTGACCATGATGGTTCTCTCCAATAAATGGTGCAAACGGCATGTCATAACTATTAGTCAAATAAGTAGTGTCAAATGTAATGACATCAGAAAAATAGTTATAAGCAGCCCTACACCTTGCATCTGCCCAAAAAAGATTTCTTATTCGAGAATATTATAAGTTTCAGAATCTTCTTGTGTGACGATGGAGTACGGAGAGAACGAGTCATGGATAAAAATATTTTTGATTAACGAGCCCGATTACTTTACAAGAATTCCATTTCCCTTAACCATCTGGAACGACGATACATTGCTGCTTCAAACCAACTGTTAGCCCGAAAATGCCTTGGCGCTGAAGTCTCGGCCTCGAGGGTCGAGCGAGGTTTTGTAGCACGAGGCTGCAAAACAGTAGTCTTTCATGAGGAGGGACTAAGAGAAATAGTTGGAACCGGAGCATTCATTACTTAGGCATTCATGCCTTTGTGTGAGTTGTGAGGTGCTTCGGGGAGGCGAAGTTGTGGGAATTTGTTGTTGAGCCACAAATTTCTATAACACCAACCATGGTGAGTTGGCTTCATGGGATCTCCTGGATCATCTACTTAAGAAACACCATATTTTTGAATATACTAATGATTACGCCGGAACTATTTATCCTCCTCGTTCAAACCAACAAAGAAAGTTTGATTTCAATTTCCAGAGATTGATCATCATGATCAACAAGTTTAATTGGTCCTTGCCACATACTTTTCTTATATTCTAATTAAAAAGTTCTTTTTAAATTTGTTTCGATAAAGATACCACATGAGCTCAACAGAATTCTCAACTCACTTAACTTAGCTGAGCTAAGATGTTAGCTAGAATGTAGATATTTTGTAATGCTCAATTTTGTGGTCTATTTTAGCGAAATTCATAATATCAGAAAATTCTTTTCTACAAATTTCTCTCTCTGGTTTTCAGTTTCTGTGAATTCTATTCTTCAAATTCACCTCATTTGGAGATTTTCATTTGGTATCAGAGAATCATGAGATATCTAATTCTCACCAATTAAAGGGAAGATTACACTTTCCGATGTCCGAATTTTACCAATTCAAAATTAAATTGAAGATCACCTACTAAAATGGAGGATTCGCAGATTCTGAAGGGAGTTCCTCACAAAGATTGGAAGGAAGTTCTCACATGTATGGTGTCTGAATTTTTGACTGAAAAGAACTACAATTGATAAGGTGTCCATGCTTATTCTCTTGATGAATCCAGAGATAAAATAGAATTTATAGATAGAGATATTGAAATGCCTGCTGAAGAATTAGGCACTTATAAATAGTGAAAAAAGGTGAATTCAACTTTTGTTTCCTGGATCTTAATTCACCGTGTAAGGAGATTGCTCATGGCTTCCTTTTTGTGAAAGATGCAAAGGTGTTATGGAAAGTATTGGGAGAAAAATACGGAGTTAACAGAGCATATTCAATGATAATTTCTGTTGAGAAGCAGAAATTAGTACACACTAAAAGAAATTAGCAGTAAGAAACTGACAGATCCTATGCTATGGGAAAAGGAGGTAACAAGAAAAGGTCTGTGAAGAGACATGATCTGAAGTGTGATTTCTGCAATGCTGTTATGGCATTTTGACCTTTTGCTTATTTCTTTTGTGTTGTTCTAACTCGCACAAGTGACCTGCAAAACTATAAAACAAACAAAGAAAATAAAACAGATAATTCGTTAGCGAAGCTAATGTGGAAGGGCTGAGCCGCGTAGTGGCTATCTTTAGGTGATTCAAGCCCTTCTGCAAAGAATTATCTTTGGTGCAACAGAATTGTCGAAACTTGTCACCCCTCGATACAACAGCCCAGCACACTTGCTGTGTTTTCCTAACAATCTGCACAATTATTAGGAAACTGTAACCAACTCTTCTAACTCATTTTTGTTCCTTGCAAAAGCTAAATTTTGTTTGAGGGATTTGTATGAAACACAGAAAAGATTGCACACTCAATTCTTTGCTCATTTGACTCATATATATACATAAAGAATTAAAATTGGCTTTAATTCACATTGGTAAAACAGAAGGCATCATGTAATAATTGATTCCCTTATTTTTCACCATTATTTTTCACAAATATGAATGGAATTACTTTAGTAGGCCAAACGGAAATGATCAATGCAATATTGATTCTCATTGAAACGCATGCTAATTATAATAAAATATTAAAGTAACATTAATTCATACAATTGTTTAGAAACTGAAGAATCAATTTACAATAATGTTTTAATAAAATAATTACTTCAATTGCATTTTCAAAACTTCGGTTACCAAAAATTAAGCATTCTCACAAATGCTAAAGATTATTACTCAAATCATTTTTGTAACTCATCAAACTTATAACTGAATTTTTAACACAAAAATTAAAATTACAATTTGATTAATAAAAAATGAATTTTATTAAAATGTTCCAACATTTTGTCAGAGTAACATTGTAGAAAGAGACAAAACAATCCAAAAAGGAAAAAGGTCCCTCCATTCCCAAATTTGAAACCATGGAAGAGAAGAACAAGAGGAAGAAGAAGCAGCAAATGGAATTGAAGCAGAGATTACCAGCGCTTCTGTATCCATTGAAGGCCCTAAAGTTTGCCTTGGCTCTCTGCTATCACACTCAAAGCAGCCCTCCCATCTTCAGAGAAAGCCCAAATCTTGCTCTAAAAGCACTTAAAAGAATAAACACCTCGCTGCAAAATCGGAATCAGCTCTTGATTTAACAAGGCCTGGACATAAACCCTCTTCACTGAGGTCCAGCAAGAAGCCTTTTTTCCTTCCCCATTGGCAATCTGGCAAGAAAACCGCCTCTAAAGCTTCCCAAAGGCTAAAAAGTTCAGCTGGTTTGAGCAATTCCTTGAGGAATCCAGCTTGTGGGTCTGAAAGTTATGGGGTCTATCAAACAGAAGGAGGACAGGGTAGAGGTGAGCCCTCTGATTTTAATTTTAATGTTCCTGGATTTGAGAACTGTACTCCTGTTGGAAAGTTATTGAACGCGTCTACTTTGAATTATGCAATTGTTGATGATAAGCCGCTTGTGGGAGAGGATTCAAATTCAGCTAATATTAATGTTAAGGCCACCACCCCACCTGTGGAGGTCTCAGTGTCTCCTGAAATCCAAGGAGGTTCACAGTTTGCTGCAGTTGCAACTTCAACCGTGACACCGGTTTGTTATGGTGCTGGACACCTTATCTCTGGGGTCACAGATAAAAGGAAATGCAGGTCGAGGGGAATTCTTACTGTGAGATGCCCCACTGATTCAACAGGTTTTGAAAAATCTACTTCTTGTGGGGATGATGTCAACAAATCTGCTGAAAATGTCCTATTTAAGTCGAGAAATTCTTTGATTCCTTTGCCAGCTGAGGCTTTGGTTAATTGGTTGTCATCTCCTCTTGGAAAGGAAGGTGAGGTACAGAAAGGTGCTTCTTTAGACTCATCTAGGACTATAGAGTTGGCCCCAATCTGTACTCCGTCTCTATCTTCGTCATTCTGCCAATTTTCTTCTGATTTATTGAGTGATAGCGGTGAAAAAACGGGGATTCTGATGCCATGGGAAGTACTGGAAAAAGTAGGATTGCTCTACTATCTCCAAGGAGGGTTTCCACTTTTAAAGGGCTCCTGGAATTCTCATCTGAAAAAAATGGTGTAGATTTCTCTGCCACTCCCCAAGCCAAGTCTAATTGTGGGATGGTTTGCTTGCCTGAAGAAGGTGGCTGTTCTTATGGTTTGATAGGGAACAATAATTCTGTTTCCATTGATAATTTAACTTGCAGCAATGTTGTTCAGACACCAAGCTCAAATACAAGCTTAGAGAGTCGTGTTTGCCTTTCCTGGATAGATGCGCATGGAAATCAATTCAGTCCTGATCAAGGTAATGTGGAAGCAGATTTTCAGATGGCAAGCTTATCACCAAAAGCTCAAATGTCAATTTGGATCCTCCTGTTTTGGGTCCTCAGTTAGCTAATTTAGCTTCACCTTCCCATTCGACTGATGCCATAAAACTAGAGAGGAAATTGGATGGTTGTGCTTCTTGGAATTCTGATTCCACATTGGAGAACGTTTCATTATCTCAGATGAGGATATCATGGAGGGAAGGCTTATCAAGTCAGACCTTTGATATGGATGAATTTGATTGCTGCAGATGTGTGTCCGATGAAGAAAACAATGATGAAAGATCAGGTGAACTCCAGCACAAATCACTGCACGCTTTTGGAATAGAAAACGACGATCCACTCATAAATGGAAGTCTTAGGTCTCCAGAGTTTCTTGAACAGGAAACAAAAATTCTTAGGAAAGAGAGAGAAATTTTGTCTCCTGCAGGACCTAATATTTGTGCGGAGTCCATAAGCACGGATGCAAGTGGCCTTGTGGCTTCTAGAGATTCAGATTGGAGTCTTGACTACAAAAACCATTTGTTTCAAGTGTAACATGTTCCTCTCATAATTCTTTTCTAGTTTATATGCAGATGCAGATTGACATTATTTCTTTGGTAAATAAGATGCAAAATCCTACCTATTCCACATGAGTCTCCATGTGGGTCTCATTCGGAGCAAAGCATTTATGCTGTCAAGTTTTATATTTGTTAATGAGCAATGTTCCCTTCCTTGGTTAAATTTTTGTCTTCATCAAGCTGTACTTACGTTGCTTTGAGCCAGTAGATATTTTATTGGGAAGTAGTTCCTTTAATTTCCTCGTATGTTATTTTCCATATTTGATATGTGCATGAAAACAGAACTGTTTGGTGGGGTATGATTTTTTGCCTCCACTTCTCAAATTTTATTTAATGACTATGACTGTGCTGAGAATTCTGCTTCATAGATATCTGGTTAAAATTGCTATATGATGTGAATGCACTTGAGGGCATTTTGTTGTCAATCAGTGGCTAGTTCGTGGTGTTTGAAGACAAACTGTTGAGGAGTGAGGAACCATTTTGGGCCAAAACTAGTAATGAGGAAGGGATCTTGTCATGTGAAGGCAATGAGCATCATTTAAGAATTTTGGAACTTAGTTCTTCTAGTTTGGGTCCTGAACACTGCTGCTGAATATTTTTCTAAGCGCTATATTAGATGAAGGATATTTTCACTGCGCTTCTAATTTTGATAAGTGTGTCAGATACTTCATCCGTCTACTTGGGTACGTAGGCTTGGAGGTTGATACTGGATGACTATCTTAGCTCTGTTTGAAGTTATAAGATGTTCTCATTGTGCACAAGTTGATTTTGTAATTTTAAGTATTTAAACAGTTCAACAGCCTCCTTTCTTTTGTTTCTTTTGCTGGCATCTTGAAGTGATCAGCCGAGTAAATCAAATACTTAGCTGCATTTATAGTTTTTCTATCATTCATTTCTGTCTTTGCAAATGAAGTTGGTGATTCATTGCAAGACTTAAGCTTGTGCCTTTCCTACTGGGTATCAGGTCTTCAAATTTGCAGGTTTGGTTGATAATCATACAAGATAATTTTACTGCTCATTGCGTTGATGGTACAAGGTGTGCTAGTGCTTTCCATTTGATACAAGGAGCTTTGTGTTTGACATAGTTTAGAACTGATCAAATGCGTAGTTATTGTCTAGAGTAAAGCAATATTATGGTCCTTAGTTGGTGGGTTATGTGTTATTTTGTATTTAAGCTGTTATACATTGAACAACAATAACAAAGATGCTATATTTACTGGTTGTTCAAATGGAAAAACACATTCTTGAAAAAAACACTCAAAACACATATATTGTCTTGCTTCTGTGCTTGAGTTGTTACATAACTTTTTATTCTGTACAACTTTCAAAGCCATTTGGGTTCTTACTTGCATCATTGTTTATCGACTACTCCTATATTGATTAAGTTGAAGTTGAAGAAGCAGAGAGCTGAAAAAGAAAGTTAAAAGAATGCTCTCATAAGTCCTATGTTGCACCAAATTTGACACTCCCCAACCAACCGTCCAATCTTGCAGCACCACTTTGGTCCAATGTATTCCAAAGTGCTTTACAAGTGAATCAATAGAATTCGCTTAAAGTTTACAATTCTGCAATAGTACCAAATTTGAAGCCCCTTAAGAAGACCTTCATACCAATTGTTGCGCACAGGATGCCCACTGACATTCAGCTTTTTGACAATATGCTTGATGAATCACATATACCAACCACAACATCATTGCCTCACTCCCCAAAGGAACATAGTGTTGAAGCCTAAGAAGAAGACGAGGATGACTATAGCGACTGGGAAACATATGATGGAGAAGAAGAAGAGGCCTTAGACGAAGAAGGATGTATTTTGGGCCCGAAAAAATATAAGCCCCTCACACGTATCCAGGACATCAGGTACGACAACAACCAAAAGTAGATTATACAAAGTATAGACAGTTTGTAAGCCTTTACGACTAGATTTTATTTCTCAATTTTTAAAGGAAAGGATAGCCAACCCCACTTTCACTTAAAAAAAAAAAAGAAGTCCAATGTTGCACCATTCATCTGAGTTCTTATATATGCATAGGTTTATCAAAATTTGAGTGTTCTGCTCTCTCATTGAAAAAATTGGATATTTGCTCTCTCTGTAGCGCTTTTTTTTTTGACACATATATAATTAAAATGCATTCATTAATACATAATTGAGTTTTGATGATATGAAACCGTTGACCTTAGTTTTGACCAAAAACTGCAACAAAAAGCATGCGTAAAGGGCAATTTGCAACTGCTTAAACAAAATGGACCAAATGTGCCACGAGGTCAAACAAAAGGGACCAAAAGTGCAATTTTCCCTTTTTGTGTGGGTTGACTTATGGTTGCTGCCGATCTATCTTTTCTTTCTTGCGATTCATTCACTCAGATCCCAAAGACTTTCCATTTTCAGTTTGCATTCTATCATCAATTTCTTGCTTCATTCCTGAAGATGGCTGATGCTGCGATTGGGGTGATTACAGAGGTTTTGTTTACGCAGGTGGCTTCACTTGTTGCTGAGGAGATCAAGCTTGCATGGGGTGTGAAGGAAGAACTCAAAAAGCTTGCTAAGAAGCTGGAGGAGATTCAAGGTTTGCTGTCCGACGCCCAAAGCAAGCAAATAACTAAAGATGTGAAACGTTGGCTGAAAGATCTCCAGTCAATTGCCCTTGATGCTCAGATTGTCTTGGATGAGTTCAGCTACCAAGTTCTTCATCAAAAGATCGAGTGCCGAAAGAGGGACAAGGTACGCAGCTGCTTTTCATGTTCAAATCCTGTTTTTCTTCGTCCTAAAATGGCTCATAAGATCAAGGATGTTTTGTCATCCTTGGATCAGCTTTATGCTGAATCAGATAAAATTGGCCTTAAGAAGCCAAGGGAGTTGATAAACTCGCTTCCTTCTAATCTCAAAGAAATAAGGTCAACAGTGCCTTATGTGGAGGATTCAAAAGTTGTGGGAAGAGATGATGATGTTTCAGAAGTCATAACATTGTTAACTGGCTCAGACTCAGAGTACAGGGAAGACTTACCGGTCATAACCATATTGGGTATGGGTGGTCAGGGGAAGACAACCGTGGCTCAACTTGTGTTCAAGAGTGATACCGTCAACAGTTATTTTGATAAGACAGTGTGGGTTTGTGTCTCAGATGATTTTAGTGTTAAGAGACTGTTAGCTGAAATGCATTCTCCCACTGAAACCAACTACCAATCAGCTTCTCCGGTAGACTTGGTAAATAAACTGAAAGGCCAGTTGATGGGTAAAAAATACTTGCTAGTGCTGGATGATGTTTGGAATGAGAATGGACGTGAATGGGAAGAAATGAGAACTTGTCTGCTAGAAATTGGGGGTTCTAAAGGGAGCAAGATTTTGGCCACTACTCGTGGTGAGAAAGTTGCATCAGCTATGCGAACATCGAGGTACCATCGGCTTGGTACACTTTCAGAAGAACAAAGTTGGGAATTGTTTACAAAGTGTGCATTTGCTGAGGGGGAAGCAACTCGGACTCCGCAATTGGTGCATATAGGTAAAAGGATATTAAAAAGGTGTGGAGGCGTGCCTTTAGCTATCAAGATAATAGGAGGCTTACTGTATTCGTATAAGAACTCGGAATCAGAATGGTCAATGATTGAAAGGAATGAGATGTGGAATGCATTTGATGAAGGAGATAGAGTTCTTTCTGTCATCAAGTTAAGTTATGACAATTTGTCTTCATTGCCACTGAAACAATGTTTTGCATATTGTGCAATTTTTGAGAAGGACACTGTCATGGAGAAAGACAAGCTAATTCAACTTTGGATGGCGCAAGGGCTACTAAATGTTCCGCAGGGAAGTAATTTGCAAATGGAAGACCTGGGCAACATCTACTTGAATACTCTTCTGACGAGTTCTTTATTGCAAGATCATCCATACTGGTTCGGCAAGTGCAGAATGCATGATCTTGTACATGATGTTTCAGTACAAGTGTCAGAGAATTATTGCTTTCTCATTAAAGAGTCCAAGGCCATAAGCAATAATGAAATTGAAGCCGTGCATGTATCAATCCATTCAAGTGAAAGTGAAAGAGGAATGTGGAAGTGTTTGAAAGGTGTTCTTCCCTCAAAGTTGCGAACACTCTATTTGAAAGGTGTTGACCTATCTGACGATCTGTTTGAAAACTTACCGTGGCTCTCTGTTTTGATTATTGAGAATGAGAATGTTGTGGAATTACCAAATTCAATTGGCAAGTTGAAACATTTGAGATTTCTTGATGTAATTCGGACTGGTATAAGGATGCTTCCGAAGTTTTTGACAAAGTTATACCACTTGCAGACTCTAAGAGTTAATTCTTTGACGGAGGTACCCAAGGGGTTTGGGAATTTAATTAACTTGAGGCACATCTACTTTGATACAAAGTACTTCTCACCCTTGGAGGATAAAAGTGTTTTTATTGGATTAGGCCAATTGACGAATCTTCAAACGTTGCCGTATTTCAAGGTGGGAAAATGCAAGGGATGTGGAATAGAAGAGTTGGAGTACTTGGACAACCTCAAAGGTACACTCAAAATATTCTCTCTTCAAAATGTGGAAAGCAATGCATCTGCTGCTAAATCCAACTTGTGGAGGAAGTCAAATATTCAAAATCTAGAGCTTCATTGGGATGGTCATCGGTGGGAAGAAAACAATGATGACAGTGATGTTTTGGAGGGTTTGAAACCTCTTTCGAACGTGAAACGTTTAACGATCAGAGGTTATCAAAGCAAAAAATGGCCATCCTGGGCAGTATCGGAGAATCATTTATTTCTACTTCGCGATCTGGTTGAACTACAATTAGCTAAGTTGGATAAGTGTGAAACACTCCCATCACTTGGGGACTTACCTTTTCTTGAGGTTTTAATCATATATGAGTTAGACAATGTGAAGTGCATAGGAAAAGCATTCTATGGTGTGGATTGTATTGGGTCGAAAGTTACTCTGTTTCCAGCACTGAAGAGACTTAGGATTGAGGATATGTGGAGTCTGGTGGAATGGTCAGATGCAATAGGAATTACTCCGACAATGCAAGTCCAAGTATTCCCGTCTTTAGAGGAGATGCACATAGAAAGTCTTCCCAAATTGAGTGTTTTTCCAAACTTGGGTACCTTACCAACTCTTAGAGAACTGAGGTTATGGAATTTAACGATTGTGGCACCACATGGTGAAGGGAATAGAGGGCTTCAGAATGAGATGTCCCCTAAAAAGGTTGAAATTGCTTCAGATGCCCAATATTACTTTCCATGCCTACGTTCTCTATGGATTGAAGGTTGTGAAAAGTTGAGTGCACCACTTTGCAGTCTCATCCCAAGTTGTGCGCCACTTGAGAGCTTGGGAATCATTGCCAACCCTGGATCATGGCCTAAGGATCTGCAACACCTAACCAGCCTTAGGAAATTAACTCTTGGATCATCTGAAGATGTTGAAGTTGATTGTTTTCCTTGGCCCTGTCATTTTTCTGCTGTCTCTCTTACGTCTCTTAGTTTAAGCGGAAGATGTTTGCCAAAAGTCACATCCATTCCTCATGAAATTCAGCAAGTGGCTACTTTGAGGACCTTAACCATACAATGTTTTGATGGATTGGAAGATCTTCCAGAGTGGCTGGGTGATTTAGAACGTCTTGAAGAGTTGTACCTTTGGAGATGCAAAAACCTGAAGCAGCTACCTTCTGTGGAAGCAATGCAACGCCTTTCCAACTTAAAGACGCTAGGGATTGCTGGATGTCGAATACTGAAAGAGAGATGTAGGAAAGAAATTAGTGGCTCAGAGTGGCCCAAAATTGCCCATATCCCCCATGTTGGTATCATTTGATGAGGATGGATGACAGCTGGATGCAGATAGAGAGCTCTTGTGATAAAATTTGAATACAATTTTTAATGTGAGTACAAATTTTAACATTAATTATTTATGTATTAATTGTGACTGGACTCTATCAAATTCCATCTGTTAACTCTATATATATATATTCCAATTACTTTATAATCCTTACCAAAAAAAAAAATCAAAATCATAAATATATATATTAAGCTCATGACTTGTTTCACTAATTTTGTTTTCTTTGTACGTGTAGGTTTGGAGACAATGATCCTCCAATGCAAAGTTCATCTGTTTTTTCTTGTTTCTTTTTCTCCTCAATTTTCCCAGCTATGGAATTTAAAGTTGATGTCTGAAGCTTCCTACAACTGCAACTGCTACTGGAACCCGGACTTCGATTGCAATCCTTTGTTAGTCTTTTTTGATAGATATAAAGTTTACAGAATTACTGTTTGGTTTTTCTATTTACTTTTTTTTTTTTTGGTTTATTGATAAAATTGACCAGAATTCAACTTTTGAAGTTTGCTAGCATTGGATCTATTTTTGTAGTTAATTTGATGAATCTGTATTTCCGCTTTCGCTTTTGCCGTTTTTACAATATTATTGGGAGTTAATTTCATTCTATTCTAACATTTTATTTACTCATTGAGTGATAGGTTTTTGTTGGAAAAACTTCAAAATGTTATAGTTGATTGTTATCCACAGCTAGAGTAGTTTTAAAAGCCATTTGAATAGTGCTTATCTCATAGCTCGATTGGTTCCTACTTCTTTTCATGATTTTATTCTCTCTTAGTGTTAATTCGGCTACGTTGAATGTTAATTGTATGGTTTTGAGATGATAAAGCGTTGCGTTTGCATATTTTATGTTGCATATTTTTAGGCACTCTGCAGTTGTAGAAGGAAGGAAGATAGGTACTTTAAACAAAATTATTAGTCAAAGAAATTTACAAGCCTTTTCTTACCTTAACCTTCAAGAACAAATAAGAAACTTTCTTTTGTAATAAATGAACTGATAACGTTTTACAAGAATCTGCATCATCTCCAATTGTGTATATCTGTATACATAAACAGTGTAATTTTGGTTTTAATTTGAATTTGTTTGAAGACAAAAAGGGACTCAACTTCTCATGTTGTCAAAGGGCTGCATAGAAGAACAACTTTGAATTCATGTTGCAAGTCCAAAGGAATGGAAGAACTCCAGGTTTTCACTTCAATTTTGATGCTAGTATAACATAAGGCTTACACAAGCTCGCTGCTTTCTGCCTTTTCTGAAAGATAAGCTGGAGACACAGAAGAAACACCAAAATTTGTAAACCAGCTCAAAAGGCCAAAATAACCCGGTGAAGCTTTCGCTATCGATCCACCAGACATCGCTGTGAAACGGATCAGATCAATAGTTCCAGTAATCGCTCTGACAATCTTTAGAGGTTCCAGTTCTCATCGTTGAGTGTAACGGATCAGATCAATAGTACAAAAAGAGATTAAAAACATCGGTTCCAACACATCAGTTCTTCAGTCTTCCCATTGCTGTAAACCCATGGAGGCGTTTTACAATCGTCAACCCTCTGCACCAGAAAGAACAAACCATAATCTGTATATTTAGGGAAATGTATTACAGGTAAGTTTCATAAACATTTAAGGCACATAAATATTTCTCATCAAGATGACACAAAAGTCATCAATTTCACCCCAAAAGAAGAAAGTTAAATTGTAGAACCTGCAAGTCTGACTGATACATTCTTTGTCCAAAAGGCCAATTGGGTATTTGATGATCCTGCCCTTGCTTTAACACAACTGCTACTTCACTTATACCGCGTTTATTCATCAAAGTTTGCGAGAAAGAAGGCTCATCTTTGGAGTTACTGTCAAAGGTGTCTCACATTCTTCTCCTTCAGGTTCACATATATCAGATACTAGAAGCTCCTACAATTCAAAATCCTTTAGTTTTGCTTAAACCACACGATAATGAGGAATCAAAGAATCAAAGCAGTCTAAAAGGCACCTCGGAGATTTTGGTTTTCGCATTCAACCTGTCAATGAACTGCTGAATGTTAGCTAGAGTTATGAGGCCAATCAGGATATTCCTGTCATCAACTATCACTGCACAGAAAACTTAAACCACATGATAATGAGGAATCAAAGAATCAAAGCAGTCTAAAAGGCACCTCGATATTTGGTTTTCGCATTCAACCTTTTAATGAACTGCTGAATATTAGCTAGAGTTATGAGGCCAATCAGGATATTCCTGTCATCAACTATCACTGCACAAGACTGCTTCTCCGCTAACAAGAGGGATACCGCTTGTGCTATTGAAGTGCTTGGAAGGACAGTAACAGAGTTGGCTCTCATGGCCTCTGCAACAAAAATCCTATCTGCTATGTTACTTGTGTCATCATCAGGGTCATCCAGTGAGGGTGAACCCCTGCTGTTATTAAGTTGATATTTTCCCACCAACAGAAAGGGCGGGCGATGTAACAGATGAGCTGGCTGAAGATACTTCAAGCTGTTGAGTTATACTGGAAACCTTATCATTAGCTTCCTTGCTTCCTTTAACATCCTTTCTTCTTGTCAGCTCAGATGTAATCCATTACGATAGCCCCACAGCACGTAAAAGTCGAAGAACAATCTGGTAATCTTGTGTCAACTCAAACAGAAGCAGAACTGCTGTAAGAGGTGCCTGGCATACCCCTGCTAGAGTAGCAGCCATACCAACCTGTACAACAAAATTGAATGCAGTTATTTTGTGCTCAATGAAACACGGTACACAAGATAGCTTTCTTAAACAACATCCTGAATGCACCCCATTACTAGTTTCCAGATCTAAGCAGACGTTTAGTCACAAAGCAGAGGTATCAAAAGCACCAAAAGATGACACTGGCTTGTGTTACTTTATCTAAAGCCAACTAATGAATAGAAGCAATTGATCTGCTTACAAGTGTGGGAAGCATTCAGACTGGGTCATTTGGCATAATAAAAAAGTACCAGTCCATATGCTTCTGGTAATGCAACTTCCAAGAAGGGTAAATGAACTCTGGGGTTGGACTGAGAAATCACAAAGCCAACGATTCTTCCATAAGCCATTCCAGTAGCAGCACCAATAAACAAGGATGGTGCATAGTAGCCTCCAACTAAACCAGATGCCCGACAGATTGAAGAAGCAAATATTTTGCCTGCCACGAGCTGAAGCAAGAGATCAGCAGAAATACCTTCCACTAAAGGACATGATTCCAACAAGATATCAACATTCTCAAACCCTAGTACAAAATCTCTGGAAATGCTAAGGCTATTAAACCAACAACCAAGTCTCCATGTGTAGGAAAAATGGATTTCGGAAAACCGGAAACCTTCTGAACATTGTCAATAGTTACCACCATAAATGTAGTGCTTCTAGAAAAGGAGACAGATACTAAGCCACAAACCGTTCCCAGCAAAAGATATAGTGGCAGTTCTGAAAAAAAAAACAAGAGAGATTCAGTACTAATCTCGAGCAAGGAGAAACAATTAATGGCATGTTATCTTTCCCAACTCAAGATCACACATCGGTAATAAGGAAAGGCTTAACTTTTGGAAAAGACAACAAAATGAGATAAAGATGAAAGAAAAGTAGAACCAGCAGTGGCTTTAGTTGCTTATCCCATTATTTCCAGTGCTTCCAAAAGTTTAACTATAGAGTAAAAAAAAAAAAAAAAAAACACTAATGATAGTATGAGCAAAGAAAATCAGTGATTACCACTTGGTGAATGGAAGTCGTAGTTTGGCACTGTGAAGGCAGGCTCAGAGCCAAGACCAATTTCTGCCACCGCAGAAGCTATAACTGCATTACGAATGACCATTGAGGTTGTGTTTGTTAATGATGAGGATGATGCTGCTGGTGCTGGCCACAACACTGATTCTACAGCAAAAAAGCAGCCTGCAACAGCTGCATTGAACCCTGCAGAAGAATGGAAATGAAAAAGTTAATCTATACAACAACAACTAAGCCATTGTCCCACTATGTGGGGTCGGCTATATGAATCACATCTCGCCATCGTGAACGGTCATGGCACACCGATTCATTTATATTCAAATATGACATATCATATTTTAAAGTTGTTTTCCAATTCTTTTTAGTTCTTCCTCTACCCCTTTTCATAGTAATTGCTTCTTTATTTTCTACCCGTCTTACTGGGGCATCTAGAGGTCTCCTACGTAAATGTCCAAACCATCTTAGGCGTGTTTCTCTCATTTTTCATCTATTGGGGCTACTCCTACTTTGTTTCTAATGCTTACATTACTTATTTTATCTAACCTAGTATGCGCACACATCCACCTCAACATTCTCATTTCTGCTACTCTCATTTTTTGTTCATGTTCATATTTAGTCGCCCAACACTCCCAACCGTAAAGCATCGCCGGTCTTATACCGTTCTATAAAATTTTCCTTTTAGCTTTTGCGGCACTTTACGATCACAAAGTATAGATGACGCACTTCTCCATTTAGTCCACCCTGCTTGAATCCTATGTGTTACACCTTTATCAATTGCTCCATTTTCTTCTATTATAGATCCTAAGTATTTAAAGTTTTTTGATTCATTTAATTCATATTCTCCAAGTGGAAAAAAAAAAAAAAAAGAAAACTCCTGATACATATACCACGATTTTGAAATCTCAAGAGCTATAACAGTCAACAACTTAGAGGCAAACTAAATGAAGAATTGCATCAATATCCAAGGGAGAAGAAGAAAGAAGAGGATGAGGAGAGCTGTTAAGGATGCAGTAGCTTTAGGGGCTCAATCAGATTATATGTATAGTACAAATTACAGGGGGGGAGGCACGGAACACTCATAGAAACTGAATGCATCTCCAAGAAAGATATGACACCTTGTACATGGACATTGGGCATCGCCTGGAATGCGGAATTTCACAGTAAACTAGTACTGTCATAGCAAATTAAGCAACTTAATGTCCGCATCTAAACAGAAAGCACTGCATGTAAATGCTACTGGTAATTATAAGGAGTGAAAAAGAAATGGCCAGATCAACTGTGAATGCAGGAAAACGAACCAGAAGAGATCCTTAAGAGTTCATTTTTGGTCAGATTTTTCCTCATTATCTTTTGTACTGTAATAGTTTGGAACCTGATTTCTTTCTCTTTAATGTGTTTTATTCTTCTGTACTGGTATTGTTTGGAACTTTCTTTCTTGTTCTTTGGTTAAACGTGTTAGTACATCAACTTATTGCAGAGCTTGAGTGTTTCTGTGGCTGTTTTCTTTCAATCTAGAACATGCAGGCTCTTCATTGGAGTATATATATATATATATATATATAAACAATGTTGAATGGCTTTTAAAACTAATCTCTAGCTGTGGATGAAGTTTTTTCAAGTTTTAGAATAGAATGAAAAATACCTCCCAATAATATTGTGAAAACTGGTCAATTTCATCAATAATAAACAAACCAAAAAAAAAAGGTGAAAGAAAAAACAAACAGTAATTATGTAAACTTTAGATCTGTCAAAAAAGACTAACAAAAAGATTGCAATCGAAGTCGCAGTTGTAGTTGAAGAAAGCTTCACGCTTCTACTTTAATTTCCCAGCTGGGACAGATCGAGGAGAAAAAGAAACAAGCAAAATCAGATGAACTTTGCATTGGATGATCATTGTCTTCAAACCTACGTATAAATAGAACAAAAATACAAAATTAGTGAAACAAGTTGAGCTTCACAAGATACAATTAATATATCATTTTTTTTGAAAAAAACATCCCCCAGAATGATCCTGACAAAGGCTTTGTCAGCCACCTATTATTTTTAGAATAATCTTATCATATTGATTATGGAATATATTCTATCTAAATCAATTACAATTATCTCCATGTTTCCTTCTCCGGTCTTTTTTTTTTTTTTTTTGGAAATATACTGTTGTATTTAAAAATTTATTTTTCTTATTATTATTCTTATAATTTAAGATAATTTCACTGTTTTTAAAATTGAATTCCAAAAAATTAAATAAATATACTTTTTTTAAAATTCTTAATTGAAAAAATAAATATATGCAAAATTTAATCCTAAAAATAATTTCATAATACTTTTTTTAAAATTCTTAAATTAAAATAAATATACTCTGCGAAAATAAAGTAATGGAATAGATAGTTGGATACTCACAAATTGGGTGGAAAATCAGTAGGCCGCTTTGAGGCTTGAGAATTGCAAGTCTGCAACAACAAAAACAAAAACAAATAAATTAATAGAGTTGAGATGAGAGAGTCTGCACCATAAATTAACATGTGGTACTAATGGAAATAATTAATGTTAAATTGTACTCACATTCGAAATTGGATTCAAATTTCATCACAAGAGCGAAATCCACCTGTCATCCATCCTCAGATACCAACATGGGGGATATGGGCAATTTTGGGCCACTCTGAGCCACTAATTTCTTTCCTACATCTCTCTTGAAGTATAGGACATTCATCAGTCCATAGCTTCTTTAAGTTGGAAAGAAAAAACAAACAGTAATTCTATAAACTTTAGATCTATCAAAAAAGACTAACAAAGGATTGCAATCGAAGTCCGGGTTCCAGTAGCAGTTGCAGTTGTAGGAAGCTTTAGACATCAACTTTAAATTCCATAGCTGGGAAAAATTGAGGAGAAAAAGAAACAAGCAAAATCAGATGTTAAGGGAATCCAAAAAAGTCTGCAACAAATAAATTAAGTTAACAGATGGAATTTGATAGAGTCCATTAACAATTAATTAATACATAAATAATTAATGTTAAAATTTGTACACACATTCAAAATTGTATTGAAATTTTATCACAAGGGCTGTCTATCTCCATCCAGCTGTCATCCATCCTCATCAATCGATATCAATCACGCACCCTCACATCAGGGATATGGGCAATTTTGGGCCACTCTGAGCCACTAATTTCTTTCCTACATCTCTCTTGAAGTATAGGACATTCAGAAATATATAGCCTCTTTAAGTTGGAAAGGCGTTGCATTGCTTCCACAGAAGGTAGCTGCTTCAGGTTTTTGCAGTACAAAAGTTCCAACTCTTCAAGACGTTCTAAATCACCCAGCCACTCTGGAAGATCTTCCAATCCATTAAACCCTTGTATCTCTAAGCTCCTCAAAGTAGCCACTTGCTGAATTTCATGAGGAATGGATGTGACTTTTGGCAAACCTCTTCCATATAACTCGAGAGACGTAAGAGAGACAGAAGAATGACTCGTAGGGTAGGGCCAAGGTAAACAATCAAGCATCTTTAAGTTGGAAAGGCGTTGTTGCATTGCTTCCACAGAAGGTAGCTGCTTGGGGTTTTTGCACTCCCAAAGGCGCAACTCTTCAAGACGTTCTAAATCACCCCGCCAAAAAAAAAGGTGAAAGAAAAAACAAACAGTAATTATGTAAACTTTAGATCTGTCAAAAAAGACAACAAAAAGATTGCAGTCGAAGTCACAGTTGTAGTTGAAGAAAGCTTCATGCTTCTACTTTAATTTCCCAGCTGGGACAGATCGAGGAGAAAAAGAAACAAGCAAAATCAGATGAACTTTGCATTGGATGATCATTGTCTTCAAACCTACGTATAAATAGAACAAAAATACAAAATTAGTGAAACAAGTTGAGCTTCACAAGATACAATTGATATATAATTTTTTTTGAAAAAAACATCCGCCAGAATGATCCTAACAAGCCTTTGTCAGGCATGCCACCTATTGTTTTTAGAATAATCTTAGCATATTGATTATGGAATATATTCTATCTAAATCAATTACAATTATCTCCATGTTTCCTTCTCCGTTTTGTTTTTTTTTTTGTTGGAAATATATTATTGTATTTTAAAATTTATTTTTGTTATTATTCTTCTTCTAATTTAAGATAATTTCACCATTTTTAAAATTGAATTCCAAAAAATAAAATAAATATACGCAAAATTTAATCCTAAAAATAATTTCATAATACGTTTTTTTAAAATCTTAAATTAAAATAAATATACCATACAAAAATAAACTATTGGAATAGATAGTTGGATACTCACAAATTGGGTGGGAAATCACTTTGAGGCTTGAGAATTGTAAATCGATCAATAAGGGAATACAAGTCTGCAACAACAAATAAATTAATAGAGTTGAGATGAGAGAGTCTGAACCATAAATTAACATGTGGTACTAATGGAAATAATTAATGTTAAATTGTACTCACATTCAAAATTGGATTCAAATTCCACCTGTCATCCATCCTCATTCCATCGATCCATACCTCGGGGATATGGGCAATTTTGGGCCACTCTGAGTCACTAATTTCTTTCCTACATCTCTCTTGAAGTATAGGACATTCATAAATCTCAAGCTTCTTTAAGTTGGAAAGGCGTTGCATTGCTTCCACAGAAGGTAGCTGCTTCAGGTTTTTGCAGAACCAAAGTTCCAACTTTTCAAGACGTTCTAAATCACCCAGCCACTCTGGAAGATCTTCCAATCCATCAAACAGTCGAATGGTTAAGCTCCTCAAAGTAGCCACTTGCTGAATTTCATGAGGAATGGATGTGACTTTTGGGAAACATCTTCCGCTTAAATTAAGAGACATAAGAGAGACAGAAGAATGACTCGTAGGGTAGGGCCAAGGAAAACAATGAACTTCAACATCTTCAGAACCCCATGATGATCCAAGAGTTAAATCCCTAAGGCTGGTTAGGTGTTGCAGATCCTTAGGCCATGATCCAGGGTTGCAGGAGATTAGCAATCTCTCAAGTGGCGCACAACTTGGGATGAGGCTGCAAAGTGGTGCACTCAACTTTTCACAACCATAAATATATAGAGAACGTAGCGATGGAAAGTAATATTGGGCATCTGAACCAATTTCAACCTTTTTAGGGGACATCTCATTCTCAACCCCTCTATTCCATTCACCATTTGGAAAAACACTCAGTTTGGAATTTTTGCAATCTTCTATCTTCAGTGATCTAAGACTTGGTAAGGTACCCAAGTTTGGAAAAACACTCAATTCGGGAAGACTGTATACATTCATCTCCTCTAGAGACGGGAATACTTGCATTGTCGGAGTAATTCCTATTGCATCTGCCCATTCCACCAGACTCCACATAGTCCTAATCTCAAGTGTCTTCAGTGCTGGAAACAGAGTAACTTTCGACCCAATACAATCCACACCATAAAATGCTTTTCCTATGCACTTCACATTGTTTAACTCCCTTATCCATAAAACCTCAAGAAAAGGTAAGTCCCCAAGTGATGGGAGTGTTTCACACTATACAACCCGTCTAATCGTAGTTCAACCAGATCGCGAAGTAGAAATAAATGATTCTCCGATACTGCCCAGGATGGCCATTTTTTGCTTTGATAACCTTCGATCGTTAAACGTTTCACCTTCGAATGAGGTTTCAAACCCTCCATAACATCACTGTCATCAATGTTTTCTTCCCTCTGATCATTACCCCAACAAAGCTCTAGATTTTGAATATTTGACTTCCTCCACAAGTTGGATTTAGCAGCAGATTCTGAGTGTACCTCTGAGGTTGTCCAAGTACTCCAACTCTTCTATTCCACATCCCTTGCATTTTCCCACCTTGAAACACGGCAAAGAATCAACTCTTAGAGTCTGCAAGTGGTATAACTTTGTCAAAAACTTCGGAAGCCTTTCTATTCCAGTATCACTTACATCAAGAAATCTCAAATGTTTCAACTTGCCAATTGAATTTGGTAATTCCTTAACACCAAAATTCTCAATAATCAAAACAGAGAGCCATGGTAAGTTTTCAAACAAATCTTCAGAGAGGTCAACATCTTTCAAATAGAGTGTTCGCAACTTTGAGGGAAGTACACCTTTCAAATTCTTCCACATTCCTCTTTCACTTTCACTTGAATGGATTGATACATGCACGGCTTCAATTTCATTATTGCTTATGGCCTTGGAATCTTTAATGCGAAAGCAATAATTCTCTGACACTCGTACTGAAACATCATGCACAAGATCGTGCATTATGCAATCCTCGTCATCATCTTGCAATAAAGAACTCGTCAGAAGAGTATTCAAGTAGATGTTGCCCAGGTCTTCCATTTGCAAATTACTTCCCTGCGGAACATTTAGTAGCCCTTGCGCCATCCAAAGTTGAATTAGCTTGTCTTTCTGCATGACAGTGTCCTTCTCAAAAATTCCACAATATGCAAAACATTGTTTCAGTGGCAATGAAGACAAATGGTCATAACTTAACTTGATGACAGAAAGAACTCTATCACCTTCATCAAATGCATTCCACATCTCATTCCTTTCAATCATTGACCATTCTGATTCCGAGTTCTTATACGAGTACAGTAAGCCTCCTATTATCTTGATGGCTAAAGGTACGCCTCCACACCTTTTTAATATCCTTCTGCCGATATCCACCAATTGTGGCGTCCGTGTTGCTTCCCCCTCAGCAAATGCACATTTTGTAAACAATTCCCAACTTTGTTCTTCTGAAAGTGTACCAAGCCGATGGTACCTCGATGTTCGCATAGCTGATGCAACTTTCTCAACACGAGTAGTTGCCAAAATCTTGCTCCCTTTAGAACCCCCGATTTCTAGCAGACAAGTTCTCATTGCTTCCCATTCATCTCCATTCTCATTCCAAACATCATCCAGCACTAGCAAATATTTTTTACCCTTCAATACGTCCTTCAGTTTATTTACCAAGTCTACCGGAGTAGCTGATTGGTAGTCGATTATAGTGGGAGAATGCATTTTAGCTAACAGTCTGTTAACATTAAAATCCTCTGAGACACAAACCCACACTGTCTTATCAAAATAACTGTCAGCTGCATCACTCTTGAACACAAGTTGAGCCACGGTTGTCTTCCCCTGACCGCCCATACCCAATATGGTTATGACCGGTAAGTCTTCCCCGTACTCTGCGTCTGAGCCAGTTAACAATGTTATAACATCTGAAACATCCTTATCTCTTCCCACAATTTTTGAATCCTCCACATAACACTACTACAAATTGGAGCTGTACCAACACCCCAAAAGTGATGCTTTAGGCCCTAAAAGTGTTATCTTAGGCCTAAGGCATCACTTTAAAAAGTATCTCTTAAAGTGATGTTACCTTAGGCCTAAAGTAACACTTTTTACCTTTTATACAACATTTTTTCAAAGTGTAGCAATAGGTAGCTAATGTAACGTTTTTTTCCTCCCTAATGCAACCCTTTTTCACCCTTGATGCAACGCTTTTTGGGGCTGTTGCAACGCTTTTTGGGCTGATGCAACGCTTTTTTGGGGTTGATGCAACGCTTTTTGGGGCCGTTGCAACGCTTTTGGGACCGTTGCAACGCTTTTTGGGCTGATGCAACGCTTTTTTGGGGCCGTTGCAACGCTTTTTGGGGCCGTTGCAACGCTTTTTGAGGCTGTTGCAGCGTTTTTTGGGACTGTTGCAACGCTTTTCGCCCCAATGCAACGCTTTTTCACCCCAATCCAACACTTTTATGCATCTATAACATTTTAATACAAATATAATATTATTGCCCATATGCTATCATTTATTCAAATCCACTATAAAATTGATAATCCAAATGCTCGTATTACAAAAGTATTCATAGAGTTCTATATACTATGATTACAAAAGTATTCATAGAGCACAAGACTTCAAAAAGTCAATTAAAGAATTTAAAGCGCTTCAAATCTTGAGCTTCACTTAAGAAAGTCTCTCTTTTAAACCTGAAAATTTTCACAAACAAAATGAAATAGACAATTAGACTCGAATAAAAATTATAAACAATCACAATGTAAGTGCATAAGAATCCAAACTATAAACTAATGATCCAAACTGATCTTTTCCATCCAACTCTTTAATACTATATCAAAAAAAACCAACTGCAATAATATTCCACTCATGCAGCAAGAAAATCATACACAAAACTAAAAGAAGCAGCAATTGTCATTCAAACAGGGATGCGAGTCATGGCAGCTCAAAATGAGTACAGGCACAGAAGACAGAACAAGGTAGCAACTATTATTCAGGTAGTGAACGGTCGCATTTTCACTATGAATTTTACATACATGAACAATACACAGAAAGCATTGCTCTACTGTCCTTCCAGACCAAAGTTCACAATAAGGTGGAGCAGTTAACAGACCAAAATGGCAAACTCCAGGTAAAAAAAAGAATAAAAAACTCGGTACAGAGTTTAGATAAAGAAGCATAGTAACCAGTCAGCCATGACTAGAGAAGATTTGACAATTTTTGGTTCCACTATAAAAGATATGCAGTTTATTAAGATAGCCTAAGGTGATCACACCACCAAGTTAAGAAAGTATTCGAAAAATTACCCTCATTTTCTTGTTATGCCATTAATAAGTAAGGCGACTTCTAAAAAAGTATAGAACTATCAAATTTAGAGGAAATTAGCAGAAATGAATTTCCATTGGATGATAAATTTTCCATGGCGATTGGACATCCTGTAAACAAAAATTTGAAAACCACCATAGAATTATAATAAGTACCTAAACCATAAACCACCACTCAGATATGCATTTGAGTGATTCCCAAGTATCCTGTATAACATGGTTCTTGAAGCTGACATTCTCCTTCTACTTTCTGGCTCTGTACTCGACAAAGAGGAAGCTGATGATATAAGCAGTCCAGCTACCCAATATCCCATAGAAAATTTGGAGAATAATTCCAGAAAGCATACCCAATTTGAGAAAAAGCATGGAAAGTTAAAAGAATCTGCGCCACCTGTGATGGAGAGGTCCAAGATCTTTTTAACAACTTCCTACTAATTTGATCATGTTTTAGTTGCAGTAACTAAAAAATTACCTGGTTTGAGGCACAGCTGAACCAGGCATCATAAACAGGGGCACCATTGCTCCTTCCTTTTCCTGAACTTCCGAAGCCAAAAATGGGTAAGAAATGTAAGGAAACAAAAAGGGGAGGCGAGCTACAATATTCCATTGTGAAATGCAAGGAATTGAAAGAGTCCTACAAGGTCTAATGCTCCACTTAAATAATTTCACTTTGAATTGTGTTAAAGAATCCTTTAGCTTGTTTTTGATTTGAAATGAAAGGCAGTAAAGTTAATGCCATGAACAGTTTTGGCCAGCAGATTTCTGCCTTTTCTTTCACTTTTCCCTTTCTCAACCAAAACTGTACCTTCTTCCTTTCTCAATCAAAATTCAAACAAAGAACACCCAATAAATGCAAGTTGTAAAAGAACACCCAATAAAAGCATAAAAGAATCAACCACATTAAACAAATGGACAGTAACCGTAATGAAGTCCTTGGAAAAACGTTAAAAAAATCAACAACAGGTCCTTGAGGCAATACTTTTCCATCCTGCAAACAAATAAATGAGAAAATGAAAAGAAACACTATTGAAGCAGAAAATTTTCTGTTATAGCTGCATTCTGAAACCCTTTTGTCAATGGACTTTTAAAAAAAAGCTAAACTAAACTTGTGAAAAATTTACCTGCTTAAGATTGAGTAAGAATTGTCTTGAAAAGCATACCCATAAGCACTTAGGTGTCTAAATCAATGAACACCTAAAGAACATTCCAAAACGGTTTCAAGAAACATGCCTTAGCAGCAAACAATCAGAAACATGGTAAAGTTTGAAAAGAAAATGCAACGTACCCATGGTTTCAGAATGCGGATGGAGCCAGAGAGCAGAGAAGCTGAAAATGGAGAAGGCAAAAAATCAAACAACACAAACAAATGAAAACTAAATATGCGTTGTTATCCTCTTTTTCGCTTGCTCGTCCTTCCAAATGCATAAAATAATCACAAATGAACACAGAAACAGAGACAAAACCAAGTTGGAATGAGGAAAAAAAATCACCTCAACCTTTTAATTGAAGAATGCAGAACATCCCTACTGTTGCAGAACATCTTTGCAGCCTCAATAATCCAAAATCTGGAATATAATTGTAAGTTAGAAACACACATTTTTGCAGTTGCAGAACATCTGTCGCACGTACCAAGTCTTCTACCTCTTCTCTCCTTCATGCCCTGTTGCAAAAAAAAAAAAAAAAAAAAGTAAAAAGGAATGCCACACTGTGCACAAAAAAAAAAACAGTAAATTTAGAACCAGTCCCAAAAAGAAGGGGGAAAATATCATCAAACCAATAAAACCACCCATTAGAAGACACACAGTGGGAGAAAAACCTAAATTTTACCCTCTTCCTTGCTTTCTCAAAAGTAATTTCACAACTGAAATGGCAAAAATATGAAATGATTTTCTTCCCTTGGAAAGGTCGTTGAAAATTTCTGCAACTGATACAAAACCAGTAGAATAGAAGTCATAATAGGCCTACTAAAAATCTACCATTTCATTTCATGATTTCTTTTTCCCATAGTTTCAAGGTGTGCTTACCCAAAAAAGCTTTGGAATGACTTTCTTCCTATTTTCTGCAACTGCTACAAAACCAGTAAAATATGGAACCAGAGAGGTCAGAGTGCATGATTGCATTCAATAAGAAAAATAAAATATGATGGGCAGTAGAAAAGTACAAAAAAATGTACATGTCGAAGGAATGCTAAAGGCAACATATATTTATTTTCACTGTTTAGTAGACCCATTCCTTCTAGCATATATTTATATTTGAAAAGGTTCCAGTTCAGGTAATCCCTCCTCCATATCCTAGAGACAACCATTAGCAATGCAGTTATAGAAAACATGAACTAACAGAATGCTTGTAGACAAATCTAAGTTTTTTTCATCAATGTTAATCTCAACATCCCCAATTCAAATTGAATGCATCCAGATTGGCCAAGAATAAAACAAAACTGTAGAGGGAATTGCATGCATCCAGATTCAAAAACGAATTCATCTTGATACAGATCATAATTTTTTAAACACCTGTTGAATTCAGAGTCCCATAAACTGAATTTAAACAGTACATAGTATTTGTGTCTTAGTTAAGCCTTTACAAATCTGGTAGGGATAGTAAAGGAGAAAGGTGTTGTGTAGAGTTAGAACTCAAATACATTAAGGAGAAATGAAAAACAGAAATGGCTAATCAACATAAAAACTCTTCATCTGCAGGCTAAGATGTCAGTTACCTGGTGTCATGCGAACAAAAACTCTTCAGCTTCAATCTCAACCTCAATTAGACCTTTCTGAAATAGCTTCATTGTTTTACCATGTCTGTTGAGAAAATTCTGACAAATCAGTACAATAATCTCACTCTGCACAGTTCGTCTGTTACAGAAACAATTAAGCGCTCATAAATCAAATTAGACACTTAGGTTAATCGAGCCTAACAGCGCTGAGACAATGAGATCTACCAGTCTACAGTCAGCAGAAATTCCTAATTATGAGCAAACAAACAGTCACAAGCAAATGAACTATTGCTCTAAGGTGAATAATCCTTGTTAACACAGGAATTGTGAATTCAAAGCGACTTTTCAAAAGTTTAAAAGATATGCTTATTAATCAACAAAGTTTCATTGAAGATGTCAAACTTCAAATTCCTTCATTCGATGTAACTCCACAGGATTGATAATCTGTTAAAAGTCGCGGGCACATTAAAAATCTTCAAGTGTTTGAACAATAATGATGAAGGCAAAGAGATCTAGCAGACGGTCTATAATCAGTTAAAATTGTCAGTTGTTTTCTATATGACAACAATATCCAGCAGAAGCATGACTTGGAAGTCATCTAACTGACTGAACTTTGGACAATTTGTGACCTTTTTATGCATCAATTTATGGTAAATGTCAAATTCCAACATTAAAGCATGAGTTATATGTGTAGTACCTGCAATAATTCGAATAATCAGAAATTGAAACGGGATCACTTCCATTTAAAGATAATGAAGGAACAAGAGCAGTTCCGAAACTTGCCCACTGCAGTTGGGTCTGTTCGTGCATAATGAGTGCTCATCCATTGCATACCCTCTAACTGGAGTATAAATTGTCTGCAATCTACAATAAAAAGATCAATCTTTACCATAAATGTTGCATTAAAAAAATCAAATTTGCAACAGAAACATACAACTTACACGAAGGAAGGCAATTAGGACAAAAATCCCTTCTTTACCCTCAAAGAACGTACAAGAACATACTAACCTTAGTGGCTTCCATTATTAATGCAGCCTATGCTCTGTTCGGACAGAGAAACTGTGAATAGGACTCCAATGAGGCTATAAAACTTGGAGCGGAAGTAGAGCTGAAAGAAAAGATGAAAGTTTAGTACAAAATAGAGAACAAATTCTGAAACAAAATGCAATCCGCGGCGGCGAATACATCTGCGTCAAATCGGAAGTCTAAGTTCACGGCTCTAAACCTTCTCAGACAAAAGAAGAAGGCGGCCAGTAGCGAGATTTAGACTGCTTCTCGATGGGCACTATCGGCGGGAGGAAATTAGTCTGCCAGTGGGGATGAGATGAATCTAGGGTTCTACTTCATCATGAGTGTTCTGACCAATTACAGCTTTAATTTCTACTTCAAACTCCAAAAATCCCCCAAATTTTCCCGGAGAGAAGCTATGGTGTTTTTTGAGCTTTGATTGTGGTCGTGGATTTCTGACGATGGAAACCGTTAGGCCGGAGTCGCCAAACGGAGAGAAGGAAAGCGATCGGAGAGTAGGGTGGGTGGCAGAGATGTGGAAGAATGAGAAAGGAAGAGAAGAAGAGGAAAAGAAGGTGCTGGAGCATCCTCCAAACAGAAAAACGTCAATCCATTTCCCTGTTCAGAGTCAGAAGAAGCAAGAACCACAAAGCGCAGAAGGGGAACAATAAACAGAGGCAAAACGACGTCGTGAGTAAACGTTTGACTCCCCCAATTTTGAAGGCCACGTGAACACCCCCCCCCCCCCCCCCCCCCCACTCTCTCCCCAATTTCAGCAGAACCCCTTTTTTTTCTTCCAAAATCATCCCTTGTCACCCATTCTTAATTGGAAGATATTTTGTAAATGAAATACCTATATAAATGAACTAGTGACAATCCCCTCTTTTGTTTGGAATAACATTGAATATTTTATCGACCAACGCTGACAAGGTGTATCGATACTCCCTCAATACATTTTTATAAATAAAGTAATTTGTTATTTCTTTCCATACATTTAAAATATACTTGTATTCAAAAAGCCATGATTTCATTTATGTAAAAATGATTCACTAATAGTAAATATCAAATGGGCATACTATTTGCAGTGACAATGTTACTATTTGCAGTAATATTTTTCAGTGAAAAAATCTATTTTATTCTTTAGCTAAAAAAAAAAAATCATATTGATAGCAAGAGATATGAGAATTAGCACACAAAAAAGTGTCGCAGTAGACTAAAAAACGTGATGCAGTCGCCTAATAACAAGTTACACTAGCTAAAAAAATGTTGCACTAGATTAAGAAAGTGTTACAGTAGCCTTAAAAAGTGAGGCATTTGGTTTAAAAAGTGTTGCATTTTATTGAGAAAAGCATTGCACTAGCCTAAAAAAGTGTTGCATCAGACTTAAAAAGTGATGCACTAGCTCAAAAAAGCGTTGCAGTAGCCTTTAAAGAAAAAGTGTTGCACTAACCTCAAAATAATGTTGCTTTAGCTTTACAACAAATGCAGCATTTTGTAAAGGTGTAGCATATTGTAAAAAAATGTTGCATTAGACTTCTATAGCTACACTTAATTATGGTGATGCATTTTCTTATAAAATTTTGTTCTATTGTAACATTTTAAAAAGTGTAACCTACAAAGTGATACTATAGGCTCAATTTGTAGTAGTGTAAGGCACTGTTGACCTTATTTCTTTGAGATTAGGAGGAAGCGAGTTTATCAACTCCATTGGCTTAAGGCCAATTTTATCTGATGCAGCATAAAGCTGATCCAAGGATGACAAAACATCCTTGATCTTATGAGCCATTTTAAGACGAAGAACAACAGGATTTGAACACGAAAAGCAGCTGCGTACCTTGTCCCTCTTTCGGCACTCGATCTTTTGGTGAAGAACTTGGTAGCTGAACTCATCCAAGACAATCTGAGCATCAAGGGCAGTGGACTGGAGCTTTTTCAGCCAAAGTTTCATAACTTCTCCCGTTATTTGCTTGCTTTGGGCGTCAGAAAGCAAAGCTTGAATCTCTTTAAGCTTCGTGGCAAGCTTGTTGAGTTGTTTCTTGACGCCCCATGCAAGGTTGATCTCCTCAGCAACAAGTGAAGCCACCCTCGTCAACAAGGCCTCAGTAACCACCCCAATCGCAGCATCAGCCATCTTCAGGAATGAAGCAAGAAATTGATGATAAGTGTTGAGAAAAACAATTGTTTCAGCAAAGCGATAACTTTCTTTCTATCTCTCTATATATCTAATTTTGAGGGGTAGAAGCCATAGTGGAAAAAGAATATCTCTTTTACTTTTGAAAATGGGCCATTGTTGTAGGTAAAGAGACAGAAGCATTCTTTGAATACATGCCATCCTTTTATTCTTTTCTTTCCAGCACAATTATTGTGAGTGAAATTTGCAAGAGAAGAAAACAATAGATCAATTATTGTAAGCTTTTTGTAATTGTTAACTTTGTTTGATACTATTATATATCAACAAGTGAAGCCACCTTCTTGAACAGCATCAGGCATCTTCAGGGATGGATATTATCAAAGTAAAAATGGACAGGTCTTGAGAAAAACAATTAAAAGTTTGATAAGAATTTTATGCTTTCCTTGTATCTCTCTATATCTTGTTTTGAAGTGGAAAAGGAATATCTTTTACTTTTGAAATGGCCATTGTTGTTGATAAAGAGAATAGCATATTGATAAGATATCATCCTTTGAATACATGCAACCCATTTATTCTTTTCTTTTCAGCACATAAGTGAGACAACCATGGAAAGAAAAGAATAGATCAATTACTGTGATTAACACTCAGAAAAGTTAGTCCATATAAATAAGTGAGAGAACCATGGAAAGAAAAGAATAGAACAATTACTGTGATTAACACTCAGAAGAAGAAACCTAGCAATATGGAAGGCTTGACACAAACCAAGAAGAAATAATTAAATAAAAAAAATGGATGGTGGATATATAGGAACAATTTACAAACTGATTTTGTAATGGTAATTAAGAAAGAACTTAGGGTGTCAATTGTCAAATACATTAAAGGGGGAAAAAAAAAAAATTTTGCATTACTCATATGAGAGAATGTGCAACTATGATAAAATAGAGCAACAAAATTAGGAGGAAAAAGAAAAAGCTTCACCAAAACAAGCAACATATATATGCAGGAGAATCTACCAATAAAAGATTCTATTAACTTCAATTTATTGCAGAGAAAAAATCAAGAAATGGCAACGGTATAACCTCTCCGGACTTGTGAAATGGACTGCGTCCCAGAAGGATTCATGTTGTAACTTGTAACAGACGTAAGGCTCCATCCCAGTAATTGGTGAATCTCCTCTATAAAAGATCGTTGGTCAATAAGGGGTGTATCATTAATATGAATGACAACAATGAAAAAGAGGCTAAGTCTTCAATCGATGGAAGAAAATTTTCTTAGTTGCAGAGAATAAAAATGAATGACTTCAGCCTGCAGATGTGACCACCATACACAACAAACAAGCTAAAACTACAAGAACAATGTGCTAGATCATACTTTTATACCCTTTTTTAAGACAACTGCCCACATAATTACTCCATTAAAATCACCAAAAACGCAAATACATATGACTATCACCAACAGAACTGCCCACAAGTCAAATTGTGCACAATGAGAACATCTTGTGACTATAACTTGAAACAGAACTAAGATAGTCCTCCAGTACCAACCTCCAAGCGTACGTACCCAAGTAGAGGAATGAAGTATCTGACACACTTATCAAAATTAGACCCAGTGCAAATATCCTTCATTAATATAGATCTTCCATGACATGACAAGGTTCAAAGTTCAAAAAAATTTATAAATGATGCTCATCGGCCTCACATGACAAGGCCACTTCCTGATTACTAGTTTTGGCCCTAAATGGTTCCTAATTAAAGACTCTTCAGATGCAACTTTAGCAAAACATTTCCCTCTTGCCTTACTAGTACTATCAATGGGAAGTTTCTTTATTCATAACAACTAAATGGCTTTTTCCTCACTCCACGACAACTTGTCTTCAAAGAACATCAACTAGCCACTGATTGACAACGAAATGCCCCTAAGTACATTCACATCCATGAAGCAGAATTTGAGAAGTGGGGGGAAAAAATCATACCCCACCAAACAGTTCTGTTTTCATGCATATCAAATATGGAAAATAAAGTACGAGGAAATTAAAAGAACTACGTCCCAATAAAATATCTACCACCATCACAATCAACAAATACTCAGAGGCTACTTGCTCAAAAAAACGTAAGTAAAGCTTGATGAAAATAAAAATTCAACTAAGAAAGGGAACATTGATAGCATAAATGAACCATATGGAGACTCATGTGGAATAGATATAATTTTGCATCTTAATTAAAGTTATCTTGGTCAACAAAGACAAGATTGCCAGAGACAAATTTACATTATTATCTTCACCAAAGAAACAATGCCAATCTGCCTCTACATTTAAACTAAAAATGAATAATGAGAGGAACATGATACACTTGAAACAAATCGTTTTTGTAGTCAAAATTCCAATCTGAATCTCTAGAAGCCACAAGGCCACTTGCATCTGTGCATATGGACTCTGCACAAATATTAGAGCTGCAGGAGACAAAATTGCTTTCTCTTTCCTAAGAATTTCTGGTTCCTGTTGAAGAAACTCTGGAGACCAAAGACTTCCATCGTTTTCTATTCCAAAAGTGTGCAGTGATTTGTGCTGGAGTTCACCTGATCTTTCATCATTGTTTTCTTCATCGGACACACATCTGCAGCAATCAAATTCATCCATATCAAAGGTCTGACTTGATAAGCCTTCCCTCCATGATATCCTCATCTGAGATAATGAAATATTCTCCAATGTGGAATCAGAATTCCAAGAACCACAACCATCCGATTTCAGTCGAATGGGAAGGTGAAGCTAACTGAGGACCCAAAACAGGAGGATCCCACATTGACATGTGAGCTTTTGGTGATAAGCTTGGCATCTGAAAACCTGGTTCCACATTACCTTGATCAGGACTGAATTGATTACTATGCGCGTCTATCCAGGAAAGGCAAACATGACTCTCTGAGCTCGTATTTGAGCTTGGTGTCTGAACAACATTGCTGCAAGTTAAATTATCAATGGAAACAGAATTATTGTTCCCTATCAAACTATAAGAACAGCTACCTTCTTCAGGCAAGCAAACCGTCCCACAATTAGACTTGGCTTGGGGAGTGGCAGAGAAATCTACACCATTTTTTCCAGATGAGAATTCCAGGAGCCCTTTAAAAGTGGAAACTCTCCTGGGAGATAGTAGTCCAATCCTACTTTTCCCAGTACTTCCCATGGCATCAGAATCCCCGTTTTTTTCAGATGAGAATTCGAGGAGCCCTTTAAAAGTGGAAACTCTCCTTGGAGATAGTAGTCCAATCCTACTCTTCCCAGTACTTCCCATGGCATCAGAATCCCCGTTTTTTTCAGATGAGAATTCGAGGAGCCCTTTAAAAGTGGAAACTCTCCTTGGAGATAGTAGTCCAATCCTACTTTTCCCAGTACTTCCCATGGCATCAGAATCCCCGTTTTTTTCAGATGAGAATTCGAGGAGCCCTTTAAAAGTGGAAACTCTCCTTGGAGATAGTAGTCCAATCCTACTTTTTCCAGTACTTCCCATGGCATCAGAATCCCCCTTTTTTTTTTCACCGCTATCACTCGATGAATCAGAAGAAATTGGCAGAATGACGAAGATAGAGACGGAGTACAGATTGGGGCCAACTCTATAGTCCTAGAGGAGTCTAAAGAAGCACCTTTCTGTACCTCACCTTCCTTTCCAATAGGAGATTACAACCAATTAACCAAACCTCAGCTGGAAAAGGAATCAAAGAATTTCTCGACTTAAATAGGACATTTTCAGCATATTTGTTGACATCATCCCCACAGGAAGTAGATTTTTCAAAATCTGTTGAATCAGTGTGGCATCTCACAGTAAGAATTCCCCTAGACCTGCATTTCCTTTTATCTGTGACCCCAGAGATAAGGTGTCCAACACCATAACAAACTGGTCTCACAGTTGAAGTTAAAACAGCAGCAAAATGTGAACCTCCTTGGATTTCAGGAGACAGTGACACCTCCACAGGTGGGGTGGTGGTCTTAACATTAGTATTAGCTGAATTTGAATATGAGCAGATAGGCATTGCTGGTAACATCTTGGCTCATTCCAATCGTTCATGGTTACTGCTTGCCAGAAAATGTAAGTATGCTGTGAACATTAAGGAATTGCTTTTAGCATTTTCCCTCTGACAATTTGTAGAACTTAGGACCATGAGAACTTAGAGATTATATTTTAGTTTGAAGTTAATTTGACTTCCTTTGGAGTGTTCTATATGGTGTGCACCTTTCGGTTCAGTGATGCTTTTATGAAAACATGTTGACTAGGACTCGATTCTGTAATCTGATCTAGAGCATGTAATCGCCCCGACAGTCTGATGCACTACCGATTTCTGGTGTACCAATTGAAAGTTGTGCGAATCGTTGTGTGAATGATTACAGATTATTAAGATGATTTGTAACTTTAGCTTCTTCTTGCTTTGTTCAGAGTGCCTAATGGCTGTTGCTTTTCTATCCCCTATTTCTGCTTTCCTGTTTGCAATTTTTCTTTCTTCTCTTGGCTTTTGTTGTTTCTCAGAGTTGTCTTCTTGCTGCAGTTTGAAGATTGCACTTTTGAGTGGTTCTATTTTTTTTTTTTTTTTGAACAAAAGTGGCTCTATTGGATCAAGTGTTAATGACATTTTCTCAGTTGTTCAAAAAAAAAAAAAAAAAAATCTCTTTTTTTTTCTACAATTTATAAAAAGGGGTAAAAAGTTTTAAAATAATTCATTTTGACCCCAAATGATCGTTAACCTGGTAGCTTGCCGGTAAGAGGGACCAAAACGGTGAAAAAGTGATAGTTACGGGACTAAAAGTGCGATTTTCAATAGTTGAGGGACTAAAATTATAACGAGGGTCAAGTTGAGGGACAAAAACTGCGATTTTCTCTTTTTCAAAAAATTCCCAACTACGATCTTCTGAAAGTATATCAAGCGGATAGGTATCAAATGTTCGGATTGCTCTAGCAACATTCTCACTGCGCGTAGTGCCCAAGATCTTTCTCTCTTTTGAGCCACCGATTCCAAGCAAGCAATTCCCCATGCAATTCCATTCATCTTCATTATCATTCCAAATATTGTCTAGTACCAACACGTATTTTCTAGCTCTCAAATGTTCTTGCAACTTAGATACCAAAGATATGGTACTTGTCAACTGGTGGTTGGTTTTTGTGAGATATTGCAACATGTCGCCCAATAATCTTTCGACATTGAAATCATTAGAGACACAAATTCATATCGTCTCATCAAAATAACTCTAACTTTTGCACTAG
The DNA here is from genome assembly GCA_016801395.1 of Leptodermis oblonga. Lineage (NCBI taxonomy): Eukaryota > Viridiplantae > Streptophyta > Magnoliopsida > Gentianales > Rubiaceae > Leptodermis > Leptodermis oblonga. The sequence goes on from CM028754.1 coordinate 2,527,335, forward strand.
TTGAATGAGAGTTGCCTTTCCTAGACAACCCATGGCTACAATGGTAATGACAGGTAAGTCATTCTCATAGTTTTTAGTTAACATTTAAGGTATCATTATACCTCCCCCACAATTTTGGATTCCTCCACATAGGGACTTGTTGATGATTTTGAAACTGTGAGATTAGGAAGTGAGTTTATGAGTTCCACGAGCTGAAGTCCAATATTTTTGGCTCTTATCTCAAGTTTTTCTAAGGATGACAAAACATCCTTGATTCTACGACCCATCTTTAGACGAAATGGAACAATATGTGGGGATGAAATGAAGTCACTTAATTTGTCCCTCTTTCGGACAATAATCTTTTTCTTAAAACCTCTGTAATCGAACTCATCCAACACAATTTGAGCATAGAGAGCAATTGACTAGAGCTCTTTCTGACAAAGTTTCACAGCTTCATTAGTTATTTGCTTGCTATGAGCATCACATAACAAAGCCTAAATAATCTCGAGTTTATTAGCAAGCTCTTGGAGTTGTTCATTCGCACCCATTGCTGGACTAATCTTGCCAGCAACAAGTGAAGCCACCATTCCTAAAACAGCCTCAATTATCCCTCCTATTACATCTGCGGCCATCTTGATTCCTAGTTGAGGTAAGATTTTTTTAAAAATATTTGGATGTAAACGAGTTCATGATTTATAAAACAAACGTTTAATTTCTTTTTATTTTGAGGGAGGGGAAGGGTTGGCCAAAGTTTGGCCCATGTTCATTGATTTTAGATTAGTTATGTGTGAAATCAATTCGTGTATGCGGTCACTATTCACGTGAACAATATACACATTTTCTTTTTGCGATTCCTTGTTCAGAAGAATATAAGTGCTACTCTAGAAAAGTACCAGTGAGTTGCACTACTACTCTTCAGAGTAGTGCATAAGAAGAAAAGGAAATTAAAAAAATAAAACTATTGGAAAAAAATAAACGAAGCTTAATTAAAAATTCTATTTGTAGTTTGCTTCCAATTTAATTTTGGTTGGTTTTGGTGAGAAACTAATTTTGAGAAGGATTGGGTAACTATAGGTCTCTATAAAGAACCAATGGGGTATAATTTTTTAGTAGAGGTGAGAGTTAGAGAGGTTAGAGATATAGAAGTCTTTTCGGCTCTCTGCTTCCAGGGGTGTCAGAAAGCCTTTCTATTAGGGGTGATGAGAGAAAGTTTCAGCTGGTTGATGTGTTGTCATGAGATCATAAGATATGCGTGTTCTTACTTTATGTCTCCAACGTTGATAGTGGGGTATTGTTGACGTTAATTGTGGGGTGTTGTTGACGTTGATATTGGTGTGTTTTTTTTGATCAGGTCATAAGAGATGTATATTCTTAATCAGCGGCGAACGCTGAACAAAATATAAGAATGGGCAACTTAAGTGGCAAAAAATTTTTTTTTTCTGATGCCATTACATAAGATACATGCTACTAAAATATCAAAATAATCATATTGATATATGACCCCAAAGAAAACCTTAACGATAAATATATATACACATACTAGTAAACACAACTTTTTTTTTTTTATTTGAACAATCAGTACTGGACACGCCAGTTAGACGAGATAAATGTGTTCTACGTTGGCTCATGTAAGCGGGGGAGAGGTTTACTGTTGGAGTTGGGAGAAAATTGACGGGAATTAGAATTTGGATTTGCGTGGAAGGTTTTGTTTTTTTATTTGTGAATTGGGTGGGATATTGGGTAGCTGGGTTACTGGGTTTGGGCTTGACCCACACTGAAATGGGTCTTTTGTTGTTTTTTTTTTTTTTAAACACTTAAGTGGAGTGATGTCATTCCAATTAAGCCGTAAAAAGAAAAAGAAAAAAAAAGGGAAAAACATAAGAAGCTGCATGCAGGTCTTCTTCCTCAGCCTTCAGCAGCGGCAGAGGCCAGGGGATGAGCTAATGGGTAGTAGTACTACTACCATTAGCTCCGCGAGGAAGGCTGGCGTCGGCACCGACATGTCCCGCCTTGGTTTCGCCGCATTTCCTACTTATACCTCTCATGTTGTGATGTTGATTTAATAGGTGTGTAGGTTAATCAATCTCTTTGCGATAAGGATATTTTTATACCTTACAAAAATTTGATTAATTAGAGTTAGACACGATACAATAAATTTTATAAGGTGAAATGCACAACTCATCACTTAAATATGGACTTTTACAAAAATTAATATTTTTCTTTAAAATGCTTCTTTTTTGACATTGAACTTTCAAAACATGCAAAACATACCATTCCGTTAGCCTCCATTGTTAAGTGGCTAACAGAAGAAGGATTCTTTCAAGGATAAAATAGTCATTTCTTGCTGCTACTGTTCATCTTCTCGAAATTTTTTTTTGGTTTGTTTCTCCACTTAACGGAGTGGTATGTTTTGTCCGTTTTGAAAGTTTAGTTTCGAAAAAAGTAGCATTTTAAATAAAAATGTCAATTTTTATAACAGTTCATAGTTAAGTGATGAGTTCATGTGTATATCATCCAATTATATATATATATATATATATATTCATAACATTAATTTTACGTATTCTGTTGATTAAGTTAAAATATTTGTATATTGATGATCTCTTCTATATTATTGCCTAAAAATGAAAAATCATATGTTCTTATACATATTTAGAAAACTGGAAACATGTATTGTCAATTGTTTAACTGGAATCACCCCCTCATTATCCCCATATATATAACTCAATAATTAAGTTGTTGACATGTTGTATTCCTAGCATCTTGCAGTTCCCCTGCAGTCATTTTTGAACGGCTCTGTCATATATGTGTTTCCAAGGCAGTCTGTTGCTTCTTTTTCGTTGGTGTTGCCTTTCTTTCCAACTGGCTCCTTTGAGAGGATGGAAGAGGAAGTGGATGTGGCCACTGCATTCACCATGGCTAGATTTTGTCCAACATTCTTATGTCCAGGGGTGGTCCCAGAAGTCTTTTGATTAAAGTTGGTAGTGTATTATGCTTTGGTTGGATGTGTACTTAGTGAAATATTTTGTGACTCATTTGCAGTTTGAATTTTTGGATCCTTAAGAGTTCATTTTTGGTCAGATTTTTCCTCATTATCTTTTGTACTGGAATAGTTTGGAACCTGATTTCTTGCTCTTTAATGTGTTTTATTCTTCTGTACTGGTATTGTTTGGAACTTTCTTTCTTGTTCTTTGGTTAAACGTGTTAGTACATCAACTTATTGCAGAGCTTGAGTGCCTCTGTGGCTGTTTTCTTTCAGTCTAGAACATGCAGGCTCTTCATTAATTGGACTTCTATTCTTGCTTAAAAGGTTAAGAGATGTCTCCTAGGTGTTTTTGGAAGTTCAACTTCTGTAATCATTTGCATGTAAGCAGGCCCATTTATTATGTTCTCCATATTGGTTATTCCTATGGTTTCTATATGGCTTCATTTGGTTTTGTTCGTATCAGAATAGAGGAAGTGCTTCCTATTTTGGATTGTGTAGAGATATTCCTCATAGAAGAGGACGTCAAATTTTGTTTTTATTTATGGGTAAATTGAATTAAGGTGCCAGTATTTTCGATTTTGTTGGTAGTTGATTCATGTCGTCTTGGATTGGTGGTGTTCGAGACTGCTCGAGTTGGCTTTCTAATGGAATTTGTGAAGTATTATGATGTTTATTGTTGCCGGCAGATTCTTTTCTAAGATTAGATGATGTTTCATAGTGCTAAAGTTGAAACCTTTGTTGACGGTGTATTCCTGCTATTTATTTTGTTGGAGTTATACATTTTGTTGTGTGTAGAGAATGTTCTCTTCCTTTGAGTCTCTAGACGTTGTTCTACCTCCATTGATTTTTTTACCTTAATATTCATTTTGGGGGAAAAAATTACCAAAATAAGCAAAAAAAAATTGAAATTCCCAAACTATTGAAAACGAATTTGGGAGATTCGTTTTCAGTTGAAAACAATCTCCCAAATTCGTATTCATTTTGGGGGAAAAAATTACCAAAATAAGCAAAAAAAATTTGAAATTCCCAAACTATTGAAAACGAATTTGGGAGATTCGTTTTCAGTTGAAAACGAATCTCCCAAATTCGTTTTCAACCGAACAAACCAAAAAAAAAAAAGCAAAATTCTTTTGAAAACGAATTCACGGAATTCGTTTTCAAAAGAAAACTAATTCCAAGAATTCGTTTTCAAAAGGTTTTTTTTTTTTTTTTGCTTTAATAAACGATTCCATAATTAATTTTTTCTTTTTTTTGTTTTTTATTAATTTCATTAAGAAACTAATTCCACTACAATGGTTTTAAAATGAATAAAAATAATTATATGTAAACGAAATTTTTAAAAATTAAATAATTATTTTAATTGAATCGAACCGCCGTAAATAGTTTTTGAGTTGTTATAAAAAATAAAAAAAAGGCAAAACATAATTATATAATTGAAATTTTAATTTGTAATTCAATAAAATTTTAGAAGAAGTAATTTACGGCATTTTTTGAAATACATAAAATCTTCGTATAAATGAATTTGGGGAATTTATTTATTTGTAAAAATTTAGTCACACATTTATGTTTTAAAAATAATGAATTCCATTAAAAACAAAACTCATAAATTCCTTTCGCTTAAAAAGAAATAACATTAGACCGATGTCGGTTTTCCTGAGACACGAATGCGCCAAAGTCGTTTTTAGTACTTATGTAGTTTTTTCAAAACTCTAGTTGCAGGGAAAACGAATTTGGTAGTGTTGTTTTTCTCTATAAACGACTCAACCAAATTCGTTTTCCAGATAAATATATTTTTTTAAAGATTTATTACGAAAATTAGTATTCATGGAAAACGAATGTGGGGAATGCGAGGTGTACTTATGGAAAAAAAAAAAACCGTAAGAAAAATTCAAGGTGTAACCAAATTCGGAATCCAGAGAAATATTTTTTTTTAAAGATTCATTTTCAGTTTTTCTTTTTTTTATTCGACTGCTTCACCGAATTTTGGAAAGGTACCCAAGTTTGGAAAAACACTCAATTTGGGAAGACTTTCTACATACATCTCCTCTAGAGACGGGAATACTTGGACTTGCATTGTCGGAGTAATTCCTATTGCATCGGACCATTCCACCAGACTCCTCATGAGAAAAATCCCAAAGTGTGATGGAAATAGGAAAGGTGGAAAAAAATGGGATGGTTTTTGGGCTGTGGAAAAAAATAGGGTAGTTGCATTCATGAAATGCAACTCTACAGATAAAGTTGCATTTACCAAATGCAACTGTATATTTGCACTAGTCAATTTTGTAAATGGTAGATATTAATTTAAAATGTAGTAGTTGCATTCTTCAAATGCAACGTTTAAATTTTTTTTTGCTGTTATTTTTTTCCGTTTAGTTGACGGAAATTTTGAACTTCACGGAAGGAAGATGAAAGTTGCATTCGTCAAATGCAATTTTGTAGATAGACGTTTTAAAAAAAAAGGAATATATATATCTAAAGGGTCTTCGTCGTAAATTTGGGCAAAAAAAAAAACCCCGCAGAGGAGTACCGCGAAAACCACAAGTGCAGCTCCGCCGACCGATTCTCGCATTCAGCACCGCCGTCTCCAAGCCTAAACCGTGGAAGACGAAGCCTGGCGTCGCCGACCGACCCATCTGATTGACTGCCTCCATTACGGGTTGCCTCCATTACGCGATGGTGTCGTTACGGGTTGGTCAAAATTCTCGGGTCTGTAGTGGGTCAGAAAAGTGGGTATTCGGGTCTGAAGCGGGTCGTGGGTTATTGGTCCTTATAAGGCGTGGAATTGCCTAAATGGGGAAACGGGTCGGGTTTGAGCCAACAATCGTGTCTGCAACGATTCTGGGACTTGGGATTCTCGGTCATTGGCCGGGAATGAGCTCCGGGAGTGTACACTTGGCTGGGTCAACCCGTTCAGCGAGCTTGCCCGCGGCTAAAACGTTTCAGTCTGAAGAACTTGGAGAAACAAACAGTTTTGATGTTTTTCGGTTGCTGTTCTTGCTGCTGGAAATGGCTTTTGGTTGCTGTATGGAGATCATTGATCGGTGCTAGAATTTTGGTCATGCTGAATGGATGGATTCACAAATTGGATAAAGGTGCTGTTGGAGTTTTCTTTGCTCACCGTTGTGCCGAAGGATTTGCTGTCCCTGTTTCGGTCTCAATTTGGGAGGTACATGCTTAGTGTTAATTGGTTCTTTTTGGCTCTCGTGAAATTTTGATGCAAACTTGAGATTAAGCTCTCTGTTTTGCTCATTAGTTTTCTGGATGAAGGTTTTTATTCTGGGAATTAATTGCTCTATGTGCGGGAGTTTTTGAGGAAGTAGAGTTGAATAATTTGGATTTGTGCTGAATTGGGAATGCTCTGATTTGGGAGTGTTCTGTTTTGTGATCGGAATCTGGATTTTGTTGCGTTTTGCTTGGCTGTTCCAGGATCGCATTTTGCTGTTAAGGTAAGCCTCTTGTCTTTAATTCTGGAAGTCTGTTCGGAATTTGGAGTTGAATTGGGAGGGTATTAATTTCTGTTGTGGACATAATGTGTGCTGGATTAGGTATTAATTTCGTAACTCTTATTTCTGTAGCTCTGCTGAATTAGGTGTTAATTTTCTGGATTTTGTTCTGGAAATTAATAGTTTTTGCTGCTGTATGCTCTGAAATGTGAATGAAGGTTTCGGTTGTGTCCTGAATGGATTTTAGAGTTGTGTACTGGAATTATATCCCTGTTCTTCAAATTATGCTGTTGCTGGATTTTGGGGATGTTGGATTCTGGAAATGCCACAGTTTGGCACAGGAATTTCTGTGCTGGAAATGGATTTTGTCATCTGCTTTTTCGGTTTGCTTGCAGAATGATCTTGCTTCTGCAGCTGCAAAAAAATTGCTGAATGTGCTGGGAATTTTGAGTTGGGTATTAATTTCTGGATAATTAGTTTGTTCTGGAAATTAATAGCTTTGTGTGCTGGATTCGGGGATGTATTTTTGGCTTGCTGATGGTTTCTTGCTGCGGCTGCTATTTGTGCATTTCGCCTGCTGGATTGAAAGCTGGAATACTCAATGATCTTGCCATTTGAAATGAATGATTGCTGGAAATCATTTCTGGATTTTGGAATTGTGGAAATGATGGCCTGGTCCAGCATGGACTGAGGACGATGGGGAATTGCTAGATCATGATTTGAAAATGTGCGTCGGACTCATTTGTGATGAATTTTTGGTTAATTTTGATTGTAGGGCTTAATGGTGGCTCCTTTCGATTATGGTAATTTTGATGTAGAGCTGGAAAGTGAACTTTGAATTGCTGGAAACCACTTGGCTGTGCGGCTTTTCGGGTTGCATGTGTGATGATGTTGCGACTGGAATATGGAAATTACTAGATTAATGAAGTTGGAATGTAATGCTGAAAAGTTAACTTTGAATTGCTGGACCACTTGTGCTGCAATTCGGGTTGCATGTGTGAGTATGGAAATTATTACATTAATTGAATGTGGAATGTAATGCTGGAAAGTTAACTTTGAATTGCTGGACCACTTGTGCTGCAATTTATTGTCTTTAGAGTTATGAAATTATGACTTTAACATTTATTGTCTTTAGAGTTATGAAATTAACATTTATTGTCTTTAGAGTTATGAAATTATGACTTTTTCTGTGTTTGCATATTATTTCATTTAACTTTTGAATATTTATTAATGATGTGGAGGTCTCTTTTGAGTTTATGTACCTCTTATTGTTTTGGTTTCTTTTGTTATTGGTTCATGACCAAATTGAGATGATAGATGTTATTACTTGGTCCCTAATATATATAAACATCTTTAAGGGGAATTATGTCTACATACATCAATGTTTTTTAAAAAAAACTTAATAATTTACTACCTTTATCAAATATTTTGTAAAAATTTATCAAACTTATTAATTTACTAGCCTTATCAAATATTACTAGCCTTGTAAAATGTTAAAACTTATTAATTTTACTTTCCTTTGTAGTGTCTTTTTTTAAAACACCAATGGTCTTTAATTTTTTTTTTCTTCTTTGTAATACTCTATGGTCTTTCTCCAATGTAAACCTGTATTCTATTAGGTGAACAATGTATAGTTGCCATGGCTATCAAAAAATATTAAATATTTATAAGACCCTACTAAAACCCTAAACCCCCTACTAATACTTTCATTTTCCTACAAAAAGCTAAGTTAAGAATTTCTAATGTGAGATAAATATTTTTGACGGGAAAATTTAATTTAATTTCAACAGTTGTATTTGCCAAATGCAACTCCAGCATTTAAAAATAATAGCTAGTGAAAAAATCTAACATTTCTGAAGTTGCATTTGCCAAATGCAACTCCATCCTTTAAAAATAATAGCTAACATTCTGTAAACTTCTGTCAATTTTGACGGCAAGATTCAATTCTTTAAAAAAAAAAATACAAAATAAAAAATTCATATGTTGCATTTACAGAATGCAATTCCAGTATTTTAAATCAATATCTAGGATATAAATAATTAAGAAGTGAAAATGCAACGTTGCATTTGCCAAATGCAACTTCATTCGCAAAGTTAAGATAGTCATCCAGTATCAAACGTACCCAAGTAGAGGGATGAAGTATGAATCACACTTATCAAAATTAGAAGCGCAGTGAAAATATCCTTCATCAAATACATGGCTTAGAAAAATATTCAGCAGCAGTGTTCAGGACCCAAACTAGAAGAACTAAGTTCCAAAATTCTTAGATTATGCTCATTGGCTTCACATGACAAGATCCCTTCCACATTACTAGTTTTGGCCCAAAATGGTTCCTCACTCCTGACAAGATAAAGACGGAGTACAGATTGAGGCCAACTCTGTAGTCCTTGATGAGTCTGAGGAATCTCCTTTCTGAACCTCACCTTCCTTACCAAGAGGAGATGACAACCAATTAACCAAATCCTCAGCTGACAACCAGTTAAGATACGGTCTTTGAGCTCTCCATATCTCCTGTTATCTCTTTGCAGGTACATTGATTTGTGCCGCAAGTTTCCTGTCAGTACTTCACCTTCAGTCTCTGCTCCATAGTAGGTCAGCAAAGTGTTCATTTTATGCTTATACATCCTTCTGTGAATTTCAGCAGTTTCAAGGAAGGCCTCATAACCATCGACTACAAGTTCATTGTCGTAAGCATCCTCAACCATCTTTGCTGAGAAAGCATAGCTAGACTTGCTAGGAACAGGAGATGCCAGAGTGACCCGGAAAAGTGTACCCAACACTCCTTGTGAGGTGTACATAGGTTTTTCCCACCTTTCCATGAAGTCTGGAAACTCTCTAGGTCTCAGAAACTGAGGCATCTCAGCCGGAGACCCTGTCTTTGCAAAATCACCGGACATAGAGTGACGTGCAGCTAACTGAAGGCATTTTGCACTCAAAGCTTTATCACATTCACGGTCAGCATGCACCAAATGTGCAGTAGAAATGGTGCCCAGGGTATCACTGATAATGTAGGCTACAGAAAATTTCTGAATTTCTTGCAAATATTATCAAGATTGAAGAATAGTAGAGTTGACAAGGAAACAATTTATCAGATACAGGTGAACAGCAAACGTTACCTCTAAGGTGACATCATGATCTACAATGCGCTTTCCCCTATCAATGTAGTCCATGGGTGGCACCGTTTTACTCAGAATAATACTTTCATCCCAGCTAACAAAGTATAGATCACCATCAAGGTCACCACCAGAACATTCACTGGGATGAGGCCTGCAAATACAACGCCTTTAGTTTTCACACGCAAGTACTTGGATTCTTAAGCAACCGGGCCACTTGTGATTTGCCAAGGATATATGCCATTCTTCTTCAAAAGGGAGAGAAGTAGCAACCAAATACGCAGAAGAAATCAATTGAATATAACACAAGTAGTTATTAGTAATTTTAAGTTTTCCTCTGTTTCAATCATGCAGAGCCTCAGTTTTCTCTGAGATGAAAGAAAGTGAAAGACAATGTCACCTAGCAGAGGATCATGCAAGAGTGGCGCACATGTATAACAAAAGTACTGTTACATATTTAGAGGAATGATATACTCTAGATGCAGAAAAAACATTATCATGCCAAGGACAGTAATAACACACATAGACCAGGAAGAATTAGCTCAAATAACAACAGCAAGTCCAGAGTTTTTTCATGCAATCTTGCTGAATTTGACCTTCAACACTGGAATAAATACATAAATAAAATGAGGTTCTAGAAAAATTTCTAATCTTTTCGATATAAGACCAGTGATTTTCATTCAGTTGTAGACAAGAGATGCTTTAACCATGCAGGCCTCGCCTCTTTTGAATGAATACATCTATCCACAAACCAAGAGCTCCAGATGAAAGCATATGCATTTTTTAAATAACTTCTTGCAAATATAAAGATGACAGTAGATAATGAAGTTTCATGACAAATGATAGATTTCAGGAAATATTCTTCAACACTACTTATGGCAACAATTCAGTTAATATTAGGACTTAGATATGATATTCATACCTTTCACCTTTCTGGGGGAAGAAAACACAATCCACAAGACCTTTTTCTTCTAAAGCCACCTCATAAACAGCCTCAAGGACCCTGACATCTTCCAGATGAAGACATGGGTTCTTTGTAACCACAACCTTCCCCGTAACTATTGCTGATCCGTCATCTGTTAGAACAAATTTCTTTTCACCACCTTGTAGCTCATTCTTGGTCATTGTTATACGAACAAAAACCTGTCCATAGTCCAAAATTCCCGACTCATCCAGGCATCCTAGTAGGATCCGGCCCCTTGGAACAAATATCCTGCACCTACTCCTTAGATCAGAAAGCTGGTTTTCACGATGAGACTGAAGTATCATTGAAAGATAAGGCTAAGCATCAGGTTTATAACCATGTAGCAACATTCTCACCACAATGCTTTTTGTTTCCTTAATCCCCATGCTTGCCAGAATATCGACTGCATCCTCTTGACTTGTCAGCATCTTGTTGAGCACTTGTAGTTGCTTATCTTGCAATTCAAGAAATGCTTGGTCCTCAACGCCCAAGGTCGACAAAAAAGTAACTCTCTCCCGGTTTAAAAAGCAAGGCATTGCTTCACTCCACTTGGTTACATTAAGCATCCTGTGTTCTGACTCGAATTTGAGCATGCTACTCCGTAAAGATATCTTCCGGAAAGAGCCGCGGTCAACAGCTAGCACTCCTTTATAGCCACCATAGCGCATTTGAAATGCGGAGGGGGTATGGTTTAATCCACACTTTTGGGCAACCTCTCTGGCAAAAGCTCTGGAAATCTTGCCAATACCATCAGAGAAGCAATAGGTATCGCCATCAGTTGTTACTTCTATGTCAGGAATAACCTCAATCTGCTGTGCCGGTACTTCATGAGTCTGCAAAGAGGTACTAAACAATTGACCCATCCTGGCAGCACATTTTGACACACTTCGGATCTTGTTAAAGCAACCCATCCAATCTCTAATCTCCTCTGCTCTCAAATTTTCATTAGAGGCAAACATCCAAACTGACAATCCAAATTTTGGCGATGAATTATATGGAGATGGAAAATCCAAATTTAGGGGTTGAAAAAAAAATCAATTTTAAATATAGGGATAAATGTGACATGAGACCAAGTTTTAGGGATAAAGCACTTCAAATCATAGAAAAAAAATGTCTCTCGCTATTATAGTTAAAACTGGTAACTAATAGTTGTGTAGGCAATTTTGCAACTACGTACATGCCAAAAGAAAGACAAGTGTCAAATTTTTTACTTGTGATTGTCTTAAAGGTGAGGTATGTTGATACATCCCTTGTGAAGGACTTCTTGAATGCATTGTTACTCATATTGAAGGTAACATGTTAATTGAGCTGCGCATTAAGATGACACTTTGAGTTGGGACTTCAGAAATTACGGTGACAAAAACTCCTCGTCTTTGCTTCCTAATTTGTGTAGGGAACTTGTAAGGAGTATATTCTTAATAAACATTTATATTTTTACAGTTACTATTATTTTCTTAAAAATCATATTTTTTATATCACAGGGCATTGTGCATAGCACGGTGTAATCACGCTAGTACTCTTTAAGAGTAGACTGTTACTCTTCATAGGTAGCAATTTTATTTATTTATTTTTTTTTTGGCTTTGCATTTTTTTCTTCTTCCTCCTGTGATTCTATTCAAGAGTGTGACTGATACTTGTTAACAATATTATATGCATTATTGTTTGCGAGTATCTTTATATGTTTTGGCTACGTCCGTTTTCGCTCCGAAGAAGATTGTTAAAGAAAAACTCAGAGTGAGTATCACTAATCTAGTAACAGTATTGTTCACAAGTATCAATTTTTTTTTTATTGTGTGTATCAGTTTAAAGTTATGAAACAACGTATATTGTTTACGAGAACAATATTCACATGCATATTGAAATCAATTTTACACAAAACAAACTCTTTCTGGAAAAGATTTTTAAAAAAAGAGCCTAAAAGTAATAGTCGCATGTATATAACAATTTTGCACAAAATAACTCTTTTTCCATCTTTGTTCGCTATCAGTGAATTTTGATTGTGTTGAGAATTTTCAGAGACTAAGTCCGACGTCAAGTTTCGACGTCTAACTAGTGTTGAAGCTTTTCGCGGAAACTGTTCGAGTTCAGTTTTAAGCAAAGAGTTACGGCTATTCTTTGAACAGTTGCTTCAGAAAATTTTCTCAATATATAATAACCAACAAATTGGTGACTCTTCACCTCTATAAATAGGGGTGTTAGTCAAACAATCAAAAAACTCTCTACTTTGTTGTTTGCTGAATCTATTGTATCTTAGATGGGTATTGCCATTAAACCCAGTTAGAGAGTATAGTGGGAGCAATAAATTCTTTAAGGACAGTGATTACACCCCGTAAATTCAATACTTTGATTCATAAATCCCCGTTTACAAGTGATTCTTAGTGACCACTTCCTAACCTCAAAATTCCCCCAACACATGTTCTTCACTTTTTCTATGTAATTACCTGGCCTGCAGGCATAATTAATTATAAATGGCAGCAGGCCTTCCCTGACGTGCCTCAGAGCCTTGCACTGAGCGCGCAGTCCCAGTCCGTCGCCCATTAGCCCAACGCGCAACTAGTCCTCAGGCCTCCCTCGAAGTTGGCAGTTCATCTGTTCGATCAATTGCCTCAGCTAGCTGCGCGCAGCTTGTGCCCAGCGCCCCAATGCACAAGCTACCATCCAACTCCCAGTCTTGTTGTGCCCAGCCTTGGTACAGGACCAAGCAGCCCCCAGTTCAGCTCAGCAATTGAAGGCTGCCAGCCCCACGGCAATACGCTGTCAACTACCAGCCTTGGAGTCTCAAAATTAGCAATAGATCAACGCCACCTTAGCATCAATGAAGCGGACGAACCACTCCCCAGGAAGGCTATCTCACTTGCCATTATGGTCCGATGTTTTCGAAAGTGCTCTAGAATTAAATCAGCACACCTACCCTATGACCCAAAGGTCGGCCCCAGTACCAAAGCTCAAGCCATTGACGAAGACTTTCACCTCAATGTTTGAGCATAGAATGCCATCTGATGCTCAGTTATTGGATAGTATGCCCGCTAAAGTGAATATTCCAATCACCTCGTATGTGCCTCACTCTCCAAAATACAACGATGATGACCAACGCGATGATGTCAGGAAGCTAGAGTACGGCCCATGGGAAACATATGATAAAGGGGTCACGAAGGCGAAAAGTGTATGTTGGCCCCACAAAATAAGCCCAATAAGCTCGAGACTTTCTATGAGTATAAGCTTCGGAAGTAGCCTAAACTGAATTATAGTAAATTCAACAAGTTGGGCAACAAATTGTAAACCTTAGGGGTTAATATATTTTTTTTATAAATTTCTTACTTTTATTTATGCAATTATTAAATGGGTAATCAATTCCACGCTTAATTAAAAAAAAATTAAAAGTGTACTCTTCTATTGAAACAAGAAATATTTTTTAAAATGGAATATTGTAATGGAATGGTATGTAAATTGATCAAAAGCATTGCATGTGAAATATGTTGGAGTGTGAGACTATGTAAAAAAGTAAGTAAAACATTGCACATGCATTTGCATGATCCAAGTCCCTCAACGTCTATATATATATATATATATATATATATATTTACTCTATACATCTATCTCTCCAACCACATACGTTTGTTTGAACTTTGAAACTACAACTATGGCCACCGCCACCGCCAACAGATCAAGATTTGTGCTCTTCGTCATGTTGCTTTTGATTTCGGCTGCTGCTTTGGAATTGATTTCATTTTCCTCCTCCTTTCCCCTTTTCCCGTCGGCATCCTCAAAAATGCTCACATAACACCAGCAAGTATCTGTGACTTCAACACACTAAAGCATAACGTTTTTTGAGGAGTTGGGAAGGTAGCAGATTTCGACTGACAGTACCAACAATCGAACGTGTTATCTCCAAGAAGTGAGGATATGTTATGACATATATGGTACGACGAGGATTCATTGTCCCTTTTGGTCCAAATATGCATAGATCTACGACATGCGTCGATCTTTGCAAGGACATTGAACTTGCCTAACTAGCCTCATCAAACAAAATATATGTGTGTGTAATATTTTCTCGCAAGCCCATCTTGAATAGTAAAGTGGAGAACCATAGCGAAGGAAGAGATTTAGTAAAAATGTTAGCCAACTGTTGCTTGGACTTGGAGGGAATATGAAGAGGGTAGATCAGAGCCGGCCCTGAGGGCGCGCCACATGCGCGACAGCTTAGGGCCCAAAAAATTAGGGCCCGGTATATTTTATTAGTAATTATATATATATATATTAAATTCATCTTATTATTTAAATATTATGTAAATTAGGGAAATATATATATATATATATATATATATATATATGGCCTGTTCTTTAACTTAAGTTTCAAATCAAGTTTGAAACTTAGTTTTGAAAAAATAATTTTATAATCAGTTTTCATCATTTTCAATACAACTTTTTACTATTCACCTACATCTTTTTATATTTTTAATACACTTGTAAAATTATTTTTTCAAAACTAAGTTTCAAACTTGGTTTGAAACCTAAGTTAAAGAACATGCCCATAGTATCTTCAAGGGATCATTTAACCATTAGATTTGACTTCTGCAATTAAGTATGCAATTGTATAGTTAATTTATACAAAACCAAATTCAAGGGTTGAATGGTTCATTTGAAGGAACTATTGTCTCGCCCTATAAAATATAATAGTTTATTTTAGGGGTTTAAATATTATAACACTAATTTCATATATTTAATAAAATACAATACAAATTTATTAATTCATCTTAGTGGTCAAATAATGTAATATCTACTAACTCAATATATTTATTAAAAGCCACATTTTTAATGATAACACAAAAAGTTAATGATTTATTAACTAACATGATTACAATCATTCTTTTTTATTTATTGAAACCTTACACATTCATCGGTTTTTTTTTTCCTTACATTGAAACTCCAAATAATTACATTTTGATCTAGATGAAAGCGACTTTCAAAGTGTGTGCATTGTGGGTCTACGACCTGCACGCACAAATAGTAAAAATCATTAAATTATTGTCATGTTCAAAGTCAATTTTAATTTTTACATTTAATGGTTTATTCTGTAATGTTAATTATAGATAGAATGGTGATAAATAATGGTTCATTTTCATCATCGTAGTTTCTAGGTAATACATTATATTTGTTAAAAATGTATTTGAAATTGTTTGTGTTGCAATAAATCTTGAAAAACTTGACAATTATATATTGGATAAGGAATTTTGAAACAAAACAATGTAATATTACAAATAATTTTTAATCTAAAAAAGTTTTTAAATGTCATTCTTACAAAAGAAAAAAATTAATAGGACCTCTTTTATTATATTGCTCCGCAGGGCCGGCCCTTGGGTTTGGGCAAGTTGGGTGCTTGTCCAGGGCTCAAGGGTTTAAAGGGCCCAAAAATAATATAATGTAGTATTATGTATTAGTAGTTTTATTTCATAAAAATTTACATTTTAGGCCCAAATTAATTTTTGGGCCCTTTCTTTTTTTATTCCAGAGGAAAGCCCAAATGTTTTTTTTTTAATTTTGTCAAACCTGCAGCCAACAAGCCATCTCAAACAATTTTCGATCTGATTGTGGTGGACCTAGTGGTTTGGGACCTCGGGTCTCTGGAGTTTGAACTTTGAAGGAAAGGTAAGTTGATGTCAACACTTCTTGTTTTGTGGGCTTGAATTTGTTAATTTTCTAGGGTATCGATGATTAGTTGAATTTGATTATATGTCGTGTTAGTGTGTTTCTCGTAGTGATTCTTGTGTGTATAGAAAAAAGAGAGGAGGAGAAGCAGAAGTCAAGGCTTGCAGTGCAGCCTGTGAATTGGATTCCTGTTTTGTTATTGTTGTTGCTCTGCTTAAGTTCTACTATTGAATATTGATGAAAGGAATGTTGAGCTTTTGTTGTGTTTGTTATTGCATAAATTTAATTAAGTGGCTAGTTTGGTTTGGTTAACTGCCTCAATGTATAATGTATTGGAAATTTGAAGTTAGGCCTTTTGTCTTTTTTCTTTTCATTTTGTTCTTGTCTTTGGTGAGCTAATTTGGTTTTGTGATTTGTTTTTTAATGGTCTTTAAATTGTTTATGCCTTTCTTTCTTAACAGGTGCTTAAAGAACAAATACACATTGATATTGAGAATTAGCATTTGTTCCAAGTGCTATTGTTTCTTTCATAGCAAATTGACTTAAATATCATTGAATTTCTTGTTATTGTTGTGCTTTTGTATCGTTGTACATTATCATTGATTTGATTTTGTGCTATTGTGCATTACATTTGTTGTGATTTTGTGTTATTGTGCATTATACTTGTTGTGATTTTGTGTTGTGCATCACATTATAATTAATAAAAGACATATTTTTGGACATGAAAAAAGGAAGAAAAGACAAAGACTAGATCAACTGACCTAATCACAAAGAGGTTATATTAATAAATTCTTTGTGAAAAAAACAAATTTTCATGAAAATGAAGAGAATGTGAATGACTCAATGAAATAGACCAGTGAAGAGATAAATAACTTGAGTGACAATGACAACATTCATGCATGTTACTGTTGCATCAGCTGAGAGAAGTTTCTCCAAATTGAAATTGTTAAAAACATACTTGAGATCGTCAATGTCGCAAGAAAGATTAAATGGATTGGCAATCTTGTGTATTGAAAAAGACATTTTAAAAAATCTTGAAACCAATACTATTATAGATGACTTTGCATCTAAAAATGCTCGAAGAAATCAGTATATATGATTTTTATATTTTATTATTATTATTTATTTATGGCCCTCTTTTAACTTTTTGCCCTGGGCCTCATAAGTCTTAGGACCGGCCCTGTCGCTCTGGACCCCTAAATTTTAAGTACCGGCCTTGGGTAGATGAAACCTTCTTTGTACTTGTCGCAAACTAGACAATCAAGTTCTGCGTTTGGTCCATTAATGAAAGACCGGTTTTCAATGACGTGTAAGGCTGCTTCATTGTCACACCAAAGGTCAATAGGCAGTGGTTCATCGACAGTGAATTATTGCTGGATCAAACTTATTCCATGACGTCCCTTGTTTCCCAATTATTAAACTAGTCTATTTTTATAAAATATTTCTTTTAGAAATCCAGAAAGAGTCAAATTAAGGTCAATAAAATGAGAAAAGCTTCTGTTTTGTAGTGCAACTTCCTTCAATTAATTAACAAATAGATTACTTAACAAGTACTTATTCCGTTTCACTTTTAAATTTTTTTACTTCTGATCTTGAGTTCTTTTTTAGTTATTTCCGAATATATTTTAATAAGGTAAAAAGCCTATAAAATAAGGGTGGGTTACGGCGGTGGAAAGGGATGGACCTTATTTGATTCCACACACATCTATATACACAATTAATTAATGAATTACTAAATTGTGATCAATGATGAAAAACAGTTTGGTCCAGAAGTACCATATTTTAAGGCTATTGGAACAATAATGTACTTTGCAAGTCGTACACAAGTTTTAAAATATGTTTGCAAGTCATGAACCAAATATGTTTCTTTAGCTTGATCAAACGATAAATTTGAGGTCTTTATTTTTCAAAATACACAATTTTGATCTTACAAGCTATGCAGATGTTAGATATTTTACTGATCTTTTATAATGCTCGATCAAATCAACTATATACTTCCATGCAGTGGTACAACTATTCCTGAGCGTTAAATTAGTGAAAGAAATCATAACTGTCACTTTTTATTATCTTGCCACACTATGTAATTCAAAAAGCAAGTTGGGGGCATGTTTGGTTAAGATAATCAATCCACCGTATTTGAGGATGAGTGATTTGCAATCCGACAAGAAAGTTTTCACTACTTTGTTTGAAGATAATGCTACATGCATTGTTCAGTTGTAAGAATGATACACTAAATCGTTGTGAACTTCAACTTTTGAAAAGTTGAGCTATAAGATCGAAATGCAACGATGTCAAATGATGTGCTCAAGAGGAGAATTCACCTACTATACTCTTTTTCCTTAACCAAGTTTTTTTCCCACTGAATTTTTACTGGTAAGTGTTTTTAGCAAGCTAGTGTTGTACTGGAAAAATATACTCTTTTTCCTTCACTAAGTTTTTCCCTCTGGGTTTTCCTAGTAAAGTTTTAATGAGATATTTATCTTAATAATCGACATTCAAGGGGAAAGTTATAAATATTTGTATTATTATGAATGTCCATTATCACTACCCATGATTACCCCATGATTATTCAACTACCCCATCACTCCATTAGATTAGTGTCTATGTAATTACTTTCATGTGACCCTTGAGATGGTCTTGTAAACTCATGAAGAGTACTTAGGGTCTGTTCTTTATGTTGTTTTGAGAACAATTTTGAAGAAAGTTTTCAAAACATTTTGGTTTCAGATAAATTGTAAGAAACATGGTTCTCAAAACAAATTTTATAATACATTGTTAATTATTATTTTATTTTGTTTTATTTTCTATCTCCTCCCCTTTCAACCCTTTCACCCCTTTCTCCCCTTCCACCACCATTAGATTTTCTATAGTTTACAGAGAGTTTAGGATATGTAATTCATTTTCTATAGTCATTTATAACCTAATTGTATACCTATGATGATTTATTTTATTTTTAGGTTATTAATGTGCATGCTAGTGAACAAAGTTTTGCTACTCATGCACCACATTCGTTGAGCATGACTGATTTACTTATGGTATTTCTTTTGCTTTTATTTTCTATTTTTTTAATGTTCTTTAAATTTGGATATGAAATTTTGTCTAGTTTATTTTCTTAGTTTAATTAAACCTATGGTGATCTATTTTCTATTGATAAGCACAACAATCTCTTGGTTTCGGCAATTTTGATGGCATTACATGCAGTGAGAAGTGTGGTTGTATACTTTCATGTGTTGGTGGCGTGTTTTGCGTTTGTAAATAAGGAGAATAGAGACTTATTGTTGATGTTGGAATTCTAAATTTCATGCACTTATTTATGTTATATACCCGTGTATGATTGAATGCTTAAAAATGTATGATTATCACTTGATATCTGTATCAAAATGGAGAAGTCATGGAGAAATTGATCAGTAAATGGAACAATTTATGATTATTGAGTACTTGCGCAGTTACTATTTAATCAATGACATATTTTTCTGAATTCAACTTCACTGCAGTGATTTTTGTGAGGCTAATTTTAATATTTGTTGGATAGGGCTGAGCATTTGTTGTAATCAACTTCCCAAGCATGAAAAATGAAAAATCAACATGAATTTAAGTAATTATCGAGCATTTTACAATGTGGTGCCCTGAAACCTATACAATGTTTAGCGTCATGAAGCTTCTAATTGTGCATCACCTCATGTATCTACCAATTGTAACCAAACTATACTGATCTTTATTTTATTCTAACTCAGTTATTTTTCCTGTTTAAGTGCTCCAAAACCAGCTTTGAGCAAAAAAAATTACTCTCCTTCAATAATGGTAATAAGTCACTACAAAATTCCTCGTAGCAGTGAGTGGAAAATGATAAATAGAGAGTTGCAAGAAAGAAAAGACTAGATTGGCAGGAAGCAGTAGTAAACACAGATGTAGAATTTGGTTGTTGATGAATGGTCATTGTTCATTTTGCGGTGTCAGAGCAATCACTGTTACCCGACCCGGACCGACCCGACCCGGTTGGTCGGGTCGGGTTTCTGGGCCGGGTCGAACTTTCTTTTTTTTCTTTTTTTTTTTTTGGTTCCTTCCCCTCCAAATTGTACTTCCTAAATGTATGAATAGAACACATTTTATTTGATTTATTAAATTTCTCTTATTTTTATAACAAAATCACATCACACAACAAGTTTTATTACTCGTATTTTATATTTATAATATTAACTATTATAACCCACTCTCGTGATCCATAAACTTAGTAATGAATTTTCACATTAACATTAGTAAGTCACTTCATTTGCCCTGTATTCAATTTGTATTGTCCTTGTAATCAAAATATACTACTGTTACATTTGTACTTGTAACCAAAATTAGTATTACAGCCTACAAGGTTAAATTGACATGTAAATCAAAATTTACATTTCTCAATCATAAAATGCAATCTGTCTTGAACTTGTACTTCCTTCAGCCCTATAATGCAAAATTTCAAAAATTAAGAAATATAGATTCACAATGTGGAATAAAAATATATTGTTATAACCAGTACCTGAGACAAGACACGGAGTAAAGAAAATCATTCTCACATTATCTCCACATCAATGATTTTATGCTCCTCATCTATCTCAATTATATCTAAATAAAGCCACCCTAAATGGTTTAACTTTGAAGTACTTCACACTTAGACACAGATACATGCTCATAGACACAGGAGCACTTATCAATGGGAAAACTGAAGAGGAAACCAAGTTACATGAATTCTCTAAAGCTTCAATAGTTAAGAACAGTAACTCATTGAATTCTCTAAAGATCCACTTCGAAAAAAGTACCTCATCAAGTTACATGAATTAGCAAGACCCAACTGGAGGAAACCAAAAACTTCAACTATTGAAGCAAATAAATGTTTATAAATCACTAACCCAATAACTTCTGAAATTACAAAACACAAAACACCACAGGGATTCATTGGGTTTTCCCTATCAAAGTACCCAATAACTTCCTAACTTTTTCTAAATTACATGAAGTGCAAATATTGTATTGCCAGATGCTTCTTTCTAACTTTTGAATCTTCTAAATTACATGAAGTCAAATTTTCATTGAATTCTCTAAATATATCAATCATAAAATGCAATCATAAAACCCATACAGAGACCTCAAGGTAAAGAACAGAAAACCCAAAAATCCATTGTTTACAAAGCAATGGCTCAGTTTAAGTAAAACCATAGTCATCAATCAAATCAAAACAAACTGCCATCAACAATCTCAATTGCAATTGATTGAAAAAGCTATTCAACCAGTGCGACAAAAACTAAAATCATCCAGCTTACCTATTAAAATCAACCAGTGCGTAAAGAAAACAACAAAATTGAAAAGAGCCCAGATGAAGAGAAGGGTTTAGTTACCCATAGGCGGGATTTGGGAGCTTCAGAGCAGATCCGAGAAAAGAGAGTGAGAGAGACAATAGAGAGGGCGCCACTGAGTAGACTGAGATTTCATTCGTATTTACTATTCCAAACACATTTTTTGCTTGCGCATTACGAACACGACACCTTCGCCACGCTACGTAAGTTTTCTCCGTCATCCTACCGCCGCACCGAATTCATCTTTTCCCAGATCTTTTTAGTATTCTCGGAGCAGGTTTTGATAATGAGAGGTGAAGTACAGCTGGAGTCAATTGAGGACCTCAGTCACGCCAGTGACTCCGATCCTCTGCTTCAACCGCAGCCCCAATCTATAGAATCGTCATGGTCGTTGGTTTAGGTCAGCTCTGCCAGTGAGATTCGGGAAGCGAATATGGAGGAGCTTGAGTCCGGTTCCTTACCTTCTTGTAGAATTTGCCTTGAATGCGATGAAGCTGGTACTAATTGCTCTAACCCGGGTCAAGGACGGCTTCGACAGACGTCTTCGATGGTGACGAGGAAGACTGCCGGCGGTTGATAGGGGCGGCTCCGGTGGACGTCCGGAATAGTGGGACGAATGAAGGAGAAGAAAATTTCAGGCTAGGTTATGAATTGCGGGTCGGGATGGGTAATCGTGTTTTGAACTTCTCCCCGACCCGTCCCAAAATTTTGGAGTGTGGAACCGAACCGACCCGAAAAATAGGGTCAGTTTCGGGTTGGGTCCGGTTCTGACCCGTGGGTCGACCTGACCCGCAGGTATTTGCTCACCCCTACGTGTCATATGTATGGACCCCAAAGCCATGTGAAGTAAATTGGGAATAACGTGTCCATTCCACTGCAATAATTTTATTGTATAAATGTTACTTTATCTATGTAGTGTTTTACAAATTTCTACATAATACTTAGTGAATTAATTATATATATATATATAGGAAATGCTTAAGTGGTATTTATTTTGGGACAGATGAAGTATTAGATATCCATGATTAGTAGTTATAAGAGTAATATGTGTTTCACTGAGCCGCAAGAAAAAAAAAAGAATAGATCGGTAGCAACCAATAGTCAACGCACACAGAAAAGAAAAATCGCACTTTAGGTCCTTTTTGTTTGGCCTCGTGGCATATTTGGTCCATTCTGTTTAAGCAGTTGCAAAATAGCCCTTTATGTATGCTTTTTGTTGCAATTTTGTGGTCATCAAACTCAATTATTTATTAATGAATGCATTTTAATTATATATTTGGTTCATTCGCGATGCAAGTCTTGGATATTGCTGATTCTTTTTTACAATTATGTGTCAAACTTTTGCCGCGGAAAGGTGAAGGCAAAACTTGCAACAAAAACGCTCATAAAACAGAGCACTCAAGTTTTGATAAACCTATGCATCTGTAAGAACTCAGATGGATGATGCAACATTGGACTTATGAGAGCATTCCTTTAACTTTCGTTTCTAGCTCGCTACTTAATCAATATAGGAGTCGATAAACAGAGCATGGGATATGCCCTCGAATAAAAGTTCTACAGAAGAATCCAGTGGCTTTGAAAGTTGTACATAATAAAAGTTCTGTAAAAACTCACACACAGAAGCAAGACACAATATGCTCTTCAATTGCATAACATCCCTAATAATGGATCATCTCTTTGGCTTTGAGTGTTATTTTCAACAATGTGTTTTTCCCTTTCAATCTTTGAACAACCAGTAAATATAGCATCTTTGTTATTGTTGTTGAATGTACAACAACTCAAACACTAAATAACACGGAATGCACAAACTAAGGACCATAATATTGCTTTACTCTAAACAATAACTATGCGTTTCTTCCCTACGTATATTTATAAAATATTATCTTTCCTTCCCTGCGTTTCTTCCTTGCGTTTAGACTTATCGTAGTTATTTTTCTCTCATGGGGATGGCATGCCAACTCTTTATTTACTAGTGGAAGCAGAGGAATTGGAAAGGAACTGAAAGTGAAGGCGGAGAGATTGCAGAAGTAAAATAAAATTTGATTTAGGCACTACAAGAAAAGTGACCTATTGCGACATGGAAAATGTGTCTCTAAAAGTCGATTTAGTGTCGCAAATACTAATTTGCGACATATTTTGCGTCTCTTGTTATTGAGTCGCAAAAGGTGGTGTAGGAAATTTGTGGCGCTTTTTTCTCACTTGTGCCGCAAATGTATGGCACTTTCTACATCACTAAATTAATTGTCACTTAAAATTTGCGACACATTATGCGTCAGTTGTCTTAGTGACGCATACTAATTTACGACACTGATTTGGGTCATTAAAAGGAATGTTGCAAGATTATTTGCGACAAATGTGGCGTCACATTTAAAACGTCGAAGGGTATTCGCGACATGTAAATTGTGTCGTTAAAAGTTGATTTAGTGTGGCAAATGCTAATATGCGACACATTATGCGTCTCTTGTTTTTGAGTCGCAAAAGGTGGTGAAGCAAATTTGTGGCGCTTTTTTCCCACTTGTGCCGCAAATGTATGACACTTTCTGCATCACTAAATTAATTGTCACTTAAAATTCGCGACACATTATCCGTCATTTGTCTTAGTGACACATACTAATTTACGACACTGGTTTGCGTCATTGAAATGAGTGTTGCAAGAGTATGCACGACAAATGTGGCGTCACATTTAAAACGTCAAATGGTATTCGCGACATGTAAATTGTGTCTCAAAGACAAATTAGAGACACAATTTTACGACACACTTTATCGTGTCACAAAAGGCTATGTAGCATTTTCGTAGCATTTTTTAATAGTGGTGCCACAAAAGATACGACACATTTTGTTTCACTTAATTATTGTCGCATAAATCTTACGACACATTATGTGTCATTAGTTGCAATGACGCGTTATTTGTAACAGTAATTTGTGTCATTACAATTAACGTCACATATTTATTTGCTGCACATGCGGCGTCATTATTTGAAATGTCGTAATGTTATTTTGCGACACAATATCACGTCTGTAAAATTTATGTCACATAATAATTAGCGACACAATTACGCCATTAAGTTTTTTGTGGCATACATTTTGTACAACACAAATGCGTTAATAGAATAAATAATTCCCAATTTGTACATATAAAAATAAATTAACTAAAATATTATTCAAAATATAAAATAAAATATTTGCTAAATGACAAAGTGAGAATATCATAATTTAAATTCATCACTCAACATATTTGAATAAAAATTACAAACGTCTAAATTTATCTTCCAAGGTGATCTGCACATTTTAGGGGTTTTATTTTAGGACTTGTTATGGCAGTTCTCACGGGCTTTTGCCCAAGGTTTTAATGTTTATTTATAGTTTTAGATATCGGGCCTAAGAAGAAAAGAGTGTGCAAAAAAGTAAAAGAATTGGAGCAGATGCATCACGCCTGAAAATCCCACATTATTTGTGGGCTAAAAGAGGAGGAAACCCACAAGGAAGCTGCACATGATTTTAAGAAGAAGCAAAAGCAATCCAAAGCAAAGACAAAAAGGGTAGTGGATGCGTGCTGTAGAAGTTTAAATCCAATTGGAATTGTGGGTCAATTACAATTCCAATTGGAATCCTTGGTGGGCCGCCGTCTAAACTCAATTGGAATCAAATCCAATTCATTCTTGGTCAAAGAAGACCAGATCACATACAAATGGAAAGGAAGCTGATTTGCTGGTCAAGACAATCTGAAAACCATAAGGAAACGGAAGTAATTAAATCCGTGTGCAGCAAAAGAAAGAGGAAATCCAATTTGCAAGAGATCTCTTTTCCAATTCCAAGTAGCTGAGTGATTAGTTTCCTTATTAAATTAGGAGATGACTTTTATTTCTTTTTTTTAATAGGTTTCTATCCCTATATATATATAGGGACCTTATTCTTATAAAGAGGGAGAATCACGCAGGAACTTATTTTTTTTAGAGAGACAAGCTCTTATAGAAGTTTCATTAGATAAATTTTAGTTTCTTAGTCTACAAATATTTTTCGCTCTGGATACAGATTCTCGCAGTCTATTTTTCCTCTGTTTCTCCTCTGTTCTGTTCTGTTTTGTTCTGTTCCGATCGCAGTTTTAGATTTTCCCGACAGGCAGTCTACCGTTTGGCCAAACCGCCGGGTACCAGATCGCGATTTCTTGATTTCCAGTGCAGTATTCTCTTTTCTCTTTTAATGTCTTCTTTTATAATTATGTGTTTTTCGTGTTTTATCATGAGTAGCTAATTTATTAGTTTTGGTATTATGTAAGAAGCCATAATCCATGCATGTATGAAACCCAGAAATTAATCTAAGGTCTAATTAAATTATGTTTCTAAATTGCATGTGTTTATATGTCTAATTACTAAGATTTTATTAAGCCTGATCAACTTAATTTAATCTGGTAGAGTCAGTGAGTGGCACAACTACCGGCCGAGTAGTACAAGATTAATTGGGTAATAATTTCTAATGCATCGTCAGTAGGAATTATTAGTTTTGGGTTCTTCTAGTTTTTAATGCTTCTATTTGTTAATTAATAAGGTTTGCGGAGACTTGCGGTCTGTTAGTTAACGTAGTTAGGGAATAATTCCTTTGCGGGGACTCGCGGGGGGATTATCGAGAATCTATGGAAGAATTGGAATTATTTGCGGGGACTCGCGGTAATACTATAACTGAAACGGCATAAGTAATTAGACAAGTTAAGAGGTTTATGATTGCATGCATGAGATTAAGGTGGATTTACATAATACCAGAATTTTCTCTTATTAATTGATAATTGTTTAAATCTTTTATTTAATTATTAGTTTAATTATTATTTTGCTAATTTTATGTGACAACTCTAAGGTCTCTTAAGAGACACAAAGGTGACTACTAGTCATAGGTTTGTTTTATTAAAGTGGAATTAGAATTAAATTGCCGTCTCTGTGGATCGACCCTGTTTACTACTGTGCTATATTTTCTTAGCATCTTAATTGCAGGTTTTAAGCAGTATTTTTACTGTATTTGATAGACCCACGACAAGTCCTATCAAATTGGCGCCGTTGCCGGGGACGGTTACAATTTTTATTCTTTTTCCTTTTTGATGTGCACTGGTGTTTCCTTGTGTTGTGTATGACCAGATCTTCAGGTGCTGAATTACTTAGTGATCCAGAGATCGAGAAGACCTGCAAACGCTTAGCCAAGGAGACACGATTAAGAAAGCTCGCAGAAACAGAATCTGTCAGTCGACCGTTTGCCCAAACGGCCGGTAGCTCTGAAACAGATTTTTCACATTCTGACTCTGAATCAAAACCAATGGGTGACAGAGAGCGCGTAGAGGGCCTAGAAGAAGAGCCCACGCTGAAGGACTTGTGCAACCATGATGCAGATGATAGAGCGTCAGCAGTAGTCACTCCAACATTGCCCAACGGATTTCCATTGAAGAACGGTTGGCTGAATGGCATCCCAAAATTTCATGGGGGTGCTCGGGATGATCCACACAACTTTCTCTCGGAGTATGTGAAGAATTGCAAGGTGGGGCGCCTACCCACAGGGGCCACCCTCGATCAGCTAAAATTGGTGGCCTTCCCATATGTCCTGACGGGCCCAGCAAACAGGTGGTTTTCATCATTGCCACCAAACTCTATCACCACCTGGAAGCAGATGAAAGAGATATTCCTGAAGAAGTACTTTCCTCCGACAAAAACCAATTTGGTTATGAAGGAGATCAGCAACCCAACAAGAAGTTGATGAGTCCCTTAGCAATTACTGGATGAGGTTTAATGAGTTGGTGGAGAGCTGCCCAAATCATAAGTATTCAGAGGCTTAACTATTGCAATATTTCTACCATGGGATGTGCACCAATGATCGAAATCACATGGATTCATCTAGCAATGGGGCGTTCCAGAATAATACAGTAGCCAAGGCCAGGAAGATGATTGAAGACACTATCGAGTTAAGAAGCCAGTTTGGGGAACCCTCCCGTTTGGCCAAACGGCAGGCTGAAGTTCGATTTATTGATGATTCAGGGGAGGAGAAATTAAATCAGTTGACTGCCAATATGGAGAAATTAACTGCACTGGTGGCAAAACTGGCAACCTCGAACAGTAGTAACAAAGAGGAAATGGTGTGTGCATGCTTGCCTCGTTGGTCTTTGCACTGGTTTTGCTGTCGTAGTTGCCGTGAGTAAAGCACTTTCAAAGTTTCTATCTTCCTTTCTCTAATTTCCATGTCAAGAAAAACCCACAAGCTTAATCATTCATGTTCTTCATGTTTTTGGCTTCTGGAGAATAAGAGATGCAGACTGATCAATTTTTTTAATCATATTAGGTGCATGAAATACGCGACATTTTTTGGGATGGTATTCCTGATCGAGGTACCTCATGGTTAAGAGAGGAGCCTGTTCTAGTTAAATGGGAGCGTGTTATCTTCATTCCTGCTTGTGGGGGTCTGTTAGTTACTTTGCTAAACCTGTTTCAAAATGCTTTGGAGGATCCAAACAATTGGAATTTGCCAATAAAAGTGAAAGCAACTCTGCGACCAGTTTTTAAGGCGCTGGCTGCTTGTATAACTTTGGGAACTGGAAACTCTCTGGGGCCAGAAGGTCCCAGTGTTGATATAATCTGAATTAGCCACCACCTCAGCATTCATCATAGCACACAGCATCCTTAACAACCCTCATCGTCCTCTTCTTTCTTCCTCTCCCTTGGATATTGATGCAATTCTTCATTTAGTTTGCCTCTAAATTGTTGACTGTTATAGCTCTTGAGATTTCAAAATCGTGGTATATGTATCAGGAGTTTTTTTTTTTTTTTTTTCACTTGTGTATGTTATTAACTTTTTTACTACCTTTCTTCTGCAGGGTTCAATGCAGCTGTTGCTGGCTGCTTTTTTGCTGTAGAATCAGTGTTGTGGCCAGCACCAGCAGAATCATCCTCGTCATTAACAAACGCAACCTCAATGGTCATTCTTAGTACAGCTATAGCTTCTGTGGTGGCAGAAATTGGTCTTGGCTCTGAGCCTGCCTTCACAGTGCCAAACTATGACTTCCGTTCACCAAGTGGTAATCACTGATTTTCTTTGCTCATACTATCATTAATTTTTTACTTTGTAGTTAAACTTTTGGAAGCACTGGAAATAATCAGATAAGCAACTAAAGCCAGTGCTGGTTCTACTTTGCTTTCATCTTTATCTCATTTTGCTCTCTTTTCCAAAAGTTACGCCTTTCCTTATTACCGATGCGTGATCTTGAGTTGGGAAAGATTACATGCCATTAATTGTTTCTCCTTGCTCGAGATTAGTACTGAATCTCTCTCTTGTATTTTTTTTCAGAACTGCCACTATATCTTTTGCTGGGAACGGTTTGTGGCTTAGTATCTGTCTCCTTTTCTAGATGCACTACATTTATAGTGGTAACTATTGACAATGTTCAGATGGTTTCCGGTTTTCCAAAATCCATTTTTCCTACACTTGGAGGCTTGGTTGTTGGTTTAATAGCCTTAGAATAGCCAGAAATTTTGTACTGGGGGTTTGAGAATGTTGATATCTTGTTGGAATCACGTCCTTTAGTGGAAGGTATTTCTGCTGATCTCTTGCTTCAGCTCGTGGCAGGCAAAATATTTGCTACTTCAATCTGTCGGGCATCTGGTTTAGTTGGAGGCTACTATGCACCATCCTTGTTTATTGGTGCTGCTACTGGAATGGCTTATGGAAGAATCGTTGGCTTTGTGATTTCTCAGTCCAACCCCATAGTTCATTTACCCTTCTTGGAAGTTGCATCACCAGAAGCATATGGACTGGTACTATTTAATTATGCCAAATGACCCAGTCTGAATGCTTCCCACACTTGTAAGCAGATCAATTTCTTCTATTCATCAGTTGGCTTTAGATAAAGTAACACAAGCCAGTGTCATCTTTTAGTGCTTTTGATACCTGGATGGAATTATTCTGCTTTGTGACTAAACATCTGCTTAGACCTGGAAACTAGTAATGGGATGCATTCAGGATGTTGTTTAAGAAAGCTATCTTGTGTACTGTGTTTCATTTAGCACAAAATAACTGCTTTCAATTTTGTTGTACAGGTTGGTATGGCTGCTACTCTAGCAGGGGTATGCCAGGTACCTCTGACAGCATTCATTATCATGTGGTTTAAGCAAAACTTAAGGATTTTGAATTGTAGGAGCTTCTAGTATCTGATATATATGAACCTGAAGGAGAAGAATGTGAGACACCTTTGACAGTAACTCCAAAGATGAGCCTTCTTTCTCTCAAACTTTGATGAATAAACGCGGTATAAGTGAAGTAGCAGTTGTGTTAGAGCAAGGGCAGGATCATCAATACCCAGTTGGCATTTTGGACAAAGAATGTATCAGTCTGACTTGCAGGTTCTACAATTTAACTTTCTTCTTTTGGGGTGAAATTGATGACTTTTGTGTCATCTTGATGAGAAATATTTATGTGCCTTAAATGTATATGAAACTTACCTGTAATACATTTCCCTAAATATACAGATTATGGTTTGTTCTTTCTGGTGCAGAGGGTTGACGATTGTAAAACGCCTCCAAGGGTTTACAGCAATGGAAAGACTGAAGAACTGATGTGTTGGAACCGATGTTTTTAATCTCTTTTTGAACTATTGATCTGATCCGTTGCACTCAACCATGAGAACTGGAACCTCTACATATTGTCAGCATTTCACAGCTATGTCTGGTGGATCGATAGCGAAAGCTTTACCGGGTAATTTTGGCCTTTTGAGCTGGTTTACAAATTTTGGTCTCCAGCTTATCTTTCAGAAAAGGCGGAAAGCAGCGAGCTTGTGTAAGCCTTACTAGAAGTTGAGTCCCTTGTTGTCTTCAAGCAAAATTCAAATTAAAACCAAAATTACACTGTTTATGTATACAGATATACACAACTGGAGATGATACAGATTCTTGTAAAACGTTATCAGTTCATTTATTACAGAAGAAAGTTTCTGATTTGTTCTTGTTCTTGTAGGTTAAGGTTAGAAAAGTCTTGTAAATTTCTTCCTTCCCTCTACAACTGCAGAGTGCATTAACATAAAATATGCAAATTCTTGAGAACACATGTTAACAAACGCATTGCTTCATCATCCCAAAACCATACAAAATTGGCAATTTCGCAGTGCAGTTTCCTTGGTTTTGGACTGAATCGATGAGATGATAAGCCAAAACCGCGGCCGAGGAACAAGGAACCAGTAGAAACACATAACTAACCAACTGCAGAGTGCCTAAAAATATGCAACATAAAATAGATCCAATGCTAGCAAACTTCAAAAGTTGAATTCTGGTCAATTATATCAATAAACCAAAAAGCAAAAGTAAATAGAAAAAACAAACAGTAATTCTATAAACTTTAGATGAATTTTTTCCATTAAAAATGAATTTTTAATTAGAAATTCCCAAAATAGGGATAATCTTGCTGGAATTCCCGAATTAGAGAAATCGAAGTTGTGAACTTCGCTTTCTGTGTAAAGGCAGAAAGCGAAGTTCACAACTTCGCTTTCTGTAGGCAGGCAATATTTTGCCTTCCTACAGAAAGCGAAGTTCGGAACTTCGCTTTCTTTGGTAGACTGAAAGCGAAGTTCCGAACTTCGCTTTTTATAGAGAGGAAAATTTTGACTGAAAGCGAAGTTCGGAACTTCGCTTTCAATAAAGCAGAAAACCAAGATTTATAGACATAAGCCCATCTTTTTTCTTTCGGTTTATTTGAAGTTGCCCACATTTTGAAGAACATCTTTGCGGTGAAACAGAGGGAGACCATCTTGCAGCGAGAACGCCGGACAACGAACTAGGCGACGGCAACTTCCGACCGGCAACCGAACTAGGCTCCGTCAACTCCCGACGTCAACAGACACAGCCATTGCCCACATTTTACAGCACCCATTGCGGTGAGCCCTCAAGTACCGAACTTCGGAATCAGAAATAGTTGCCTTCTAAACCATCCGTCAGGGGAAATAATAGGGTTGTTGACGCCTCTCATTGCCAAGGATGTTCTTCGCAGTTCACTTTCATCAATCGCAAGGTAGTTTTCCTCGTCATAGTCGATTTCTCTGATTTCTCATGATCTTTTCAGTGATTATTGGTTTTCATCCCGTTTTTATCAGAGCCCATCTCTCAAAATTGGTTCTTTTATGTGTTTAGTAGATTTTTGTTGCTATTACTGTTCAATTCTTGATTGTGAATTGGTCAAACCATCAAGAAGTTATTCATTTCACTTGTTTTTATCTGGTTTATGCAATACCCGGGTTCGAGATTGGTTCTTCTGTTTTTCAAATGGAAGTTTAAAAGCATGATGAGTTGAAGTTGTGGGTAAATTTAGAGGTTGGTTCGTGATAATTTTGTGATTTAGCTTAGTAATCTTTATTTCCCATGCTTTGCAGTTGATTCTTTTCCTATGCACACATTGCTATTAGTGTACCATTGAAGTTAGAATTAGTGTTTGCTAATTGATTTGTTGTAATAATCTACTTTATGAATCTGTTCGGGTGGATCTTAGACTTTCTGTACTATCATGATGCGTTGGTATTGATTTATCATGCTTCACTCAGTTTTATTCTCTGTAAATTAATTGTCATCTGCACTTAGTATATTAGTAGATTTGTTGTTGACAATTCCACCCCTGATAGTAAGCCATCTTTGCTTTACTATTGACAATTATAGCTGGTTTTTGTTCTTATATGTCATTTTAACTATTTGATATGCGTTGTTTTTGTTCTTTTACCTTGGTTTTGTGACTCTTTTGGTGTTAGTACTTAGCTCTTTGCATCTTGTGGAATTGGGATTTCAGTACATGTCTGGAATTAGGGATGCGAATTCTTTGCCCTTTCCTGCATTATTGCTCTGAAGAGTGTTTCTTGAAATCATCTTAGTGTCACATTGAAGTGCTGTAACCATAAATTACAATTTCTGTCGACTTGGGATTTCAGTCCATGTCTGGAATTAGGGATGCAAAGTCTTTGAACTTTCCTGCATTATTGCTCTGAAGTTATTTTCTTGAAATCCTCTTAGTGTCTCATTGAAGTACTGTAACCACGAATTACAATTTCTGGATTGTGCAGTAGAAGTATTGCTGACAAGGAAATGTGTGAAACAATGTGTGCAGAATGTGCTCAGAAATATACTTTTTATTATACAATCTGTATTGGTTTATATATATTCAACTCCTTTTTCCCATTTCTTGCTAGTAAAAATTGGTTTTGTTGCTGTCTGACAAGTGTTTTGCTACATATTCAGTGACTGTTGTGGCCTTTAAATTTCAATTATGCAGATTGTGTAATATTGTGTATCAGCAGAATTGCATGTGCACTGTCTGATTGTTAATTCGAAAGATGAGAAAAGTTCGCGTCCAATGCTTTTAGTAGTACATCAATGGCCACCCTTAACTTACACCTGATCATTTTCTGAAAACCATATAACAGGGCTCAAGTATTTTTATTCCCTTCCCAAGCCAGCAAATTTAATCTCCATGTCAACTTTACCTATCAATCTCTGGCTTAAAAACTCTATGCTTCGCAGATGCCTCCTTCAACAAGGACAATTTAAATAATTCCAACTACTGATAAAACGTGTCCATTGAAACAATTATTCGCATAAGCATTAGATTCAGTTTGCTCCCTTCTTTAACCATTCTGTATGGATCACCAAACTCAGTCTAATCAACTCATTACCCTGCTGCACCATTATTTGGTTAAAATTTTTTTCTAGAGCTTACATATCCATGCATGCAACACTATACAAATTTGTATTCATTTATAATTCTCGGTTTCCATAATGTAATCCTAGAAATGCAGATATACTTTGTTCTCAATGCTTTTGCAATATCATATTTAAAACAAAATTAATCTATATTTTTCCAAAATAGCTAGCAGATAATGTTGGTAAAATCCACTTGAGCCTTTTGAAAAACTTACAAGGATCTTTTCTTCCAGCTGCCCAAGAAATCCATGCTGATTCATTGCCCGGAAAACTAGAAAATATGCCTTGCCAACTTATTGCTTGTCAGCAAGAAACAAGAGTTCACTTAGTACTTCCTTAAAAGGATCATCAAACACAATGGACTCTTTCAAAATATATAGATCAAATGGAGAAGAAGTCTGTGTGCTAATCTTAGTAAAGGTTACTTATTATTCATGTGGGCCTGGGATATGAGACGCACAATCTGCATGGGTGGGGGCCAATTAGCAGCTAGCCTGAATAGGAGGATTGTCAAACAAGGCAAAATCAGTAGTACTAAACAAACAGGTATTCAGATCATAAAGGAAACCAAAGAGTGTAGGGTCCTTTGAATAACTAATGAAAAGTAGGCAATATAGGGCTAGAAGCTGAATTCAAACATAGGGCTGCCAACCTGATTTTGTTTCTGTTACTGCATAAATTTTCGGGTAGTGTTGTATTGTGTACGTGTTGTTTCACCTGCAGCTTTTGGTTTGACCGAAATGTAGAAAATTTAGTTACTTTTGGTAATGTAATTTGAAAACTGAATATGGGAGCTTGGTAACTTGTAATTATTCAGGGATACTTAATTAAATTGATTGCCCAGAAGCTGCTCGAGAAAAAGAAAATACATAAATAATATACCTCAATGTTTTGGAGTTAAAGATTTCAGGCAAACTGGTTTCAATGTGCACACAATTAGAAATTTTTAATGTGAGTTCTGTATTAGCTTAACCATGAGATTGAACTATGTTTTGCAGCTGAATTTAAAAGTTAAATGTCTTCTTTGTTTTAACATGAAATTAGGAGCTAAATTTAGGTTATGTTTGGTTTAAACTTGAGCTTCAGTTGTGTTTCGCATCTGATTTCATTTGATATAGGTCTTGCTCGTTTGAAAGTATAATTAGGAGCTAAATCTGTGTTCTATTTTAGTTTAAACATAAGTTGGGTTGTATTATGCGACTGGTTTTATGAGTAAAAGGCTTCTATTGTGTGCATAATATAATTAGGAGCTAGAGTAAATGCTTTGTCTTGGTTTATGCATGAGCCTGAGATTTCATATTCAAATTATAGTCTTCTCGGCCTCAGAAAATAGAATATAGCTGAATGAGTGTTCAATTTTGAAATGAAGGTGAGCCTGAGATAAATTTCTTGTTGGTTTCAAAAGTAAATAGTGTCTTCTTTGTTTTGTAACGTAAGTAAGTATTATTCTGTTTCACATGTTGAGGGAGAATGCTAGGGCTGGACTTCTCCTATCTTCCAAAATGGCAAAGGTTCTTTACTTTTTCTTGATTGTCTTTAAATATAGGACCCCTTAATATCACAACTAATGTGTAAGTCCTGAATTCATTCATGTTAAGTTACATTTGATGTTTTTCTCTTATTTCCTGGATCTTTTTGAGCATTGAGAAGTAGATTAGCCTCTGGTCACTCTCATTATTTCTGTTTGAGTGTTTTCTTGTACCTGTCTATTGAATGTCATATTTCTGTGCATCCTCGGCCACCTTCATCTTTAATACTCCTACTCATAATTATCTAGTAAAGGGAGTCATTTTTGTTAGAACTCATTCGTGATGAAAAATTTGGTTTTTGTGTGTGTTTTTCTGACAACACTCTCTCTTTGTTGCATTTAGGTTTCTTAATCTGGCAAGAAAAGCAGCCTGGAAGCACTGCTCCAACCATGTTGATAATTTTTGCAACCGCCTATTGCTAAGCTGTTTCACCCTTTCTTTCATGTGTTATTCGCTTGTGAGCAGTACGAGTAGTAGCGAACATTTCAACTTCTGGCTTTTCAATGGGGGAGATAGTCTTTTTTTTTTTTGTTTTTTTTCCACCCTTGCAACCCACATTGTTCGAACCGTCACCTTAGGGTTGCAAAGTTCTTCCCCATAGATATTGAAGAGGCGACAAGGTTTCATCTGGGGCTACATTGTTGTGCGGCGTGAGGTTTCTTTGTTTCTGCTACTTACTCTTAACTGGAAGGCCTACACATTGTAAGAGAAGAGATGAAGCATTTGTACATATATTAGACTAATATTATTCTGGTTTTTCCATGTGCTGTTTAGGATATGGTGATTGTTTTGCGTTGTAGTGTTAATTTATGTATGTTACTAAATTGGAAATTTATATTTACACTCCACTTCTTTTTATTGACAATTATATTAACATTGGTATCCCTATGTGTGACAAGAAGACTTTTTTCCTTATTTAATTATTCCTTGAGTTGTTCTTTTGACAATTGCTAATCACTGCGAGATAGAAATTGGAGATTGGGTAATAGGTACCTACATCCAACCCAATTCCAGTCGCATTGTTGTTGCTATTGCAAGTGAATAAGATCTCAAAGTAATCGTTCAGACTTCTTGTTTTCATTGGTTTTGATTTTTTATACTAACCTTTATATATTTCCAATACACTTTCTCTTTTTCCAAAACCATCTTTCAAGACATAATAACGAACACCTCGATTTTCTCCTATAAGCTCTGTAAATATGTGAAAATGCAGTCAATATTATTGTGTCAATTCAGTTACTAATGTAGGTAACAAAGCATTATACAGAAAGTGGTCTGGTCTCCCAAGTTTCAGTTCTGACATTTTTCATCATCCCCATCTAAGTAGCTGCGGTGCCTTTTCTATTCCTCTGCAACATGTTTTTCCATTTTATAGCTTCCCAAAAAGCAGGAACAGCAATTTCATCAGGGACCTCCTTGAATGATGGAAGGTAGTTTAAATCCACAATGACATGGTCACCTGTGGTCTCCTGAACCTGAAATTCCTCAAGAAATAAATCATCATTTCCAACTGGAAAAGCACAGATGCTAGCTACATCAGTTGAGTTCACATAAAGTAGCCAAATATACAGATAACTTTCACATGTATACAATTAGTGACCTTGTCACTCAACCACAAACCTTAAGCATCGGCCACGGCTATACAGTATATGATTCAACAAACTCAGTTTTTGGTCCATCCTAATCGTTGAAGGAATGATGAGGTAAAAGGTTATTAGGTTCTATATTTATTTACAACTTTAACAACTTACATCCACGAGAACAGAGAAAGGGTTCAACAATCAGAATGCCTCGAAATAGTACCATTTTTGGCATTCTGTTACTTGGCAGTTGGGACATTTACATAAATACAATTATACAAAGGCTTCAAATTATATCAAAAGAAATTCAGGCTCCAGTTCTACCAACTACATTAAAAGCTCAAGTAACTTCATGGACTTCTTGCAAATTTTCATAAACTTCTGAAAAGCAAATCAAAGCTTTCCCCAGATAATTGCAGTAATTTTTCAAACGTAAGGAAAGCTGGTTCAGAGAGAATAATTAGTCATTCCAATTTATCAGACATTGAAGTTTTAACAAATGGTACTCACAACAACATCGAAGCCAAAAATGGTAAGTTCGAGAATATTTCTGAGCCAATTCGCAGCATCAGTCACGAGCCCAAGGTCGATTTGCTGGTGGGAATCAAGCTGCTGGTTTTTGTTGTCTGGGTAATGATTTTAAGCTGCAAGCAAAAGGAATAGTGATCCCTATCCAAAGTGTGCTCAACATGATCATTGGCAGCGTAATGACAGATAAGATAAACGAATCAAGAAAATGCAGTGCCTGTCAAAGAGGATAGGCTTGAAGCCACTCTCCTCTGAAAAGCTCATCAAAGTAGCTGCATTAGGTGTGGAGTTTTTGATTGCGTAGTAGATTTTCTCCCCCAAAACATAGAACTTTAACAGACGGGATGAGTGGTCCACATATTCCTGCAGTTTCAAATGCATTTCCTTACAGTTTGATCATAATAAAGAATTTGCCAATGCTACTGAAGGCTATGTTTGACCATTACAGATTTCTAGATAACCAGACAACAAAATTTGATTTTCCTGGACTTCAAAAATCCCATAGTCATCCAAGCTAACCATGTTCTGAGCCACTATTATGCATGAAGCGAATCATATTCACAGGAAAAGGTAACTATTGCATAAATCAATCAACAAGACCTTTCATAAATAGATTTTATCACCAAAACTGTTAAGGTTCCATTCTTACCTGAATAACTGCTGGAAGGGGAACACTAAGGCCTTTGTAGTCCTCCACATTAAAGACAATAGCCTGGCATTTGAGGGGGAGAAGGAAACAGAAACAAAGTGTCATGAATGTAGATCACTACATATAAAGGCAAGTCAAACACAATGAAAGGCTGTGAGCAAGTCACTAAATCTGCATGCTGGCACTGATGCAGATGGTGAGTATTATAGGGTATATACAAGGAAACGAGAATTAAAGAAACAAAAAGTGCAGAGAAGAAGCTTCTACTTTCCCAGATCAGTTCAGTTTGCAAGATTATTAACTCAAATGCATTAAACATTTAATTAACTATCACCATGCTGTGAGCATCAGCTACACCACAAGCAACTTGGGGTTTCACAATGTTTGGGAGAGATAGCTTGGCCCCAGACAACCTATCCTCGAAACTGGGCTCTTCAAAGCTATCCACCTGCACAGTGAGAAAGACAAAGAGTGAATTGCCTGTGGGCTTAGAGAACTATGGAATGCCAAGTCAAACCTCAAAGTGAGTTTAAAGTAATAAAGGATCAATGTAGAATACAACAGAGCATATAAAACTTCTGCAATTTTCTTTGCAATACATGGTGCAACCATAAGCATCTGAACCCCTTATCTGAGGTCCTATCAACAGCTAGTGCAAGTTGAACTTTAAGCAACATAATTAACAAAAACGAGCACACATTTAATCCTCACTTGTACAATTAACTAATATTAAAATGGGAAGGGTAAGACCTAAAAAGAATTGAAACACATAAAAAATCACATGTATATTTATATATAAATGAAACAATATGAGATATGATCCATGTAGTCAACACCACATATTGGGATTAAGGTTTTGTTTGTCGTTGTTGCTGTATAATTAAACAAATAACCTCCTGAACTACTAACGTGGCATTTTGTAATTGCAGTTCATCCCACCTCCAGGCAACCTTGATACGTGGCAACAGAAATAACTAAATACGAAACAGTCACCAGAGAATCCAAGAGAGAACAAATCCTTACACCAGTTAACTTTATTGAATAAGAAAAAATTCGATAGCAACTCTGCAAACAGTTCCCAGTTAAATCAAATAATTATTTCATTTTCCAAACAGCTTGAAGTTTTAACATTTTGCCGACAATATTCCTACAGTTTGTTGCCAGCTATGAAATTATATTCAATTTCACAAAGACATGTTTCAGATCTTGCAAGCAACCCTTGAAACCTTTATTGGACATTGCTTTTCCAGGAAAAGGTAACATATTGCAATTCTAGAACATCCAAAATCATAATAATAGGTTCTTTGTTGATGTAAGCATATCATAAGCACCATCATAGCAAAAGGACCTTCAGATAATGTGGACCTCTGATTTTATAGCTGCTTTTTGTGCTGAGGTCTTCCAAACCACATAAGATCTCCTGGATTTTCAGCCTATCCACCACGGGATGAATGTTATCAAATGGATCAATCACACACAAGTCCATATGGGTTTCAGTATACCTGGAACACAAATACATTTGAACCTTGGTTAAGGAGTATTCAATTTAAAAATAGCAGAATAATTATTATTGCCGTTTTTTCCACAGTGCTTGTAACAATTTCTTAAAAAATGCTTCTTCAGGAAATTAATCAGATGCTATAGAAGTTTCTATGAGAAATTTTGTTCAACTAGGATCACAGTAACACACATAAATAACCAATCAATATTGCTCAGGTTGAAGGTACCTTAGTAATTCCTGCACGCCATTTGTAAATGTGATTTTGCTAACTAACTTTAAGACACTGCTCATTTCAACATCAACTATCTCATCTGTTGCTTTATGGAGCAAAATATCAACTTCTTGTAATTGAGATGATATGGGAAGCTCATATTTAAGAGGAAAGAAGATCAACCCGTTCTCAGTTGGACATAAAGGGAACGCTCCTCTCTGCAATTATAAGAGACAACTCTAAGTACCTTCGTCTAGTTGTTTGAGTATAAGTTCAGCATGTAAATAACACAATAGCTGAAGCCTTCATGTGAAACAGATTTGACCAACATAAAGAGCTGCTTTAACTAAGACTAAATAAAAATTAAAGCTATCTAATACATTGCACCTCAGTTAATGCCTTGTTGGTGATCCTGAAAGCATGCGAACTTAGATAGTCAAGAACTTCCAAGGAGCATTTGTAAATGCATAAGGTACAATGTAAAATATAAGGACATCCTTAGCTAATTGTTTCTTCTGCCACACTTCATAGTCTATCTAAAAAGTAACTAGTATCGCACTGTACTCAAATCAACCAAATATTAATAATAATAACAATACCCAAATGGAAAAGGAAACAACTACTCAGTTATTAGGTATGAAGTCTGCCCACTACCAACCTTAGCAAAGTCTTCTTCACGAGACAGTTTCATTCTGTAACCAACCACTAGGATGTCCTCATTGCGTTTTACCTGTTAATCATGGTTACAAAGTGTTATGCTTCCATCATCAAGTTATAAGCAAGAATACATAAAACATCAAAAGAAAGTATCAAGCAAACCAGCTGGAATTCAGGTATCTCCTTAGTTGCAAGGTTTTAGTGATATTGAAGTGTTTAGCTAGGCTTCATTATTTGATTTGCAGTCTTCAGCTCAAAAGGCATTTTCAGTAGTAAAAAACACTGAAGTGGGGTTTCCAAAAATGTTTAGCATTTGATATTGTGATAACAGGTCAATACATTCATAGTTCTCAAAACACATTAATAAGACTCTTCAAGTTGGTTTGTTTGTTGCCAAATAGATTGTTTATTATTAAACAGTAGTGTATGTATTGTGTGAAAGAGGATGTTAACCTCAAAAGGATTTAATAATAAGTAAATTATATGGCTTGCAACTGTTTTTTCCAATACTTGATTATCCTTAAAGCAAAACAGTAGAAAATGAAGATTAATTTACTCAATGACAATAAATGGTTATACAATATACAAACTCACCGTAGATCAAATTTTAAGCAACAAATTAAAATATGAACTTGGAAATTGGTTCTCAATCTTCAAAATTATTGAAACACTTGCGAGTTAATCATCAGCCAACCTTACCTCTATTCCAACTACCTAAGGAAACATCTTCTGGATTCAATCAGTCTTTAAAATTATGATTCTGTTGATTATATTCTCTCAAAATCTTACATTTGCTAATGGAAAATAAAGGAACACGCTTTCAAAAATGAAAGGCACATCCGTCATCCTCATACCAAACCTCTTTCCAGCTCAATTGTACTTGTATAGCACAAACTGGGTAGTTATGGTTTTACACCATTTACACCTTAGTTTAAAAGAAAAGCCTCAGCAAAGATTATATAGTATAAATGCATCATAACTAAAGATTCAATTGTAACGCAATTATTTTGAAATACTGATAAAACAACAATACCTTTGTTCTTTGCATGAAACATGGAAAAATATATTACAAGTTAATGATTAGTCATAGAATAGCTTCAATGGAAAAACAGAGCCTTGAGTAGTAGAAATACCTTTTTATTCAAATGGCAAATAATTAAAGGCAACTCTTCAAGCTTGTTAATCACAAAAATGCTCGAATTTTCACTTGCAGTCGCAGATACAATATCTGAGAAAAATGTAGAATCTCAATTTTAGCTGTGAGTGAGGCTTTTACTGCTTCAACAGTAAAAGGTCCCAACTTGGAGTGAACCATCAACTATAACAGGGAATCCACAAAATCAAAAGGTCACAATGATATCCAAAGAATGAAGAGCAACAGATACTGATCCACACCATTAGATAATACTTGTCCTGGAGAACCTGTAAAAGAAAAATGCATGATCAGTCATCTAAAGAATGAATCGAAATCTTACACAGGATAGTTATCAAATCTTCAGCAAAAGCTAAACTTTTGCAATGAAGGTATCGCATGCACTATAGTTCAACCTACTATTTCCTTGGAGAGTAGCATCATATATATCTCTAGTATAACATCTCGTCAAACACTACGGATAATTTTTTTTTCCTGAGGCAGGAACGTGGAGTT
Source organism: Leptodermis oblonga (assembly GCA_016801395.1). Classification (NCBI taxonomy): domain Eukaryota; kingdom Viridiplantae; phylum Streptophyta; class Magnoliopsida; order Gentianales; family Rubiaceae; genus Leptodermis; species Leptodermis oblonga. Next base: position 2,568,795 of record CM028754.1, read on the forward strand.
GTTCCGATCTTTTCATAAACAGCTAAGTTCTTTCTACAAGGGAAAAAGGATCACTAATGTCCAAAAAAAAAAAGCATTGAAACATATTACCAATCTCCAAAAGAATAAGCATCTAAACAAACTTTGTGAGAAGGAAGAGGTGTCAAACTCACATAAGATGACAGTCACCCAGCCAGAATTCCTCAAATTCAGAGACAGGTTCTCAGTGTAATTAGAAACAAGAAGAACGGAACATGGTTTATAGTTGCCCAAAGCCAATGAGGCATCATTTGCAACATTTTCAATTGATGATGACTGCAGTATCATAGAACTGAACAAGTTTAATCCGGTCAGTTCTTCAAGAAGATTTACCTACAATATGGAGATAAATTGGTTATGGTTCCATGGTCCGATGTACAGAATTATTTAAAATAATCAGGGTTATAGCAACAAGAAGGTAAACTAGACTAATGATCCCAAACAAAGCAGCTAACCACTAATCATAGTTAAGTTAGAAATCACAAACATAGTCAAGCTTCTCAAAGTAGAAACTGCCCAAAGGGAATCTGTGAATGGTTAAGAGTTAAGAAAAGAGGGGAATTCTAGAACACTAAATTTTTTCTCATGAAAACATCTAGGATTGGACAAAATCTATGCAGTGTGTAGTTATATATCAAACTCACTGCAACAAGTATTATTGCATAAACACATCAGAGCTCACCATTTGGAAGCTTTGGCACATAAGGCTGAAAGAACTGATGATAGGCGCCAAACGAATACCTACTCTACAACCTGAAGCCTAGATAATTTCTTACTGATTTCAAATCCTGGGCCAAATAGGGATGTTTGGATGTTTTCGTGCTGCTCAAAATAGAATTATTTGCATGATGGAATAACATCTAATATAGAAGTGCTTGCATTAATGGAAAATCACACTAATGATAAAATGCCATGTGAGTATGCAACAAACCTGGACAGCTGAAAGTCCTGGCTCGTAAAATATAACCTGAAAATGTGGTAGATTAGACCGGTCAAACGCGGAATAAAGCTAAATCAATAAGAAATTTTCAACACACAAATAGGCTATGCCCAGCATGAAGGAACATATGTATACTGGACAATGGGGTCTCAATGGTGATATGCAAAATATCAGATATTGATACCAGAGAAGGAGGGGGCGCATAGAAGCTCCTGCATGTGCGGGTCAGGGCCATAAAGGTCTGATGTAAGCAGTTTTTTACCACTGCACTAAGGCTTCCCTTGGCAGATTTGATACCATAATCATATAAAATGCATCTATAGTGAATAATTACCATCTATGATTAACTGTTTCAGAAACACCGAAAGGGTTTGCAAATTACTACTTTTGATGGCATGCGCATTAACAGCTAAAAGATTCAAAAGTTTAGCATAGCGCATCTACATTTAGCATACGCATCTTTCCCACCGGCTCGTTTGTTTCCAATAAAAGTAGCAAATTTATCATCAATCTCAAAATACCAGTCAGAAGAAGAAAAAAAAAACTAAAACCATCACAGTTGCAGCACATGACATGTACCGTCACAATAATGCGCTGTCTAAGATTTAAAGATTCATCCGCGTGTGCAAAGATGAAAGATGAAATACTGACGGCGGGGATTTTGGAATATTGAAGCTTGCGAAGAAGAGAATGAGCACAGGCTGGGGAGTGAGGTATCCGACGGAAGAATCAGTGAGGCGTCAATCAAGATGCCATTCACTGCACCGCCAACAACACATTTTCGCTTTTTGCTACTCAGAAAAGAGAAAATTCTGCCACCCACGGAATCATGTTGTGAGAGTCATAGAGGCATACTATATCCAGTAACCGTTTTACTAAACGGCATAACATCCCCTGTAAAAATCTATTTTACCCTTAAGTATTAAAAAAAAAATTCCTAAAATTTCACAAGAACATTTGGAAAATACCACCCTTTGTGGGCGGTATTTCAGAAAATACCGCCCACAAAATGCAGTATTTCCCAAGAAAATACCGCCTACTGTTGGCGGTATTTTAGTAAAAATACCGCCTAAAGTAGGCGGTATTTTCACAAAATTTTATCCCGTTTTGAAAAAATGTGTAGTTTATTTACATATCGTGTAATATAAATTGTACTCGTGATTATAAAATCAAATGTTGTGTGGTATCATTTTTTTTTATATAAAGGGTAAAATAGACTTTATATAAGAAAATGTTATTACGAATAATAAAACGGTTACTGCGTATAACAATTTCGGAGTCATAAAACCCAAACTTAAAAGAGAGATTCTGGTTCCCAGCAAGCTTACAACGACTACTGAGTAGCACAACAAAACGTTGTGGTGGGATCCAATGTCAGTCATTGTCTTTTTTCCCAAATACTTGAGTTTTAATTGGGCAGTGTTGAATGCAAGGAGGAAAGAAAGAAAATGCTAAACCAAGGAAGGATGGATTAATATTACCTTCAAAATCCCACCAAAAATTCTCTCTAATCTTTATCCCCTCTTTGCTACCAGCCCCTGCCCCACCAAAAACCCACCTTAGGCTGCCTAAGCTCCAAGGGTAATAGCCTAAGCTCCTAACTCCTGATTACAAGTTAGGAGGTCTAACCTTTGGGCGCCTAACCCCCCCATTACAGGGTCAGGCGGTCTAACTCTTAGGCCTTACTAACCCCCCATTACAAGGTTAGCGGTTTTTGTAGGCCGCCTACCTACAGGCATACCCCACACAGGATTAGGCGGTTTAACCCTTAGTCGCCTAACCCCACCGTCAATACATAGTTAGGCAGTCTAAACTTTACCGCCTAGAAGAATCATTGACGTGCAAGCAAATTGATCCATAATATTGATTACACGAAAATTGAGAAAATTAAAGAAACCAATCTAATACATTCTAACCCAAACTACTCAACTTTACGACAAATTTTGTTTGCTGAAGCCAACAGACAAAGTTCTGGCTAAGCAAATTAGATTGTATGGAAACCGGAACAAACACCAAAATCTTTCAGCCTGAATAAATCTGAACTAAGAACGAGTAAACTGCAACAGGATTTTCGAGCGACAACATAATTTTATTTTCGGGTGAGTGTTCTCTGTCCCACTAAAAACACCTTTGGTGTCTCCTATTGGGATGTTTTGATGAAGTTTTGTGAAATGGGATACGGTTGGTTCATGATAGAGGACGGACTACAGATGATCTAGTTTTGGCATTAGGCAGTGGAGATGCTTGACAAAGTCTTATGGAGTTTTAATTGTAGATGTAAAATCTTTCATATAGTTTACAAATCTCTAGACCTTTGAACCACGTAGATAAGCTTACTGGTTGCAGATCAATTACTGAATTACAGACAAATGGTCATGGCTTTTGGTTGAATATGCAAGATTGAAGCTTTTTCCACATTATCCCTTTTGTGACTGAAAAAAAAAAAAAAAAAAAGGGCTTTGAAATTGGTATCCACAGTTTATATTGCTCTCCTCTATTTATTTTCCACATACCTGACAACTTGCTAATTAATAACTTTTTCCTGAATTCACAGTGTTTTGTTTTCAACTTTTGCATTCTCTTTAAAATTTGAACTTTTTGAATTCTAATCGAATTAATATATATTGTATGTGTACCTCATGTTATGCTGGTTGAGGTGGAAATCTTCCACTTGAGAATGGCTAATGCTTGATATTTTATGTTTGTCCTAATTCTGGTGTATGTAGCATCTTCTCTATGGTACTTTCTTACACCACTTTGTACACCTTTTTTTAGGCTCAACAAGGAGAGGTGTCTATGATAGCTGATCTTGCTGGTCCAGCTTTAAAACTAGAAGTGTCATCTGCTGTTCCATCAGTTGGCATGGTGAGATTGGCTTTTCTGCATAGGTTTTCATATTATAATGTGATCCTTAGTTGGTTAATTTCCAGTAGCAGTTTATAGCATTATGACTTTATTTACATAGCTCTAATGCAGATGAACAATATTCTTGTGTATATCTTTATTTTTTCTTTAATGCTGAATCGGCTTTACAGCCAAATTTCTACACAGTGAGTAGCTTGTTCTTGTTCTATATATTAGATTGGACAAACTATTGTCAAATGAAATGTCTGGAATTTTTTTTGCATATGTTGGTATCTTATTGTGTGGATCATGGAATCAACATGCATTTTGTTTTTGTCTTCTTCAAGCCTAGAGCAACCCTTAAAAAAATTTCCAGTCGGTGAAGTTTCAGTTGAAGAGAAAGAGGGGGATGACGAAGAAGTGTCGAAGAAAGTTTTATCTCTTAGTGGGGTTCTCAAGCATAATGTCCTTAATGGGATTTGCACTGCAGAATTCAGGGATGAAAATTTGAGCCTACGCTATGCCTATAGGGTAAATTTCTGAAACTAAACCCTTGATTCTGTTTCTCTTTCTTTTGAAAGACTATATACTCTTTTTCTGATTGAATTAATCATTTTGGCTGACTCATGGGAGCTTCCAGTTTTGTGTTTCAAACAATCTGTTTAAGGACTAACTTCCATTTTCATCAAGAAAAAGAAAACTGTGATTGCTTAGAAGTTAAATTTCCTTTGGTTATGGTATTGCTAATTGTTGTAGGATGGGCAAATGGCATTTATTCCCAGAGTTTCTTTGCTAATTGCCCTCAGACTCTCTTTCTAATATCTAAATGTGTACTGAAAAGAAGACATACTATGGAGATTGATAACATTTTAATGCACTTTTCCTCACGGATATTGTCATGAACTGGAAGAATGACTTGAAGCATCATGTTGGAAATGCTTGGTTTGTTCATTGTGTTCCTCGATAAAGGTTGGGACCTATAGCTTTAGAAGTTGGCCTAAGGTCATGAAGTGTATATTGTTAGCATGATCATGCAGCAAAATATGTTGTGGGATCTATGGCAGAATTTGAAGACAACAAAATTAAATATTTGATTACTTGGTATAAAATAGATTGGTGTCCTTTAATTGTCAGGTTATAAACTGCATTTAGGGTCAGAGATCCTCATGTTGGAATGTACTCCTATAGGTGGGTTTGGAAATACTATGCTAAGTATAGTTGACAGCTGGTGTATCATCAATGGGAGGGGGAATACACAGGAAGTTAATTTATCACCAACCTCCATTTTTTTACCAGGAATTTGATAAAGGGAGGGAAAATGGAAATCTGGGTTTACCTCCCTGATATTTTACTGTTACCTATGTGGTATTACTACTGAATTTATGTGTTTTTGTTTTGTTACCTCAAGTAATTTTGGTTGCGGCTTCTGCTTTTCGCAATGAGTTTGACATATAACTCTTTGTGGCTGATTTTCCATACCCAGTTACTGGTATAACTTGGATTCAAACTACTGGAGCACAGTGTATAAGCACACAGTTGGCAAGGACTTTATTTTCAAAGCTGGGTATGATTCAGAGGTGCGACGTACCTTATTTGCTTTCTCATCTCAGATTCACTTCTTCTTCTTTCTCATATTTTTTCTGCAAATTCAAGACTTGTAGTTTGCCTAACATAACCAAAATAATTATGCAAGCCTTTTATTAGCCTCTTTTGGGTTTAGGGAAATGATTAATGAGCCACCGAACTCTTAAATAGTCTACTTATGCGGTCGCTTTGCCATCTCTAATCCTTTGTTAATCTCCACTTTGACTTCATTTTCTTTTCTTCTACCTCCACCAACGTGCCTTCTCATTCTTGGGAGATTTCACTTGCGATGTATTTCATTCTATATCATACATATCATGAATTGGATTAGCAAAACAAAAAAGATAAGTCTTATTTTCCAGTCATGCATAGATTTTACAATTATTAGACATATTGAAAATCCAGTGTAATTATTTTATCGAATTTGACGAGTTTGAGGGTGTTGGTTTATGAGGACGCAATCTACAATGCACAACACATGATACGTAGAAGTTAAAATGATGAAAGAAGGACATGGTTATTTTTATCTCCTGGGGATGGGGTACCAACTCATTACTTATTAGTGCGAGCTAACGGAAGCAAAGAAATTGGAAAGAAACAAAAATTGGAGGTTCACAAAGGAAGCGAAAAGACTGCAGAAGTAAATGTAAAATTTGATTTAGGCGAAATTAGATATATAATAATTAGGTTTGGGTTAACTTTATTTCATTCCACCAAAATTAACAGAATGGGTAGTGCATATTTCAGAGTTCAAGGGTAAAATGATAAAAAAAAAAAAAAAGAAAAAGAAAAAGAAGAAGAAGTCAAAATAAATCATTTGAAGAGTTTGGTGACCCTATTCGTTACCATATATGTATATTTTTTGAAATTTCGAATATTATATTAATTTTTTTAGCATTTCCTATATACATCTCTACTTTTCAACTACACTTTATATTTTCAATACATTTCTCATATTTAAAAATTAATTTCAAAACCAAAACTCTTCAAAACTAACCTCCCATTGTCATTTGCCCTTTGGGTTTTGGCAAGGTTTTCTTTTTCTAGCAACCTTATGGCCTATGGTGGCCTAGTTGGTGGGTCCTGCTGTTTATCCAACAGCAACTGAAGCTGAAGCTGTGATTATGGGATTCATTCGGATATCTCTCTGTTTTCTTCCTTCCTACCATTCTCAATTCGTAATTCAACCCCATTATATCCATATTGTATAAGCAACATTAAAATCATCACAAAGGGACCTTTCTGTAAATTTTGTTTTATTTTTATGGGTTGCTGTTCTAACTTTTACTATTTATAACTTTCTTCATTTGGGATGAGATTGATGACTTTTTTTTCATCTTTATGAGAATATTTATGTGCCTTGATGTATGAAACTTACCTGTAATACATTTCCCTAAACATATAGATTATGGTTTGTTCTTTTTGGTGCAGAGGGTTGACGATTGGAAAACACCTGCAAGGGTTTACAGCAATGGAAAGACTGAAGAACTGATATGTTGGAATTGATGTTTTGAATCTCTTTTTGGACTGTGGATCTGATCTGTTACACTCTACCATGAGAACTAGAACCCCTGTACAGATTGCCAGCATTTCACAGCAATGTCTGGTAGTTGACAGCGAAAGCTTCACTGGGTTATTTTGGCCTTTTGAGCTGGTTTACAAATTTTGGTCTTTCTTCTATATCTCCAGCTTACCATCCAGACCTTTCAGAAAAGGCGGAAAGCAGCGAGCTTCTGTTAGCCTTACTGTTATACTTGCATCAAAATTGAAGTGAAAACTTGGAGTTCTTTCCATTCCTTTGGACTTGCAACATGAACTCAAAGTTCTTCTTCTATGCAGCCCTTTGACAACATGAGATGTTGAGTCCCTTTTTGTCTTCAAGCAAATTCAAATTAAAACCAAAATTACACTGTTTATGTATACAGATATACACAGCTGGAGATGATGCAGATTCTTGTAAAACGTTATCAGTTCATTTATTACAGAAGAAAGTTTCTCATTTGTTCTTGAAGGTTAAGGTAAGAAAAGGCTTGTAAATTTCTTTGACTAATAATTTTGTTTAAAGTGCCTATCTTCCTTCCTTCTACAACTGCAGAGTGCCTAAAAATATGCAACATAAAATATGCAAACACAACGCTTTATCATCTCAAAACCATACAAAACTGGCGATTTTGCAGAGCAATGTCTTAGGTTTTGGACTGGATTGATGAGAAGATAAGCCAAAAATGTGGCTGAGGAACAAGGAAACAGTAGAAACACCGAACTTATAACCAATGGCCAACAGATTAAAACAAGCCAAAAAATATACATGCTGATCATCGAATTATCAACCTTCTGAATGTAATGTATTTTCTCTTAGGTACACAAAAAGAATTTCAATGCTAGAGGTAGCAGCAGTGAAGGCAAGGCAAAGTTCCATGTCTCTGACAGACCCTTTGAACAAACCACAGGCATGCAACCCCTTTCAGCTGCCCTCATTAATGGACCTAAAAAGGCCATGGCATTACCCTCTTCCACTAAGCATTCCATTGTGCCAATTTTTCCATAGTATGAAGCAAATCCCAACGTCAAGTCAACATCCACATCCAAACTATTTCTCTGAGCAATCTGACAACAAAGTAAATTACAACCCGAGATAATGACATTCAACACAGCACAATTAACACTAAGAGAGAATAAAATCATGAAAAGAAGTAGGAACCAATCGAGCTATGAGATAAGCACTATTCAATGGCTTTTAAAACTAATCTCTAGCTGTGGATAACAATCAACTATAACATTTTGAAGTTTTTCCAACAAAAACATATCACTCAATGAGTAAATAAAGTGTTAGAATAGAATGAAATTAACTACAAAATATTGTAAAAACGGCAGAAGCGAAAGCGAAAATACAGATTCATCAAATTAACTACAAAATAGATCCAATGCTAGCAAACTTCAAAAGTTGAATTCTGGTCAATTATATCAATAAACCAAAAAGCAAAAGTAAATAGAAAAAACAAACAGTAATTCTGTAAACTTTAGATCTATCAAAAAAGACTAACAAAGGATTGCAATTGAAGTCCGGGTTCCAGTAGCAGTTGCAGTTGTAGGAAGCTTCAGACATCAACTTTAAATTCCATAGCTGGGAAAATTTGAGGAGAAAAAGAAAGAAGCAAAATCATATGATTTTGATTTTTTTTTTTCTTTTTTTGGTAAGGATTATAAAGTAATTGGAATATATATATATAGCTGCATACTCACGAATTGGGTGGAAGGAATATTTGTCCCACTGTGAGGCTTGCATCTCTCTTGTAGAAAGTCTAAGGAAATCCAAAAAAGTCTGCAACAAATAAATTAAGTTAACAGATGGAATTTGATAGAGTCCAGTCACAATTAATACATAAATAATTAATGTTAAATTGTACTCACATTAAAAATTGTATTGAAATTTTATCACAAGAGCTCTCTATCTGCATCCAGCTGTCATCCATCCTCGTCGATCGATCATAGAAGCCTCACATCAGGGATATGGGCAATTTTGGGCCACTCTGAGTCACTAATTTCTTTCCTACATCTCTCTTTCAGTATAGGACATCCCCAAATCCATAGCTGCTTTAAGTTGGAAAGGCGTTGCATTGCTTCCACAGAAGGTAGCTGCTTCAGGTTTTTGCATCTGTAAAGTTTCAACTGTTCAAGACGTTCTAAATCACCCAGCCACTCTGGAAGATCTTCCAATCCATCAAACTCTTGTATGGTTAAGCTCCTCAAAGTAGCCACTTGCTGAATTTCATGAGGAATGGATGTGATTTTTGGCAAACAACTTCCGATTAAATTAAGAGACGTAAGAGAGACAGAAAAATGACTCGTAGGGTAGGGCCAAGGAAAACAATCAACTTCAACATCTTCAGAACCCCATGATGATCCAAGAGTTAATTTCCTAAGGCTGGTTAGGTGTTGCAGATCCTTAGGCCATGATCCAGGGTTGCAGATGATACTCAAGCTCTCAAGTGGCGCACAACTTGGGATGAGGCTGCAAAGTGGTGTACTCAACTTTTCACAACCATCAATCCTTAGAGAACGTAGCGATGGAAAGAAATATTGGGCATCTGAGCCAACAACATCATCAGCATAAATCTCATTCTCAAGCCCTCTATTCCATTCACCATGTGGTGTCACAATCGTTATATTTTTGCAATCTGTTACCCTGAGTGATCTAAGACTTGGTAAGGTACCCAAGTTTGGAAAAACACTCAATTTGGGAAGATTTATTACATGCATCTCCTCTAGAGACGGGAATACTTGGACTTGCATTGTCGGAGTAATTCCTATTGCATCTGACCATTCCACCAGACTCCTCATTTCCCCAATCTCAAGTTTCTTCAGTGCTGGAAACAGAGTAACTTTCGACCCAATACAATCCACACCATAGAATTCTTTTCCTATGCACTTCACATTGTTTAACTGCCATATGGATAAAACCTCAAGACAAGGCAAGTCCCCAAGTGATGGGAGTGTTTCACACTTATCCAACCCCTCTAATCGTAGTTCTCTAAGACTTGGTAAGGTACCCAAGTTTGAAAAAACACTCAATTTGGGAAGACAGTGTACCTTCATGTACTCTAGAGACGGGAATACTTGGACTTGCATTGTCGGAGTAATTCCTATTGCATCTGACCATTCCACCAGACTGCTCATACCCCCAATCTCAAGTCTCTTCAGTGCTGGAAACAGAGTAACTGTCGACCCAATACAATCCACACCATAGAATTCTTTTCCTATGCACTTCACATTGTTTAACCAGCGTATCATTAAAACCTCAAGAAAAGGTAAGTCCCCAAGTGATGGGAGTGTTGCACACTTATCCAACTCATCTAATCGTAGTTCAACCAGATTGCGAAGTAGAAATAAATGATCCTCCGATACTGCCCAGGATGGCCATTTTTGGCTTTGATAACCGCTGATCATTAAACGTTTCACATTCAAACGAGGTTTCAAACCCTCCACAACATCACTGTCATCAATGTTTCCCTCTGATCACCATCCCAATGAAGCTCTAGATTTTGAATATTTGACTTCCTCCACAAGTTGGATTTAGCAGCAGATGCATAGCTTCCCACATTTTGAAGGCAGAATATTTGGAGTGTACCTCTGAGGTTGTCCAAGTACTCCAACTCTTCTATTCCACATCCCTTGCATTTTCCCACCTTGAAATACGGCAACCTTTGAAGATTCGTCAATTGGCCTAATCCAATAAAAAGACATTCAGCCTCATCATCATCAAAGTAGATGTAGATGTGCCTCAAGTTAATTAAATTCCCAATCCTCTCGGGTACCTCCGTCAAAGAATTAACTCTTAGAGTCTGCAAGTGGTATAACTTTGTCAAAAACTTCGGAAGCATCCTTATACGAGTGCGAATTACATCAAGAAATCTCAAATGTTTCAACTTGCCAATTGAATTTGGTAATTCCACAACATTCTGATTCTCAATAATCAAAACAGAGAGACACGGTAAGTTTTCAAACAAATCTTCAGAGAGGTCAACATCTTTCAAATAGAGTGTTCGCAACTTTGAGGGAAGAACACCTTCCAAACTCTTCCACATTCCTCTTTCACTTTCACTTGAATGGATTGATACATGCACGGCTTCAATTTCATTATTGCTTATGGCCTTGGAATCTTTAATGAGAAAGCAATAATTCTCTGACACTTGTACTGAAACATCATGTACAAGATCGTGCATTCTGCAACACTTGTGATTGCCTTCTGGATCATCTTGCAATAAAGAACTCGTCAGAAGAGTATCCAAGTAGATGTTGCCCAGGTCTTCCATTCGCAAATTACTTCCCTGCGGAACATTAAGTAGCCCTTGCGCCATCCAAAGTTGAATTAGCTCGTCTTTCTCCATGACAGTGTCCTTCTCAAAAATTGCACAATATGCAAAACATTGTTTCAGTGGCAATGAAGGCAGATGGTCATAACTTAACTTGATGACAGAAAGAACTTCAACTCCTCCTTCAAATGTACTCCACTTCTTATTCGTTTCAATCATTGACCAATCGGATTCGGAGTTCTTATACGAGTACAGCAAGCCTCCTATTATCTTGATAGCTAAAGGCACGCCTCCACACCTTTTTAATATCTTTTTGCCGATATCCACCAATTTCGGCGTCCGTGTTGCTTCCCCCTCAGCAAATGCACATTTTTCAAACAATTCCCAACTTTGTTCTTTTGAAAGTTTACCAAGTTGATGGTCCCTCGATGTTCGCATGGCAGAAGCAACTTTCTCACCACGCGTAGTGGCCAAAATCTTGCTCCCTTTAGAACCCCCAATTGCTAGGAGACAAGACCTCATGTCTTCCCATTTACCTCCATTCTCATTCCAAACATCATCCAGCACTAGCAAATATTTTTTACCCCTCAACTGGTCTTTCAGTCTATTTACCAAGTCTACCGGAGTAGCTGATTGGTAGTCGGTTATAGTGGGAGAATGCATTTTAGCTAACAGTCTGTTAACATTAAAATCCTCTGAGACACAAACCCACACTGCCTTATCAAAATAACTGTCAACTGTATCACTCTTGAACACAAGTTGAGCCGCGGTTGTCTTCCCCTGACCGCCCATACCCAATATGGTTATGACCGGTAAGTCTACCCCGTACTCTGCGTCTGAGCCAGTTAACAATGTTATAACATCTGAAACATCCTTATCTCTTCCCACAATTTTTGAATCCTCCACATAAGGCACTGTTGACCTTATTTCTTTGAGATTAGGAGGAAGCGAGTTTATCAACTCCATTGGCTTAAGGCCAATTTTATCTGACTCAGCATAAAGCTAATCCAAGGATGACAAAACACCCTGGATCTTACGAGCCATTTTAGGACGAAGAAAAACGGGATTTGAATTTGAAAAAATGTTGCGTACCTTGTCCCTCTTTCGGCACTCGATCTTTTGGTGAAGAACTTGGTAGCTGAACTCATCCAAGACAATCTGAGCATCAAGGGCAATTGACTGGAGATCTTTCAGCCAACGTTGCACAACTTTGCTAGTTATCTGCTTGCTTTGCGCGTCAGACAGCAAATCTTGAATCTCATTGAGTTTCTTGGCAAGCTTTTTGAGCTCTTTCTTGACACCCCATGCAAGGTTGATCTCCTCAGCCACAAGTGAATCTACCTTTGTCAGCAAAGCCTCTGTAACCACGCCAATCGCAGCATCAGCCATCTTCAGGAATGAAGCAAGAAATTGATGATAAACGGACAAGTCTTTTGGAGATGAGTGAGTGGAAAATGATAAACAGAGAGTTGCAAGAAAGAAAAGAATAGATTGGCAGGAAACAGTAGTCAACACAGATGTAGAATTTGGTTGTTGATGAATGAATGGTCATTGTTCATTTTGTGGTGTCATATCATATGTATGGACCCAAAGCCATGTGAAGTAAATTGGGAATAACGTGTCCATTCCACTGCAATAATTTTAGGGGCATGTTATTTACAGATACCATTTTATTAAATACAGGATACTTTTAAAAATTTTAAATAGTAAAATGACATAAATGCCCTTGGTAATTACCTTGGTGAAAAAAAATTTACCCACACCTTTTCATTGAAGATCCATTTCTTCTCCATTGTTTGAGTTTCATGGCGGAAAATACAAATGAAGATACATATTACACGGTACGTATGACATTACTATTTGTATGGATTAAAGGTAGCACATTTTTCACGTTTTTGCGTCATTGGGTGAGAATCGCCCACGACGGGCGATTGTATCAGCAAAACTCGCCTGTACTGGGCGATTGTTTTTGATACAATCGCCCAAGGCCACCGATTTTCGTGCAAAAACACGCCCAAAACTGGCGATTGTATTGGAAAAAATCGCCAGTGCTGGGCGTTGTTTTAGTAAAAACGCGCCACTGGGAGGCGTTTTTTTTTAAAAAAAATATGTGGCATGTGGCGTTGTTTTCCATAAACCGCGCCCCTCGCAGGCGAGGTTTACCATTCTGGGCGTGTTGCTTCTTCCAGATCATGATTTTGATCAAGAACATGAATAAATCATTGAAAAACAAGAAAACCCAGAAATGAGATCATGATTTCGGTCAAGAACATGAATAAATTCATAAACAAGTGGACAAATATTACAAGAAAAATCGAAGAACCTAATTACAGATATAAAGAAAGAATCACCAAATCTCTCTATCATGCAAAATCATCTCATCAACCAACAACAAAATCAGCGACATCCAATACGGATACAAGAAAAAATTTAGCTGAAAATTGAAGGCGGCCGGAATGGAGAAGCCGAAATTGAAAATTGAAGGCGGCCGGAATGGAGAAGCCGAACTGGAAGAAGGCGGCCGGAATGAAGAAGCCGAACTGGAAGAAGGCGGTTGGAATGGAGAAGCCGAAATTGGAGAGCCCACCGAGCTGAGAGACTCACCGAGACGCAGCAAGAAATTGGAGAAGCCGAATGGACGAAGCAGAGCAGCAAGCAAGCAACGGACGCAGCAAGAAAGCCGAATGGACGAAGCAGAGCAGCAAGCAGCAGAGCAGCAAGCAAGCAACGGACGCAGCAAGAAAGCCGAATGGACGAAGCAAAGCAGCAAGCAAGCAACGGACGCAGCAAGAAAGCCGAATGGATGAAGCAGAGCAGCAAGCAAGCAACAGACGCAGCAAGAAAGCCGAATGCCCAAGGAAGGAAAGGTTTTTTACTTTATAAGGGGAGGGGCTTTTCAGTCTTTTCACACTCATAAATTTTAAAAAGTGGCCTCTATTTAGTAATTTGTGGCCTGTAAATAACATTTCCGTAATTTTATTGTATAAATGTTACTTTATCTATGTAGGGTGCTGTCATATCATATGAATGGACCCAAAGCCATGTGAAGTAAATTGGGAATAACGTGTCCATTCCACTGCAATTATTGTATAAATGTTACTTTATCTATGTAGGGCCTATTTTTTTTCATCGTTTTGAAAACGATTTTGAAAATAAGTTTTGAAAAATAGTTTTATAATGTAAAAAGTGTATTAAAAATATAAAAAGTAGATATTAAATAATAAAAAATTGTATTGAAAATGATGAAATATGATTAAAATATATTAAATTTACTGTTGAAATTAAAATCATTTTCAAAACAGAACAAAAAGAACAGGCCTGTAGTGTTTTACAAATTTCTACAAAAATACTTAGTGAATTAATTATATATATATATATAATTAAGCATTTCTTATATTTATATATATATATATATATTTATAAAATGCTTAAGTGACATTCATTTTGGGACAGATGAAATATTAGTTATCCATGATTAGTAATTATAAGAGTCCAATATATGTTTCATTGAGTCGCGAGAAAGAAAAGAATAGATCGGCAGCAACTAATAGTCAACGCACACAAAAAGAAAAAATCGCACTTTAGGTACTTTTTGTTTGGCCTCGTGGCACATTTGGTCCATTTTGTTTAAGCAGATGCAAAATAGCCCTTTATGTATGCTTTTTGTTGCAATTTTCTAGTCATCACAACTCAATTATGTATTAATGAATGTATTTTAATTATATATTTGGTTCATTCGCAATGCAAGTCTTGGATATTGCTGATTCTTTTTTACAATTATGTGTCAAACTCTTGTCACGGAAAAGTAAAGGCAAAACTTGCAAAAAAAATGCTCATAATACAGAGAGTAGAGCACTCAAGTTTTGATAAACCTATGCATATGTAAGAACTCAGATGAATGATGCAACATTGGACTTATGAGAGCATTCCTTTAGACTTATGAGAGCATTCCTTTAATTTTCTTTTCCAGCTCTCTGCTTCTTCAACTTAATCAATATAGGAGTCGATAAACAATGATGCAAGTAAGACAGAGCATGGGATACGCCCCCCGAATAAATGTTCTACAGAAGAATCCAGTGGCTTTGAAAGTTCTACATAATAAAAGTTCTGTAAAAACTCACACAGAAGCAAGACAATATAGGCTCTTCTATTCCATAACATCCCTAATAATGGATCATTTCTTTGGCATTGAGTGTTATTTTCAAGAATTTGCTTTTCCCTTTGAACAACTAGTAAATACAGCATCTTTGTTATTGTTGTTGAATGTACAACAGCTCAAACACTAAATAACACGGAACGCACTAACTAAAGACCATAATATTGCTTTACTCTAAACAATAACTATGCATTTGATCAGTTCTAAACACAAAGCTCCTTATATCAAATGGATGACTGAGAATGGAAAGCACAAGCACACCTTGTACCATCAATGCAATGAGCAGTAAAATTATCAACCAAACCTGCAAGAAGTGATGCTGCAAATTTGAAGACTTGATGCCCAGTAGGAAAGGCACAAGCTTAAGTCTTCAATGAATCACCGACTTCATTTGCGAAGAAAGAAATGAATGATAGAAAAACTATAAATAGAGTCAGTTTGACTAAAAAAATACATAGAAAACCTCACAGTTGGAATCGATAAATGCAGCTAAGTATTTGATTTACGCGGCTGATCATTTCAAGATGCCAGCAAAGGAAACAAAAGAAAGGAGGCTGTTGAATTGTTTAAAAACTTAAAATTACAAAATCAACTTGTGCACAATGAGAACATCTTATAACTATAACTTCAAACAGAGCTAAGATAGTTTTCTCTCTGTAAATTTTGTTTGATTTTTATGGGTTGCTGTTCTAATTTTTGTAGTACTTCCACTAATAAGCTGTTCTGGCCTGACATTTATGGTTGTACTCCTTTCACTGAAAGATATGCCATTGGCAATGTTAATACCAATGGTACCAGTACCTTGTTTTCAGAATTTGTATTGGTACTCAGAACTACTATGAATGCTAGTCCTTCTCCTGTTATTAGTAGTAACTTGGGGCTGCGCCAAATCGGAAAATTTAGGATTGGTTTCACCGTTTCAGCAGCACAAACAACAACAATGATGATGAAGATGAGGAGGATGGAGAACAAACTGATGATGATGCTGATGGCATGATTGTTTCTCCAGAGAACAAGGCTATTATCTATGCTTGCCTCGTTGGTCTTTGCACTGGTTTTGCTGTCGTCCTTTTCAACGTTGCTGTGAGTATAGCACTTTCAAAGTTTCTATCTCTCTTTCTCTAATTTCCATGTCAAGAAAAACACAGAAGCTTAATCATTCATGTTCTTCATGTTTTTTGGCTTCTGGAGAATAAGAGATGCAAACTGATCAATTTGTTGATTCATATATACAAAGCCCACAAAGAAATACAAGAAAATATCTTTACTTGATTTTTGAATCAAACTGTAATATCTCACAACTGAAACGTGGTAATTAAGGCCTAGGGATGGAAGCTTCATCCATTATAGGCAGATCATGTAATTTTATTTTTGTTTCCATGATCTACATTATTGGATTTCTTGCTAGCAAGTCATAACTGATCTTTCTGTTCTTTTCGCCTTTTTGAATCATATTAGGTGCATGAAATACGCGACATCTTTTGGGATGGTATTCCTGATCGAGGTGCTTCATGGTTAAGCGAGGAGCCTGTTCAAGTTAAATGGCAGCGTGTTATCTTCGTTCCTGCTTGTGGGGGTCTGTTAGTTACTTTGCTAAACTTGTTTCAAAATCCTTTGGAGGATCCAAACAATTGGAATTTACCAATAAGAGTGAAAGCAACTCTGCGGCCAGTTTTTAAGGCACTGGCTGCTTGTATCACTTTGAGAACTGGAAACTCTCTGGGGCCAGAAGGTCCCAGTGTTGATATGGGTACCTCTGTTGCCCAGGGTATTGGTGCGTTGTTCGACAATGGTAATTACAGAAAGTTGTCACTCAAGGCTGCATGGTCTGCTGCTGGAATCTCTTCTGGTTGGTTTTCCTGCATTTTGTTGCTTTTCAATTGATCTGGACATTTCTTTTTCATTCCTTATAATTACCAGTAGCATTTACATGCGGTGCTTTCTGTTTGGATGCGGACTTTAAGCTGCGTAATACTAGTTTGCTGTATTGAGCATGTCCTTGCATGTCCCTCCATCCCTCTCTGTAATTTGTAATATACTTATAATCTGAATTAGCCACCACCTCAGCATTCATCATATCACACAGCATCCTTAACAACCCTCATCGTCCTCTTCTTTCTTCCTCTCCCTTGGATACTGATGCAATTCTTCATTTAGTTTGCCTCTAAATTGTTGACTGTTATAGCTCTTGAGATTTCAAAATCGTGGTATATGTATCAGGAGTTTTTTTTTTTTTTTTTTTTTCACTTGTGTATGTTATTAACTTTTCTACTACCTTTCTTCTGCAGGGTTCAATGCAGCTGTTGCTGGCTGCTTTTTTGCTGTAGAATCAGTTTTGTGGCCAGCACCAGCAGAATCATCCTCGTCATTAGCACACACAACCTCAATGGTCATTCTTAGTGCAGTTATAGCTTCTGTGGTAGCAGAAATTGGTCTTGGCTCCGAGCCTGCCTTCACAGTGCCAAACTATGACTTCCGTTCACCAAGTGGTAATCACTGATTTTCTTTGCTCATACTATCATTAATTTTTAACTTTGTAGTTAAACTTTTGGAAGCACTGGAAATAAAAGATTAAGCAAATAAAGCCACTGCTGGTTCTACATTGCTTTCATCTTTATCTCATTTTGCTCTCTTTTCCAAAAGTGAAGCCTTTCCTGGTTACTGATAAGTGATCTTGAGTTGGGAAACATAACATGCCATTAATCGTTTCTCCTTGCTCAAGATTAATAATGAATATCTCTCTTGTTTTTTTCAGAACTGCCACTATATCTTTTGCTGGGAACGGTGTGTGGCTTAGTATCTGTCTCCTTTTCTAGATGCACTACATTTATGGTGGTAAATGTTGACAATGTTCAGAAGGTTTCCAGTTTTCCAAAATCCATTTTTCCCATATTTGGAGGCTTGGTTGTTGGTTTAATAGCCTTAGCATATCCAGAAATTTTATACTGGGCGTTTGAGAATGTTGATATCTTGTTGGAATCACGTCCTTTAGTGGAAGGTATTTCTGCTGATCTCTTGCTTCAGCTCGTGGCAGGCAAAATATTTGCTACTTCAATCTGTCGGGCATCTGGTTTAGTTGGAGGCTACTGTGCACCATCCTTGTTTATTGGTTCTGCTACTGGAATGGCTTATGGAAGAATCGTTGGCTTTGTGATTTCTCAGTCCAACCCCATAGTTCATTTACCCTTCTTGGAAGTTGCATCACCAGAAGCATATGGCTGGTACTATTTAATTATGCCAAATGACCCAGTCTGAATGCTTCCCACACTTGTAAGCATATCAATTGCTTCTATGCATTTAAGGATTCAAGTTTGCATAAGTAGACATAACAAAACTGTTATCTGAAGGACATAATTTTCATGTGGCCTTTTGATCTATCTTTTCTACATGTTTTGGGGGGTCGGCTTGACTCTGTTTATATTTCTGGTGTCCAACTGTCTACTACTTTCGAGTTTCTCTGTAAGTTGTGAAGAAATTTACAACAATGAAGTGAAATCAAGGTGATCAAGGATTCTATTTTCAACTTTTAAACAATAAAGAATTACTATTGAGTATTTTCATTGATGTTCTAAGATTTTTTTCATATTGAAATGGTCCTTTCATTTCTAGTTAGAAGCTGTAATATTAACAGATCATGCAAGACTATCCAGCATGAAATTTTCTGCAATTTTTTCCTGCTATTTTCCAGTGTCAGACCCTGACTTCCTTTTTTACTTGTTCAATAGTTCTTTAAACCCTGTGCTCCATCCTGGATGTTAACCAAGTCATCAGTTGGCTTTAGATAAAGTAACACAAGCCAGTATCATCTTTTGGTGCTTTTGATACTTGGATGGAAATATTCTGCTTTGTGACTATGCGTCTGCTTAGACCTGGAAACTAGTAATAGGTTGCATTCAGGATGTTGTTTAACAAAGATTTCTTGTGTATCATGTTTCATTGAGCACAAAATAACTGCATTTAATTTTGTTCTACAGGTTGGTATGACATTGATTTACCTGGGAAACCATTAGGTAGCAGGTAAAGCACCTGGTGGTGTAGAATAATAAGTAGGCTATTTGTTGTTTAGCCAGATATCCATGAATAGTTCAACTTATAACTTTCATATAAATGTTTACTAGGTGGAGAGAGAGATTTAGGCATAAAAAAGGGGTTGCACATAATTTGGAACTTTACAGGAACCAGCTGGACAAACTCAAGGAGGGCGAGGTTAGATTGACGTTTCTGTGTAGCTGGTAGTGTTTGCTGCGTGAAGGTTTTCACTTGTTTTTCAATAACTTTAGCCTTTCTTGTCTTCTCAGTTTATATGGAAACCTTACTCTCCGGAAGTTATTGCCCAATTACCCGCATATTGTTTGTCGGGTGAAGAGATTTGGCGTGCAATGTCACCGCTTATATGTTTTAGCGTTGTGGAGTGGCATCTTCCAAATCGAGTAATGCGTCAGTTTGGGCTTAAGCAGACGAAGCCAGCTCAATGTGACACTAGGAAGGATCTCCATCGGATTGATATGCGTGGAAGGGAAGGTTATGACTTTGAGAAACTTCATCTGCACCATGTTGTACTCTGGAGAGATCGTCATCAGCACACAATTCAGGGTGAACCATTTGATGGTGTCATGGCTGATGATGATCCTTACCTTGTGTGGTATCGTGGGATTACTCGCCTGAGGATCGGGAATCCTAATCAAAAGCAAGAAGAAAGATCCATTGAGAAGGAAGAGATAATCAAGTCAATGGTAAAGTTATGCTTATGCCCCCAAGTAATCTCCCTCCTGCATCCTAAGTTCTCCTCCCCCCCCTTCCCCCCCACCCCAAGTTTAAATATGTAGGACATGGTTGACTATGTATTCCCTTGGAGAATCTCCCTTGATCAAAAATCAATTTTTAATTAGTGTGGCAAACAAATGCAAACTTTATGTATCTTACCTTGACAAGACCTTCAGTTATTGCTTGGATTAAGAAAAACAGCACAGGGGTGCCTCTTATTGATAGATTGTCTACATAGTAGCACTAGATCTACTTCTCTTTCAGGATTGAAAATTTTGTACATTTCTTTTGGAAGGAGATTCCTTTTCTGATGCTAGCCAGCTGATATGGATTTTCATTTTCTTGATTAGTGTTCAAAGAAGGGGAAACTGACTTGTGTGTTTTATTAAGTATGGATCTTGAGATTACATATTTTGGACTTGTGTATATTGTCATTTTGTTACTGTAAGTTATAGTTCTCATAAAGGAATATAATGATTATTTAAGTCCTGAAAATTTGGAAACTCTTGCCTCAATTTTACAAGTTAGTATTGTTCAACTAGATATTTCTACTTGCTATCCTGTTCTTTAACTCTGTTAACCCTGTTTTATTTTATTTTCTTAAAACTTTAAGTGGAAAATTTGTGAAATTGTTGATCACTATCTTCCTTTCTTTGGACTGTGAAAGCGCTTGTCATGCTTAAAGAGAATTCAAGTTGGTTGGCGGATAAGAACGGACAGATATGTTCTCTACATTAGCAGACATGAAGCAATGAAATGTATCAGCTTGCAATTTTACCTGACATTGTTGATTACTGTAATGTAACGATGAAACTGTGTGCTAATGTTGTAAAGTGTTGTCTGATGTCTAAATGTAGCAGGCGCAAGAGGCTAGGTACCAAAATAAAGGAGCATATGTTGTTCTTGACCACCCTGACTTTGATTCTCCATCTGTACGTACTTTTGATGCCGTTAACCCAAGACCCAAGGTATTCATCCTGATTACTTGTAAACCAAGTAGAAACCATTTTGGGTAGCACCTATATATTGACTGGGAACCATTTGCAGCATTACTTCTTAAGTGAATTCATTCAATTGTTTGTTGCTTTTGCGTGCATAAGAGTAGGTAGACATAGATTCAGTGTTGCTTTATTGAAGGAGGACATGTATGTGTTCTTGTTAAACTTAGACTCTTGTTTAAAATCTGTTGGCAGGCAAATGCTTACTATGATTACAGAAAGTTGGATGATTCTAGGGAAGAATGGAACTTGGCTGGTTCTGATGAAGAAATGGACTTGGCTGGTGCCTCTCATGAAGAAATGGAATTGGATGCTGGGTCTCATGAAGATTTGAATGTCCCACAGGAATAATTGGTTTGCGGTTTGTGTCCGAAAATTGAAGGTGCGTGTTATTGTAATAAATTTATAATGCTTTCTGCTTTCATTCATTTTCCACAAGAGATGCATTCATTAAATTGCTCCCAGTTTCTAGTTATGCTTGTCTTCAATAGGGGTTGATAACTTAAGGCAGTTAGTTCAGGCACTAAATTGCTCTATCCCTTTCTGCCTTAGGTTCCTATGTGTCTGGATTACTTGAAGACAAATAAAGTTAATTTTTTTCTACCTTTTTCCATTCTTATTTCTTTTGAAGGTGGACTTCTCCTATCTTCCAAAATGGCAAAGGTTCTTTGCTTTTTCTTGATTGTCTTTAAATATAGGACCCCTTAATATCACAACTAATGTGTAAGTCCTGAGGTCATTCATGTTCAGTTACATTTTATGTTTTTATCTTATTTCCTGGATCTTTTTGGGCTTTGAGAAGTAGATTAGCCTCTGGTCACTCTCATTATTTCTGTTTGAGTGTTTTCTTGTACCTGTCTATTGAATGTCATATTTCTGTGCATCCTCGGCCACCTTCATCTTTAATACTCCTACTCATAATTATCTACTAATGGGAGTCATTTTTGTTAGAACTCATTTTTGTTAGGCTTTTGTGTGTGTTTTTCTGACAACACTCTCTCTTTGTTGCCTTTAGGTTTCTTAATCTGGCAAGAAAAGCAGCCTGGAAGCACTGCTCCAACCATTTTGATAATTTTTGCACCCGCATATTGCTAAGTTGTTTAACCCTTTCTTTCATGTGTTATTTGCTTGTGAGCAGTACGAGTAGTAGCGAACATTTCAACTTCTGACTTTTCAACCGAGGGCGATAGCCTTTTTTTTTTTTTCACCCTTGCAACCCACATTGTTCGAACCGTCACCTTAGGGTTGCAAAGTTCTTCCCCATAGATATTGAAGAGGCGACAAGGTTTCATCTGGGGCTACATTATTGTGCGGCGTGAGGTTTCTTTGTTTCTGCTACTTACTCTTAACTGGAAGGCCTACACACTGTAAGAGAAAAGATGAAGCATTTGTACATAGATTAGACTAATATTATTCTGGTTTTTCCATGTGCTGTTTAGGATATGGTGATTTTTGTGTGTTGTAATATTAATTTATGTTTGTTACTAGGCTGTTGTTATTGCCAGAGCAAAAAACAGCAGCCGAGCAATTTTTTACCTTTTTCTCTATAATATACCCTTTATTTTTTAAAAAAAATTTTACTCCAGTTTTACTGCTTTAAATTTTTTTCCTTCTTCTGCTTAGCCGCGAATTTCCTTCTAAAAATTGTATCAATTCCATCCATCCAGATCAGAACCACTAATCAATATCAATCTATTCCTTTTGAAGCTTTGAGCTGTTCTTCGCACACTTTTTTTGGGGAAGCAAAACATTGCATTTAGTTACTCTCAATCCAGAAAACTCTCAAACACTCCATTTTGCAGAACAACTGGGTAGATCACTTACCGGACATCAAACTCTCATAAAATCACCAATTACTTGACAGAAACAGTCAAAGGATCACCAATCATAACTTCATGGAACCGCTTGGGTATAGACATCAAACCATGTAGTAGTACAACTATGCTTGTCTCCTTCAGGATGCAAGTTTTTTGACATCTTTGCTGCTTTTGAAAAAAAAAATCTCAGCAAGTATAGTACTGTGTTGCTGTTGCATTGTTTACAAAATTTGTCCAAAGAAGACTGTACAAAGTACAACCACATACCAAAAAGCAAAACGAAAAACAGAGGACAAAATAGAACACTTAGTGTTGTTCACGGGGGGATCAAGCAACGATGGTTCAATCAGACAGGGTCTCTCAGAGGGATTAAATTAATAGAATGATTACCTGATAACAATAATTGAGCTTCTTCCACAAATTTTTCAGAAAACAATTACACCCAAACTTGTAGAGGCCGGGGATAGGGATGACTAAAACCTGAAGGATAGGTGTGCGATCGCGGCGGCAAGAAGAGTAAACAGAAGAGGCCACCGGTGGAGGACAGTAGTGAGAGGAGAGGCAATCGGCGAAAGGAAAGATTTAGAGGAGACGAAGACGATGAGGGAGACGTAAAAGAAAGATGAATTTCTGTCCCAGTAAAATTGTAAACTCATAGGATAAGTATGGAAAAATAAGATAAATAATTGGAATAATAAAGGATATTATAGAGAAAAAGGTAAGAAATTGCTCTGGCTGCTATTTTTTGCTCTGGCAATAACTACAGCCTTGTTACTAACTTGTCATATTACATGTTGTTAAATTGGAAAATTATATTTACACTCCACTTCTTTTTATTGACAATTATATTAACATTAGTATCCCTACGTGTAACAAGAAGACTTTTTTCTTTATTTAACATTGGAGATTGGGTAATAGGTAACTACATCCAACCCAATTCCAGTCGCATTGTTGTTGCTATTGCAAGTGAATAAGATCTCAAAGTAATCGTTCCTAGTAGCGTTCACACTTCTTGTTTTCATTGGTTTTGATTTTGTATACTAACCTTTATATATTTTCAATACACTTTCTCTTTTTCCAAAACCATCTTTCAAGACATAATAACGAACACCTCGATTTTCTCCTATAAGCTCTGTAAATATGTGAAAATGCAGTCAATATTATTGTGTCAATTCAGTTACTAATGTAGGTAACAAAGCATTATACAGAAAGTGGTCTGGTCTCCCAAGTTTCAGTTCTGACATTTTTCATCATCCCCATCTAAGTAGCTGCGGAGCCTTTTCTATTCCTCTGCAACATGAATTTCCATTTTATAGCTTCCCAAAAAGCAGGAACAGCAATTTCATCAGGGACCTCCTTGAATGATGGAAGGTAGTTTAAATCCACAATGACATGGTCACCTGTGGTCTCCTGAACCTGAAATTCCTCAAGAAATAAATCATCATTTCCAACTGGAAAAGCACAGATGCTAGCTACATCAGTTGAGTTCACATAAAGTAGCCAAATATACAGATAACTTTCACATGTATACAATTAGTGACCTTGTCACTCAACCACAAACCTTAAGCATCGGCCGCGGCTATACAGTATAGGATTCAACAAACTCAGTTTTTGGTCCATCCTAATCGTTGAAGGAATGATGAGGTAAAACGTTATTAGGTTCTATATTTATTTACAACTTTAACAACTTACATCCACGAGAACAGAGAAAGGGTTCAACAATCAGAATGCCTCGAAATAGTACCATTTTTGGCATTCTGTTACTTGGCAGTTGGGACATTTACATAAATACAATTATACAAAGGCTTCAAATTATATCAAAACAAATTCAGGCTCCAGTTCTACCAACTACATTAAAAGCTCAAGTAACTTCATGGACTTCTGGCAAATTTTCATAAACTTCTGAAAAGCAAATCAAAGCTTTCCCCAGATAATTGCAGTAATTTTTCAAACGTAAGAAAAGCTGGTTCAGAGAGAATAATTAGTCATTCCAATTTATCAGACATTGAAGTTTTAACAAATGGTACTCACAACAACATCGAAGCCAAAAATGGTAACTTCGAGAATATTTCTGAGCCAATTCGCAGCATCAGTCACGAGCCCAAGGTCGATTTGCTGGTGGGAATCAAGCTGCTGGTTTTTGTTGTCCATGGGTAATGATTTTAAGCTGCAAGCAAAAGGAATAGTGATCCCTATCCAAAGTGTGCTCAACATGATCATTGGCAGCGTAATGACAGATAAGATAAACGAATCAAGAAAATGGAGTGCCTGTCAAAGAGGATAGGCTTGAAGCCACTCTCCTCTGAAAAGCTCATCAAAGTAGCTGCATTAGGTGTGGAGTTTTTGATTGCGTAGTAGATTTTCTCCCCTAAAACATAGAACTTATACAGACGGGATGAGTGGTCCACATATTCCTGCAGTTTTAAATGCATTTCCTTACAGTTTGATCATAATAAAGAATTTGCCAATGCTACTGAAGGCTATGTTTGAGCATTACAGATTTCTAGATAACCAGACAACAAAATTTAATTTTCCTGGACTTCAAAAATCCAATAGTCAGCCAAGGTAACCATGTTCTGAGCCACTATTATGCATGAAGCGAATCATATTCACAGGAAAAGGTAACTATTGCATAAATCAATCAACAAGACCTTTCATAAATAGATTTTAGCACCAAAACTGTTAAGTTTCCATTCTTACCTGAATAACTGCTGGAAGGGGAACACTAAGGCCTTTGTAGTCCTCCACATTAAAGACAATAGCCTGGCATTTGAGGGGGGAGAAGGAAACAGAAACAAAGTGTCATGAATGTAGATCACTGCATATAAAGGCAAGTCAAACACAATGAAAGGCTGTGAGCAAGTCACTAAATCTGCATGCTGGCACTGATGCAGATGGTGAGTATTATAGGGTATATACAAGGAAACGAGAATTAAAGAAACAAAAAGTGCAGAGAAGAAGCTTCTACTTTCCCAGATCAGTTCAGTTTGCAAGATTATTAACTCAAATGCATTAAACATTTAATTAACTATCACCATGCTGTGAGCATCAGCTACACCACAAGCAACTTGAGGTTTCACAATGTTTGGGAGAGATAGCTTGGCTCCAGACAATCTATCCTCGAAACTGGGCTCTTCAAAGCTATCCACCTGCACAGTGAGAAAGATAAAGAGTGAATTGCCTGTGGGCTTAGAGAACTATGGAATGCCAAGTCAAACCTCAAAGTGAGTTTAAAGTAATAAAGGATCAATGTAGAATACAACAGAGCATATAAAACTTCTGCAATTTTCTTTGCAATACATGGTGCAACCATAAGCATCTGAACCCTTATCTGAGGTCCTATCAACAGCTAGTGCATGTTGAACTTTAAGCAACATAATTAACAAAAACGAGCACACATTTAATCCTCACTTGTATAATTAACTAATATTATAATGGGAAGGGTAAGACCTAAAAAGAATTGAAACACATAAAAAATCACATGTATATTTAAATATAAATGAAACAATATGAGATATGATCCATGTAGTCAACACCACATATTGGGATTAAGGTTTTGTTAGTCGTTGTTGCTGTATAATTAAACAAATAACCTCTTGAACTACTTACGTGGCGTTTTGTAATTGCAGATCATCCCACCTCCAGGCAACCTTGGTACGTGGCATCAGAAATAACTAAATACGAAACAGTCACCAGAGAATCCAAGAGAGAACAAATCCTTACACCAGTTAACTTTATTGAATAAGAAAAAATTCGATAGCAACTCTGTAAACAGTTCCCAGTTAAATCAAATAATTATTTCATTTTCCAAACAGCTTGAAGTTTTAACATTTTGCCGACAATATTCCTACAGTTTGTTGCCAGCTATGAAATTATATTCAATTTCACAAAGACATGTTTCAGATCTTGCAAGCAACCCTTGAAACCTTTATTGGACATTGCTTTTCCAGGAAAAGGTAACATATTGCAATTCTAGAACATCCAAAGTCATAACAATTACACCATAATAATAGGTTCTTTGTTGATGTAAGCATATCATAAGCACCATCATTGCAAAAGGACCTTCAGATAATGTGGACCTCTGATTTTATAGCTGCTTTTTGTGCTGAGGTCTTCCAAACCACATAAGATCTCCTGGATTTTCAGCCGATCCACCACGGGATGAATGTTATCAAATGGATCAATCACACACAAGTCCATATGGATTTCAGTATACCTGGAACACAAATACATTTGAACCTTGGTTAAGGAGTATTCAATTTAAAAATAGCAGAATAATTATTATTGCCGTTTTTTCCATAGTGCTTGTAACAATTTCTTAAAAAATGCTTCTTCAGGGAATTAATCAGATGCTATAGAAGTTTCTATGAGAAATTTTGTTCAACTGGGCATCACAGTAACACACATAAAGAACCAATCAATATTGCTCAGGTTGAAGGTACCTTAGTAATTCCTGCATGCCATTTGTAAATGTGATTTTGCTAACTAACTTTAAGGCACTGCTCATTTCAACATCAACTATCTCATCTGTTGCTTTATGGAGCAAAATATCAACTTCTTGTAATTGAGATGATATGGGAAGCTCATAATTAAGAGGAAAGAAGATAAACCCGTTCTCAGTTGAACATAAGTTCTTCTCTGCAATTATAAGAGACAACTCTAAGTACCTTCGTCTAGTTGTTAGTATAAGTTCAGCATGTAAATAACACAATAGCTCAAGCCTCCATGTGAAACAGATTTGACCAACATAAAGAGCTGCTTTAACTAAGACTAAATAAAAATTAAAGCTATCTAATACATTGCACTTCAGTTAATGCCTTGTTGGTGATCCTGAAAGCATGCGAACTTAGATAGTCAAGAACTTCCAAGGAGCATTTGTAAAAGCATAAGGTACAATGTAAAATATAAGGCCATCCTTAGCTAATTGTTTCTTCTGCCACACTTCATAGTCTATCTAAAAAGTAACTAGTATCGCACTGTACTCAAATCAACCAAATAATAATAATAATAACAATACCCAAATGGAAAAGGAAACAACTACTCAGTTATTAGGTATGAAGTCTGCCCACTACCAACCTTAGCAAAGTCTTCTTCACGAGACAGTTTCATTCTGTAACCAACCACTAGGATGTCCTCATTACTTTTTACCTGTTAATCATGGTTTTTACAAAGTGTTACGCTTCCATCATCAAGTTATAAGCAGAATACATAAAACATCAAAAGAAAGTATCAAGCAAACCAGCTGAAATTCAGGTATCTCCTTAGTTGCAAGGTTTTAGTGATATTGAAGTGTTTAGCTAGGCTTCATTATTTGATTTGCAGTCTTCAGCTCAAAAGGCATTTTCAGTAGTAAAAAACACTGAAGTGGGGTTTCCAAAAACGTTTAGCATTTGATATCGTGATAACAGGTCAATACATTCATAGTTCTCAAAACACATTAATAAGACTCTTCAAGTTGGTTTGTTTGTTGACAAATAGACTGTTTATTATTAAACAGTAGTGTATGTATTGTGTGAAAGAGGATCTTAACCTCAAAAGGATTTAATAATAAGTAAATTATATGGCTTGCAACTATTTTTTCCAATACTTGATTATCCTTAAAGTAAAACAGTAGAAAATGAAGATTAACTTACTCAATGACAATAAATGGTTATACAATATACAAACTCACCGTAGATCAAATTTTAAGCAACAAATTAAAATATGAACTTGGAAATTGGTTCTCAATCTTCAAAATTATTGAAACACTTGCGAGTTAATCATCAGCCAACCTTACCTCTATTCCAACTACCTAAGGAAACATCTTCTGGATTCAATCAGTCTTTAAAATTATGATTCTGTTGACTATATTCTCTCAAAATCTTACATTTGCTAATGGAAAATAAAGGAACACGCTTTCAAAAATGAAAAGCACATCCGTCATCCTCATGCCAAACCTCTTTCCAGCTCAATTGTAATTGTATAGCACAAACTGGATAGTTATGGTTTTACACCATTTACACCTTAGTTTAAAAGAAAAGCCTCAGCAAAGATTATATTGTATAAATGCATCATAACTAAAGATTCAATTGTAACGCAATTATTTTGAAATACTGATAATACAACAATACCTTTGTTCTTTGCATGAAACACTCAAATGGAAAAATATATTACAAGTTGATGCTTAGTCATACAAGTTGATGCTTAGTCATAGAATAGCTTCAATGGAAAAACAGAGCCTTGAGTAGTAGAAATACCTTTTTATTCAAATGGCAAATAATTAAAGGCAACTCTTCAAGCTTGTTAATCACAAAAATGCTCGAATTTTCACTTGCAGTCGCAGATACAATATCTGAGAAAAATGTAGAATCTCAATTTTAGCCGTGAGTGAGGCTTTTACTGCTTCAACAGTAAAAGGTCCCAACTTGGAGTGAACCATCAACTATAAAAGGGAATCCACAAAATCAAAAGGTCACAAAGAAATCCAAAGAATGAAGAGCAACAGATACTGATCCACACCATTAGATAATACTTGTCCTGGAGAACCTGTAAAAGAAAATGCATGATCAGTCATCTAAAGAAAGAATCGAAATCTTACAGATGATAGTTATCAAATCTTCAGCAAAAGATAAACTTTTGCAATGAAGGTATCGCATGCACTATAGTTCAACCTACTATTTCCTTGGAGAGTAGCATCATATATATCTCTAGTATAGCATCTCGTCAAACACTAAGGATAATTTTTTTTTCCTGAGGCAGGAACGTGGAGTTGTTCCGATCTTTTCATAAACAGCTAAGCTCTTTCTACAAGGGAAAAAGGATCACTAATGTCCAAAAAAAAAAGCATTGAAACACATTACCAATCTCCAAAAGAATAAGCATCTAAACAAACTTTGTGAGAAGGAAGAGGAGTCAAACTCACATAAGATGAC
Organism: Leptodermis oblonga; assembly: GCA_016801395.1. Lineage (NCBI taxonomy): Eukaryota > Viridiplantae > Streptophyta > Magnoliopsida > Gentianales > Rubiaceae > Leptodermis > Leptodermis oblonga. Next base: position 2,598,640 of record CM028754.1, read on the forward strand.
AGTCACCCAGCCAGAATTCCTCAAATTCAGAGACAGGTTCTCAGTGTAATTAGAAACAAGATTTTTCCGGTTCCCAACAAGTTTACAACTGACTACTGAGTAGCACACTAACGTTGTGGTGGGATCCAATGTCAATCATAGGATGTTCAAAATTTCAATAGGTTCCTTTGTCTAAATACTAACTTGACATCAGAGGTTAATTGAAAGACTTTCCCCACTAGTACGAGCATTGAAGACGACGAATCAAAATAAGTCTGACCCGAATACTCTCACCCGCAAAGTACGTTTCATCAACATATATTATACAAATTCTCATTTAATACGTAGTTAAATGGAAAACATAAATATAAGTAAGCGAATAAATTTACTCTTCTCTTAATTTGTTCATCAAAGGAACACATATTTGAAAATGAAAAGAGTATTTTGTAGAGTTTTTTGCCAAAATAACACATTTTACAAAACTAATTGTCAAAATAACACAAACTCAAATTAAATTGCCTAAATAACATTTTTTTGCCCAGTCAGCTTCTTCTTCCTTCCTCTCCTTCTTCTTCTCACCCACCGCCGCCCACCGCCGCCGCCGCCACCAACAAACTCTCATCTTCTTCTTCTTCCTTCTTCTTCTTCCTCTTCCTTCTTCTCCTTCTTCTTCTCCTCCTTCTCCTCTCTTCCTAAATACTATTTCTTTGGGCAAAATTTTTTCTTTTGGGCAAAATCCTTCCCCCTGTCACCATTTCTCCACGCCGCCACTTCCAATCCATCACTTCCGGCGCCGGAGAAGAAGAGGAGAAAGAAGAAGAGGGAGAGGGAGAAGAAGAAGAAGAAGAAGAAGAGAAGAAGAAGGAAGGGGAAAAAGAAAAGAAGGAAGAAGATGAGACATGGGTTTGAAGATGAAGAAGAGGAAGGAGGAGGAGAAGAAGGAAGGAGAAGAAGGAAGAGGAAGAAGAAAAAGGAAGAAGAAGATGAGTCGTTGGCGACGGCGGCGGTGGATGGCGGTGGGCTGCGGAGGTGGGTGGCGGTGGGAGAGAAGAAGAAGGAGAAGAGGAGAGATGAACAAGGAGAAGAAGAAGGAAGAACAATAAGGAGAAGAAGAAGGAAGAAGAAGAGAAGAAGATGGAAGAAGATGAGAGTGATGAAGATGATGAAGAAGAAGAAGGAGGAGGAGAGGAGGAAGAGAAGAAGGAAGAAAGAAGAAGAGAAGAAGAAGGAAGAGAGAAGAAGGAAAGAAGAAGAAGAAGAAGATGAGAGTTTGTTGGTGGCGGCGGCGGTGGGGCGGCGGTGGGTGAGAAGAAGAAGGAGAGGAAGGAAGAAGAACCTGACTGGGCAAGTTGACTGGGCATTTAAAAGCTGACTGGGCAAACAAGATGTTATTTAGATAATTTAGTTTGAGTTTGTGTTATTTTGGCAATTAGTTTTGTAAAATGTGTTATTTTGGCAAAAAACTCTATTTTGTAACGGTGGTAATTAGTGTTTTATCTAGTTAGGAGTTTCTGCGTCAACATTATCTAATTATTTGCACTATCTGTTTGGCTCCGGATTTCCTACACCATAACTCTATCCCAAATCCTGTTCCACCAATTAAATTGTGTCATGTGGCAAACTCTTAACTTCTATCTAGTAACCCACAAACGGAGCAGAAGCCACACAAAAAAAAAAAAAAAGAAAAGAAAAAAGGGTAAAATCCATCGCACCCTTGGTTCAGGAATTTTCCACACAAGCAAAACTTCTCCCGATTCCTAAGCTTCTTCATCTCTTCTTCCCCTAATTCTGAATTATGATTGTGAACAGAGGCAAAACGTTGAACAGAGAACCTCATTGCTTCAGGTACACATGGGGTTGTTATATACATATGCATATTCCTCGTGTTCTTAAGTAATATCAAGAATATACACCATAATTCTTCCAGTGTTCAAATCTCATAAGTGCGATCAATTTTTGTGGATCAGTTTGCTTTTCAGCTTTGCTTCTTCTTGTGTTCGGAATTAAGCCATTGTTTGAGTTCTGGGAACTTATAGTTTCGTTTGATGTTTGTGAGTCTCCTGCAACAAAATCCCAAATTTCTAACAAGAAGCAGAGCTGCAGGATCTTGAACCCAAGAAGAATCATTGACGTGCAAAGCAAATTGATCCATAATAATTGATTACACGAAAATCTAATACATTCTAACCCAAACTACTCAACGAGCAGCAAAATTTTGTTGCTGAAGCCAACAGACAAAGTTCTGGCTAAGCAAATTAGATTGTATGGAAACCGGAACAAACACCAAATTCTTTCAGCCTGAATAAATCATCTGAACTAAGAACGAGTAAACTGCAACAGGATTTTCCTATGAGTTCCAGGCTCTTACTGCAAAATGGATGCCACTGCTAATTAAGAAGGAATAAAGAGCCAAAGATGGAAAGGTAAACGTTGCACATCAAAAGATACCTCAAACTCAAAGTGAAGAAGAGCAGAAACGATAAAGACCACTGCTTTATGATGTGATCCAAAGGGGAAATTGGTAGAATTTGGGAAGTGAAAGTGAAATTTAAGTTACATGAATTGAATTGATGTGCTGCTCAAGTGGATTGAAGGTAGCATTGGCAATTTGGTGGCACTCTTTCTTTAAGTTGAAAGCAAAGGAAAAGCTGTGGAACAAATCTCAAGTGTGCAATTATTTGAACCAGTAGAAATATGACACGTAGTAATTGGATGAGTTTGATGTCCAAGAATCTCTAAATTTTCAGTTAACCCCATAAATTATGTAAAATAGCAATCATTACGGGTGACACTATAATCCATTCAACCTTGAATTTGGCCTATGCAATTAAGTATGTAATTGAATAATGATTCATTTGAAGGGATTATAATTTTTTCCAAGATTACTTATCATTTTTACTGGACTCTAGAGTAAATATGACAATTCGTGTCGTATCTGGATTAACGGTTCTCGTGTCGAGACCTCCTCAACATTAAGCTTACCCATTTAATTATTTGTGTTATTTATGTTGACCCATATAACTTGCAAATCCACTAAAATTCAACCATAATCTATTAATATCGTGTCGGGTGGGTGACGCCATACCCTCGAGTTTATCAATGTCTGTCATCAATGCCATATTTGGGATAAAAAAGAAGAAAAAGGAGTCAAATATTTACCATCTTTTGAAAACGAAAATGTTATTTACAGGCCACAAATTACTAAATAGAGGCCACTTTTTAAAATTTGTGAGTGTGAAAAGACCAAAAAGCCCTCCCCTTATAAAGTAAAAAAACTTTCCTTCCTTGGCCATTGCTGCGTCTATTCCGTTGCTTGCTGCTTCGGTTGCTTCGTCCGTCTCGGTGAGGCTCTCAGCTCGGTGGGCTCTCCAATTTCGGCTCTCCATTTCCGGCCTCCTTCTTCCAGTTCGGGTGCAGCTCCATTTCCGGCCATTCCACGCTCACGGAAGCTTTAATTAGGTGTGTGGAGTATTTTTTTCAGTTTTTAAAATGTTTGTTCCAAATGTTGGAATTGAAGTGAATTGGTTGTTGTTTTGTTTATGGGCAAGGTTTTTAATGCATGTTTGCTGCATTTTTCGGCCCTTTTTTGCATTAATTAGAATTATTGTGCATAATTGGATGTGTAATTGGTTCCATTTTGTGAAGTGAATGGAAATTTTGGCATGACACTTGAAAGATTGCATTGTTTTGGTAGTGTTTTAGTTCCTAATTTGCGTTATCGGATGTGGTGTTACCGGCTGTGATTGCTTTGAATTGAATTGGTTGTGTTTCAGTTCTGAAAAACCGTTTTTCCGGTGAAGAACCAGGGAAAATGGTTCCCGGAGGCCTCTGCCCGAGAAGCACGCCTCGTGGAGGCGTGGTTTTCTTGAAAGAACGCCTCTTCGAGGTGTCTGTTTCCCGTGGAGGCGTGATTCTCGGGAAACAGACGCCTCGAAGAGGCGTTCTTTCAAGAAAACCACGCCTCCACAAGGCGTCTGTTCCCGGAACAAACGCCTGAATCGGGCATTTTTTCCGAAAACAGACGCCTCGACGAGGCGTTTGTTCCAGTTCTGTTTATGTTTGAAAATTGTTTACATATAAATTATTGTGTGTTTATGATTTTCTATTAGTGCAGATGGGGGACAAATTTAAAGGTAATATATTCCGTCGGACGGGAAAAAGATCCAAGTCCGGTAAGAGTAGTAATCCGGAACCATCTGGGGGGAGTGTTAATCCGGATAATCAAGAGGCGGAAAATGCCCCGCGTATTCATCCGACGGCATCTGAGTGTTCGAGGAAGGTGGATGCACGATCGCGTGCATCTTCTGCGACAGTGAATGTCATTGCTCCTATAACTGAAGACTCATTTCAACATTCAGTGACTGGACATGAGTACATTGGGGCGTCCTTCACAGAACAACCTTTCGCCCCACCATTTTCAAATATTGAGATGTCCCACGATGATGGTGACGGCGAGAGGGCTTATGGAGGAAGTGATGCTGAAGGGGCTAATACCAGCAGCGAACCAAGTAGGAGAGCTGGGAAAGGACTCATGGGCAGTGAAGCTGGGGCAGCGATTGAAGGGTGGAAGGAATATAAGGAGCTGGACCATCCGCTAGAAGGTGGTCCTGTAATCCCTGAGTTGCTCTTGAGTTTCAAAGGCCACACTGCCTACTACGTCTGGCATGGAGAGGTAATTCTATTATATTGTGCACGTTCGACTATAATGTTCAATGAATTAGTATTTTTTGTAATTATCTATGGTTCGTTACTTGTGATCCATAATGGAATAATAAAGAAAGGTTGCACGGTTTATTTATTAGTTTTTTTTAACAACTTAAATGCGTTAGGAATTGAATCCTCTAGTTTTAATTCGTTGTTTACATTGTGTAGGAACGGGGGATACTGAAATGTCATAATGGGGCCGATCGATTGAAAAATTGGCCGGCCGATGAAGAGATGATGAAGCATGTTGAGGGGTTCGGATTGGCCCATTTAAGACAGTGCATGCATGATGAGTTAGATGCCGCTTCGCTATGTGCGTTTGTGGAGAGGTGGCATCCGGAGACCAACTCTTTCCACTTGCCGTTCGGCGAGATGACAATCACATTGCATGATGTTGCATACATATTGCGCATTCCACTGGGAAGACTTCACAAATAGCGATGGATGTTGCAGCTGTGATGGGGAATGATGAAGTGAAAATGGATAGGCCTGGCTTTGTGAAGTTGACAACCCTTGAGGCGAACTGTGCCGGGAGATTTGACAAAGTTAATGCTGCATCGGGTTATTTATTGTGGGTTTTAGGGCTTTCCCTGTTTGTTGACAAGTCTAAAACCCACGTTTCTGCTCAGTATTTAAGTTTCTTGTGCGATATCGAGGCAGTAAGTGATTACTCGTGGGGAGCTGCCACATTGGCGTACTTATACCGCCAACTTGGGAAAGCAACGAGGGCAGAAGGTGCACAGTTTTCTGCTTGTCTGACTTTGCTTCCGGTTTGTCACTTTACATGTTGCTTTCCTTGTCATACTTTGATGTATTTCGTTACAAGATATGTACTGATTGTTTTTCTGTTCATTATTACTAGAGTTGGATATATGAATACTTCCCAATATTCAGCCCACCGAGGAAGCGGTCGTGGAATACCGGATTGCCGGCGGCAATGAAATGGCAAGTTGGTACTGGGAAGAAACGTGTTGCAAAATATGATTTGGAGGCATACAGGAGGGCCCTAGATGCACTGCAGCCGAACGAGGTAAAATGTCCATTCTTTGTGATTACGAACAGTTCTTTTATGTTATTGTGTTACATTTGGTGATATATTTCATAAACGGCCAGGTTAATTGGCTCCCATTTGAGCCCAATCCGGCATTGGGCCACAACATCTCCTTGTATAGGGGCCTTATATATTCCGTTAACGTTGAAGAGCCCTATATGCCGGATCGGGTGTTAAGACAGTTTGGATACGCCCAACAAGTTTCATTTCCTGTCTTCAAACAGAAGGAGTGCTATAGAGGCCCAGAGACAAAGAGGTATGCCTGCAAATACGTTACGGATCTGAGTGGTTGGGAGATCTCGCATACAAGGCGTCTGCGAGACATGAAGAGAGCGGAGTATACTGACGAGGCAAGCGAGGACTACCTTGAGTACTTCCAGGCGCGTTCGTACATCCGCATCAATAGTGGTCCTGTCGAGGAATACACTCCTGATCCTACCCAGCTGTCCCTCAATGCAGTGAGTTTACGAAGATGTGTTAAATTATTTTATTCATATATATATTTGTCTGTCTTACTAGTTGCTGATTGTGAGCGTCATTTTACTTGTTACAGCGATTTCAGTATTTAGCCTCTCGGGCAGTCTATTTTCATCCAAGGGTTGAACACGCTGTCAACCCTGAGACACGTAGGCAGGCTATTGCAGATGTTACTTATCATTTGGAGGGACTGATGCCGGGACTGGAACAACTTGCGCTGCGACCTCCATTTCAGCCTTAGTTCATTCTATTCCTTATGTTTGGATGATGTATAATGTGATTTTAGTTTGTCTCTGGATGACTGTTTTTTTTTTTCACTACCCAATACAATAGAACTGTCGAATTATTGCATTTTACTGGGTGTGCCGTTGATTGAAGTGCAGAAAACAATTTAGTGCTTTATTATGTGTTATGAACAGGGATTCAGTACTCATATACAGGGGAGACTCTGCCCAAATTTCATACAATTTAAACACAATAGTACTGTATTATTAAGTAATTTTGCGTTTCCGGATGTAGGTAAAATTGTTGGGTTCAAAGCGCTTTGTTTTCTATCAAATCGCACAAGTAATGCCACTGAAAGACAGAAAAACGCCTGACTTAGGCGTGTTTCTCCAGGATGAACACCTGAAGTAGGCGTTGTTATCCAGAAGAAACGCCTCTGTCAGGCGTTTTTCTTGTAGAAACACGCCTGATAGAGGCGTTTCTTTTCCATTAAATCGCCTCTAACAGGCGTGTTGATTCCAAAAATAGGCGTGTTTTTTATATTCTAACGCCTCCCTCAGGCGTATTTCTTGTAGAAACACGCCTCCCTTAGGCGTGTTTCTTAGAGAAACACGCCTGGATCAGGCGTTTTTCTCGAAGAAACACGCCCGAGGGAGGCGTGTTTCTCTGCTGACTGCACCTCATTCAACCAACATGATAGCACCTAAACAACAAACCACATTTCGAAACGTTTTTACAGTCCATACACACCTAACCACAATCATAACCTATTGCAATAATCAATAGCATGACAATTATATTCTAAATATACAATACGTCTATATGTCAATACAGACACAACCGAGGATTCCATAACGTTGAAATTATAAAGCTAGCTAATCGATAACTATTGTGGGTTCCCTTTCTACATTGCCTAAGCTAGCAACGTACAAGCTCTGATATCTATCCAATCGAGGTGATAACCTTTCCTCCAAATCATCCATCAGGTCGTCCTTATGGTATCTCCACAACACACTGACAGGGGGCAACAAGATTTCACCTCTCGTCTCCAAACAAATGAAATGGTTGCTCCGGATATGTCCCATAGTGATATAAGTGGTCGGATCATCACTTACAACGGACTCCCGCAATCGAAGTGGAAGGAAGGTGCAACACTCCGCTCCGTAAGTTGCGAATACCCTCTGGTACCTCGTGGCGACAAGTAGTCCAAAAAGATAAATATCGAACCAGAACGCATCTGCTGCCGAACTTATGTGGTAATCCAACACTTTAAGAGCTTTATCATACATATCTGACCCGAGGACGCCAAACCATAATGAGGCATACGCGTGAAGTTCATGTAACATCTCCCGCCGGACTTGCGACCAAAGGGATTCGTCACCATGTACAAAGGTAGAGATTACCCTGAACCCACAGTGTCCATCACCCATTACATTTTTATAATCAACGATATAATCGAACACGAACTGTTTAACCAAAGATGGGAGGTTGAAAGGCCAGTTGGATTCGTTAGGAGTCATTCGAATACTCCTGGATGATGACCCACTTGACCTACTGCGACCTACAAATAGTATTTGAATGCATGAACAATAGATGCATCATAATAAATAAGCGAAACAAAAACCAATTGCAAAGGATATGACAACTATATGTACCTCTGCCTCTTGACCTGCCTCTGCCTAGGCCGGCTTCCCTCTCGGCATGCTCGTAGCCAGAAAGGTCTCGCTGCGTGGAGTTGTTCCTCGGCCTTCCCTTACGTGGCCTTTGAATGGGATCTGCGAGGTCAACAATCTCTGGATGCAAAGTGCTGTGCATGACACCCGCTACCCTATACATGTCCGCAGTCGAACGCTGCGAGGCTTCCACATACATCTCATGCAGTCTACCTTGTGCTGTCTGCCGTTCCTCATCACTAGGCATATTCCCCTCATCCAAAGATAGGGTCCTCCAGAAGAGGTCCACATCCAAGGGATCAATAGGTATGTAATTCCTGGCCATTTCAACTATCTGATGCGCACACGGCAAGCCATAGCTGGTTCGCAGTTCACAACCACACATCTCACTATTCTGCCCATAGACTGCGCCTCGCTTTTTGTATTCTTGTAACAGCAACAATATGGCATATTGCGAAACTCTGCCATTGATCCTACTGTACAACATGTAATTGGCTTCACGGATTGTTTTGCTTCGGGATGCCTCCATTTTACTACGTATCTCACCCAAATGCAACTTTATCATCTCATTTATAGCCAAAAATATTGTAGGAAATGAACTTCTGTCGGTTTTAATTGCGCCCTTCAACTGTGCGTGCGCACTCTCAGCCCTGCATTTATGAAAGACGAACAAATGTCATGTTGTAAATAAGGGAATAATGTGTAATTGTATCATATATATATATATATATATATATAACTGTAAGCTACAAAATTGAATAGACTCACATGTTGTTTGTGCGCCCTCCATAATGTTTTATCTCTTTAGTTCACACTGAGACAAACTTGGTCCGGTGGGGATCCAACCAAGTATGGTGCAAATAATTAACCACGGACGTCCACCGGTCTCTATATTTGGTCTCTATGATCTCCACAGCTTTCGTGAACTTGTCATACGTTAGAGCACTCATAACTCTTCTCCACCGTCCTTCAAACTCATCTAATATTTCTTTGTCCGTACAAACACTGAGTGCTTTCTTCCTCACATCCATAGCAATATGCCGTTTACACAGTAGTTGCTTAGACTCGGGAAAAACAACGTGGACAGCTTGCATTAGAGCTGACTCTCTATCCGTCATAACAACATGGGGATATGTCGATGGATCAAAAAGTTGCCTCAACCTAGTCATAGCCCAGAAATAAGTTGCATATGTCTCATCCCTCAAGAAAGCAAAGGCAACATGTATGTATTGATCCGTCGGAACATGAGAGACTATCTGAAGTATAGGCATGTCATACCGGTTGGTCTTGTATGTCGTATCCATATACAAAACGTACGGAAACTTACGAAGCATACTAGGGACATCCCCATGGGCGAAGAACACGTTCTCAAGCGCGTTACGCTCATCTTCCGCTATGTACCAGTAGTAGTAACTATAATCCTGCATCAGTTTCAAGGAATACTGGATAGGACTTAAATCTCCCCTCTCTTCTCTCCTAACCTTTGCCGTTTCATTGTAAACCTGCCTGATACGTGTGACATTAGTCGCATTGTCATATCGCAGTTTTGACAGCATCTGCTTTGGAGCCACATTTATCTTCATCATTTCTGCAATTTTCTCCTTTTCATCGTCATTCAAATGGGACTGCTTATGATGCCAGTTTCTAACCAGTGGTAATTCATGGTTGTGGTGCCCTTTAATGACACTCAGCTTCCAGGTACCCCCACTATTCTCTTTCCCTGATACTTTAAAGGGACAACCAGTCAGCTTGCTACTAGTGTTGTTACGAGATATTTTCCCTTCAACTGGGGGTGCCTTGTTTCTCACTTGCCCCGCTCTATCACAACAAATGTCAACTCTCCCTCTTCTCCCTTTCAGAGGCCCCTTCCACTTTTTAGAAGAGGTAATTTTCGTATCAAACCTATGCTCGGCAGCTCTGACTTCAACCCAACCAATCAACTCAGCTCGAGTAGTGAACTCTTCATAAGTCGTAAATACATCCGTGTAATCTAGACCGTTTACGTCATCCAACACGTGAGGAGCCTGTCAAGCAAACCCTATGATATAAGAAATTCCCGCAGTCGGTGTAAGAAATAGAGAAATGACATTTCTGGTAGACAATCGCCTCTTGCAGGCGTGTTTTTCCAATACAATCGCCAGGGAGAGGCGATTGTACTGGAAAAACACGCCCAGAATGGACGAGTTTTCCCATAACCATCGCCTGAGAGGGGCTCGTTTTTGTTAAAAAAACGCCACAGGCCACTTTTTTTTTAAAAAAAATCGCCTGCTATTGGCGCGTTTTTACTAAAACAACGCCCAACCCTGGCGAGTTTTTCACATAAATGCGCAAGGTTTGGGCGTTTTTTCCCTTGAAAATTGGTGGCCTTGGGCGATTGTATCAGAAAAAATCGCCCAGTACAGGCGCGTTTTTCTGATACAATCGCTCGTAGTGGGCGATTCTCACCCAGTGACGCAAAAAAACGAAAAAGCTGCTACCTTTAATCCATACAAATAGTAATGTCATACGTACCGTGTAATATGTATCTTCATTTGTATTTTGCGCCATGAAACTCAACCAATGGAAAAGAAATGGATCTTCAATGAATGTATGGATGTAGGAAATGGAGAAATGGAGCAATGGAGGAATGCAAGAGAAATGGAGGAATGCAGGAGAAATGGAGAAGATGGGTAACTTTGTGGGTAGGTGAAATTTTTTTCACCATCATAATTACTAGGAGTATTTATGTCATTTCATTATTTAAAATTTTAAAAAGTGTCGTGTATTTAGTAAAATGGTACCTGCAAATACAATCAGTGGCTCCATTATTTTCCTTCAACATTTCCGCCCAAAAACCCAAAAAAAAAAAAAAAAAAGGAACTCACACTTTCTCGCTCGCTGACAAAAACCGATGGTGGAATCAGAATCTCAACAACCGATACTTCTTCCACCACCGCCGTCGGTACCCACCAACGTGGACGGCGGTGCCGGTAAGGACAGCTTGAGCTCCCAGAGAAATGGGTTTTTCCAGCGGAGGCCGAAGATTAAGGTGACCACGGAGTACGACAGCGAAGGCGCGGTCTTCTTCCACAAGGTCTCCTGCAAGTTACTGGGTAGCTTGGCTAAGTTCAAGCTGTCGTTTCAGAACGACGGCAAGGGGGAGATTTCCGACCCTCAGCTGGCCTTCACTTCCAAGCACTTGTCTGTCCACTACGACGTCGAAGAGCGCAACGCTCTCGTCATGTCGTACCTGGACTCCACTTCCATGCCACTCACGACGTAAAGGTATCATCTTTTCAGTAATTTAGCCTTTTTAGGTGGTGTGAGTGTTGCAAATTGTGCAAACTCTTGTATTGACATGTTAGGTGCTGCTAATTTTGATGATTATAAACGTTTGTAACGAGCAAAGTTGGACTCTTTGGGCAATTTCGTGTGTTTTCGCAAAATTTGGGAATGACATGTTGAAAATGCTGATTTGGATATTTGATGTTGGTAATTGGGCTTCAGAGCTGCTAACTTGAAACAGTTTATTGCATTCAATTTGGTGGGATTTACAAAAGGGGTTTGAGGGTGAGTGTTCTCTGTCCCACTAAAAACATCTCCTATTGGGATGTTTTGATGAAGCTTTGCGAAATGGGATACGGTTGGTTCATGATAGAGGACGGACTGCAGATGATCTAGTTTTGGCATTAGGCAGTGGAGATGCTTGACAAAGTCCTATGGAGTTTTAATTGTATATGTAAAATCTTTCATATAGTTTACAAATCTCTAGACCTTTGAACCACGTAGATAAGCTTACTGGTTGCAGATCAATTACTGAATTACAGACAAATGGTCATGTTCTTTTGGTTGAATATGCAAGATTGAAGCTTTTTCCACATTATCCCTTTTGTGAATGAAAAAAAAAAAAAAAGGCTTTGAAATTGGTATCCACAGTTTATATTGCTCTCCTCTATTTATTTTCCACATACCTGACAACTTGCTAATTAATAACTTTTTTCCTGAATTCACAGTGTTTGTTTTCAACTTTTGCATTCTCTTTAAAATTTGAACTTTTTGAATTCTATCGAATTAATATATATTGTATGTGTACCTCATGTTATGCTGGTTGAGGTGGAAATCTTCCGCTTGAGAATGGCTAATGCTTGATATTTTATGTTTGTCCTAATTCTGGTGTATGTAGCATCTTCTCTATGGCACTTTCTTACACCACTTGTACACCTTTTTTTAGGCTAACAAGGAGAGGTGTCTATGATAGCTGATCTTGCTGGTCCAGCTATAAAAACTAGAAGTGTCATCTGCTGTTCCATCAGTTGGCATGGTGAGATTGGATTTTCTGCATAGGTTTTCATATTATAATGTGATCCTTAGTTGGTTAATTTCCAGTAGCAGTTTATAGCATTATGACTTTATTTACATAGCTCTAATGCAGATGAACAATATTCTTGTGTATATCTTTATTTTTACTTTTAATGCTGAATCGGCTTTACAGCCAAATTTCTACACGGTGAGTAGCTTGTTCTTGTTCTATATATTAGATTGGACAAACTATTGTCAAATGAAATGTCTGGAATTTTTTTTCATATGTTGGTATCTTATTGTATGGATCATGGAATCAACATGCATTTTGTTTTTGTCTTCTTCAAGCCTAGAGCAACCCTTAAATTTCCAGTCGGTGAAGTTTCAGTTGAAGAGAAAGAGGGGGATGACGAAGAAGTGTCGAAGAAAGTTTTATCTCTTAGTGGGGTTCTCAAACATAATGTCCTCAATGGGATTTGCACTGCAGAATTCAGGGATGAAAATTTGAGCCTACGCTATGCCTATAGGGTAAATTTCTGAAACTAAACCCTTGATTCTGTTTCTCTTTCTTTTGAAAGACTATATACTCTTTTTCTGATTGAATTAATCATTTTGGCTGACTTATGGGAGCTTCCAGTTTTGTGTTTCAAACAATCTGTTTAAGGACTACCATTTTCATCAAGAAAAAGAAAACTGTGATTGCTTAGAAGTTAAATTTCCTTTGGTTATGGTATTGCTAATTGTTGTAGGATGGGCAAATGGCCTTTATTCCCAGAGTTTCTTTGCCCTCAAATGCAGTATCATTTGCTTTCAAGCGTAGGTTTGGCCCTTGAGACAAGTTGAGGTGTGTGGTTGTAGAATGTCTTTTCGACAAATTTGGGTATCAGACTCTCTTTCTAATATCTAAATGTGTACTGAAAAGAAGACATACCATGGAGATTGATAACATTTTAATGCACTTTTCCTCACGGATATTGTCATGAACTGGTAGAATGACTTGAAGCATCATGTTGGAAATGCTTGGTTTGTTCTTTGTGTTCCTCGATAAAGGTTGGGACCTATAGCTGTAGAAGTTGGCCTAAGGTCATGAAGTGTATGTTAGCATGATCATGCAGCAAAATATGTTGTGGGATCTATGGCAGAATTTGAAGACAACAAAATTAAATATTTGATTACTTGGTATAAAATAGATTGGTGTCCTTTAATTGTCAGGTTATAAACTGCATTTAGGGTCAGAGATCCTCATGTTGGAATGTACTCCTAAAGGTGGGTTGGAAATACTATGCAAAGTATAGTTGACAGCTGGTGTATCATCAATGGGAGGGGGGAATACACAGGAAGTTAATTTACGACCAACCTCCATTTTTTTACCAGGAATTTGATAAAGGGAGGGAAAATGGAAATATGGGTTTACCTCCCTGATATTTTACTGTTACCTATGTGGTATTACTACTGAATTTATGTGTTTTTGTTTTGTTACTGTTGAAAACCGTGAGTTAATAGGTAATAACCTAGTGTAATTAGGACTCCAGAAACATTACCTTAAACCATTTGTAGATAAATATGGTTTATAGTAATTGTCTAGGATTAGGAGACCAAGAGGAATTAGGAAACCAATCAGTCCTGTTCTGAATTGGTTTCCATCGTTATTTCTTTCCTTTTCCTAGTTTGTGTAGGTTCAGCTCTTTGGCTATATAAGAGACCAAAGAGCTGTGATGTATTTTATCCGGTTGAATCAGTAAATTCTACATGGTATCAGAGCCTAGGTTTTAACCCTAGAAAATTACGATGGTGGAGTCAGGGTCAATCTCAGAATCTTCAAGAACAAAGTCTGAAGAAACCGGTACCAATTCATCCACTACCACTGCTGAATCCCAAACCAACTTCCAAATCACTCCTCATAAATTGACTGGAAAAAATTACCCTGAATGGGCCCAGACAGTTAGGATGGTGATCGGTGGGAAAGGGATGTTGGGATATCTCAATGGAGCGATACCAGCACTGGCAGAAACTGATCCCAAGTTTACGTCTTGGTCTCAGGCAAATTGCATGGTAACAGGGTGGTTAATCAATGCAATGGAAGCCAATATTGCTAAATCCTTTATGTTCCTTCCCACAGCCCGGGATATGTGGGAAGCAATTAGAGACACTTATTCAGACTTGGAGGATGATTCCCAATTGTTCGAGTTGAATAGTCGCTTGTGGAATATGAAGCAAGGAAGCAAGGAGGTTACAATATACTACAATGAGATGATGGCCATCTTCCAGGAATTAGATCTGTTTGAAATCGAAACCTGGAAAGACCCTCAAGATAGTATTTTGTACAAGTCCAAAGTTAATCGATTCAGGGTCTATTGTTTCCTGAATGGACTTAATCCAGAACTGGATGAAGTTAGAGGTAGGATTCTGGGCCGCAAACCTCTATCATCACTGCGAGAGGTCTTTTCTGAAGTTCGGAGGGAAGAAGCTCGAAAAAGGGTCATGCTTCCCAGTGAGCACAAAACTGAAGTAGAAGGATCTTCCCTAGTGGTCCACAAAACTGAGGAGAAACAAGGAAGAGAGAGACCTTGGTGTGACCATTGTAAAAAGGCATGGCACACCAAAGAAACCTGCTGGAAAATCCATGGAAAACCTGCGAATTTGAAGAAGAAGCAGGGATCAAAGCCAGGAGGTGAAGGGCATGCTCTCCAAGTCCTCAATGTTGACTCAGGAACCCACACAACACCTCTTACTTTTTCCAAAGAGCAGTTCGAACAACTTCAGAAGCTGCTCCAATCCCAATCCATAGGAAGTCAGTCTAACCCTTCTACTGCTTTGGCCAAGTCAGGTAAAATTCCAATTGGGACAATTGCTTGTACCAAATCCAATGGTTCTTGGATATTAGATTCAGGAGCCTCTGATCACATGACTGGCACTTCAAGTTTTTTCCTATCTTATAGACCTTATGCAGGAAACACCAAAGTTAAGATTGCTGATGGTTCTTATGCCACAGTGGCTGGAACCGGACCTGTTTCGTTGTCTCCCAATTTAACTCTTAAAGATGTCCTCCATGTTCCTTCCTTGTCATATAATCTTTTGTCCATTAGCAAATTCACTAAAGATCATTGTTGTTCTGCTAATTTCTGTTCCTCTAAATGCATTTTTCAGGATCTCACCTCGGGGAAGATGATTGGGGATGCTGATGAGGATGGTGGACTGTACCTCCTAAACACCAAATCTTTGAGTTCACTAGACCAGAAAAGGTGTTTCAATTCTATTAAGGCTTTAGATGATAAACCTCTGTTATGGCACTATAGATTAGGTCATCCAAGTTTTCAGTATTTAAAGAAGTTGTTTCCAGATTTATATTATAATAAAGCAGTTTATGATTTTAACTGTGAGATTTGTGAATTGGCCAAACACCATAGATCCAAGTTTTCACCCCAACCCTATAAACAGTCGGCTCCCTTCACACTAATTCATAGTGATGTTTGGGGACCCTCTAAAATTGCTACTTTGTCAGGAAAAAGGTGGTTTGTAACATTCACTGATGATCATACACGTGTAACTTGGGTTTTCTTGTTAAAAGATAAATCAGAAGTTGCCACGATGTTCAAAAATTTTTGTGCAATGATTCAAAACCAATTTCAAACAAAAATCAAGATTTTCAGAAGTGATAATGGAAAAGAATTTTTTAACAAAGTATTGGGGGATTTTTTCTCTGAACAGGGTATTATTCACCAAAGTTCTTGTAACTATACCCCCCAACAAAATGGAGTAGCCGAGCGAAAAAATAGACATCTTTTAGAAATGGCCAGAGCACTTAGGTTTACAACCAAAGTACCTCAATTTTTGTGGGGAGAAGCTGTGTTAACAGCAGCCTATTTGATCAATCGGCTGCCAACCAGAACCCTAGCTTTCAAAACTCCAATTCAGGTTTTAAACAAAATTTTTCCAAACTCACGGTTACTACAGTCACTTCCTTTGAAAATTTTTGGCAGTACAGTATTTGTTCACAATTTCAGTCCAACAAAATCCAAACATGATCCGAAAGCCCATAAATGTATTTTTATTGGTTATGCAATGAACCAAAAAGGTTATAAATGTTTTGATCCTGTGTTAAAAAGAGTTTTTGTGTCTATGGATGTAACCTTCCTAGAAGGCACATCCTATTACAGCAATCCTCCACTTCAGGGGGAGTCTCAACCTGAACCAAGAAAAGGTGAAGGTGAAGATGCTGTATCTGAATTACTTCTGTTTGATCCACCTGCACCACTCGTAGTGGAGGACAGATCAAATAGAAGTGATGCAGAGTCGAAACAAGTTTTTTCAGAATCATTTGAACCTAAAATAGATGAGAAACGCTATAAAGGATTTGTGTACACACGGAGGAAGGACAGTCACTTGCCTCCTAATTCGCATCAGCAAACATCTTCTCAGAGGGTAGATCATGGAGATCAGAACACCAATTCTGAGCAATCTGCTCCTACAGGTAAGCCTGAATCTCTTAGTTTAGCTACACCTAATCTAGCTAACCCAGAACCTTCTGGTGATGATGACCTGCACTTACCCATTGCTCATCGAAAGGGAGTAAGATCATGCACCACAAACCACCCTCTAGCTCAGTTTGTTTCTTATACTAACCTATCTCCTAGTTTTTCTGCCTTGGTCTCACAAATCTCATCCATAACTGTTCCTAACAACATTCATGAGGCACTAAAGGTTCCAAATTGGAGGGATGCAGTATTGGAAGAAATGAGAGCTTTGAAAAAGAATTTTACATGGGAGATGGTAGAATTACCCCAAGGGAAGAGAACTGTGGGCTGCAAATGGGTCTTCACTGTTAAATGCCATTCAGATGGGTCTCTAGAAAGATATAAAGCCCGGCTGGTAGCTAAGGGGTTCACTCAAACATATGGTGTTGACTACTCAGAAACTTTCTCACCGGTAGCTAACGCCAACACCATAAGGATCCTCTTATCAATTGCAGCCAACCTCGACTGGCCACTAATGCAGTTAGATGTGAAGAATGCATTCCTTCATGGAGATCTCAAGGAAGAGGTGTACATGGATCCTCCTCCAGGATTCTCTGAAAAGGCTGGAGGTAAGGTGTGCAAACTGAAAAAATCCATATACGGGCTTAAGCAATCTCCGAGAGCATGGTTTGACAGGTTCACCAAGTTTGTCAAGACTCAGGGATATACACAAGGCCAATCTGATCACACCTTGTTTGTCCGAAGAAATAAAGGGAAAATATCAGTATTGATTGTGTATGTTGATGACATTATTGTCACTGGTGATGATGTTGAGGGGATGCAGAAATTGAAAAACAGCCTTGCCAAGAATTTGAAATTAAAGACTTGGGAAAGCTGCAATACTTTCTAGGGATGGAGATAGCTAGATCAAAAGGAGGGATCATGGTGTCACAGAGGAAGTACACTCTCGACCTATTAACTGAAACTGGAATGATTGGCTGCAAGCCTTGTGACACTCCAATTGATGTGAATGTCAAACTGGGGGAGTTTAAAGATGGAATCCCAGCAGACACAGGAAGGTATCAACGGCTGGTCGGTAGATTGATCTACTTGGCTCACACTAGACCAGATATTTCTTTTGCTGTTAGCTTGATAAGTCAATTCATGCACTCTCCAAAAGGGGAACACATGGAGGCTGCATACAGAGTCCTGAGGTATCTCAAAGGAGCTCCAGGAAAAGGGATATTTTTCAGAAAAAATGAAGACAGAAAGATGGAGGTATACACTGATGCTGACTGGGCTGGAAATGTTGTTGATAGAAGGTCTACCTCAGGGTATTGTTCATATCTGTGGGGGAATCTCGTCACTTGGAGAAGCAAGAAACAAGATGTGGTTGCTAGAAGCAGTGCAGAAGCTGAATTCAGGGCAATGGCGCTTGGAATTAAAGAGGCCTTATGGCTGAGATGGGTTCTAAAGGATCTACACCTAAAAGCTCAACTTCCTATAATGCTGTATTGTGACAATAAATCAGCAATAAGTATTGCACACAATCCAGTACAGCATGATAGGACGAAGCATATTGAGATAGATCGGAACTTCATCAAAGAGAAGATCGAGACAGGGATAATTTGCACTCCCTTTGTACCATCCACACAACAAATTGCAGATGTGTTGACTAAAGGGCTTGTGAAGAAATCATTTGAGGTTCAGATTGGCAAGTTGGGCATGATAGACATCTTTGCACCAACTTGAGGGGGAGTGTTGAAAACCGTGAGTTAATAGGTAATAACCTAGTGTAATTAGGACTCCAGAAACATTACCTTAAACCATTTGTAGATAAATATGGTTTATAGTAATTGTCTAGGATTAGGAGACCAAGAGGAATTAGGAAACCAATCAGTCCTGTTCTGAATTGGTTTCCATCGTTATTTCTTTCCTTTTCCTAGTTTGTGTAGGTTCAGCTCTTTGGCTATATAAGAGACCAAAGAGCTGTGATGTATTTTATCCGGTTGAATCAGTAAATTCTACAGTTACCTCAAGTAATTTTGGTTGCGGCTTCTGCTTTTCGCAAGGAGTTTGACATATAACTCTTTGTGGCTGATTTTCCATACCCAGTTACTGGTATAACTTTGATTCAAACTTCTGGGGCACAGTGTATAAGCACACAGTTGGTAAGGACTTTAAATTCAAAGCTGGGTATGATTCAGAGGTGCGACGTACCTTATTTGCTTTCTCATCTCAGATTCACTTCTTCTTCTTTGTCATATTTTTTCTGCAAATTCAAGACTTGTAGTTTCCCTAACATAACCAAAATAAATATGCAAGCCTTTTATTAACCTCTTTTGGGTTTAGGGAAATGATTAATAAGCCACCGAACTCTTAAATAGTTTACTTATGCGGTCTCTTTGCCATCTCTAGTCCTTTGTTAATCTCCACTTTGACTTCATTTTCTTTTCTTCTGCCTCCACCAATGCGCCTTCTCATTCTTGGGAGATTTCACTTGCGATGTATTTCATTCTAAATCATACATATCATGAATTGGATTAGCAAAACAAAAAAGATAAGTCTTATTTTCCAGTCATGCATAGATTTTACAATTATTGGACGTAATGAAAATCCTGTGTAATTATTTTATCGAATTTGACGAGTTTGAGGGTGTTGGTTTATGAGGACGCAATCTACAATGCACAACACATGATACACAGAAGTTAAAATGATGAAAGAAGGACATGGTTATTTTTATCTCATGGGGATGGGATACCAACTCATTACTTATTAGTGCGAGCTAATGGAAGCAAAGAAATTGGAAAGGAACTAAAATTGGAGGTACACAAAGGAAGCGAAAAGACTGCAGAAGTAAATGTAAAATTTGATTTAGGCGAAATTAGGTATATAATAATTAGGTTAGGGTTAACTTTATTTCATTCCACCAAAATTAACAGAATGGGTAAAATGACAAAAAAAAAAAAGAAAAAGTAAAAGAAGAAGAAGTTAAATGACAAAAAATAAATCATTTGAAGAGTTAGGTGACCCTGTTCGTTACCATATATATATATATTTTTTTTTAAGTTTCGAATATTATATTAATTTTTTAGCATTTCCTATATACATCTCTACTTTCAACTACACAATTTATATTTTCAATACATTTCTCATATTTAAAAATTAATTTCAAAACCAAAACTCATCAAAACTAACCTCCCATTGTCATTTGCCCTTTGGGTTTTGGCAAGGTTTTCTTTTTCTGGCAACCTTATGGCCTATGGTGGCCTAGTTGGTGGGTCCTGCTGTTTATCCAACAGCAACTGAAGCTGAAGCTGAAGCTGTGATTATGGGATTCGTTTGGATATCTCTCTGTTTTCTTCCTTCCTACCATTCTCAATTCGTAATTCAACCCCATTATATCCATATTGTATAAGCAACATTAAAATCATCACAAAGGGACCTTTTTGTAAATTTTGTTTTATTTTTATGTGTTGCTGTTCTAACTTTTGTAGTAATAAGCTGTTCTTGCCTGACATTTATGGTTCTACTCCTTTCACTGAAAGATATGCCATTGCTAATGTTTATACCAATACCTTGTTTTCAGAATTTGTATTGGTACTCAGAACTAGTATGAATGCTAGTCCTGCTCCGGTTATTAGTAGTAACTTGGAGCTGAGCCAAATCGGAAAATTCAGGATTGCTTTCAGTAGCACAAACAACAACAGTGATGATAAAGATAAGGTGGAAGGAGAAGAAGATGATGATGTTGATGGTATGATTGTTTCTCCAGAGAACAAAGCTATTATCTCTGCTTGCCTCGTTGGTCTTTTCACTGGTTTTGTTGTCGTCCTTTTCAACGTTGCCGTGAGTATAGCACTTTCAAAGTTTCTATCTTTCTTTCTCTAATTTCTATGTCAAGAAAAACCCACAAACTTAATCATTCATTTTTTCAGAAATTAATTGTTTCTCCTTGCTCGAGATTAATACTGAATCTCTCTCTTGTTTTTTTCAGAACTGCCACTATATCTTTTGCTGGGAACGGTTTGTGGCTTAGTATCTGTCTCCTTTTCTAGATGCACTACATTTATGGTGGTAACTATTGACAATATTCAGAAGGTTTCCGGTTTTCCAAAATCTATTTTTCCTACTGGGGGTTTGAGAATGTTGATATCTTGTTGGAATCACGTCCTTTAGTGGAAGGTATTTCTGCTGATCTCTTGCTTCAGCTCGTGGCAGTCAAAATATTTGCTACTTCACTCTGTCGGGCATCCGGTTTAGTTGGGGGCTACTATGCACCATCCTTGTTTATTGGTGCTGCTACTGGAATGGCTTATGGAAGAATCGTTGGCTTTGTGATTTCTCAGTCCAACCCCATAGTTCATTTACCCTTCTTGGAAGTTGCATCACCAGAAGCATATGGCCTGGTACTATTTAATTATGCCAAATGACTCAGTCTGAATGCTTCCCACACTTGTAAGCAGATCAATTGCTTCTATTCATCAGTTGGCTTTAGATAAAGTAACACAAGCCAGTGTCATCTTTTGGTGCTTTTGATACTTGGATGGAATTATTCTGCTTTGTGACTAAACGTGTGCTTAGACCTGGAAACTAGTAATGGGGTGCATTCAGGATGTTGTTTAACAAAGCTATCTTGTGTACCGTGTTTCATTGAGCACAAAATAACTGCATTCAATTTTGTTGTGCAGGTTGGTATGGCTGCTACTCTAGCAGGGGTATGCCAGGAACCTCTTACAGCAGTTCTGCTTCTGTTTGAGTTGACACAAGATTGCCAGATTGTTCTTCTACTTTTAGGTGCTGTGGGGCTATCGTCATGGATTACATCTGAGCTGACAAGAAGAAAGGATGTTAAAGGAAGCAAGGAAGCTAATGATAAGGTTTCCAGGATAAGTCCACAGCTTGAAGTATCTTCATCCAGCTCAACTGCTACATTGCCCGCCCTTTCTTTTGGTGGGAGAATATCAAATAACAAAGTGGAACTTAATAACAGCCGGGGTTCACCCTCACTGGATGACCCTGATGATGACACAAGTAACATAGCAGATAGGATTTTTGTTGCAGAGGCCATGAGAACCAACTTTGTTACTGTCCTTCCAAGCACTTCAATTGCACAAGCGGTATCCCTATTGTTAGCGGAGAAGCAGTCTTGTGCAGTGATAGTTGATGACAGGAGTATCCTGATTGGCCTCATAACTCTAGCTAATATTCAGCAGTTCATTGAAAGGTTGAATGCGAAAACCAACATCTCTGAGGTGCCTTTTAGACTGCTTTGATTCTTTGATTTCTCATTATCATGTGGTTTAAGCAAAACTTAAGGATTTTGAATTGTAGGAGCTTCTAGTATCTGATATATGTGAACCTGATGGAGAAGAGGGTGAGACACCATTGACAGTAACTCCAAAGATGAGCCTTCTTTCTACTCAAACTTTGATGAATAAATGCGGTATAAGTGAAATAGCAGTTGTGTTAGAGCAAGGGCAGGGTCATCAATACCCAGTTGGGCTTTTGGACAAAGAATGTATGAGTCTGACTTGCAGGTTCTACAATTTAACCTTCTTCTTTTCGGGTGAAATTGATGACTTTTGTGTCATCGTGATGAGAAATATTTATGTGCCTTAATGTATATGAAACTCACCTGTAATACATTTCCCTAAATATACAGATTATGGTTTCTAGTGCAGAGGGTTGACGATTGGAAAACGCCTCCAAGGGTTTATCAGTTCATTTGTTCTTGTTCTTGTAGGGTAAGGTTAGAAAAGTCTTGTAAATTTCTTCCTTCCTTCTACAATTGCAGAGTGCATTAACATAAAATATGCAAATTCTTGAGAACACATATTAACAAACGCATCGCTTCATAATCCCAAAACCATACAAAATTGGCAATTTCGCAGTGCAGTTTCTTTGGTTTTGGACTGAATCGATGAGATGATAAGTCAAAACCGCAGTCGAGGAACAAGGAAACAGTAGAAACACAGAACTAACCAACGGCCAACAGATTAAAACAAGCCAGAAAATATACATGTCCATCATCGAATTATCATCCTTCTGAATGTAATGTATATTCTCTTAGGCACAAAAAGAATTTCAATGCTCAACGCAGCTAGGACATGCTGCGGGACATGAGGGGGGGAGATAAGCTGCAACCTCGACCTGACTGCTAGAGGTAGCAGCTGTGAACAAACCACTGAACCACAGGCATGCAACCCCTTTCAGCTGCCCTCATTAATGGACCTAAAAAGGCCATGGCATTACCCTCTTCCACTAAGCATTCCATTGTGCCAATTTTTCCATAGTATGAAGCAAATCCCAACGTCAAGTCAACATCCACATCCAAACTATTTCTCTGAGCAATCTGCCAACAAAGTAAATTACAACCCGAGATAATGACATTCAACATAGCCCAATTAACACTAAGAGATAATAAAATCATGAAAAGAAGTAGGAACCAATCGAGCTATGAGATAAGCACTATTCAATGGCTTTTAAAACTAATCTCTAGCTGTGGATAACAATCAACTATAACATTTTGAAGTTTTTCCAACAAAAACCTATCACTCAATGAGTAAATAAAATGTTAGAATAGAATGAAATTAACTCCCAATAATATTGTAAAAATGGCATAAGCGAAAGCGGAAATACAGATTCATCAAATTAACTACAAAATAGAGTCCAGTAACAATTAATACATAAATAATTAATGTTAAAATTCGTACTTACATTAAAAATTGTATTGAAATTTTATCACAAGAGCTCTTTATCTGCATCCAGCTATCATCCATCCTCATCAAAAGATATGAACATGGGGGATATGGGCAATTTTGGGCCACTCTGAGCCACTAATTTCTTCTAATTTAAGATAATTTCACTGTTTTTAAAATTGAATTCCAAAAAATTAAATAAATATACCTTACATTAAGAAAAAGTGAATCCTTAATTAAAAAAATAAATATATGCAAAATTTAATCCTAAAAATAATTTCATAAAACTTTTTTTTTCTAACGATTATAAAGTAATTGGAATAGATAGTTGGATACTCACAAATTGGGTGGGAAATCACTTTGAGGCTTGAGAATTGTAAGTCGATCAATCAGGGAATACAAGTCTGCAACAACAAAAACAAAAACAAATAAATTAATAAAGTTGAGATGAGAGAGTCTGCACCATAAATTAACATGTGGAACTAATGGAAATAATTAATGTTAAATTGTACTCACATTAAAAATTGGATTGAAATTTCATCACAAGAGCTCTCTATCTGCATCCAGCTGTCATCCATCCTCATCAAGCGATATAAACATTAGGGATATGGGCAATTTTGGGCCACTCTGAGCCACTAATTTCTTTCCTACATCTCTCTTTCAGTATAGGACATCCTTCAATCTGAAGCTTCTTTAAGTTGGAAAGGCGTTGCATTGCTTCCCCAGAAGGTAGCTGCTTGAGGTTTTTGCAGTACCGAAGGTTCAACTCTTCAAGACGTTCTAAATCACCCAGCCACTCTGGAAGATCTTCCAATCCATCAAACCCATGTATGGTTAAGCTCCTCAAAGTAGCCACTTGCTGAATTTCATGAGGAATGGATGTGACTTTTGGTAAACAACTTCCCAATAAAGTAAGAGACGTAAGAGAGACAGAAGAATGACAGGGACAAGGTAAACAATCAACTTCAAAATCACCATCTTCAGGATGCAATGATCCAAGAGTTAAATCCCTAAGGCTGGTTAGGTGTTGCAGATCCTTAGGCCATGATCCAGGGTTGCACAAGATTGTCAATCTCTCAAGTGGCGCACAACTTGGGATGAGGCTGCAAAGTGGTGCACTCAACTTTTCACAATTTCTGATATATAGAGAACGTAGCAATGGAAAGTAATATTGGGCATCTGAACAAATTTCAACCTTTTTAGGGGACATCTCATTCTCAACCCCTCTATTCCATTCACCATGTGGAAAAACACTCAGTTTGCAACCTGTTATCTCCAGTTCTCTAAGACTTGGTAAGGTACCCAAGTTTGGAAAAACACTCAATTTGGGAAGACTGCGTACCTTCATGTACTCTAGAGACGGGAATACTTGGACTTGCATTGTCGGAGTAGTTCCTATTGCATCTGACCATTCCACCAGACTCCTCATACCCCAAATCCTAAGTTCCTTCAGTGCTGGAAACAGAGTAACTTTCGACCCACCATAGAATTCTTTTCCTATGCACTTCACATTGTTTAACTCCCTTATCCATAAAACCTCAAGAAAAGGTAAGTCCCCAAGTGATGGGAGTGTTTCACACTTATCCAACTTCTCTAATCGTAGTTCAACCAGATCGCGAAGTAGAAATAAATGATTCTCCGATACTGCCCAGGATGGCCATTTTTTGCTTTGATAACCTCTGATCGTTAAACGTTTCACGTTCGAACGAGGTTTCAAACCCTCCATAACATCACTGTCATCAATGTTTTCTTCCCTCTGATCACCATCCCAATGAAGCTCTAGATTTTGAATACTTGACTTCCTCGACAACTTGGATTTAGCAGCAGATGCATAGCTTCCCACATTTTGAAGGCAGGTTATTCTGAGCGTACCTCTGAGGTTGTCCAAGTACTCCAACTCTTCTATTCCACATCCCTTGCATTTTACCACCTTGAAATACGGCAACGTTTGAAGATTCGTCAATTGGCCTAATCCAATAAAAACACATTTAGCCTCCACGGATGAGAAGAACTCTTCTGCAAAGTAGATGTGCCTCAAGTTAATTAAATTCCCAAACCCCTTGGGTACCTCCCTCAAAGAACGCACTCCTAGAGTCTGCAAGTGGTATAACTTTGTCAAAAACTTCGGAAGCCTTTCTATCCCAGTATCACTTACATCAAGAAATCTCAAATGTTTCAACTTGCCAATTGAATTTGGTAATTCCTTAACACCCCAATTGTCAATAATCAAAACAGAGAGCCACGGTAAGTTTTCAAACAAATCTTCAGAGAGGTCAACATCTTTCAAATAGAGTGTTCGCAACTTTGAGGGAAGAACACCTTTCAAACTCTTCCACATTCCTCTTTCACTTTCACTTGAATGGATTGATATATGCACGGCTTCAATTTCATTATTGCTTATGGCCTTGGAATCTTTAATGAGAAAGTAATAATTCTCTGACACTTGTACTGAAACATCATGTACAAGATCGTGCATTATGCACTCCCCGAACCAGTATGGATGATCTTGCAATAAAGAACTCGTCAGAAGAGTATCCAAGTAGATGTTGCCCAGGTCTTCCATTTGCAAATTACTTCCCTGCGGAACATTTAGTAGCCCTTGCGCCATCCAAAGTTGAATTAGCATATCTTTCTCCATGACAGTGTCCTTCTCAAAAATTGCACAGTATGCAAAACATTGTTTCAGTGGCAATGAAGACAAATTGTCATAACTTAACTTGATGACAGAAAGAACTCTATCTCCTTCAGCAAATGCATTCCACATCTCATTCCTTTCAATCATTGACCAATCTGATTCTGAGTTCTTATACTTGTACAGTAAGCCTCCTATAATCTTAATAGCTAAAGGTACGCCTCCACACCTTTTTAATATCCTTCTGCCGATATCCACTAATTGCGGCGTCCGTGTTGCTTCCCCCTCAGCAAATGCACATTTTGTAAACAATTCCCAACTTTGTTCTTCTGAAAGTGTACCAAGCCGATGGTACCTCGATGTTTGCAGAGCTGAAGCAACATTCTCACCACGCGTAGTGGCCAAAATCTTGCTCCCTTTAGAACCCCCAATTCCTAGGAGACAAGACCTCATTTCTTCCCATTCACCTCCATTCTCATTCCAAACATCATCCAGCACTAGCAAATATTTTTTACCCTCCAACTGGCCTTTCAGTTTATTTACCAAGTCTACCATAGTAGCTGATTGGTAGTTGGTTTCAGTGGGAGAATGCATTTCTGCTAACAGTCTCTTAACACTAAAATCATCTGAGACACAAACCCACACTGTCTTATCAAAATAACTTTCAACTGCATCACTCTTGAACACAAGTTGAGCCGCGGTTGTCTTCCCCTGACCTCCCATACCCAATATGGTTATGACCGGTAAGTCTTCCCCGTACTCTGCGTCTGAGCCAGTTAACAATGTTATAACCTCTGAAACATCCTTATCTCTTCCCACAATTTTTGAATCCTCCACATAAGGCACTGTTGACCTTATTTCTTTGAGATTAGGAGAAAGCGAGTTTATCAACTCCATTGGCTTCTTAAGGCCAATGTTATCAGATTCAGCATAAAGCTGATCCAAGGATGACAAAACATCCTTGATCTTATGAGCCATTTTAAGACGAAGAACAACAGGATTTGAACACGAAAAGCAGCTGCGTACCTTGTCCCTCTTTCGGCACTCGATCTTTTGGTGAAGAACTTGGTAGCTGAACTCATCCAAGACAATCTGAGCATCAAGGGCAATTGACTGGAGCTTTTTCAGCCAAAGTTTCACAACTTCTTCAGTTATTTGCTTGCTTTGGGCGTCAGAAAGCAAAGCTTGAATCTCTTTAAGCTTCGTGGCAAGCTCTTTCAGTTGTTTCGTGACACCGCATGCAAGTTTGATCTCCTCAGAAACAAGTGAAGCCACCTTCGTCAACAAAGCCTCAGTAACCACGCCAATCGCAGCATCAGCCATCTTCAGGAATGAAGCAAGAAATTGATGATAAACGGACAAGTCTTTTGGAGATCTGAGTGAGTAGAAAATGATAAACAGAGAGGTGCAAGAAAGAAAACAATAGATCGGCACCAACTAATAGTCAACGCACACAAAAAAGAAAAATCGCACTTTAGGTCCTTTTTGTTTGGCCTCCTGTCACATTTGGTCCATTTTGTTTAAGCAGTTGCAAAATAGCCCTTTATGTATGCTTTTTGTTGCAATTTTGTGGTCATCACAACTCAATTATGTATTAATGAATGTATTTTAATTATATATTTGGTTCATTCGCAATCCAAGTCTTGGATATTGCTGATTCTTTTTTACAATTATGTGTCAAACTTTTGTCGTGGAAAGGTAAAGGCAAAACTTGCAACAAAAATGCTCATAATACAGAGAGCAGAACACTCAAGTTTTGATAAACCTATACATATGTAAGAACTCAGATGAATGATGCAACATTGGACTTATGAGAGCATTCCTTTAGACTTATGAGAGCATTCCTTTAGTTTTCTTTTCCAGCTCTCTGCTTCTTCAACTTAATCAATAAGAGTCGATAAACAATGATGCAAGTAAGACAAAGCATGGGATACGCCCCCCGAATAAATGTTCTATAGAAGAATCCAGTGGCTTTGAAAATTCTACATAATAAAAGTTCTGTAAAAACTCACACAAAAGCAAGACAATATAGGCTCTTCAATTCCATAACATCCCTAATAATGGATCATCTCTTTGGCTTTGAGTGTTATTTTCAAGAATGTGCTTTTCCCTTTGAACAACCAGTAAATACAGCATCTTTGTTATTGTTGTTGAATGTACAACAACTCAAACACTAAATAACACGGAACGCATTAACTAAAGACCATAATATTGCTTTACTCTAAACAATAACTATGCATTTGATCAGTTCTAAACACAAAGCTCCTTATATCAAATGGATGACTGAGAATGGAAAGCACAAGCACACCTTGTACCATCAACGCAATGAGCAGTCAAATTATCAACCAAACCTGCAAGAAGTGATGCTGCAAATTTGAAGACTTGATGCCCAGTAGGAAAGGCACAAGCTTAAGTCTTGCAATGAATCACCAACTTCATTTGCGAAGAAAGAAAATACATAGAAAACCTCACAGTTGGAATCGATAAATGCGGCTAAGTATTTGATTTACTCAGCTGATCATTTCAAGATGCCAGCAAAGGAAACAAAAGAAAGGAGGCTGTTGAATTGTTTAAAAACTTAAAATTACAAAATCAACTTGTGCACAATGAGAACATCTTATAACTATAACTTCAAACAGAGCTAAAATAGTCATCCAGTATCAACCTCCAAGCCTACATACCCAAGTAGAGGGATGAAGTATCTGACACACTTATCAAAATTAGAAGCGCAGTGAAAATATCTTTCATCTAATATAGCGCTTAGAAAAATATTCCGCAGCAATGTTCAGTACCCAAACTAGAAGAACTAAGTTCCAAAATTCTTAAGTGATGCTCATTGGCTTCACATGACAAGATCCCTTCCACATTACTAGTTTTGGCCCAAAATGGTTCCTCACTCCTGAACAGTTTGTCTTCAAAAACCATGAACAAGCCACTGATTGACAACAAAATGCTCTCAAGTGCATTCACATCATATAGCAATTTTAACCAGATATCTAGGAAGTAGAATTCTCAGCACAGTCATAGTCATTAAATAAAATTTGAGAAGTGGAGGAAAAAAATCATACCCCGCCAAACAGTTATGTTTTCATGCACATATCAAATATAGAAAATAACATACGAGGAAATTAAAGGAACTACTTCCCAATAAAATATCTACTGGCTCAAAGCAACGTAAGTACAGCTTGATGAAGACAAAAATTTAACCACAAATATAAAACTTGACAGCATAAATGCTTTGCTTTCAATGAGACCCACCTGGAGACTCATGTGGAATAGGTAGGATTTTGCATCTTATTTAAAGTTATCTTGGTCAACAAAGACAAGAATGCCAGAGACTAAATTACATCATTATCTTTACCAAAGAAATAATGTCAATCTGCATCTGCATATAAGCTAGAAAAGAATTATGAGAGGAACTACACTCGAAACAAATAGTTTTTGTAGTCAAGACTCCAATCTGAATCTCTAGAAGCCACAAGGCCACTTGCATCCATGCTTATGGACTCTGCACAAATATTAGGTCCTGCAGGAGACAAAATTTCTCTCTCTTTCCTAAGAATTTTTGGTTCCTGTTCAGGAAACTCTGGAGACCTAAGACTTCCATTTATGATTGGATCATCGTTTTCTTTTCCAAAAGCGCTCAGTGATTTGTGCTGGAGTTCACCTGTTATTTCATCATTGTTTTCTTCATGGGACACACATCTGCAGCAATCAAATTCATCCATATCAAAGGTCTGCCTTCCCTCCATGATATCCTCATCTGAGATAATGAAATGTTCTCCAATGTGGAATCAGAATTCCAAGAAGCACAACCATCCAATTTCCTCTCTAGTTTTATGGCATCAGTGGAATGGGAAGGTGAAGCTAATTTAGCCAACTGAGGATCCAATGCAGGAGGACCCCACATTGACATTTGAGCTTTTGGTGATAAGCTTGCCATCTGAAAATCTGGTTCCACATTGCCTTGATCAGGACTGAATTGATTTCTATGCGCATCTATCCAGGAAAAGCAAACACTGACTCTCTGAGCTTGTATTTGGCATTGTTGTCTGAACAACATTGCTGCAACTTAAATTATCAATTGAAACAGAGTCACTGTTCCCTATCAAACTATAGCTACCTTCTTCGGGCAAGCAAACCGTCCCACAATTAGACTTGGCTTGGGAAGTGGCAGAGAAATCTACATCATTTTTTTCAGATGAGAATTCCAGGGGCCCTTGAAAAGTGGAAACTCTCCTTGGAGATAGTAGAGCAATCCTACTTTTTCCAGTACTTCCCATGGCATCAGAATCCCCCTTTTTTTCACCGCTATCACTCAATAAATCAGAAGAAAATTTATAGAATGACGAAGATAGACGGAGTACAGATTGGGGCCAACTCTATAGTCCTAGATGGTCTAAAGAAGCACCTTTCTGTACCTCGCCTTCCTTTCCAAGAGGAGATGACAACCAATTAACCGAAGCCAAAGCTGGCAAAGGAATCAAAGAATTTCTCGACTTAAATAGGATATTTTCAGCCGATTTGTTGACATCATCCCCACAAGAAGTAGTTGTAAGAATTCCCCTAGACCTGCATTTCCTTTTATCTGTGACCCCGGAGATAAGGTGTCCAGCCCCAGAACAAACCGGTGTCACAGTTGAAACTGCAACAGCAGCAAAATGTGAACCTCCTTGAATTTCAGGAGACACCGAGACCTCCACAGGTGGGGTGGTGGCCTTAATATTAATATTAGCTGAATTTGAATCCTCTCCCACAAGCGGCTTATCATCAACAACTGCATAATTCAAAGTAGACGCGTTCAATAACTTTCCAACAGGAGTACAGTTCTCAAATCCAACAAAATTATCAGGAACATTAAAATTAAAATCAGAGGGCTCACCTACACCCTGTCCTTCTGTTTGATTGACCTCATATCTTTCGAACCCACAAGCTGGATTCCTCAAGGAATTGCTCACACCAGCTGAAATCTTCAACCTTTGGGAAGCTTTAGAGGCGGGTTTCTTGCTAGATTGCCAATGGGGAAGGAAAAAAGGCTTCTTGGTGGATCTCAGTGAAGAAGGTTTATGTCCAGGCCTTGTTAAATCAGGAGCTGATTCTGAACTTGCAGCGAGGTGGTTATTGTTACCAGTGCTTTTAGAGCAAGATTTGGGCTTTCTCTGAAAATGGGAGGGCTGCTTTGAGTGTGATAGCAGAGAGCTAAGGCAACCTTTTGGGCCTTCAATGGATACAGAAGCCCGAGGACGACAGCGGCCATTTTTGTTATTCTCTCGAGTGTTGAATCTTGGGAACGCTGGTAATCTCTGCTTCAATTCCATTTGCTGCTGCTGCTTCTTCTTCTTCCTCTTGTTCTTCTCTTCTTCCATGGTTTCAAACAAATTTGGGAATGGAGGGACCTTTTATCTTTTTCTTTTGGATTGTTTGTTCTACAACGTTACACTGACAAAAGAATTATTATTTTAACTAGTGGGATTAGACGGCGCTTAGCACCTGCCTTCTAATCTATGAAATTTTCAGAGATGGAGAGGGCTGGATTTTGCGCAAAACTTTGAATTCAATTACTTTTTTTTCGTTCAATTTATTTATTTATTATGTTCTGCTGTGATAGGTCTTGGATTCACAAATCATTTTTACATTCATTTAACCATGTCCAGAGAGAATCATAAATTTTGGATAATCGCATAAATTTTAATATTTTTTAAAAAAATTTGGTGCCCTGCCTAATATTTGAAAACAAAAATATGATGAGAAAAACACTTTATTTTACCCACTCTGTCTAAGAGGTGTAATATTTGTGATTAACATAATAGGAGTGATAGCAACTAAGATGACTATGTAGTACAATTGGTATCAAACTAAGATGCATAAATGGTGACACCATGGTTGTTGGTTGAGGTACCTCCTTCAACCTGTAGTCTACAGTCTTTCTCACGTCTCTACATTATAGGTGGAAAAAAACATATATAACTTCATCAATAACTTAGAATCTTTCAATCAGCTTGGCCAACTGACATTAGTATGAACAATCAAGTATCCATCCTAACATTAAAACAAAAACACAGGTAATAACTCTATCAACAGAATTGTAAATTTCGCAAATTTAGTCTAAACTACAAAGTTTTAAAAAAGCAAGAACACAAAACAAATTAACAGTGAAAGCATGGAAGCCAAACCAACTTCATACAACAACAAAAAAAAAAGTACACCAAACCTTTATCATAATTTTCCTTTATTTTTTTGGAGTCCTGATTTTAACTAAAACCACAAATCAAAAATAGTTTCAATCTTAAAATACAAGGCAAAAAATAAAATAAAAAATATAATCTTTGACAAATGAACACTAAAATTGAGGAAAAATATATTCACGAAGCCACTTCTATTGAAGGAAAATCATAAAGAGTGAGAAGACAACTTTTGTAATTGTAATAACGCAGCACAAAGCAGAAGTAATGTTAAATAGCACATATTAATAAAATAGCTAAGGAATGTAGATCAACTTAGTTAGATCCACAGCCTAAAACTGCATAGAACATACACAAAATCAGAAAAATGTAATATTGGAACAGATGAAAACTACAAAAAAACATAGGGAGGGTCATGCATGAAGGTTAAACAAAGCTAACCTATTAAGTTCTTCTTCGCTGCCAGTTTGGTCTTGGTTTGATTCTTGTTGTTTTAGACTTATCTTTCTCCTTCTCCTTCTTCCTTTTCTTCTTCTTTTTGGCCGGCTTCAGGCCCTCTTTCCCCTGCAACATCAACAATTTCAAACCATATACAGAAATAATATAACAAAAAGCAGGTATCAAAATTTTGAAAAAGGGAGGACAAACCGTAATTTACATAAATATACACTAAAATGCTAAAAACAAAATGAAGAAGCAAAGAGCATAAATCAGATTATCACAAACATTAGTTACAAAGTCAGTGAAATCCAGCACAGGAAGTCCACATTAGACAAAACCGCATTAACATCTATAAAAAAAATAAACTGTCAGTCTTATGGCTGATCACCATAAGCATAAGTTTGTGCTACACCACCCACAGAACAACATGCAAGATTTCCTTATAAAATTAAAATCTGCTTCCCGAAAGATTCTTTGGCAACAACACAATAAACTGCATAATATAACATCACATCAGAAGAGCTGAAGTAAGCCATTTAAAATTAGACTCATATAGCATGATCCTGAGGACTTTGAACTCCAACAAGGATAACACATTCCTCAAAATACCAGAATATTTCAACTTGAGGCAAAACCAGCAAAATCTTAGAATTATACTCATTTAAGCAAAAGAGGTCTTAAGCAAAAGGTCTAGAGAAAAGCAAAGTACAACAAAAGTTACTTTATGATATGTTGAACAGCAAAGGAAGCTCCCAGTGAACCATAATTATGCAATAATCATTGCCAAACAAGTAAAAAACGACTTACAATTCATGCTATGGGATTTTATGTTTTATACAACTAATAAAATTGTATCAGGCCCTGAAACCTGTAATTGGCTGCTTGACATTAGCACTTTTGAGTGTTTTTTTACCATTTTATCTACTTCTGATCTTAGTTTATAGCCAAAACTTATGTAGAAAGCAGGCCTGGAGGTGCTTTGTCATCAGGTTTGGCAGTTCAAAATTGTGAGTCAGAAGTCCACTTTGTTTTTCAGTAGTTTTTTGTACTTTCCCTTTTTCCAGCAGTTAAAGTAGCTTTGTATAAGCATAAGTTAAAGAAAACAGGCACGTTATCCGGATCAGTACCCAAATTGTGCACAGAGATTCAATTTCCCACTCTTAAATTTATGAACGCTAAACATGAGTTTAAATGGCCACAATCTATATCCGAGGATTAGCACTTACATCCTGCTCTGGCAGCCGCTGAGAGTCCTTTAACACCTTATTTTTGTCATTCATGAAATACAGAAAAGTTCCAAATCCTTAGCTGCATGACAGCAGAGACATCCAAATGATTACAACAGGTACAAATACACAAAACCAAATGATCCTGACACCAATGCTGGCAGAAGATGCTTGCTAGTTGTTCATTATCATCAAATGAATAATAAGTATACCAACCAATTGAGCTCAATGACAGGTTGATCTGTAACTGCAGTCTCAAAACATTGCTAAATCAACATACAGATCAACACTAAAGTAAGGCTACATCAATGTATTAGAAAGAAAAAAAGTCCCAAGGATTACTCCAACCAAGGAAAACCTAAAATCTTTAGCTAGCCCATGATCATGACGGCTTCATTTTTTTTTTCCGGAGTAAATGTAAACAGTTCTCGATATCAGCAGTAACCAAAAAGTCATAATGTATCAAAGCTTTATAACTATATAATGCCATTTGGGGAGGAAGTTAACATTAAAGCAGCTGCACAAAAAGCACATACCAGTGCAAACTGAGTTTAACCCTGAACAGAAATGTACACCTGTTTATATAATAAAGTAATAGCCAATGTAAAATCTTGAATTAAGACTCATGCTTAGTAATAAAATTGCTGATACCCAATCATTTTGTTTCATCCAAATTGAAAGGCTTTTTACAGCTAAGCCATGTCATGTCAATCATGCTTCAGATATAAAGAGAGGAGAAAGACAGTCACATAAAAACATACTTGTTCTCATATTTCAAAATTGAAACTAACTGCTAGAACTATAACACTTTGCAAAGTATAACCTTGAAATCATATTGATCCTGTGATGAGCAATCACTTTGTCAAGATTCTTTTTCTACACAGTTCTTTTAGATAGCCATATGGTGAGGCACAATCGATTTTCCTCTGTTCTGAAGCATAGAAAAAGAGAAAAATTAAGAATAAAAATCTAGTCTGAAGGTAAAGAACTCTAAAAAGGGGCAAAATTAAAAATATATATAAGTTCACCTCCATTTTTCTGAGGCAGCATTTCCTTTATAATTCCTAATCATGCTCACTGGCTCAGTTTCTTTCATACAGTAATATTTCCTGCATTAATCAACAAATTAGGCACCAAGATTAGGGATTAACATAGTAGTAGTCTATGGTCGTTAACTGAAAATAGCTCAATAGAGTATATCCACGACTCAAATTAATCAAGAATCTACCACTATCCCATGTAATTCCTGTGTGCAAGGTTTGTTCTAATGCACCAACAATCTGCTAATGAATGTGTATCAGTAATAATCTTAAACTAAAATCATACCTTAGATATGATATTCTATCTCATTTGCATTGATAGTATATATTAATGTTGAGTTGCAAGTTCAATGTTCTATCATGCAATTACAAATTTTAGTAGTTTTCTTCAATGTCAGAAAGTGAGCTTGAAAAAACAACAAACAAAATACACAAAAGTACATGCGCTGACACAGTTAAAAACCAAAATTAAAACAACCTTCCAACAGTTATGGTGCCCAAATTCATTGTAGATGAACTCCATCCCAGGAATGATTTGCTTAAATGTTGGTCTATTTTTGGCCTCTCAGTCCAACATTCTTGGATCAAACCTGCATAAAGGTTGTGAGAAATGAAACTCAATCCCAGCAAGGTACCTCACCTAATACCCCCATTGAGAACTGATAAATTTGCACCTCTTAAACAAATAAAACAGAAGATTATTGAAGGGGTCATTTCGTAATGTCACTTTTCCCACCCAAAAAATGCAGAGAAAAAATAAGCTAGCAAAACATTTTGACAGAACATGTGAAAATCAAAAGAAGAATAGCAAAAAATGTTCTTTTTTGTCCATGAGGGATTCCAAAATGAAAGTTCGGAGATGAAATCTAGAAATAAGAAGTACCCTACTATGCCAAAATCAAGAAAACAAAACCCAAAAGAGACAAAAAGTGGTTTAGGCTGTGAAGTAAATCCATGTAAACAAAACATAACTGAAAAGTTGCAAACTAATTCTTCAATAGTGGTTTAGGCCGCTACAGATGCTTCCTGTAATTGAAGAATTAATGATTCAGATTGTAGACAATGTTAAGTGCAGGAGAGTTAATGAAACCCCGGTTGGTTTTCAATACACTTTTTACATCGTCATAACGGAAAGTTAAGAAGTTGATGGCTGACCTTCTTCATTTTACTTTCCTTCTTCCATGTTTCCACTCCTTTATAGAATGCTTCAGTTGATATACCTATCACAACAACAGATGTGTTAGAACAAAGTGAATGCTGTGATATTCAAGAATTGAAGGAATTCTTCGGTTTGATTAAGGAACAATTCACTGTGATCTTTTCTTACCAATGACGAGGATGATGAGAAGAACTGTGACCATCCAATCAGCCAAGATGACATTAAAAACCACACCAATGCTGATTCCCAGCATAAGCATGGGCTGAAAGAGCAAGGCCAGATCATAGTCTATTATAGGCATGTCCAAAGTTGGATGGAATTTTTTCCCAAAATAATGTAAAAAATGACCGAAATTCCCAAAATAGGGATGTTTTTTTGGAGTTTCCAGAAATCAAGAAATCGAGGTTGGGAACCTCGATTTCTTAAGGAAAATTTTTTTTGCTTATGTTCCGATGAAAGCGAGGTTAGCAACCTCGCTTTCTTCGGAACTATTTTTTTTTGCGAGATTCCCGAAGAAAGCGAGGTTGCTAACCTCGCTTTCTTCGGGAATTTTTTGTTGATCGTTTCCTGAAGAAAGCGAGGTTGCTAACCTCGCTTTCTTCTGGAAAATTTTTTTCCTCGTTTCCTGAAGAAAGCGAGGTTGCTAACCTCACTTTCTTCAGGAAATTTTTTTTCCCTCGTTTCCTGAAGAAAGCGAGGTTGCTAACCTCACTTTCTTCAGAACCAGACTTTTTCGGGATTTCCTGCAGAAGCGAGGTTGGTTTTCACTATGTTGTCCGCAGATTTCATTAAAAAGAGGTCAGGTTGATGACTGATGAAGATTTGAAAAGAGATGCCAAGATTTGAGGATTTGAAGCAACATGGATATTCAAACTTTGGCCCAGAATAAGGTTGATTTTTGCAGCCTAAAGGGAAGCTATGAAATCAATTTTAGTGTAATAATCTTTTCGTTTCAATGATAGAGCGTCTTATTTGATTTTTCAACAGATTCACGAATATAATCCTATATAATATATCCTTTAACACTCGTAAACCGATATCCTCTCTTATAACAGATTGTTGGTTAGTATTGAAAGACAGAGTAATGATAAATAATGTAGTGAAATTATACCAAAATGGATGGGAATGGAAATGCATCGCCATTATCATTTCCCATTCCAAGAGTTCAAAGTAAACCCCACCTAAATGATTTACCAATAAACCAAATTAACTGTACATTTGACGAACTATCACAGATGTTGATCTATCATGCTAATTCATGTTACAACAGTGAAAAAATTGGATGAAACTCCTTGTTAAGAATTTTTTAAAAAAATCGGACAGAGTTTCCCCTGTAAATGGATGAAACTCCCTGCTAACAAATCCAACAGCAAAGCTCAGCATTCATATAAAGACATACCTATGTTAATAACCTACTTAAAAAAGGTAACCACAACCCCATAGTACAAAAATTTTCAAACGCAAGGCACAAAATGAAACATTTTTACAACATCCTTTAACCATTGCAAATGAACAGTTCCCCTTAAAATAATGTTGTCAAAGGCACCCCCCTGTCCCACATCGGGGCCGATTGGTCGGCCTACGAGTTTGTTTCCCCACGGGTTCTTCATCATGCGATGTGTGAGACGGTGAAGAGAGAAGAAGTGGGGCATCCACATTGCTTTTCTTCTTCTTACGACGCGAATAAACTTTTGGCTGAGAAGGTGTGCTGCGTGAAATACTGTGTCGGCCAAAAGCTTGGAAGGTTTCCTGTGGGGTTTGTTCCCCATGATGATGAAACTGGCCAGCTAGCAAGGCAGCATCGGTACTCGTGTATCCATCATTATGCCCTGGCTGTGTGGGCGATTCTTGAAGCTGAGATGGATCTCCACCTTGTTGTACCGTGTAACCGGCGAAATAACTGTCTTGGTGCTGTGAGTCATCATCGCCACCTTGTTGATGGTGTTCGGATGTGGATGGGCACCATGGTCGTGGGTGGACATGGTTGCTCCACCCTGCGGAGACCGTGAGAAGGATGATCGCGATTTCGTATGTCGCGAAGTGGTTGCTCGATCCGCATAAGTTTGTAGCCGACGAGTCTCTCCAGCAACTGCGAGGGCTCGAGCACACATATCGCGTACAGTATGAAGCTTGGATTCAATTGGATAGTCATCTATGTGAAGATTTGCTATAACTTCATCCAATGAACCGTGCAGTTGACTGAAACAGTGACTCTATATATAGATATGGGAAGAAAAAAGAAATTATTAGAACTTTTCCAATTAAATAATTAATTAGCACATAGAACATGCATTTTCTAAAACGTAAGGAGAGCAAAAAATGGCTGAGCACCTAGTACACGCATTTTCTAACACATAAGGAGAGCAAAAAAATTAGGGTGCGTATAAGGTGAAAGCTAGTTTAACACTTTCTAGCTAGAATGCAGATTCTAAACAAGGAAATAACCCAGAAATAAAGCAAGAGCCCTGCATGTTAATGATACCAATCAGATTCCTATCCAAATACCAAAATATTAAAAATTCTTTTTGATGGTAAACAACTCCCAAGCACTAAGAACTTCACTATCCAAGTATGCAATCAGAAAGCTTCATGACGAAGTAAACATTAATGATCAATTGTAAACAGGGAAGATCCACAACAATCAAACCACAATATTGCTTACCCAATATTCAACAAGCGTGCCAAACGGTTGCATCCCTTGGTTTAGCCGATGCGATGGATTGCCCACTAATAATCGGGTGATTGTCAGATACCATTGCATGTATGGAGAATGATATGGGAGTGGGGTATTATCATCCAAATCATTGCAAATGCACTCTTCTGCCTCTGTCCACCAGTCTATGAAAGAGGAATGTCTTCTGGTCCATTTTTCCCCAGAACGACCCCTACGGTCTGTACGGTGTAGCTTAGCATTTGTGTCAAAGGGTGAAGGGATAGATTGATGCAACCCAAACTGACGAAGGACCCTGTCTGGAGCATGTAACTCAACGATATCGAAATTGATCAACGGAATTGTTGCAGTCCAGATTTCCTGTCCATTCAAACAGTAGGTGGGAAGTTCGCGCAACTCCGGTTCAGAATAAGGTTGCCAAATAAACTACGGAAAAAATTAATGTTTCAGTGGACATGATATCATACATGAATAACGTCAATATATAAAAATAATACTTACATCACCCTCCAGAAGATAGTCTAACTGGCTCCGATAAATCCTCAACACGTGCGTACTGACATTTGGAAAACTCAAAGGACACATCCATCTAAAAAAAAATATATATATCAGGCATCCATCCTAAAAACGTTTTGAGAACCCAACATATGAAAAGTTTAAAATGCCAAGTTATAGTAGTAGCTGAATTACCTGCATCCACGTGGCCCATCTGGGATATTACGCGCGTTGTTAGCTACATATTCATTTAGAAGTGTTGGTCTCAGTGGTGGAATTCTTTCCCACGCCCACATCTGTAGCAGTACAAGTGGGCCACAAACACTGGAGGTTCCCTTTGTAACTGCCCTACACATTCCTCGATATAGGGATACAAGAACGGCACTGCCCCAACTGTAACATGGCACATCTTGTAAATTTGCAAACAGCGGCAAGTACATTAATTTGCACTTTGTTCCGGACTTGTCCGAACAAAGAGAACTGATAAACTGCATCAGACGGCATCTAGTATGTTGCTCCACCTCTTGGACTGTTGAATTTGGCGTCAGTGGGTGAAGTCGTAAATGTCTGATATGCTCTTCAATGCCAGGCGGTCACCATCAAAATCATCGGGGTCTGGCGCATAACCCAACAACTCCAAAGCCATATCTTGCCAATCCATAATAGATCAGACATCTTCATCGGCAATGACTGGCCAGCCCTGAACAGGCAATCCCCAAATAACAGCAATGTCTTGCAAAGTCACAGTAGCCTCCCCAACCGGAAGGTGGAAAGTATGTGTCTCTTGCCGCCACCGCTCTATAAGCGAAGTGATCAAATGCC
This sequence comes from Leptodermis oblonga, assembly GCA_016801395.1. Classification (NCBI taxonomy): domain Eukaryota; kingdom Viridiplantae; phylum Streptophyta; class Magnoliopsida; order Gentianales; family Rubiaceae; genus Leptodermis; species Leptodermis oblonga. Next base: position 2,638,850 of record CM028754.1, read on the forward strand.
AATCAAGTTTCATTTTACTTGCCACATAAACTCCGTGAAATCCAACATCACGAAGCAGTCCTACAACCCGTTCATCATATGGATGACCATCCCACAAATAATGATCACATCGCTTAATGTCTAGAACAGGTACATCTGCATCATGCCACACTAATTCAGATCGATGATTATGCTGGAGCGTCAACACAGATGGATCTTGCGGTCCAGGGTATAACTGTTTATCGTCCATTAGGCAAGGATGTCTGAAAAAAAAAAAAATTAAAACACTAATACGGATCGCTTGATTTCAAAGGAAAGATACACATATGACTAGACACCAAATCTAAAACACTAATTATAAAACAAAATGAACAATGAAGACCTGAAAATGAAAAATAAGATTCAAATAAGATGAAGCCACCAAGTTCTGTTCAGACAGTGAGCAATAGAGAAAGCTCACAAATTCAAAACCGACAAATTCACTTTAGTGAACCAGACATAGATCACTGACGAAACAAGGTCTCTGGCCCTTCATTTTGTGAAAATTTTGTCCACTTAATGAAAGTAACATACTTTAGGTCATAAAAGTGGAAATAGATTCAGCACTGCAAAGATGTAGTAGTAAATCGTATTTGTAAATGGAATAAAACAGAAAACTTCCAAAGATGAAAACCCGAAAACCCGCCAAAGCATCCATTCAGAAGAGGGAAAGCTTCCAAAGATGACCTAAAGCATCCATAGCATCGCCCTTGGGGGATTTTCATTTCTTGAATAAATGGTACTAACATAGTATACAAATTTACAAATTTACAAAATTGCATCAGCTTAAGGCCTTTTCTAAACCAACATAGATACAACAGAAGCACTCAAAAGTTGCAGTTCTGCAGCTAACTCCCACTTGACAACTCTCTACCATGTGACAGTATTTATAACAGCACACCAGCATATGATCATAAACTGATCACAAATCCTGAATGCACACGAAAAAATGAAACTAACATAATTACAATAGAAGCACTCAGAAACACACAAAGGCAACAAATTTGCATAAGCTCAAGGGCTTGCATAAACAACCATAGTTACTATAGAACCACTCGACAGTTTCCCTTCTGTAGCTAATTGCCACTTGACAACTCTCAACCATGTGTCAGTACTTCAAGAGAGCATACCAACATATGATCATTAAGTGATCACAAATGTACCTAAGAGAAAGCTCATATAACATGATGAGAAATCTGGTACTGAACTCAGAAGATGGGCTATGAACTACAGAACATTATCTTTAGAGCTTGTAGATGATGACATCTCCAATTTGTTACATTCATGTGTAATGTTGAATCACTACATTACAGTATGCGTGTATGAAATTCTGTGGTCAAACCGTACAAAATTTAGGAGATTGTGTCTTCAATATTTGTCAAACATTATTTTTTAATGTATTGTTTTAGGTTTTTGACTCCTTGCTTCATTTTTCTGATGCTAGGTACTGTTTCTACTTCCCTTTCTATTCTAATAGTTTTTATGCATCTCCTACAGGATGTTCATGCAAGGATTCTTAGCCTCTGGATAGTTAAAATTTTTGTTGTTGCCATCTGTGATGGGTTCACTTTGGCCAGTATTGTGAGTCTTCAAAATCTTTTCCTGTGATTTCTTATGGTCCAGTTTTTGTTCATGTAATCTCTCATTTACTTTTACGTAGCTAACAATAATCTAGTACCTTTTCTTTTGCTTCTACGTAGGCGCTGTGTTTCAGGATTGAAAAAGGTTTAGAGCAACAGATTGCACTTCCTCGAGATTCTTATCTTCAGGTTTATAATTAATTACCTTAGTGTTCTTTGAGGCTCTCAAATAAATTCATTTTGGTCTCCTGTATTTGCTTAGAAATTTCTAATGCTATGGAATACATAATATGTTTATCCAATTGCGAAAGACCATAGCTAGCAATATCAGAACTCCAAATTATGCACAGTAACTAAAATCTCAGCATATCACGCTACAAGAAAGGCACAGTTCTCTGTCAAAATTGAAAATAGTTGAAAGATTCACATGCTTCAATACCCAAAAAAGCATCAACAAACAACCTATTATTATAACAAAAAAGAAACAACAAACTTCTGCTTCTACGTGATGACATCAAGTTTTAACACTTGAAAGAACCACTCTGAATGATCCACATAATTCCAACATAATTATAAACGAGCATTTCTTAATCAAAATAAAACATATCCCGCAGAACAAGAATCCCAATGACACAATAATTTAACATACTCCAAGACAAGAACAGCACATAGAATTCACTACAAGGTTGAATCAGGAACAATGCCCTTTCGAAGACTCCAATAAACGCACATGAAAGTGAAAACAAAGCAAATGCAGCAACAAAAAAAAAAAAATTTGCAAACCTGAAAACTGGATATAACTCAAAACAGAGGGAACTGGATATAACTCAAAATTTTAAACAGCACTTGCAAGTACATCTAAGATGAAATGAAATTATCATGTGAAGAAGTAACATAGTATCATCCTAGAGTATTCACACATTATACCATCTTGCCAACTTATGATGTGCTAAAATTTTAGAAATGTCTTACCGAAAGAAGTTTAGGAAATAAATGTAGCCCTTCCTAAATGCACCCCACACCGTGCTGCCACGTAGCCAATCGAAGTAGGGCGACGCCGGGACAGATATTGGTCGGCGAAGTACGTGCTTCCGGGGACGTTAGTTCTGCGCTTGAGATAGACCCGTTCCGCAACCTTTTCGAATTCGGAACTACTGAAAATGAAACCCAAGGAGCAGCAAGTTTTAAGTTTATAAGTGTCCACGAATCGATTTGGGTTCCACTGAAAGCGAGGTTGCAACCCTCGCTTTCTGTGGCATATTTTTTTTATCCGTTTCCGAAGAAAGCGAGGTTAGCAACCTCGCTTTCTTCAGGCAAATTTTTTTCCTGAAGAAAGCAAGGTTGCTAACCTCGCTTTCTTCAGGAAAAGTAGAAAAAAAATTTCCCTGAAGAAAGCGAGGTTAGTTGGAAACCTCGCTTTCTTCAGGAGAAGCGGAAAAAAAATATTTCCGAAGAAAGCGAGGTTAGCAACCTCGCTTTCTTCAGGAGACGCGAAAAAAAAAATATTTCCGATGAAAGCGAGGTTCCCAACCTCGCTTTCTTCAGCAACTCAGAAGAAAAGACTTGTGGCCAACCCCCGGACTCCCAAGTGCCATACTGCACTTGTTCCAGAAAACACTGCACAACTGCATCAATTAACTATTCAGACAGTGAGTCCACGTCTTCCAGTTTTTATCTCAAACTGAGATTTGAAATTCTCTAGCATAACCAAGCAGATTTCTTCATTTTCAAACCATAAACTACATGAATTACAGTGAAAACTAGATGAAATACTCATAATTTTGCATATCCTATAAAATCTGATATGCAGCATCATAATAGACTAGTTATGAACATTATGGTGCAAATATAATTCTTTTCCTCCAACCAAAAATAAATAAATTGCTTCTAGAGACATTCGCATCCGTCAATTGATTGAACAGAATCTAATAAAGCAGCTGAGAGTAAGTCCTCAGAACAAACATTGACCTGAAATATCAAATAACAATGTCTTCTTTAAATTGCCATCTCATGCATGAAGGAAGTAATGCGAGTTTTCATGATTTGGACATCTTTAAACCGGAATCCCCCATTCATTGCAATTACCATGAACTCCACCCCCACCTTAAAAAATGGAAGAATGGCTAGAAAGAAGTTTCGAAGCGAAATGTGAATTTGAAGCAAAATCAAATCCTATTAAAAACAACATTATCCCTGAAACACAACAGGTAACAGATCAACTGGCCACAAATTACATTGAATTAAATGTAGTGACTAACAGCAGCATTTCCGGGACACATTTTACATTTGAAAATTCAGGAACTTCAACAGAACCCACAAAAAATGAAAGCCTTCCGCGCCATTCCAATAAGAAAACCGACAAAAACCGGTCTCACTTGTTAACATCAACACTCAAGAGTTCAAGAAAAGCCAATAAATCACACTCATTTTGATTCATAACGCATCTTTTTGAGCTAAACACGAAGGTAACCTGTTACAGAAGAAATAATTATTGGAATTCAAAAGGAGTGACTAAGGCATCTGTTTTGTAATGAAATCGAACATAGCATATTTGTAATAAATCTTTCTCATTTGTGCGCATTTGCCCGATCACGCAGTTGTGCAATATTTGGACAAGATTTCTTAGTGTGTCCATGTCTCCCACACGCCTTGCATTGTCTCATCCTTGGAGCATCCATCTCATTTGTAATTCTCAATGAAGAACTCCTCCCACGCCGAGTGTTCCGACGCGCCACATTTGCAAACAACTTAAACGGTGACTCTGGCCAGTAGTCTTTGTGCAGAAGTGGAGAGAAGTGATATGAGTACATTGCCTGCATCAGTTGAGATGTATAGAAGCCATCCACCAACTCTATGGCCTCGCGGCCCATATTTGCACACACTTTAATTACATGTGAACATGGAATTTTATAAATTTGATATTTTCCACATGTACATGTCTGTACATGAAGATTAATAGTGTGCACATTGTTGCCCTTCGTACCATGTACCCCAGTCACTACTTGGAACAAACCACTATCACGTTCAAACGCAGTAACAATGTGATAGTTTGATCTGGACTGATTCCGCACGAACCTTTTCATCACTTTGCTAGGCCATGGGTCGTTCTCCGCCACATATTTCTTTGCCTCCTTACCGTACTTGTCAAATTAATGAACTAGGCGGAAGAAGGTGAATCGGACACAAGCCGTAACTGGTAATGCCCTTGCCCCCTTAAGTACACCGTTCAGTGACTCACTATGATTGGTTGTCGTAATACCATATTGAAACCCATCATCATAACAAAGTGTCCACTTCTGCAATGGTAAGGCAACTAACCAGTTATACGCGCTAGTACTTAACTGTCGAATCTGAGTCATAGTTGCATTAAATTTGCGCACCTGATGCGAGCGCGCAGCCTTGGCCATCAGATCAGTTAAAGCAGAATTCTTGAATGTCTTACTGAAATTGGCCTTAACGTGGCGGGAGCAAAATCGATGATGAACATTCGGTGGTTGCAAATGGGGATTATTCGCAAATGCATGAAGTATACCCAAATGACGATCGGATATTATACAAATGCCCAGTCGACCATCTATGATATGTGTGTTCAAATTGTCCAAGAACCATGACCAGTTTGCCAAATTTTCCTCATCTGTCAGCGCGAATGCTAATGGCAATATATGTCCCGCAGCATCAATCCCAACAGCTATCAAGAGTTTCTCTCTATATTTTCCCCTCAAATGAGTCCCATCAATAGTTATGACCGGTCGGCAGTGCTTGAAACTATCAATACTCGCTTTGAATGCCCAAAACACAGAGTGGAACGTCTTGTACCCAGAATTCACTCCTTCTGCGTGTCTCCACTCAACAACAGTTCCTGGATTGCTTTGTTGCAGAGCTAGTAAAAACTGAGGAAGTTCATGATACGCTTCATCCCAATCTCCGTACACCATCTTCATCGCCTTCTTTTTACCTAGCCATGATTTCTTATATGATATATCAATACCCAACCTTTTCACGTCAGTCCTGACGTCACATGGCTTGTACGAGACATTTGCCTCCACATTATCCCTTGCCAAACAACCCACCATATTGCAATCGACATTAGGATGATTATAGCCAACATTTTCAAGTGTACAAGTGTGGGCAGAAATCTTAGTGGTAATTTCCCAGTAACCATGATTTTTCTTCAGAGACCCACGTACGCACCAATGGCAAGCTTTGTCGTTATAGTAGATACAATGAACAAACCATGTTGACGAATTGGACTCGTGTACTTTGAAGTACCTATGCACCCGAGCGGACCACATTCTCACTGCATGTTGCAACTTCTGTTTACTTTCAAATACCATGCCCTTCTCAAGCTCCGACCTAAAATCATCTTCCCAGATAGACCGTCCACCATCCTCCAACATATCAGTCATGTGATATTTCTCATCCCCTAAGTCATGAAAAAAACCAATGGTAGTGCAGTCATTCTCCATCGGAATATTTTCCGGTGAAGAAGGTGTTGGTGACGCGAGAGTATCATCTGACTCGTGGTAATGATCAAACTCTCCTTCGCTACAGTAATCATCTCCGTCTTCGTCTGGCCAAGCGAGGCTTTCAAGTGAGTCACTTCCACCCTCAAACGATGCTTCAGTACCATTATCACCGCCTTCTTCGTTATTATCATCGAGGATAGCATCTGAACTGTGTCCCCCATCAATCTCTTCGTCATTACCATATTCAAATCCTCCTTCGGTCTGATAATCATGTAATACTGCTCCACCACCCTGGGACCCTGGATTAGTTAAATTGTTAACTGCCAAAATATTGTCTGTCTGCTTGATACTCTCGCGTACAGGGGGAGGACATATCAAACTTTGCGTGTTAACATATTCCTGGAATGCCGAAAGCCTGGATGGGACAACTTCTTGAACGGTATCCGACTGATTTCCCGAATGCCCTGGTTGCCCAGTACTAATTTCTGGCCAAATAAAATCATTTCTCAAAACAGCCCCATACTGGCTCCACGGACCCTCGAGACTTGCATGTCCAGATCCACTGTTAAGTAGTTCGATAAATGAAAACTCCAGTGAGACGCCTTCGCCTAAGTACGGTCCACCTATAGGTTGGATAGGTTCCTCAACCACCTCTTTCGTTAGAAAGATTTGTACAGCCCCAGCGAAAGCGAAATGCTTCGGAATGAGGAGCATATCCTTCAAGGTTTCATCATCATCTATAGGGAGATGTTCCCATATAGTCACATGTTGGAAATTACTCATAGGATACCGGCAAAACACCCGTAACTTGTGTTGGGAAGGAGTTGTTTGGGTTATTTTGTATAACATTTGCATTAACTCATCAAAACGCATAGTCTCATCAACAGACGTAAAGCGTTTTGCAGGGCAGCTATATTTAGAACCAGCAGGTCCTTCATCAATACATCCATCCCAATATATCGCGAGCTTCACAGAACACTTAGATATTTTGATCCTCTACAAGGTTATAGTCATGTAACCATATGTTAACAGTTTAACCACAGAAAATGAAGAAATTTTACTCCAAGTTTAACCAAATAACAAATTAGAAATAAAAGACTCAAGTAAATCCCACAGCATTGAATAACTCATTGAATATCAAATCCAACTTCATCTAGCTAGCTCCAACTGGTGAAACAATGCATGAAATTTAGCTACATTAATGGCTGCTGAAATCAAAGCAGGAAGTGAGTCCGAATTACAAAGCTTTAGCTACAAATTGGATGTATGAAGCTTGGTATCCTATATTTGAAAATTATCCTAGAAGTGAGTCCGAAGTGAGATGTTTTTACTATGAATTGATTAATACCTTTGTACCTCGTATGAAATTTTTTGTGCTATTAGAATTTACCTGAGCCAGAAAGCTTCTCTAAATGTAGCTATTTGAGGAAGTTATTTTGATAACTTCTTGGCACATTTTAGTTGCTCTTCACCATTCTTTACAAGATAGACTAAGCAAAATATCAGGCAAAAGTCATGATATGATCTTTGGTGATTGTTTTGGATAATCATTCTTTTCTTCAGTTTTGGATAACATTTGATAATATTGTAATTCTGGTTTAGATGCTAACATTTCTAGGAGAATTATTGACCTTCAGAAGCAATAAAAGACATGGATATGCCAAAAGAAATGAAGCCACTTCGATACACTAGACAAACAAAAACTAGAAGTAGATAAATAATTTAGTAACTTGTTTAATCCATTAACTAAGAGAAGACTAATCATCTTCACAGTGAAAGGCTTAGCTTTTCCCGATGTACATTACTCCTAAGATAATAAAGACCAAGAATCCCAAGTTCAATTCATTTTTAGGCTAACATAAGAGAGAAGCTAACAAGTTCCATATTATTACCTTCTTTTGATTTCAGCTCTTCCACCTAGTACAATTCATTACCAACCTCAGCAACATTCAACTTCGTAAATTAAGTAACCCAATCTAATACAATTCATTACCAACATCAGCAACATTCAACTTCGCAAATTAAGTAACCCAATCTAATTAACATCTCCGGTGCATCATGACCATCAACTAGAATACTCAAATTCAATCCTACAATGAGTAGTATGGGTAAATTTCTACTCTTTTATAATGCCCAGGCAAACACTGTGTTTAGACAAAAGAATTCAACTGTGTTTGAAATCCTTAAGCATTATTAATTTAGGTTTGCAGAAAAAAAAATTACCTTGCATTTGCCTTCTTATGTCTGGGCGAATGATGCTGCAAATGCGTCTCACACCGTGCTGCCTCGGTGTAAATCCGTTCGGGAAAGAGATTGGCCGGCGAAATCCGTGCTGCCGATGACGAAAAACTGCGCCGGAGCTTTTCTTTTCCACCACCTTTTCGAGTTCGGCCTACTGAAACTAAAACCCGTTTTAGAATGTTTTCAGATTATAAGTGGCCCGACAAAATTTGGGTTCCACAGAAAGCGAGGTTGGCAACCTCGCTTTCTGTGGACTATTATTTTTTTAGCCGATTTGAGAAGAAAGCGAGGTTGCTAACCTCGCTTTCTTCAGGAAACGAGGGAAAAAAAATTTCCTGAAGAAAGCGAGGTTAGCAACCTCGCTTTCTTCAGGAAACGAGGAAAAAAATTTTCCTGAAGAAAGCGAGGTTAGCAACCTCGCTTTCTTCAGGAAACGATCAACAAAAAATTTCTAAAAAGCGAGGTTAGCAACCTCGCTTTCTTCGGGAATCTCGCAAAAAAAATAGTTTCGAAGAAAGCGAGGTTGCTAACCTCGCTTTCATCGGAACATAAGCAAAAAAAATTTTCCTCAAGAAATCGAGGTTCTGATTTCTGGAAACTCCAAAAAAACATCCCTATTTTGGGAATTTCGGTCATTGTTTACATTATTTTGGGAAAAAATTCAAGTTGGATGCCTCAAACTCAAATTGTAATAAACTGTTGATCCAGCTACAAATAACCCCCAAAACAACATTAGCAAACAAAAAATGAAATGAAAGGAAAAAAGAAAGCTTATCATTTTAAAAAATTATCCACATCCTTTCAATATACTCATTACCATAAACCAACATCAATTTTAACAATTTCTGGAAACATAAGGTAGGATTCTCAACAACATTAATCAACTAATTAATGAAGCAACATGATTCTTCTTTTTTCCATAATTAATGAGACGTAACACCATTTACATTGTTTTCCATGTGTTTCTGCAACCGTCTTCATTCTCACTTAACCTCCAAACCTAAAAAGCTTTCCATCTAAAAATACAAACCCAAAAAATCATAAAAATGAAATCTTTGACCGAAGGAAACACTAAAATTGACAAACACAAGTTGGGGAAAATAATAAGATACCTTTTGAAGAGTTTACATTTAAGAAGGGCAGACAGTAAGTTCAAAGCATCAGATTTAGTAGCAAAGGAGCCACAAACTGAAAAAATAATTCTCATCATTAATACAAGCCAATAGAATCATAAAAATGTTAAATTTGAGCAAATGAACACTATACGACAGAAGAAAAAAAAAATGAGAAAAGAATCATCGTCATAGTTAGCAGCCACCGGCACCATAACTTTTAAGCCGACATTCCTTACCAGTTGGAGCAAGAGAGCAGAGAAGAAGACTGAGAACCGAAAGAGGAGAAAAGGGAAGAGTTGTCCAGACCAAAAAAATGCCTTGCATCATCACGCAGGCGACATCAAACCACCCTACTGAACCTGCAACTCGCCGACCCTAAATTAACAAGAGAGAAAACATCAAGCTGAGGAGCCAAAGGAAAGGAAAACAAATTCAGAATGTGAAGGAAAGAAAAATGGTGTATCAGTTCAAATTTTAGAAGGAAAAAAAATAACCTTTTGAATACAGTGATTCTTGGCGTCTCCTCCACTTTCTCATCCTTCATGAAGCACAAAATAATCAACTGAACACCAGGCTCAAAAAAAAAATGTAAACGGAGGAAAAAATACCTTCAACCGTGAAGATGTGTTCGATGCCGGCGAAAAACACGTTTCACCTCGCAGCCCTCCCGGCGCCCAAATCATAGAGAGAAATCACATCTTGACGGAGAGGGATGTAGAACCACAGAAGAAGAGGAAACCCTAAAGGCAAAAGCAGGGAAGTACAGCAGTAGCAGAGTCTTCTTGTGGACGCAACTCGCCGCTGTTAAAGTAGATGTGATGGCAAATCTGTAGTAAGAGAAGATGAAGCGTGAGGCATCTTGAGGAGCCCCTTGAACCGGGAAGCAGGAAGGAATCTGATTTTTTCTTCGGACGGCTCATACCCCCGGCGCAGGATTTTGCCTACCAACAGGCCTGGAGCCGATGATTAAAGGAAGAAGAAAGCGAAGGAACATTTTGGTTGACCGCAAAAAAACCGGATGAAGAGCAAAAACGACGTCGTTTGCGTCAAAGGCAGGAAGGGTTGTACAACTTCTGATCCAACCACGAGGTGCCACGTGTTGATCACTATCATGGCTGGCTTGGGAAAAAAATTTCAGCCCAAATTCTTCCCAAAATACCCCTGAAGTGGTTGACCGTGGCTCAATCCCAAGCCCCTTTATGGTTCTATGATTTTTTTACCTTAATATTCATTTTGGGGGAAAAAATTACCAAAATAAGCAAAAAAAAATTGAAATTCCCGAACTATTGAAAACGAATTTGGGAGATTCCTTTTCAGTTGAAAACGAATCTCCCAACTTCGTTTTCAACCGAACAAACCAAAAAAAAAAAAAGAAAAATTCAATTGAAAACGAATTCCGTGAATTCGTTTTCAATCGAAATCGAATTCCGTGAATTCGTTTTCAATTGAATTTTTCTTTTTTTTTTTGCTTTAATAAACAAATTCCATAATTAATTTTTTCCTTTTTTATTATTAATTTCATTAAGAAACTAATGCCACTACAATGGTTTTTAAAATGAATAAAAATATTTATATGTAAACGCATTTTGTAAAAATTAAATTATTATTTTAATTGAATCGAACCGCCGTAAATAGTTTTTGAGTTGTTATAAAAAATAAAAAGAAGGCAAAACATAATTATGTAATTGAAAATTTAATTTGTAATTCAACAAAATTTTAGAAGAAGTAATTTACGGCATTTTTTGAAATACAATAAATCTTCGTATAAATGAATTTGGGGAATTTATTTATTGGTAAAAAGTTTAGTCACACATTTATGTTTTAAAAATAATGAATTCCATTAAAAACAAAACTCATAAATTACTTTCGCTTAAAAAGAAATAACATTATACCGATGTCGGTTTTCTTGAGACAGGAATGCGCCAAAGTCGTTTTTAGCACTTAAGTAGTTTTTTCAAAACTCTAGTTGCAGGGAAAACGATTTTGGTAGACCCGTAATTTCAAAACTCTAGTTGCAGGGAAAACGATTTTCAAAACTCTAGTTTCAAGAGAAATATTTTTTTAAAAGATTTATTACGAAAATTAGTATTCATGGAAAACGAATGTGGGAAAATAGATCCGTAATTTTAGTAGAAAATCAATTCAATGAAAAATTCGTATTTATAAAAGAAGCGATATACTGTTAGTTAATAATTTACTAGTAGAAAACAAGTGCATTGTATAATAGCGTTATGAAAAGAAGAAATATGATTGTACTTGAAGGAAAGAAGATGGAAAAAGAGTCATGTAATATATAAAATTGGATTCGAAATTACAATCGGTAGAAAAGATGACTTCATGTCGTAGAAGCGTTTTGCGTGAGAAAACGCAGTCGGCGAAATATGTTATGAAGGAAACGAATTCCATTAATTCGTTCTCTGGAGAAAGTAATTTAGGAAAAACGTTGGCAGTGAAAAAGAAATCGGGGAATTCGTTTTCTAAAGAAACGACTTCGTTCAAACCATGACTTCGCTTGAACTATAATTAGGTTTCGTTTGGCACGAAACATTTTTTTTTATTACAAAATGAATGCAGATAAATAAAGTTACGGAAAAAAAAGTAGTGTAGGGTTTAGTAAAATAAAGTGAAATTCGGGGATTTCGTCAACTAGGTGCGGGTGTATTTGAGAGTAAGTGAAATTCCGGTAGGATATAAGAAAAAAAAAGTGAAATTCAGGGAATCAGCGAAATCGTTTTCCCTAATAACGATTTCGGGAGTCACTGTTTTGTCACGAACAAGAGAAGGCAAAATCAACGAAGGCATGTCCCGAATTCGTTTTGTAAGAAGGCGATTACAGCTGTTTAGTTTTCTGGGGAAAACATTCGGAAAATTCGTTTTAATGAGAAAACAAATTCAGCTATTTTCGTAGACCCGCTGAATTCATTTTCTGGCTGAATTCGTTTTCCGGAGAAAACGAATTCAGGAAATTTGTTTTCTCCAGAAAACGAATTCAGCGATTTTGTTTTCTGGAGAAAACGAATTCAGTAATCCAGAAAAACGAATTCGCTCCCCGAAGGCAAAAATGCGGTGCATTCGGAAAACAAATTCCCCATGTTGGAGTTAGGGTTTCCTATAAAACGAATGTAGGGAATTCGTTGTCCGAAGAAAACCAATTCATCGAATTAGTATTTTGGAGAATTCGAATTCCCCAAATGAGTTTTTTGGGAAACCGAATTTGACGTGCCGACAACACATAATTTGGTTTTGAAGGATTAAGTTTGAAATAAGCAGTGTATGGAATAATTAATTACAGGAATGCGAAAAAGGATTAGGTAAAGTCGCCAACTACATAAGGGTGTATTGTAGAGTAAGTGAAATAATGTTAGGTTAAACAGAATAAAAATTATGATTTCTATTTGTTATGTAATTGTACTACGCCATTATTCGTTATCTTACTAAGTGAAACGACTTTTGTAACACAAGTAATCGCCTCAGACTTATTAAATTACACATATAATGCACTTTTTTTGTTTTTTATGCCTGTTTTAGTTTAAATTTGCATGTTCATATACAACAACAAGGGTAGCGGAAACATACTAATCCTAACAAAGTTACGTAAGTTACAATAATAACAAGAAACATGCACTTATGCGTTAACAATAAGATTCCGTGCGTAGATTTAGGAATTTCGATTATGTATAGGTTTTATGTTAAGTTACCATGAAAATGGATTTCTGTAAAAAAACAGAACGAATAAGGAAACCAGATAATTTCCATACAAGGTTAGGCATCACAATGTGAACATGCGGGGCACTGCATGGACCAGACGATAATGGCAAGGTGACTCAATTTGCATAGGCGATGTTGAAATTTGAAGGGGGAAAAAAATTTGCCAGAATTTCTCCTGTACATGGACCAAACTCCCTGTGAGCAGAAGGAAAAAATCCACAATTTCGAATTCTGAACTTTTAAGAGATAATTTCAAACAAAATATAAAATTAGAATACTAATTAGAATAATTCGAATTCACAACCAAAAAGGTCATTATGCTTTTTAATACAGTGAAGATTAATACGGTTATATCTGCCAAAATCAAAGCCTTATGACCTAACTTTATCCTTATTCAAAATCAAGGAGACAATTTGGTAGCATTCAAATGAGAGGTCAGCATGTCAATGAGCCAAACTAAGAGGGCTGTCCCTCTACAACAGCAACCCAGCATCAGAAACTGAGCAGGCCTGGTTCATTTCTGAGGCGACCGGGAACAAGGATTCTTCTGTAATCTCAATCTGCATTGGTCCCTGCCATCAGACCAACAATGGCTTCAATAATTTGCAAATGGGGATATATCTCTAACTCAAGCATATGAATGTATTGAAGAAATGAACATGACATACTCCCAATACTTTAGTAGTTTAAGTTTGAAACTATGACCTCAAAGTTTCACCAATCCCCCAACCCTCACCCCAACTTCATTTAGACTAAATAGAAGATGCATAACTAAAGTAAAATATCCATGCAGCAACAAAGATAACAAATCAACTTAAAAGTTTCAAGAAGATAATCACAATGTCTCAAGCAATGTGGTATTATTGTATCCATTCTATTCCCCTTGCTTGTATAGCTCAGTATTCTCTTCCTTTCCACCATCCGTTCTGGGCTAGTGTACACAACCAAACACACAGCAGATAATCCATGCATGCCATCAGCCTAGTAATAAAACTAAGAAGACTACCGAACTCTCAGCCAATGTGATTGACAACATTTCCATTTCAATCTTCTCTAGTGATGAGTACATCTAGGAGTAATACTTAAGAATACTTTAAAGTGGTTTAAAAGTTAACAGCATTGTGAAATTAGTGTACAATGTAGCTATGGAAAGCAAGATGTCAGTGTACAAGAAAAGCTCCCACGATGAGCCTTGAATCTCACTATATAAAATTTCGGATGAAAAAGCCCAAACCTATTGAACTTCTGAACAAATGCTCTAAATGATGAGAAGCTCTTTTAATGTTACCTCAAAATGAACCAATAAAATCTGAAACTGTTTTACTGTCTCCTTCAATTGACTGACTTGACTAGTGTTTGAAGAAGCAAGAGCTGTACTGACTTGCTCAGGGGAATACCCTATTCCATTGTGCACAACCTGGAGCATCAACCAATTTAAATTGCAACACTTAACAAAGTTTAAAGGCCCAACAGTTAACATGCATTATGATCAACAATATATCTGTACTGATCACTTTTCTAGAAAATTACAATGAACTAACATGCTGAATTACAAAGATAAACATTCAATGAATAAATAGAAACTAAACTGCAATTTATTGACCTCGAGTGATAGTGCTTTCTTTGATTCTTCCACTTTTTCTTCAACTTCTTCACCATGCTTCTTATCCAACTCACGCATGGCATCCGCCCACTTAATCTTCTCCTGAATTGAGATAAGAAGATTGTCCATCGTAGTCAACCTGTTTAACAATAACATTTAAAGCAATTAGAGTATGGATAAGTCGGTCCTTTGGTGATACTCCCAAAGCTGAATGACTAATTGATAATTGTGCCATAATGTAACAAAGAACTACTAGCAGATAAAAATTGAAATAGTATGTGCGGACTGTCTTAATCATCACAATGAAGTATAGGTAAGACTAAAAGGGTACACTTTTCGGGATTGGTCTCTTCCAGTTCTCAGAAACACCATTAGGCTACAACTTGCAGAAACCTTACAGAAACAGAAGCAGTTGAACTCTAGAAATCTATACAAGAAAACTTCAAGCATCATACCCCAAAGACTAAAAATGTCCAGGTGTAAGATGTTCTTCCACCTGTAGCAGCACTTATATATACATGTCCAGGTGGACAACTTTGAAAAAATTATCTCATAACTGCTCTCTGTATGCTAAGATGTTTAAGCATTGCTGTCACACATTGTAAATAGGCTTGGATTTAACGGTACAAGCCCTCTATAAAACACATGCCTGGTGGTTCCCAAAACCGCTGATTGCATGTAAAAATATGAATACGAGATCGGAGAAGAAGATTATCTTAGTATGAATTACAGGCCATTCATGAGTCTGTCGTTAAGAAAAGAAAGCTAAGCCATAGAACAGAAGTTAGATGGATTACATAGCTCAACATTGACCAGCCAGCATTTTATTTATCATATATAATAGGAAGTCTCTGTTAGTTCAGTTCAGTCTTGGCACAGTTTCTCCTGGATTTGAGAGTATTATTTTCTAAAATAAACATTGTTAACTGTCCCAAGCAGTTTTGGTCATTGAACATCTGTGACTACCATATGGTTGCGAAATTAGCATGAAGTTTACGAGCGGAAAAGAAAACCAAGGAAATGAGCTATAAAGAATTGCAATTACTTCATCTAAATCAGAATCTAAGTCATCCCTAGTTGGAGCATTTTCATCATCTATACCAAGCAGGCCCTTCCGCTCAACGTCCCTGGGATCTTCTATCATTATAGTTAACTTGACCTGGAAAGCCAGAAATAAAGGTACATAACAAAAATAAGCTGAAACAGTACAACTACGGGGGCTAACTGAACGGATAACAAATTTCAACAATTGAGCTAATCCTATCAATTATACCTTCACAGATAAGTGCTAATTCTGTGCTGACAGTACCGTTAGGTTTATAGTGCAGTAAAACAACCAGGAAGCAAAACACCAATTCCAGAAGTATACTTCAATACAATTACTATTGCAAGGCACTCCAAACCATTTCAAGCAAACCAAAAAGATCAAACACCCAGAAAAATATCAAGAATACAAGAGAACACAACTGTTCCCACGAAAAAAGGGATAAAATTAAGAACCTTTGTCATATCCTAAAGGTACACACAACCACCAAAAAAAAAAGGAAAGAAAAGAAAAGAAAAAACGAGAAGGAAGAAGAATGAGGAGACACACCTCGTTAAAGGTCATATCTCTGTTTCTTTTAAGGAGCTCCAACACCTATGGAAAAAAAAAATAATTTGGCGTGAGCTGCATCATACAATTATTTATCTTATCGGAACAAATGGTTCAAAGGATAAGCCCAGAACCTAGATTCTATAAGCAAACGAAAACAGATTGAAAGCTTTAGTTACCCCTTCAATCGGAGAGACATATTCAAGGTCTTGAAGATCTGCTCTCTCTGCCTCATCCTTTTCTTCCGCAGGGGAAGTAGATAACGAACCAGCACTGGTAGTACTCACTTCAGTGTCTTCCTTATTACTCACAAACACAACCCTTCCACTTTTCCTTCTTCTATTGCTTCTAACTATTCTGAACCTCTCCCTCACATCATAGTAGTAGTGTACATTGAAAAAAGAGGAAGTCTTTCTTTGATCCTTGAATCTTACTATATAAAATTTCATATGAAAAAGCTCAAACCTATTGAACTTCTGAACAATTACTCTAAATCATGAGAAGCTTTTTTAAGGTTACCTCAAAAATTAACCAATAAAATCTGAAACTGTTTTACTGTCTCCTTCATTTGACTGACTTGACTGGTGTTTGAAGAAGCACGAGCTGTACTGACTTGCTCAGGGGAAAACCCTATTCCATTTTACACAACCTGCAGCATCAAATCAATTTAAAATGTAACACCTAACAAATCTTAAAATGTAACACTTAACATACAAGCAAAATCAGAACTGAAAAACTGAATGAACCCTTACAGAATGAAAGAAATCCGAGGATGCGCGAAAGAACTTCAGCAGCCAAAACCTTCCAAGAAGCGACTAAACAGAATCCACATACCTCTTCCCTCATTTTCTTCACCCAGACCCAACACCACCAATCCACCAGCATTCCAAACCAGCCACATTCCAGCAATAGACTACCGCGAGCAAACAGAAACAGCAGCAATGGTGTCTCCAAATCCCTAATGCTGAATATACAACATGTTAGCAATCAACGCCTCTCTATGTTCCACACGGAGGAGGACGCGTATGCCTACGCGGTCTACGCAGGGGATGCTGTCCCGGTGGAGGACGACCATGCGTTTCGGTAGTGGGGTCGCTACGCATGGAAAGGTTCCGGCCTTCTTCACCGAACTCGTGATGGGGCTTACGCCGCTTATGCAAATCATCCTGTGTGCCACGTACATGACGGCTGTAGGTGCTGTGCCCAGCGAACGCGTCAAAGGTATTGCTGTCAGGCGTTCCACGTTCATGATGCGAGGTTTGCTGATCTGACCAATCGTCGCCGGAGTCTTGAGAACCAACTTCCCCCCTCTTGCTGTCTGGACGTGGATGAGCGATGTCAGCCCTGAGTGGAACCCGATTTGTGTTCATGGGTAGATCTTCCGCTCATCCATCCTCCATGCGTCGATGCCGAGGAGGACCCAGCGACGAGCCGATGTTCTTCGCCGGAACAAGTGAGAGTAGCATGTATCTGGTCACGCACATAAACTAAATTGTCCTCCATAGGATACCCTCCCACATGCAGGTTGTCAAGCATCTCTCCCACAACATGATACATCGACTCCATAGACTGATTCTGAAAGTATTTTAATAGGGCAAGTTATATTTGATCCGAAGTTGAATTGAATGTAGAAGAAGTGCTGGGTATAAGTGTCGAAACTTACATAATATTCAGTCAGTGCTCCATACGGGCGCATCGATCTATCTGGAGGTTTAGCCGGATTACCCACCAGAAGCCGAGTGATGTTGCGATACCAGGTCATGTAGGGAGAAAAGTAATCAATTGCTGCATGACTAATATTCCCTTCACCAATGACGGAACGATCAGCTTGTTCCCACAGAGCTATATGTTCTCTGTGTTTTAGGGCCCAATTTTCAGTATTTCGCCCTCTGAAATCCAAACCGTGAAGCCTTTCGCTTGTGTCGATGCTGGGAGGAATAACCTGCTCAAACCCAAATTGGCGCATAACGCGCTCGGGAGCATGGAGTTCGACCGCGCAGAAGTTTACAAGCGGTACATGTGAGCGCCAAATGGCTCTGCCCGTTAAGCAATAATCGGGCAATTTCTGCAATTCATCCTCCTGATATGGGTTCCAAATAAACTACGAGAATACATATGAAGTTGCAATTAGTAAGCAATATTGGACGATCAAATTTTCAGCAATGGGAAGGTGAAATGTGTGAGTCTCTTGTCGCCACCTCTTAGCCAATGCATTTATTAAATGCTTGTCTACTTTTATATCACCACCTCTGAATACACCATAAAATCCTGTATATTGCAGGAGCGCAGTGACGCGAGGATGCAAGGAACCATAATTCCATATATTGTGATTACTGGACTTGAAAGATAGGAGAGGAGTGGCCGAGTCCGCCCATATCAATTCCGATCGATGATTGGGTTGCAATGTAAGTACACTTCGGTCTTTAGGGCCTGGGTCCAAATATGCCAACCGGTTGCTTGACCTTCTCATTTCCATTGTAGACGGCCTGCAAATGGAAAACAGGAAAACACCAGAACATGAGACCAGCCGCAGGTTCAAGTATGAAAATGAACATTGAGATTGTGGTCTAAGTAAGTTATAAATAACAATATAGCTATTATGAGGACAGTTTTTGTAGAACAGCCAATAAGTTATGAAGTTTAGGCGTAGAACATCCAAACAATTAATACTCTAAGAAGGGAAAGAAAAACAATGTAAATCTTTGCAAAAACAATGTATGCAAGTAAATGAACGCAACGGTTTGTGCAAAGCAATACTAACTATTCCATCGTGGATAAAACATTTCTGGAAATATCATAATATAAAGCAAATTGAATCACATAGACGTTGAACTGGGCCTCAACAACCCCATCCCCCACATGCCAAACATCCCTTTTATGAAAACTACGCGGCAGTAAATACCTAAAGAAATGTTAAAGAATTTGGTAATTAGCTATAGTTTCCTTGTGGATGAAGAACACAGCTCAGCATGTGCATACAAGGACATTTAAGCGGCGAAAAAAGGAT
The DNA here is from genome assembly GCA_016801395.1 of Leptodermis oblonga. NCBI lineage: Eukaryota > Viridiplantae > Streptophyta > Magnoliopsida > Gentianales > Rubiaceae > Leptodermis > Leptodermis oblonga. The sequence goes on from CM028754.1 coordinate 2,658,182, forward strand.
AGAAAGCCCAGGAAGCAGTTAGGAACTTCTGGAAAACTGCTGAATTTTTCCAGTGCGGAACTGCTGTCGCTACGCTGCAATTTTACAGAAAAATATAAACAGCCACGGGGCTACATAGCAGCCCCGCAGCCCCGCTACAGTGATCACCTTGACGCAGTGGCATTACAAACTAACACTGCTGGAATTTTACACTATAATATTTGCTTCACAAGGTGAACATATGACCTATTGCCCGTCTAAACAAATGCTGATATGTGATTCCGAAGTTTCAACCCTATTGTTACTCAATGTTGGATGTGTAGGGCATTTCGGTTGGAGATAAATGTGAAGAATGATTATGAAATAATTATGTATAGCAGCAAACAATAGCATTCAAACTATCAGCAAAAATATCAATCATGCATAAAATCAGTAAGAAATTATGCATATCTTCATCTACATTACACAAAATATCCAGCATATACATAACATTTCAGGCCAAATGCTGCATGCTTTCTTGGTTTAAATATCTTTCACTCCATTGAGAAGCTTTCTTCATAGTGAAATGAAGCTCTCATGTGCCTTAACAATCCAGCTTACATTGGTAACCCTTCATTCATATATATCAACAAACAAACAGCAACAAAGGATGAATGCTGAAGAAGGAAAAATGCAATCATTGCATTTTTTGCATTTGCAACTTCATATATCCATTAAGAAGAAGCTTGGTAACAATTAACGGAAGTTATCTTATAACGGCTCAGTATATAACTTTAAGTCCCAAAGTCAGCCAGGAAACAGAAATTGAAGGCTATGAACTGAAGAGATTGCGAGCAAGTCACAACATGCTTCATGCCTTGATCCATGAAGTCTGGAATTTCTGAAGAATCAACAAGTATATCCAGAATTGAAAAAGAAAAGCCATGACATCAATTCAACCACTCAAACACTCTAGGTATCTGAAACCCTTTTTGTAACAATTTTATTATCTATTGAATTCCCCCTACGCTGAAGATTAACTTCAATTTAATTTGTGATGTCATATTATGATGTAGTTAATTATTTAGGCAACTTGCTACAATACTCTATAAAACATGGCCCATTGGAAGATAGCAGCGAGGAGGATGATGAGGTAGAAATGAGGTTGAGGAAGCAAGAATTAATCCATGTTATTTTACCGGATCTACTTCGTGTAAGTTTATGGGGGCATGAAAATTCATCCGAGGTTAAAATACATGATTTATGCTGGTTCTTTTACTGCTTCTTTTGGTATTTCTGATAAAATTTCGTTTCTCTCTCTGCTGGGTATTTCTGAGAAAATTTGACAGTCATTGGGCCTATAACAATTTACCCTAGGTTGTATAACATTAAGATGCTCGATAGCAACTTCATAGTTTCAGTTCCCAAATCAAAGTACCAACAGCGTAAGTTAATCCCTTTTCTCTCTGTTTTTTAGATTTTTATTGGCCAGTCAAGACATGGACTTTTAGGTACCGAATATAGGACATAAAGTACCCCGCTAAACATGGTAAGTGATATGCACATTTTAGGTGTTTTATTTTAGGACTTGTTATGGCAGTTCTCACGGGCTTTTGCCCAAGATTTTAATGTTTATTTGCAGTTTTAGAGATCGGACCTAAGAAGAAAAGAGAGTGCAAAAAAGTGAAAGAATTGGAGCAGATGAGTCATGCCTAAAAAGCCCACATGAATTATGGGCTAAATCAAGAAGGAGACCCGCAAGCAGAGCTGCGCACAGTTGAAGAAGAAGAAGCAAAAAAATAAATCAGCACATGGGCCGATTCCAATTCATCAAATCCAATTGGAATTTAATCCAATTCAATTGGATTTGAATCAGGTGGATGAAGACAAAAGCCGTGGGCCTTCATGCAAGTGGAGTTGATCCAATTCAAATTCAGCACATGCACGATTCCAATTAATTGAATCCAATTGGATTTTAATCCAATTCAAATTGGATTTGAATCAGCCAAATCAGTGGGCACGCGCGGAATGACGCGGAGAAAGAAATAAAAAGGAAGCAATGAAGTTTTGAGCAATTTACCAATCTAAGAAGGAATTAAAGAGAGAAGTTGGGAGTTACCAAAAAGTGAAAAGATTCCATGTGCTTAATTAACTCTCTTTCCAAGTAGAAGAAGGTTTCCTTATTCAATTAGGAGATTAGTTAATTGCTGATTTGTATCCCTATATATATGGGCTTATTCTTGCACTTTTGGGGAGATTATTAGATAGCTTTTCTTATATAGCTTTTCTTATATAGCTTTTCTTATATTGAGTAGACAGCTTGGAAGAATCACGCAGGAACTTATTATTTTTAGAGAGACAAGCTTTTATAGAAGTTTCATTAGATAAATTTTACTTTCTTAGTCTACAAATATTTTTCGCTCTGGATACAGACTCTCGCAGTCTATTTTTCCTCTGTTTCTCCTCTGTTCTGTTCTGTTTTGATCTGTTCCGATCGCAGTTTTGGATTTTCCCGACAGGCAGTCTACCGTTTGGCCAAACCGCCGGGTACCAGATCGTGATTTCTTGATTTCCAGTGCAGTATTCTCTTTTCTCTTTTAATGTCTTCTTTTATAATTATGGGTTTTTCGTGTTTTATCATGAGTAGCTAATTTATTAGTTCTGGTATTATGTAAGAAGCTATAATCCATGCATGTATGAAACCCAGGAATTAATCTAAGGTCTAATGAATTATGTTTCTAAATTGCCTGTGTTTATATGTCTAATTACTAAGATTTTATTAAGCCTGATCAACTTAGTTTAATCTGGTAGAGTCAGTGAGTGGCACAACTACCGGCCGAGTAGTACAGGATTAATTGGGTAATAATTTCTAATGCATCGTCAGTAGGAATTATTAGTTTCGGGTTCTTCTAGTTCTTAATGCTTCTATTTGTTAATTAATAAGGTTTGCGGGGACTCGCGGTCTGTTAGTTAACGTAGTTAGGGAATAATTCCTTTGCGGGGACTCGCGGGGGATTATCGAGAATCTATGGAAGAATTGGAATTATTTGCGGGGACTCGCGGTAATACTATAACTGAAACGGCATAAGTAATTAGACAAGTTAAGAGGTTTATGATTGCATGCATGAGATTAAGGTGGATTTACATAATACCGGAATTTTCTCTCATTAATTGATAATTGTTTAAATCTTTTATTTAATTATTAGTTTAATTATTATTTTGCTAAATTTACGTGACAACTCTAAGGTCTCTTAAGAGACACAAAGGTGACTACTAGTCATAGTTTGGATTTATTTGCACGTTAATTGGAATTTGAATGAAATTGCCGTCTCTGTGGATCGACCCTGTCTACTACTGTGCTATATTTTATTAGCATCTTAATTGCAGGTTTTAAGCAGTATTTTTACTGTATTTGGTAGACCCACGACAAGTCCTATCAAATTGGCGCCGTTGCCGGGGACGGTTACAATTTTTATTCTTTTTCCTTTTTAATGTGCACTGGTGTTTTCTTGTGTTGTGTATGACCAGATCTTCAGGTGCTGAATTACTTAGTGATCCAGAGATCGAGAAGACTTGCAAACGCTTAGCCAAGGAGACACGATTAAGAAAACTCGCAGAAACAGAGTCTGTCAGTCGTCCGTTTGCCCAAACGGCCGGTAGCTCCGAAACAGAGTTTTTACATTCTGACTCTGAATCAGAACTAATGGGTGACAGAGAGCGCGTAGAGGGCCCAGAAGAAGAGCCCACGCTGAAGGACTTGTGCAGCCATGATGCAGATGATAGAGCGTCAGCAGTAGTCACTCCAACATTGCCCAACGGATTTCCATTGAAGAACGGATGGCTGAATGGCATCCCAAAGTTTCATGGGGGTGCTCGGGATGATCCACACAACTTTCTCTCGGAGTATGTGAAGAATTGCAAGGTGGGGCGCCTACCCACAGGGGCCACCCTCGATCAGCTAAATTGGTGGCCTTCCCATATGTCCTACAGGTCCAGCAAACAGGTGGTTTTCATCATTGCCACCAAACTCTATCACCACCTGGAAGCAGATGAAAGAGATATTCCTGAAGAAGTACTTTCCTCCGACAAAAACCAATTTGGTTATGAAGGAGATCAGCAGCATTCAACAAGAAGTTGACGAGTCCCTTAGCAATTACTGGATGAGGTTTAATGAGTTGGTGGAGAGCTGCCCAAATCATAAGTATTCAGAGGCTCAACTATTGCAATATTTCTACCATGGGATGTGCACCAATGATCGAAATCACATGGATTCATCTAGCAACGGGGCATTCCAGAATAATACAGTAGCCAAGGCTAGGAAGATGATTGAAGACACTATCGAGTCAAGAAGCCAGTTTGGGGAACCCTCCCGTTTGGCTAAACGGCAGGCTGAAGTTCGGTTTATTGATGATTCAGGGGAGGAAAAATTAAATCAGCTGACTACCAATGTGGAGAAATTGACTGCACTGGTGGCGAAACTTGCAACCTCGAACAGTAGTAACAAGGAGGAAATTGTGTGTGCATGCTGTGGCAATCCGGGGCACTTTGCACAGAACTGCAATCTTGCACATGAAGAAACAATTGCTCAAGCTAATGCTGCAGGGAATTGGCACAATAATTCTAATGGGAATTGGCAGCGGAATGCACCCAGGAGGGATCCATACTCAAATACGTACAATCCAGGATGGAAGGACAATCCAGCATTTGGTTGGAAAAATCCAGAAGAAGGAGTTCAAGTTCCCTTTCCCTCAGAAGTAAATCAGCAAGTTCCAGGTCAGATTTTGGGGAGTTCCAACCAACAAGCTTCACATCCAAATATGGGGAGCAATAATCGGAGTAATGGACCAATGTACAGGCCCCCGAATCAGAGGAATTTTTTCAACCCAAATCAGAACAATCCAAGAGGAGGCAGACCAATAGAAGAAGCCATGACCGAGTTATTTGCACAGCAGAAGGAGCAGCGAACAGCCATCGACGGGATTGCCGGAGTGTTATCTCAGTTATCTGCTTCAATACAAGAATTAAGAGGGAACCAAGGCCAGCTGCCCTCCCAGGTACAGGTTCCTCCTAAGGAGAATGTGAACGAGATTCAGCTACGAAGTGGAAAAATTTTGGGGCCTGCAGTAAAAAAGTCGCAGTCAGCAGGGGGCCGTTTGCCCAAACCGACGGGTGATCCAGAAGCTGAAAGTTCAGAGCAACCAGAACCTGAGGAGTCCATTGTTATCAGATCTGAATCTGAACCTAAGAAGAGCCACGCCCCAATTCCAGCAAGCAAAGAAGTGTACAAGCCAGTGCCTCCCTTCCCGAATAGCTTGCGCCCCAAGGCAAGAAAGATGAAAGAGGACCCAATTGAGTACTTGGAAGTTTTTGAAAAAATGGATGTCAACATTCCCTTCCTAAAGGCGATAAAAATTCCCCCAATTGGAAAATTTCTGAAGGACTTCATGGCTGGGAAACCAAGAGGAGCTAGTAAGGTGGTCCTAGGTAAACAGTCTCCGCCGTTATTCAAAAGAAGCTGCCACCCAAATGCAAGGACCCAGGTATGTTTTCTCTACCATGTGTGATTGGAGAAAAAGTTATTGAGCATGCAATGTGTGATCTTGGTGCATCTATTAATGTCATGCCCTTATCTGTTTACTTGACTCTATCTGGGGTAGAATTAGCTGAAACTAAGGTTGTGATTCAACTAGCTGATAGATCATGTGTTCATTCGGAGGGGGTATTGGAAAATGTACTTGTGCAAGTTAATTCTTTTGTATATCCGGCTGATTTCTATGTCATAAAAATGAATACTGACCCTACTAAAGAATCTGCTGGGGTGTTGTTGGGTAGACCTTTTCTTAAGACATCTAAGGCTGTTATAGATGTGTATAATGGATCAATTTGTTTGGATTACTGTGGGGAGAAGTGGCAATTTAACATTGAGAATGCTATGAAACATCCTGATGATGTTGAAAATATATATGGAATAGATGTCATTGACCCACTTGTCCAAGAATATCTTGAGACGAATTTCTTGCAGGATAAACTAGAAAGGACACTAGTGCAGAGCCTCACAGAAGATGATATACAGAATTTAAGTGATGAGGGAGTCTGTGAAGTAATTCAGAACCTTGCAGCAGCTGAAGAGTATACAGGACCAGGTGACGGTTTCCCCAAACCGCTGGGTGCCGAACGACCCGTTCCGTCATTAGTAAAGGCCCCGAAGCTGGATCTGAAGCCTCTCCCAGATAATCTGAAATATTCCTTCTTAGGCGAAGGAGATACACTGCCAGTAATTATTTCCAAGGATTGACCCCAGCTCAAGAAGATCGGTTGCTGAGAACCATAAAGAAGCACATCAAGGCGATTGGGTGGACCTTAGCCGATGTTCGTGGAATAAGCCCAGATATTTGCCAACATTATATCTTCCTAGAGCCCGACGCAAAGCCATCACGGGATCCTCAAAGAAAGTTGAATCCGAACATGAGGGAGGTAGTTCTAAAGGAGATTCTGAAGTTATTGGCAATGGGGATAATCTATCCTATTTCTGACAGCAAGTGGGTTAGCCCAGTCCATGTGGTGCCAAAAAAAGGAGGTTTTGAAGTGGTTACAAATGAGAAAAATGAGCTGGTGCCAATGAGATTACTCACAGGATGGAGAATGTGCATTGATTTTCGCAAATTAAATGCAGCTACAAGGAAGGATCATTTCCCCCTCCCCTTTATTGATGAAATGCTAGAACGTCTAGCTGGTAAAATGTTCTTTTGTTTTCTAGATGGGTACAGTGGATATTTTCAAATATGGGTGAACAAGGAGGATCAGGAGAAGACTACTTTCACATGCCCTTTTGGAACTTATGCCTACAGGAGAATGCCATTTGGTCTATGCAATGCCCCTAGGACTTTTCAGAGATGCATGATGAGCATATTTTCAGACATGATCGAGCAATGCATTGAGATTTTTATGGATGATTTCACAGTCTATGGGGATTCTTTTGATCAATGTTTGGAACACCTGGATTCGGTTTTGGAGCGTTGCGTGGCAAAGAACTTGGTGCTGAATTATGAGAAGTGTCACTTCATGGTTCGAGCAGGAATTGTTCTTGGTCACAAAGTCAGTGAAGAAGGGATCGAAGTGGACAAGGCCAAGGTAGAATTGATTGCCAAGCTACCCTATCCCACTAACGTCAAGGAAATTCGTGGTTTTCTGGGCCATGCAGGTTTTTACAGGCGTTTCATCAAGGACTTTGCAAAAATCGCACGGCCACTTACAAATTTGCTCAAGGACGATGTTCCGTTTGCCCTAACGGATGACTGCCGTGACGCATTTAACACTCTGAAAGAGAAGTTGATATCAGCCCCAATCATTCAACCTCCAGATTGGACAAAACCATTCGAGTTGATGTGTGATGCTAGTGATTATGCTGTTGGTGCCGTGCTTGGTCAGAAAATTGGGAAGGAGACACATGCTGTGTATTATGCATCCAAGACTCTTAATCCTGCCCAATGTAATTACACCACAACAGAGAAGGAGTTATTGGCAGTAGTGTTTGGATTTGATAAGTTCAGACAGTACCTTCTGGGCTCCAAGGTTATAGTTTATACTGATCATGCTGCTTTAAAACACCTGCTACACAAAAATGAGTCAAAGCCGAGGTTGATTAGGTGGATTCTGCTTCTCCAAGAATTCGATTGGGAGCTTAAAGATAAAAAAGGAGCTGAGAACACAGTAGCTGATCACTTGAGTCGATTGACTCTACCAGAACAGGAGGAACAAATTGGTGAAGAATTTCCAGGAGAACACCTTTTTGCTCTAAGTGCGGTAATTAAGGGAGAACAAACTTATCTTGCAGCAGTAAAAGCAGCCCACCCAGACCCATGGTATGCACCCATTGTAAATTATTTAGTTACTAATGCTCTGCCACTTGAATTTTCTCAAGGGAAGAAGGAGAAGTTGATCAGTGATAGTAGGCAGTATATCTGGGACGATCCAATCATGTGGAAGTGTGGTCCTGATCAGATCATCCGACGATGTGTACCAGAATGGGAGCAAAAGAGCATTCTACAGCACTGTCACTCGTCGCCTTCAGGAGGGCATTTTGGGCACAAACGCACAGCTAGAAAAATAATGGACTGTGGTTTTTATTGACCTAGTCTGAACAGAGATAGCTACAGATTTTGTCAAGCTTGTGAAAGATGCCAGCAATTTGGAGATATTGGTACTAGAGATGAAATGCCACAAGTCCCAATCAAGGTCTGCGAAATATTTGATGTTTGGGGCATGGATTTTATGGGCCCTTTTCCACCTTCCAATGGGTATGTTTACATTCTGCTCGTCGTAGATTATGTGTCTAAGTGGGTTGAAGCCAGGCCCACACGGTCAAATACAGCCAAAGAAGTGAAGACATTTTTAAAGTGTCAATTGTTCCCTCGATTTGGTATTCCCAAGGCAATTATCAGTGATCAAGGGACCCATTTTTGCAATCAGACCATAGCCGGAGTGTTGAGGACACATGGAATTCAGCACCGTATTGCTACACCGTATCATCCACAGTCCAACGGCCAAGCTGAAGTGTCAAACAGAGAGATTAAAAGGATTCTGGAGAGAACAGTTAATACCTCAAGAAAAGATTGGAGTCAGAAGCTACCTGATGCTTTATGGGCATATCGGACTGCATTTAAAACTCCTATTGGGATGTCTCCGTATCGGCTTGTTTTCGGCAAGATGTGTCATCTTCCTGTGGAATTAGAGCATAAAGCATACTGGGCAGTCCAAAAGATGAACCTGGATTCAACAGCAGCAGGTGAGGAAAGGCAGTACCAACTCCAGGAACTTGAAGAAATTAGGCTGGAAGCCTACGATTTGGCCAATTGGTACAAGGATCGAACAAAAGCCAGGCATGATCGGCTCATCAGACAGAAAGAATTCCGAGTTGGCCAGCAGGTGCTATTGTTTAAGTCCAGGGTTCGTTTATTTGGCTCCGGAAAGTTATCTAGCAAGTGGCATGGACCTTTGGAGGTAGTAGCCGTTTGGCCCAGTGGTGCAGTAGAGGTTCGAGACCCTCAGTCGGGACAGCAGTATAAAGTCAATGGGCACCGACTCAAGCAATTTTATACCTCAAGTCAAATCCAGCAAGTCGACTGCCTCTGGTTGACTAAGTGCCCGCATCACATAGACTAATCAGCTCGCACCCCGTCTGGCCAAGACGTTAAAGAAAAGCGCTACTAGGAGGCAACCTAGTTTATTGTAATAGATTAGTATTAACAAAAAAAAAAAAAAAAAAAAAAAAAAAAAAAAAAGAAAAAAAAAAGTTATTTGCTTACTTTTATTTTTTTAGTTAATTTTTATTTATTTCTTTTCGTCTTCTCACAATTTAATGATTTTTTTTACAGGGAATGGAGGAGAAATTTTGAGGTCAGGAGGGCTCATTACGAATTTTGGGGCCACAATCGCACATTGAGGAAGTCCAAGGGCCAAAGGTGCAATTTTCTGCATTTCCAGCATTGATTCGGTAAATTCCGGGGTACAAATGTGCAGCTGTACGAAGTTCAGGGACTGGAGCTGTAATTCTTCGGACCAAGAGCCACTAGTAACAAATTAAGGGGCCAAATTGCATAGTCATGAAACTCCAGGGACCTAATTGCAACATGGTAAATAATTCCTCTGAGGATGTCTATTCTTCCCATAAATCTGGGGCATATCTGCTTACTAATCCTGCACTTCAATTTTGTCATTATTTGCTTGTGAAGAATCTCAGTGGCAGGACTTCTGCCCAACATGTAGTTACAATTCCTGAACTATATATCCTTAAATGCATGTTGGAGGGGGTCAAGCTCAATCTTGGATTTTGGATTGGGTATAGTTTGGGGGATATTAGTTCTCATCCTAAGAGGCACTTAAGCTTAGGGCATTTTGTGGGTCTGATTGCTAGAAATATGAACTTATTTGATCCAATTCCCACCTGCATGACACCTTGCCCCCCCTCTAAGGCCTTGGATGTTGATTATTTAATTAGTACGGAGTTGCTCTTTCGGACCCAAGAGGGGTCCCTTTGCTTTCACAGTGCGGACTTTCCGCCACCTGCTCATGCAGCCTCTGCAGGTTTAGAAAAGGTACAAAAGGACCTAGAAACACTCAAGGAGGAACAAGTTGCATTAAAGGTGCAAGTAGAGGCAGGCCTTGCTGCAGTTCATCAGAGATTTGACCACCTGGATACTTGTTTAGCTGCCATTCAGCGGCATTTGTAGCCTCCTCAGTAGGCTCTCAGGTAAGTTTTTCTGTTTCTCTTTGTATTGTGGGCTGTTTTGTGTTTTAATTTTGTGTATGTTTGTTTTTTCTTTGTATTTGTTTAGCCCTGCATTTTTGTTCTTTTCTTTGCGCTTGAGGACAAGCTTTCTTTAAGTGTGGGGATGTTTGCAGGGCTGATTAATGTTTTTCTGAATTGTTGTTGAGTATCCCCTGTGTTTCATTGTGTTTGCTTGGGGACAAGCAATTGTCTAAGTGTGGGGATGTAGGGGCATTTGTCCTAAAATTTTTATTTTTGTGCTGTTTGTGAGTCAAGTGTCGCTGCCTTTAATCTGATTTGGATCTGAAATATGCATCATAGATGAAGTGTGACATGAAGTATGCATGCTGTAGTTTTGAAAAATTAATCTGAGAAGTCCCGAATTAGTTAAATCTGAAATTATGCATGTTTTCCCTTTTCTTAAGCCATTGTACTGAGCCTAAATGCTGAATTGTTCGGGGAGAATCATTTGCTTGCCTGTCAGACTGTCAAGATGGTATGAATAGTATATGGCGGGATGATGGGGAACCTTCTTAGGATTAACCACTTTTGGCTTGCTTTCTTAACCTACCTTGTTATATCCCTAGAAGCCAAGTTGAAGCCTTGTATACAACATTTTTTTCTAGTCAGTAAATAAGCCAAGGCCAATTTTTTGTGATAAATCCTTTCTACCCCCCCAGTGTGTTGAGTTGCTGAATTATGAATGAAGTCAAGTGGTGCAATGTTTAAACAATATGTGTGGATTATTTGGCAATGTATATATGTGCCCAATGTTAAAAAGCTCATGGAAAGCAGAAAAAGAAAGAATGAAAATAAAGTAAAAAAAAAAGAGATAAAGAATGAAAAAGTTGTTGATGTTTTGAAATTCTGCAATGTGCTGAAATTGTGATATATGATGAGCTGGGTAGAAATTTAAAATGCTGAATTTGTGAGCCATAGTCCGCACAAAGTGCAAAAATGCTGAATGAAACAGGTGCCAGTTTGCCCAAACAAAAGGGGGCTGTGAAGGATTTTGAAGAAAGGTACAGCAACTGAAGTTTAATTTTTGAGAACACACTGGGTTTGAATTTTTTTACAGGTGGCCTAGAACCCTTAGGATCTGTCCAAAGGTTCGAACCCAAGCCTTACGTTGCGTCCCTTAATTAGAAGGTTGTTTCTTAACTGCTGTGTATCTATTCCTTCTATACTGTGGCGATGGTCGACTATCAAGCATGTATGATTCTGGCTAGATTAGGATTTATTTTTATCCTGATTTTTTTCTGAAAAATGTGAGATTGTGTGCATTACTGACCAAAGAGTGCTGCTTTGGGAATTATTGCATGTTTTTGGATTTAGCTAATGGAAGGACTGTTTTTGTGAAGTAAATAGAACACATGCATATGAATTGAAGTGCTGATTTTGTGGTGCGAGTAAGTTCTAGAAAAGAGAAAAGGCAGATTTGTGAGTCCTATTTTGAGTCGTATTTTCGAGTCAGTCCAAAGAGTTTTGTGTTTTGTTTTGCGTCTGTGTTGTCTCTGTCTGAAGCAATTAAAGTATAAGTGCATTTGCTGAATTTATGGTATGCTCTAGTTCTTCACTTCACGCTTGAGGGCAAGCGTCATTCAAGTGTGGGGATATTTGATCTGCACATTTTAGGTGTTTTATTTTAGGACTTGTTATGGCAGTTCACGGGCTTTTGCCCAAGGTTTTAATGTTTATTTGCAGTTTTAGAGATCGGACCTAAGAAGAAAAGAGAGTGCAAAAAAGTGAAAGAATTGGAGCAGATGAGTCATGCCTAAAAAGCCCACATGAATTATGGGCTAAATCAAGAAGGAGACCCGCAAGCAGAGCTGCGCACAGTTGAAGAAGAAGAAGCAAAAAAATAAATCAGCACATGGGCCGATTCCAATTCATCAAATCCAATTGGAATTTAATCCAATTCAATTGGATTTGAATCAGGTGGATGAAGACAAAAGCCGTGGGCCTTCATGCAAGTGGAGTTGATCCAATTCAAATTCAGCACATGCACGATTCCAATTAATTGAATCCAATTGGATTTTAATCCAATTCAAATTGGATTTGAATCAGCCAAATCAGTGGGCACGCGCGGAATGACGCGGAGAAAGAAATAAAAAGGAAGCAATGAAGTTTTGAGCAATTTACCAATCTAAGAAGGAATTAAAGAGAGAAGTTGGGAGTTACCAAAAAGTGAAAAGATTCCATGTGCTTAATTAACTCTCTTTCCAAGTAGAAGAAGGTTTCCTTATTCAATTAGGAGATTAGTTAATTGCTGATTTGTATCCCTATATATATGGGCTTATTCTTGCACTTTTGGGGAGATTATTAGATAGCTTTTCTTATATAGCTTTTCTTATATTGAGTAGACAGCTTGGAAGAATCACGCAGGAACTTATTATTTTTAGAGAGACAAGCTTTTATAGAAGTTTCATTAGATAAATTTTACTTTCTTAGTCTACAAATATTTTTCGCTCTGGATACAGACTCTCGCAGTCTATTTTTCCTCTGTTTCTCCTCTGTTCTGTTCTGTTTTGATCTGTTCCGATCGCAGTTTTGGATTTTCCCGACAGGCAGTCTACCGTTTGGCCAAACCGCCGGGTACCAGATCGCGATTTCTTGATTTCCAGTGCAGTATTCTCTTTTCTCTTTTAATGTCTTCTTTTATAATTATGGGTTTTTCGTGTTTTATCATGAGTAGCTAATTTATTAGTTCTGGTATTATGTAAGAAGCTATAATCCATGCATGTATGAAACCCAGGAATTAATCTAAGGTCTAATGAATTATGTTTCTAAATTGCCTGTGTTTATATGTCTAATTACTAAGATTTTATTAAGCCTGATCAACTTAGTTTAATCTGGTAGAGTCAGTGAGTGGCACAACTACCGGCCGAGTAGTACAGGATTAATTGGGTAATAATTTCTAATGCATCGTCAGTAGGAATTATTAGTTTCGGGTTCTTCTAGTTCTTAATGCTTCTATTTGTTAATTAATAAGGTTTGCGGGGACTCGCGGTCTGTTAGTTAACGTAGTTAGGGAATAATTCCTTTGCGGGGACTCGCGGGGGATTATCGAGAATCTATGGAAGAATTGGAATTATTTGCGGGGACTCGCGGTAATACTATAACTGAAACGGCATAAGTAATTAGACAAGTTAAGAGGTTTATGATTGCATGCATGAGATTAAGGTGGATTTACATAATACCGGAATTTTCTCTCATTAATTGATAATTGTTTAAATCTTTTATTTAATTATTAGTTTAATTATTATTTTGCTAAATTTACGTGACAACTCTAAGGTCTCTTAAGAGACACAAAGGTGACTACTAGTCATAGTTTGGATTTATTTGCACGTTAATTGGAATTTGAATGAAATTGCCGTCTCTGTGGATCGACCCTGTCTACTACTGTGCTATATTTTATTAGCATCTTAATTGCAGGTTTTAAGCAGTATTTTTACTGTATTTGGTAGACCCACGACAAGTCCTATCAGTAAGGACTTCTGGAAAACTGCTGCAATTTTCCAGTAGGGAACTGCTGGAAAACTGTTGCACTTGTAAATAGAATATAAACATCCACGACAAATAATTCATTTTCCTTTATTTTCTAGGCATCCTTATACAGATGAAATGTTAATTTTTGTACTCTTTTGCTACTGAACCTTGAGACTAATATCACATCCTCACTTATGTCATCGATACAGGTTAATGATGCTCTAGGAGAAAAGGGTGCTGTTCAACATACCTCACGAAAAATATGGATTTATAGAAATGGCTCGAGCTGGAAAGGTATTTTCAACCAAAAGTGTTGGCTCCTGTTGAAAAACTGCACCCGCACACCCAACACTTTTCAGAAGCAAAATTGAATTCAGCGAATCTCCCAGTTTGATCCACTCCCAGATGTGAGGACAATTCCTCAATCCCTTCTGGACTGCAAACAGGCAATACAGATTTTTTTTAGAGGTGGATGATAGCACAAATTTTATCAGATTATAAGTAAATTACTTAATTATACTTCTTAGCCAACACTTCTACAAAAAATTTAGTTATACATGATACCATGAGCACAGGAACTATGATTAGATATGTGATTGTAGGGAACCTCATATAGAAAGTCATGTGTGTTTCTCTCTTCAACAAATGTAAATAAATTCCATACAGAAGGGACTAACAACTGATATAGTGCTGCAAAATGCAAAAAAACCACGAACAAAACAACAGCGCGAAACACCACAATTGTTGTTAAACTAATAATATCAAAGCCAGAGTTTCCAGCACTTTATGACACGATCTTGATGCGATTAAAACATATTTGTTTCAATGCACAAATATTGAAGATGTTTGCTATGATGTTTTGGTTTTAAAGGAACTCTTTATGCAAATCACTGACTTGAACAGCACTTAATTATGGTGAATAAGCCAATCTATATTTTAAGCATGTTGAGTAAGCCAATCTAGCGAGTAAGCATGTTCATCGCAGATGACAGCCAGAAAGATCAACTTGAAATTCGACTCCTTGCTATTCCAGCACTTAAGTATGATTCAAGTGAGGCATTTCCATCATCTCTAATATTTGTTTAGGGTTTAGCCAACCTCACGCCCAAAGGAAAAATAAGAAGCATATTTTGTGCATACTAAAGCAACAAATACGGGAACTTCAAAAAATAATTACTCCAATCAAGTAGACATACGAATTAAAGAATATATCTGTATGTTTTCTCATAAGATCCAACTACCCTACAAAATGCGACAAAAGATGTGGCTGTTCATATGGAGGCATATCGATGGTCCCCGATATTGTATATTATACTCTTAGCCCGTCCATTCTAAATAAGACAATAAGAACTGTTTTACTTAGTTATTAGTTTAAAACTTCTTTAGTCACTTGTCTTAATGATGGTTCCTGTGCCGTAAGAATCCCCTCCTTCTCTGATTGTTATTGATCAGAAAGAAAAAAAGCTTGGAATGTTACTAATTTTCACCATCGAGGTGATACAACAGCCTGGTCATACCATATGACGTTACAAGGACCTGCAAACTGCAAGAAACCACCAACTTTGTAGGTTAGGTGACCCTTAGTTAACACAGGCCAGTAGTGTGCACACCCGTCCACACATTAATGATCTTGACAATTTTTTGCTGTCTCTAGTGCTTGTCATGTTAATTCACTTCGGGATTTCTACGGCCGGCACATTTCAGCTCTGTGCTGCAGTAGTTAATACTGATATTGGAACTTTTACGTTACCGCAGTAAATTCTGATAATGTGAAGGATAATCGCAGTGGTCTTCATAGATCTCTCAGTGCTATAATAGGGAAACTACACAGTGATTGATACGATTTAATGTTCCGGCACTGCCAGAATGGAACACAGCAAGGTGACTGATGACAAGAGTGAAAAAAACACGTGAAGTTTGAGCCAACAAATGCTAGAAGAAACAGTAACGGCAGAGAACATAAAGATGCAATATCAATGAACCATAATGAGTAGAATGGAACCATTCTGTTTCAGGGGGCCACACGCCCATTACTCACTTTCCTTTTACTCATCTGTTTTACAGAGGGCACTTAAGGAGCGATGATTGCTTCTGTTGTCTTTTAAGGAAACAAGTTCATCAAAATATATCAAAGCGTCTCCTCTATGAGCAAGCATACATATGAACTAACCTTTTATCCACTTATATAACTGATTCTAGTATGCAACGGGGAAAATATTCAGAGGCAATCAACAAAAGGGAAACTCGTGGAAAATTTTCCAGAAATTTTTCCACGCCCAAATCAGCTTGCAGCAAAGTCATCCAGAAAGAAGAGAAAAAAAAATTTTTTTTACATCTAAAATGGCATGGTTATACAACATCCAACCAAACAATGATTCAAGAATCATCAACGACATCCGAATCAATCCACATCGGCCATCCACATAGGTCTTTCT
Organism: Leptodermis oblonga; assembly: GCA_016801395.1. NCBI lineage: Eukaryota > Viridiplantae > Streptophyta > Magnoliopsida > Gentianales > Rubiaceae > Leptodermis > Leptodermis oblonga. The sequence goes on from CM028754.1 coordinate 2,674,331, forward strand.
ACATGGATAAACAACTCATTTACACAGTTACAACCCCATTTCAACTCGTCGTCTCTATCCCCGCAAAAAGATTAAACAAAAACACTTACTGCAGAGAACAACAGACAGGAAAGCATGCAAACAAAAACAGAAGTTCATTTAGCCTACCCAATTTTAAAAAAAACCGCAGGAAAACGAAGCCGAACCGAAAAAGTCAATCTCATTTTCAAAGGACCTGTGCATTAAGAACCAACTAAAGTAGTGTACAAGCTAACAGATGAGTCATATTTCTGTGAAATAAGCTTCTGGATAGACTATGAGAAAATTACTGATGTTATATTATGATGTAGTTAATTAGTTAACTAGTTAAAGGCTTGTGCCAAGTTACACAAATAAGCAGCACTACAACGACGAACTTGCAGCACAGAGGATTGGAACTGTAGGCAAATTTGCATACACAAATAAATGGGAAGTACAACAAAATATCAAGTAAATTCTGAACACTCACATAGGGGTCCTAATCTTCCTAACGCAAATCTCCCAGCTGCTCGAGTCACAGCTGCAGTTACAACCTACAAAATTGAAAAAATAACAAGAAGTGAGTGAACTGCGTAACTGATGAGTTGAAATGAGATATATAGAAGAGCAAATATTCCCACTAGACTTCATCCAAATAGGACATTAGGACACTAAGAGATAATAGAATCAAAGTTAATTCGGACCAACTTCATATTTCAACTTCCTCAATTAAGATTGTAACAGCTGCTAAAACTATGAAAATATACGGCTTATTTGCATTTCTAATACTCCCACCAACCGATGCTGGAAGAATCACGCGTGATTTTTAACAGAATATAAACTTCTAAATTTTGCATCAAACTTTATCCCCATCGCCACCAAGACAAAAACTTAATTGGAATTTACTGAGAGTTGATAAATGGTTTTCTACCACTGCTTGGATGAAGTTCAACTACTGGCGAAATGTGAGATACATAAAATGGCAATGTAAGATTGTCCAACCATATAAACATATCACTTCTAAGACAAATATAAATAACATCAAGCGTTTGCGTTGGCCCTCTCGCGTAGTTGCGCAATGCGTGGACATTGTTTCCTGCTGTGCCCGTGTTGGTGACAAGCGCGGCACTGCTTCATTGGCTGACTGTCCATAGCATTTGTAATTCTATTTCTGCGGGGCCTTCCTCTTTTATCATTCACCCGTGATGGATTTGGCACTAACAGAAAGGGAGACGCATGCCAATAATCTTTATGCATTATAGGGAAGAAATGTGATGAATATGTGTCAACCATTGCCCGCGCAGAATAAAATTCTGACACCAAACCCAAGTCATCCCTTTTCAAATCTTCACATACTTTGATTATGTGGGAACATGGAATCTTGTAGATATTTATTTTACCACAGCTGCATGTTTTCTCCCGTAGGTTAACCGTGTGTGAATTGTCACCTCTCCCATCTGGACGAACACCCGTGCGAACTTGGTATAACCCATCCTCCCGATAAAATTGGGTTATTCTGTGGTACTTTGACCTCCGCTGATTTTTCAAAAACTTCTCCGTGACCTTTGTAGGCCAATGATCATTAGCTTTCAAATACTTAAGTCCCTCTGCAAGGTACCTTTCAAAGTACTTAACCGACCGGAAGAAAATAAACCTCACACAAGCCGTTACCGGTAGTTGTCTGACCTCCAACAGTACACCATTGAACGACTCACTGGTATTGGTTGTCATTATCCCATAGCGGTATCCGCCATCGTGACAAAGAGTCCACTGATGAAATGGGATGTCAGCCAACCAATTATACGCAGACTCGTCGACCGATCTAATTGTGCGCATTATTGCAGTAAACTTTCGAATTTGACGCGCACTAGATGCCCCTGCCATCAGGTTATTCAAATCGGCATCCTTGAACTGCTTACTGAAATTGGCTTTAACATGTCGAGAGCAGAACCTGTGATGGAAATATGGGGGCTGCAATAATGGGTTGTTCCTAACAGCCGCCAAGATACCCCTGTGCCTATCAGAAATTAGACATACATCAAGGCGGCCTTCGACTACATGCCGTACAAGATTGGCCAGAAACCAAGACCAATTGGCCAAGTTTTCCTCGTCGCAGAGAGCACAGGCCAATGGAAATATATGCCCCGCTGCATCAACGCCACACGCAATCAGTAGCTTCTCATTGTACTTCCCACACATATGGGTCCCATCTATGGTAATTACTGGCCGACAATGCTTGAATCCCTCTATGCTTGGCCTAAAAGACCAAAAAACTGAATGAAATATACACCTTTCTACTGTGGTACCATCGGCGTGTCTCCAATCCACAATTGTGCCTGGATTTGTCAGTTGCACAGCCTGCATAAATTTAGGCAACTCCCTATAAGATTCATCCCACCCTCCATACACCATTTCGACGGCCTTCTTCTTCCCCAACCATGCCTTTTTATATGAAATATCAACCCCTAGCTTCCTAGCATCCTCCTGCACATCCCGAACGTTGTAAGATGCATTTGCCTCCACATTTCCCCTAACTAGCTTCCCAATGGTATTGCAATCCACATTTGGATGATCATGGCCGGTTCGATTCGGATAGCATGAGTGGTCGAAGACACGATGGGTAATCTTAAAGTGACGACCACTTTTACATGTTGCGTGGACGCTCCATGGACACTTCTGCTCATCTTTGTATGCGCAGATAACAGTCCAACGAGTCGGCGTAGAATACAGTACTCTGTAGTATCGATTGGCCCGGACCGACCAAAGCTTAACGGCATGCTGAAGAATCTCTTTCGTCCAAAATACCATTCCCTTCTCCAAATTGGCAGAGAAATCATCTTTCCATACTGGGCATGACCCGGCGTGGAACTGATCGATCGTGTACTGCGCCTCATCCCCAATGATGTTGAAAAATTTTATGCTTGCCCCGACGTCTGCACCCGGCTTTACAGGAACTGCAGAATTTGACAATGGAATAGGCATGTCTCCCCCTTCACCCTGTCCCACGACGTGTTCCCCGACTCCACCTACATACGCATTACCATCCGGCACGTCATCAAGAACATCATCATCATGAGGGGTTTGAAGGGGGGTTGGGTTATTCTGCACTAAATACTCGGAAGTGCTCAATCCATGAAGTACTTCTAGTTGAGGTTTCGATTCGAGGGGTGGTTGTGGGGAAGGGCAACTGAATGGGATTCGATCGGCCAAAGAATTGAGGTTAACATCTCCTAGAATTCCCTCTCCTGGTCCACTATTCAATAGGTCTGTGAATGACATTACGGATGATCCGATAATGTCAATGTCATTTTCGTCATAAGGGTGGGATTCAATGGGACGTCTCTCCTTAATTAAATAAACCTGGACAGCAGCAACAAATGGGTAGTCTTTTGGTATATGGAGCATATCACGGAGGCTTTCATCATCATCTATGAGAATGTGCTCAAACACACTCCGTTCGGGAGCATTAGCAGGGACGAGCACTGGTGTTCTACAATAAATATGCAGCTTGTGGTGGAGAGGCGATGTTTTCATGACTTCGTAAAACTGCCGGGAAATGAGATCGAAATTCACAGTTTCAGCAACTGAAATAGTTCACCTTGGAGGAGAACTGTACTCTGAACCATTGGGACCCCGAACAATTCTCCCATCCCAATATAACATCAGTCTAACGGATTTCCCTCCCATTGCAGTGCAGCAGAGATGTACCACCACGTTCTATATACCTCAATCAGCAGAAGCTCTTGTGTAACTGTTTACCGGCCTACTTCAGTTACAAAAAATATCGCTATAAATAACAACAGCAACATTTCTACGAGGGAGGTCAGAACAGTAGGGCATATTCCTAAAATATGAAACAACCGCTAACAGAATATCTGAATCATACATTTTAACCTACATATGTAGCATATATCGAAGATCTTGAATCTTAAATGCCTAGAATGTAGAAATTGAAGAACTTCTATTCACGAGTTGAACCCTATACCCTTCATACGGCAAGAAAACATATACAAAGCCAAACAACTTCTAAGAGGGAAAACTCCTAAATGTTAATACTATAATAAAGAGAATTTTAGTCTCTCTCGCAAATCACTAGAACCATATCCCCGTAAAACAAATCAATAATAAGATGAAGGAAAATTTTCAATAAACCCATTTACTCAGTCAAGAAGGAATAGTTACACATCATTCATACTACATACATTTCACTAAACAGAAATATAAGATAACTATTACATATAGACATTAACATAAGTAGAGCATGCCAACTCATTTATTTACTCCATTAAAACATTTACCCCTTTAGTGAGGACGCTCGCCTTTGTCGACAACATCCTCAAGGTTTGAGTGGGTTCATTAACAATAATTTTAGGAAAAGAAATATCAGGCTAATATGCTCCTTATTGCACTATATATGCCCCTCAGTAAATCTAAATAGCTTTAAGGTTCAAAAGTTCCAAAATTGCAGTCTTCATTTGAAAACGGAAATCTTCCTTATTCCAAAGTTTCAACATCAAGTATATTTTCAGGAAGGATAACCCTCAATGCATTTCCCAAACATTCCCAAACATTCAAGATTGATTTACAAAAACTATAGCAACAGATTCAGTCAAGAGCTAGGTAAAACACAATGAAGCTTCTTTTTATAAACTCCAATTACAACAATCACCTCATTCTAAGTCGTAGAGATTTGTATGGTTTTAAACTATAAAAATTATTTTAAATCGTCTAATAGAAAATGTCAATCAGGAAAAAGATAAACACTCTCCATAAATCTTATTTTCAAAACAAAGTGAGCCTCCTCCCCCTTTTCCTAACTCAAAGTTCAGATTCAAATTCTAAGTTCAGCAAGACTATGATCAAAGTTATGATTTCAGGAAACTTGGCACACTTTAGAAAGCTTTTTAAAGTCACAAGGCTCCATTTTAACTAAATTTCGACTAAGCTCATGTTCCCTGTGATTGAAGAGATTTCTAAATATCATAAAAACCCCTCTCCCAACAGTTTCAAGCTTTAATCGCATTCTGCGTGCACTTTTACAATTTTCAGTTCCAAATGTAAATCAGAATTGTAACAGCCCAATTCAATAATAATTCAAATCAAACTACAGCAATATATAACTTCCTTCAACCATACCCAATGAGTTAAGCTCTTTAGTAGTTCAAGAACAGAGCTATGAGTCTACATAACCTATAGAGTTGAGCTCATAACATGATTCTCACCAGTTACTATTTAAAAGCTACTGCCTCTGTTTTATCAAGCTCCTGGCTTCCCAGGAGAGTCCCATTAAGTCAAGACTACAACATTCGTGGACTTACGAAGGGAAAACTCCTGAATTTTACAACAGAAATAAAGAGAATTTAAGTATTCCTCCCACAGCACGAGAACCATATTAGCTTAATACATAGCAATTCAAAACTATATCCAAACAAGCAAAGACAGTGAATAAAAACCAATCCTATACCCTACGTTCAAAATGCTAGGAAATGAAAGAACAATTCAAAAATTCTCACACATTTGGTATACCGAAAACCGAAAGGGCATCCAAGAAGCTTACGATTTTGAAATGGCAAATACCTAATTTTTAAACAGAAAACCTTAATGTCTAAAAAAGAAGAAAATTAAGGGATTCAATCCGACGTCTAGCAATGGAAAACTTCGTGACCTCGACCAAAAGTCCATAAAACCTTCCATACAGCATGTTATAAAGAGTTTCGAAAAATCTACTATAACTAGCTCTAGATATTCCTAAACAACGGTTTGAAAACTGGAAAACCACCCTAGACCCACAAGAATCAAACCTAGACTATCCAAAGGCATGGGAAGCATGAATAAACAACAATTATAATCCTAGGAAATCCAAATTGCAAGAACAAAAGCTGCAACACTTAAGAAATTAAAATTTCAACCAAAGAAAAAAATAATAATAAATTAAATACGAAATTAAAGCAATGAAAACAAGAAACCAAGTTAGAAAAAGGATACCCACCTTCCACAGAAGCCTTTGATGTATGAATTTCAAAGATTGAACTACTGAAATCGTTGTAATCTCGCTTAAAAACAGAATACACCTCGCGGGGGACGCCCGCTGGAATAATATAACCGGTGTTACTTGACAAAGGACAATCACCTGCGACATCAATAAAAAGGAACTTACAAACCATGCAGCCGATATTCAATTAATGGACTGTATTGTGTGTTTAATGCATTCGCCCTTTTCCAGATTCAGAACATTAAACCGTCTAGAATACTATTCCATAAAAACCAGTCAACATAAACATTCCAAAAAAACGGGTCTATAAAAAAAAATGCATAAAAAGCTCAAACAAAATCCAGAAAAATATTTAGAGGTGATCTCAAACAAAAACCTCCCAGTTTGATCCACTCCCAGATCTGATCACAATTACTCACTCCCTTCTGGAACAGTCAGTACACATTTTTTTAGAGGTGCATGATAGCCCAAATTTTATCAGAGTATAAGTAAATTACTGAATTATACTTCCTAGCCAGAAATTCTACAAAAAAAATAGGTTATACATGATACAATGAGCACAAGAACTATGAGTTGATATGTGACTGTAGGGAACCTCATATAGACAGTCATGTGTGTTTCTCTCTTCCACAAATATACATAAATTCGATAATGGCTAAAAACTGATATTGTGTTGCTCCCAAAAAAAGAACGAACAAAAAAAACAGATGGAAAACCACAATTGATGTTAAACTAAACATTAAAAACATAGATCTGTAACAGAGAGGGAGTAAGCATTTTGAGTGGCTTCCGACACCTAATGGGCTTTGCCATGAGTGGAAAAAAAAAACCTCCGGGGAAGAGCAATGTATCATCAACATGCAATTTTTACTTTTCAATGCGCAGAAGGTAAATTCCAAAATAATATGGTTACATAGCAAAGCCAGAGTTTCCAGCACTCTAAGACACGATCTTGATGCGATTAAAAACCATATTTGTTTCAATGCACAAATATTGAAGATGTTTGCTATGATGTTTTGGTTTTAAAGGAACTCTTTATGCAAAAAGATCTGAATTGAACAGCACTTAATTATGGTGAATAAGCCAATGTAGCGATTAAGCATGTTGAGTAAGCCAATCTATTACATTCTCATTGTGGTGTTTCCATATTCTTTATTGCTGTATGAAAACTTATCCAATTCCATAAGATCCTATGTTGTGTAATATTAAGCTGCTCGATAACAACTTCATTTTTTCAGTTGCCAAATGTACCTTCCTACAGCGTAACCTAAATCCATTTTTTCTCTTAGCTTCAGATTGTTATTGGGCAGTCAAGATGTTATAGTGCAGTCACTGACAGTGGGGGCAAAAAGCTCATGACTCGGGCTTAATAAGTGGAAAGCCACCGAAATGTAGTTAAGATTTAAAAGGGAGCCTAATGACAAGTCTTTGGTACCTTGTTCTGAAATAGTGCAATTTTTTTCTTAAAATCTGTTAATAAACAAGGTTAGGGGCATTATTTGATGTTTAATTCTTGTATCTCAATTCTCTTTTTTTTGGGTGCTCGACTAATCTTCGGTGTGGGTTTAACAAAACAACAACAAATGCTTTTTCTGAGAGGGTCAGATTGCTCTCTGGTGTTGTTTCTGGTTTTTCTTCTATTTCCTTAACTGCATTTGATGAGGATGTGATCTTAATATTCTGATAGGCATATTTAGCAAAATTTTGGTTTCCTTTTTGGGTTCAACTTAGAAATTGGTTGACTATTGGATTTGGGTTCTAAACTAATTTGGTCCCCCACATGCTTACTAGTTTTCTAAATGCCCTGTTCAGAAGTGGGAGAGTGTGGAACTGCTGGTGGTTGTTGAGTGAGCTTCACTTATTTGAAGTGAATCAGTTGCTATGTGAAAGTGAGCTCACGGGTTGGTTTCACTGTCTTGTAGTTGCTTTTGCACATCATAAGTACCTTTCTCTTGTTTCATAAATAGGCTATGCTCCAAATTAAATTGGAATTATCTAGCTTTCCAATTTGTACTAACTTGCTGAAATTTTCTTGTGCAGGGAGAAGGCATAATCAGAATAAATGCATGGTGGTTGAAGAAGACCAACAGTCTTTAGACTCCAAAACAAATTCTCCCTTAAATTCATTTTGGTTTTTAATAGATCATGACCTGAAAAATCCATCTTTGACAGAACTTATATTAAGAGAGAACCAGAATTACTGAAGATTCAAGGCTGCAATTTTAACCAAAAACTAGGGCATAAGGCTAAGCTATGAAACAAGGACGATTAGAAAATACGACGCATAAATTTCAACCTATATGTAAAGCATATATATAGTCTCATGGAGCTGAAATGCATAGAAGGAAGAAAGTTAAGAACTTTCCTTCATCATTTGAACCATATGACATTCACAATTCAAGAAAACAACCTACGTGCACAAACGAGGGGAAAACTCCTGTATTTGACAACAACAATAAAGATAATTTAAGTCTTTCTCTCAAAGCACTAGAACCATATTCCCTTAATGCATAGCGGTAATAAGATGAAGAAAAGTTCATTAAACCCATAAACCATCTACAAGACTGAATAATCCTAGACTATCTTGAACCATAAAGTTCCAATACCCAAAATTAAGAAAAATTAGAAATTCCATTCTAGTAGCTAGCAATTCAAAACTATATCCAAACAAGCAAAGACAGTGAATAAAAACCAATCCTATACCCTACATTCCAAATGATTGGAAATGAAAGAACAATTCAGAACTTCTTTCACACATTTGGGATACCGAAAACAGAATGGGCAGCCAAGAAGCTTTCTATTTTGAAATGGCCAATACCTAATTTTTAACCATAAAACCTAAATGTCTAAAAATGCAGAAATTTAAGGGATTCAATCCAACGTCTAGCAATGGAAAACTTCGTGACCTCGACCAAAAGTCCAGACAACCTTCCATACCGCCTGTTATAAAGAGAGACATCGAAAATTCTACTCCAACTAGCTATAAATATTCCTACCCAACGGTTTGAAAAGTGGATAACCAATCCTAGACGCACAAGAATCAAACCTAGACGTCGCAAAGGCATGGGAAGCATGAATAAAAAACAATTATAATCCTAGGAAATGCAAATTGCAAGAACAAAATCGACAACACTTAAGAAATTAAAATTTCAACCAAAAAAAATATTAATAATAAATTAAACACGAAATTAAAGCAATGAAACCAAGGAACCAAGTTAGAAAATGGATACCCACCGTCTAGAGAAGCCTTTGATGTAGGAATTTCAAAGATTAAACCACCAAAATCGTTGTCCTCTCGCTTAACAACAGAATACGCCTCGCGGGGAACGCTCACTTGAATAATATAACCGGTGTTACTTGGCAAAGGACAATCACCTGCGACATCAATAAAAAGGAACTTACAACCCATGCAGCCGATATTGAATTAATGGACTGTATTGTGTGTTTAATGCATTCGCCCTTTTACAGATTCAGAACATGAAACCGTCTAGAATACTAGCCCATAAACCCTTTCTCCCCAATGTGAAGAGGATGGAGATTTATAGAGATAGATGGAAACATTTGAAATTAAAAACAAGAAAAGTAATGAAATGAGATCACAGTCTCAAACTGCAGGAATTCTTGAAGGCATAACAAAATGATTCATTCATGCAATGTAAAGAATGATTATGAAATCATCATTTATAGCAGCAAAAATAGCAGTCAAACTATGACCATGTGCTAAAAAGTCATCAAATCATCTATTTCCATGCAGAGAGACAGAAATAGTGTTTCTAACAATAACATCGGCATCTGCTACGGCCTCTATAAGAATCTTTTTCTACAATACGCAGAAATAGCTAATGGAACTCTAATATGCTAAGTGTTTGGATTGAGCTGTATCCTAAAATACTCCGTATAAAATTTCAGCATTCATATGCAAACACATGCTTCACTTGTTAGTCTTATATAGTAAGTAATCACTCTTCAGACATCTATTTCGTAAGGAAGCATTACCAGTTAAAAGTAGATAATTACAGTTTGTCCCAAAATATAATTTCCATACCTCGAATGAATGAAAAAACAAAAAGAGGAAAAATCATGAATTAGAACAAGTCGGAGGACAACCCTTGAGGACATTGCAGGAAAAATGACCACAATCACATCAAATTCAACACACTGAATCAACCCAGCTTAATTTTTGACGAATAGCACGGACCCACCAACTGGGTATCGTAGAGTATCAGAAAAAAATGTGGAAAAATATATGCTCAAACCTCAGAATTTAAGAAAATTACTTCAACTGTAGTGAAAAATAAGTATCACCTTAGATAATTTAGATGAAGCAAACTATGAAAACAAACACCCTTCCCTATCCTTTTGATTTTCAGGACCAAAGTCAAGAAACAGAAAATTAAAATACACTGCAACTCATATGTTTTATGTCAAAATCTGTCCTTACATCATTGTTCTATAAATTTTAGGGCGATCAACATACCAGAATACAGTACGTTCATAGTCAAATGCTCGTTAAAAGTAACACAACAAAGCTAATGAATCCCCAAACCTTCATAAAGACCCCAACCTTTTTAACCCCCAAAGTGTTTCATAATAGGAAACACCATAATAAAAACCCCAAACTTTTTAGAAGAGTCCTATTAACAAAGCTAATGAAACTTCCTAAAACATTCATAATTGCATTAATCCCGGCACATATATTTCCAATAATAGGAATTTCCAAAGAGTGCTATTAGAAGTTAATATGACTCTTCCTTAAATGTTCTCCTTCAGTCTACCATTAATAAGACACTATTAAAATAGTCTTGTATGCACATTTTCGCACTACAAAAAAAGGAACATTTACTGCCCAAAATTCGGTCACCAAATTAATACATAATCGAACACACTATTGGCTTATAGTAGGCAATAGGTTCAGAATTGTGGTCACCGAAGCAATACATTGCCTTCTATCAACAACACAATACTACCAAAAGCCTCATATCAATGCCCACAACTTCATTTCAAATAAACAATACGATGTATCTTCTAAATGAACACAAGTCAAACTTTATAAAAGCTAAACCCTCAAATCCAATATAATAGCAACCTAATTATGTTACAAAATTACTATTCATAAAATTATACCACCCAAAAAAATGTCAACAACAACCAAGACAAAACAAATTATACACAAGTTCATAACCCTAAGACAAACCTCAAGCCCATGGGAAGTAAAATGGCATTGGATACGTCCCAAATTTAGCTTCTGAGGGCGGAAATTGGCTACCTTCAAGAAATCCCCAAAACCTAGGGTTGCTTCTACACCCTCCTTCGTTTTCCGGTCAACTGTCCGTCGGTCCGGCGAGGTCGCGAGCGTCGGCGACGTGGACTGGGTTCGGACGGAACGGGAAGGGCAGCGGCCGGCGGTTGGTCGGCGTCGGGCGCTGTGTGGGTCGCGGGTTCTTTGCTCTCGTTTTTTGAAAGGTTCTGGTGCTCTGTTTTCGTGCACCAGTTTTATATATATTTTTTTGTTTTTTTTTTCCCGCGGAAAACGAATTCACCGAATTCGTTTTCCGCAGAAAACGAATTCGGTGAATTCGTTTTCATTTTTAAAATACCAAATAGAAAACGAATCCCGGAAATTCGTTTTTTGAAAACGAATTTCCGAGATTCGTTTTCAACCTTTTTTTTTTTTTTTAATTTTTTTCCCTCACTTTTCTTTTTGAAAACGAATCTGCCAGATTCGTTTTTCAGGAAAAACGAATTTGGCAGATTCGTTTTCTATATATCTGGAAAAAAAAATTTGTCCAGCTTATTTCCGTAATTTTGGGGGCCTATTTGGTTATTGGGGGAAAAAACCCATGGTTCTATACTTCTATATTCTTAGATAGATAGATAGATAAAAACGAAAGGTAAAAATGGCATAACGTAAGCATTATTTTTAGTTGGGCCGAAAAATAAAGCTTGCAAAACCTAAAGGCCCAACTTCAATAAAATCCAATAAATATGCAGGCTTTTGGGTTTGGGCAAATGACTAATAAGTCACCCAAATAGTTTACTTTTAAAAATAAAATTTTTTTGTCATTTTGGGCCTACAATTTTGAAACAAATTTTGAAAATAAGTTTTAGATAAATTGGGTTTCACACCCAAAACAGTCGAACAAAGGTTTTCAAAATATTTTTTGCTTCAGACCTTTTTTTTCCTTCTGTGTTTTCTTTCTGTTTTTTTTTTTACTTTTCTTCCTCATCTTTCTGCTGTTTCTTCCTCTTTTCTCTGCGTTTTCTTCCTTTTCTTTCTGCGTCGTTGACTCGTCAGTTAGGCATCAAGTCCCTGTTTTTAAGCACTATTAGCCGGCAACTGTGGCATATGCATTTCCTGAAGAACAGAGTACAGATGCTGAAATATTGATGAACGGTCCATCTGGGTTTCCTTCTTCCTCTGTAAAGCTCCGGACCCAAGAAGTGTGCTGGTTTAATTCAGTTGGAAATTCGACCGAAATTCGAACTGGGATGTCATTTCTTGAGCGATTTTGAATAGCTATCAAAGAATGTGACACCATAGGCTTTAAATCTTGCAGAGAGATAGAAGGTCCCTACTGTGATTCATCTAAAGAAAGTACAATAAGCCGGTGATTCTCGCCGCTCGGTACTTCCGGAGCAGCCCACTTCGACGCTGGAGGAAAAATGGGCAAAATGGCAGAGCAGATTCAAGGATAAAACCGTGGTTTTCTGCGCAATTGGAAGTGAATACCGACTTCAAAAGAATCAATTCTAGGAACTGATACTGGGACTTGAGAAAACAAGGCTTCCCTTTTTCGCCGCCCTGAAACCTCCTTTCGGGGCTGATGGGAAGGTAACTGAAAGTGGGAGTGGAAGTGGAGAAAGGAGTTGAAGATGAGATGAAGAAGATGAGGGAAGGGGTTTTGAAGGAAATTTTTTTTTTTGAAGGATAAGGAAGGAGAAGAAGCAGGAGGAGGAAGGAGAAGAAGAAGGCCAAGAAGAAGAAGAAGAAGGAAGGAGAAGAAGCAATAAATGGGATTGAAATTTTTTTTTTTAAAAAACTGTTTTGGTAAAGAACAAGGTTTTGTGAAGTTTTGAGTTTGAAACCCAACTTCACAAAACAAGTTTCAAAACTGCCCAGCCGAACAGGCCCTCTACCTCATGAATTCTTAAAAATGCACTAATTTACTCCCTTGTGATTAATTTCGGAAATTAATTTGATAGATAAACTGGATGTAACCCTTATAATTATACCAAATTTTAACCAAATAAAATTTGAATTTACTTATCCGATCTCTCTGCCACCTCTTATCTATTGTTAATCTCCACTTTAACTTCATTTTCTGTTCTTTTACCTCCACCAACTCGTCTTCTCATTCTTAGAAGATTTCACTCGCTATATATCTCGTTCTAAGTCATACAAATCGTGAATTAGATTATCAAAACAAAAAAGACAAGTCTTATTTTTCAGTCATACATAGATTACAATCATTGGACATATTAAAAATCCAATACAATTAACTTTATCAAAAATGACGAGTTTGGAGGTGTTGATTTATGAGGGTGCAATTTATGTTGCACAACACACGATACGCACAAGTTAAAATGGCGAAAGAATGGTATAGTTAGGGTAGTGCTAAACGCAAGGAAGAAAAGTGCTAAACGCAAGAAAGGAGAGATAATATTTTACAACTTTATCATATTTGTCCTTATCTTCATTTTTCTGCCTCCATCCCACCTTTCCTCCATACGGTGCATGAAACCCAGCAAAATGGGTTTCATCATTTGCTGGGTTTCATGCACCAGCTGCCACAAGGAAAGAAACCCAGCAATGGGTCTCATATCATGAAACCCAGCAATGGGTTTCATGATATGAGACCCATTGCTGGGTTTCTTTCCTTGCGGCACAATTGTTGCCGAAAAAACCGATGCAATCCCGTTTTTTCGGCAGCCTCATTTTTTTATTTGTTATTTTTTTAATTTTCTAACTCCACAAATTGGTTAGGGTGCCTAAACTCACAATTGGGGTTAGGCGAAATGGATTAGGGTGCCTAAACCTATTTGCTGGGTTTCATGATATGAGACCTATTGCTGGGTTTCTTTCCTTGCGGCACCATTGTTGCCGAAAAAACCGATGCAATCCCGTTTTTTCGGCAGCCTCATTTTTTTATTTGTTATTTTTTTATTTTTCTAACTCCACAAATTGGTTAGGGTGCCTAAACTCACAATTGGGGTTAGGCGAAATGGATTAGGGTGCCTAAACCCATTCTTGGAGGTTAGGAACCCTAACCCATTTTGCCTAACCCCCGGAAATGGGTTTAGGCACCCTAACCTATTTCGCCTAATCTTCGACAATGAGTTTAGGCACCCTAAACTCATTCTCGGGGTTTAGGCATCCTAACCCCAGAACATGGGGTTAGACTCCTTAACTTAAATGCTAAAAATTGAAAAAAAAAAAAAAGAAGAAAGAAAGAAAGAAGAAGAAGGTGCAAAATGAAACCCAGGATGAACTAAAATTGAACCACATCCTGGGTTTCATTTCAGTTGAGTGAGGCCAGCTGGCCTCACTCCACTCAAGCTGCAAAAATTGCAGCGGGAAATACTAAAAATTGAAAAAAGAAAAAAAAAAGAAAGAAAGAAAGAAAGAAGAAGAAGGTGCAAAATGAAACCCAGGATGAACTGAAATGAAACCCACATCCTGGGTTTCATTTCAGTTGAGTGAGGCCAACCACTCAAGCTGAAAAAATTGCAGCGGGATGCAGCCGGTTCTGGCTGCTTACAGCTGCGTGTAAGCAGCCAGATCTTCAGGCCGGAAGGATTTTTTTTTTAAGAAAATGTAAAGTTTCACCTTAGCTCCGGCGACTGTCGACGACAACAACTTTTTTTCGGCGACATCCTGAGAGAGAAAGAGTGAAACGTAGGTAAATAGTGGGGCTGGGGTGGTGGGGGTAATTTTGGTATATTTATAAAATATTATCTTTCCTTCCCTGCATTTAGCAATTTTCTTCCCTGCGTTTAGACTTATCGTAGTTATTTTTCTCTCATGAGGATGGCATGCCAGCTCTTTATTTACTAGTGGAAGCAGAGGAATTGGAAAGGAACTGAAAGTGAAGGCAGAGAGATTGCAGAAGTACAATAAAATTTGATTTAGGCAAAATTGGATATATAATAAATAGTTATTAGAGTTAAATTTAGTTTCATATGGATAAATTGGTGGGCTTCTTAAAATTCATGGATAAAACGACACAAAAAAGGAGTTTTTGAAATACCCCATTCTCATTAAAATTAAAAGTTAGATATAATAACCTATTCTCTAAGAGTCATGATAGCTAGCAGATGTGATTCATGCACTACTAGCCTATTAACTTATAATAATTTTAAACTTGGAAAGACATTAACATAGTTTCCAATATTCATTAATATTACCTGGACCTTTTTATGAGTCGTCAAAGGATCTTGAAGTTGGCTTACAAGTTCCAAACTATCGGTGCAAATGAGTGGGATCCAATATCTTGCGATCGCACATTTGAAAAATAAAAAAAAAATTTGAAAAAAAGGAGTTAAATGACCAAAAATAGATCATTAGAAGAGTTGGGTGACTTTAGATTGTCATTTGGCCTTTGGGTTTTGGGAAAGTTTTCTTTTTCTAGGGACCTTATGGCCTAGTTGGTGGGTCCTGCTGTTATCCACCAGCAACTGAAGCTGAAGCTGTGATTATGGGATTCGTTCGGATATGTCTGTGTTCCTTCTTCTTCCTACCATTACTCCAATTCTTCCCTTTAACTGAAAGTATCATATGATATATAAGCAAAAAGCGACCCTTTAGTTTTCTCTCTGTAAATTTTGTTTGATTTTTATGGGTTGCTGTTCTAATTTTTGTAGTACTTCCACTAATAAGCTGTTCTTGCATGACATTTATGGTTCTACTCCTTTCACTGAAAGATATGCCATTGCCACTGTCAATACCAATAGTACCAATACCTTGTTTTCAGAATTTGTATTGGTACTCAGAACTACTATGAATGCTAGTCCTTCTCCGGTTATTGTAGTAACTTGGGGCTGCGCCAAATCGGAAAATTTAGGATTGGTTTCACCGTTTCAGCAGCACAAACAACAACAATGATGATGAAGATGAGGAGGATGGAGAACAAAATGATGATGATGATGATGGCATGATTGTTTCTCCAGAGAACAAGGCTATTATCTCTGCTTGCCTCGTTGGTCTTTGCACTGGTTTTGCTGTCGTCCTTTTCAACGTTGCCGTGAGTAAAGCACTTTCAAAGTTTCTATCTTTCTTTCTCTAATTTCCATGTCAAGAAAAACCCACAAGCTTAATCATTCATGTTCTTCATGTTTTTGGCATCTGGAGAATAAGAGATGCAGACTGATCAATTTGTTGATTCATATATACAAAGCCCACAAAGAAATAAAAGAAAATATCTTTACTTGATTTTTGAATCAAACTGTAATATCTCACAATTGATAGGTGGTAATTAAGGCCTAGGGATGGAAGCTTCATCCATTATAGGCAGATCATCTAATTTTATTTTTGTGGTTTCCATGATCTACATTATTGGATTTCTTGCTAGCAAGTCATAGCTGATCTTTCTGTTCTTTTCGCCTTTTTGAATCATATTAGGTGCATGAAATACGCGACATCTTTTGGGATGGTATTCCTGATCGAGGTGCTTCATGGTTAAGTGAGGAGCCTGTTCAAGTTAAATGGCAGCGTGTTATCTTCGTTCCTGCTTGTGGGGGTCTGTTAGTGTTAGTTACTTTGCTAAACCTGTTTCAAAATGCTTTGGAGGATCCAAACAATTGGAATTTACCAATAAGAGTGAAAGCAACTCTGCGGCCAGTTTTTAAGGCACTGGCTGCTTGTATCACTTTGAAAGCAACTCATCAAACAAAATATATGTGTGTGTAATATTTTCAAATGACTAATTTTTATACATAGATTTGTATTGCCAAAGATCGATATATGTACTTTGCTACTTAATTTCTCGTACGTGCATTTAATTAATCACTTAGGCTCAATATATTTATGCTAACCACAAAAATACTTTCGTCTTACTTAGCAGGCAAATTGTGGCGAAGCATGACTATAGTTAATTACTCGTATCCTCCATCCATTTATCCATAACTATAATTGCAATTAATGGAGCATTATTAATTCAGCTCCCTGCTTCCGTTTACAATTAATTATGCTTGCAGGCCAGTTAATTAACGTACTGATTAATCATGGATATCCCTGAGGAGGTTGCCAATGCCAGATGCTGCTTTGGTGAGAGGAGTTGCCGGTTTGCGGTATTCTGCCCATTCACTTGGTTGGTATGCAATTTGTGTAGTATTCTACAATGAATTCGGTATACTGTTTAATGGTTCCCTCCATTGGATTGCAAGCATGAATCTAGGAGACAACAACTTTATACTATGTTTTGATATGAGCGACGAGGTAGTACGAGAGATTCCATATGCCCCATATGCTCCTTATCGTTGTGAATATGATGAAAATTATAAGATGGGGAATCTCGTTGTGCTGGAGGATTCCTTGGCGTCGATTGTAGCTGTAATACTAAATGGAACTAGTCCCAGAGCTAGGATTGAGATATGGGTGATGATGGAGTACGGAATGAATGAGTCATGGATCAAAAGATTTTCGATTAATGGCTTTACAGAAATTCCATTTCCTTTAACCATCTGGAACGATGATACATTGCTGCTTCAAACCAACAATGGTGACTTGGGTTCATGGGATCTCCAGGATCATATATGCTTAAGAAACACCATATTTGTGGATATACTAATAAATATACTAATGATGGCGATCGTCCCGGTTCGCTAGAAGCCATAATCATGAAGGAAAGTTTGATTTCGATTTCCCGATCTCATCATCAACAAGTTTAATTAGGCCTTGCTAGCTATCGGGAACATTAATTGCGTCCTATTGACACTTGAAATCATCATATATACCTTTTGGTTCGAATTGGACGAGCTTGCCTGCGGCTCTTCCCGGCAAGTTTTGTTCTCTTCTACTCCGAAAATTCCACCACTTCTTCAATAGAAACAATGTGACTTTCCCTCGGCGGGTGCACAAATGGAGCATTAAAATTCCACTTAATACATGTGTAAAAATAAACTCTAACTACAATCACAGAATTAGGGAAAATTCAGAGAGAATGTTATGGAGCAGAACCTGCAATTTTTATTTCTTATCTTAGCCTTTATGTACATCAGTGTCCACCTATCATAATTAGACTAATTGTACCATGTCAGCATGGTAACCAACTAGTCTAACTCAAATATATACATTACAATCAACTAATTAACTTTAAATGTCATATCGAGAAATTCTCGCAAGCCAATTTTGAACAGTAAAGTGGAGAACCATAGCGAAGGAAGAGATTTAGTAAAAATGTTAGCCAACTGTTGCTTGGACTTGGAGGGAATATGAAGAGGGTAGATCAGAGCCGACCCTGAGGGCGCGCCACATGCGCAACAGCTTAGGGCCCAAAAAATTAGGGCCCGGTATATTTTATTAGTAATTATATATATATATATTAAATTCATCTTATTATTTAAATATTATGTAAATTAGGGGAAATATATATATATATATACAGTATCTTCAAGGGATCATTTAACCATTAGATTTGACTTTTGCAATTAAGTATGCAATTGCATAGTTAATTTATACAAAACCAAATTCAAGGGTTGAATGGTTCATTTGAAGGAACTATTGTCTCGCCCTATAAAATATAATAGTTTATTTTAGGGGTTTAAATATTATAACACTAATTTCATATATTTAATAAAATACAATACAAATTTATTAATTCATCTTAGTGGTCAAATAATGTAATATCTACTAACTCAATATATTTATTAAAAGCCACATTTTTAATGATACCACACAAAAAGTTAATGATTTATTAACTAACATGATTACAATCATTCTTTTTTATTTATTGAAACCTTACACATTCATCGTGTTTTTTTTTCCTTGCATTGAAACTCCAAGATGAAAGCGACTTTCAAAGTGTGTGCATTGTGGGTCTATGACTTGCACGCACAAATAGTAAAAATCATTAAATTATTGTCATGTTCAAAGTCAATTTTAATTTTTTACATTTAATGGTTTACGACTTGGATGGAAATATTCTGCTTTGTGACTATGCATCTGCTTAGACGTGGAAACTGGTAATAGGTTGCATTCAGATGATGATACAAGTGACACAGCAGAGAGGATTTGTGTATCATGTTTCATTGAGCACAAAATAACTGCATTTAATTTTGTTGTACAGGTTGGTATGGCTGCTACTCTAGCAGGGGTATGCCAGGTACCTCTTACTGCAGTTCTGCTTCTGTTTGAGTTGACACAAGATTACCGGATTGTTCTTCCACTTTTAGGTGCTGTGGGGCTATCGTCATGGATTACATCTGGGCTGACAAGAAGAAAGGATGTTAAAGGAAGCAAGGAAGCTAATGATAAGGTTTCTAGTATAACTCCTCAGCTTGAAGTATCTTCATCCAGCTCATCTGTTTCATTGCCCGCCCTTTCTGTTGGTGGGAAAATATCAAATAACAAAGTTGAACTTAATAATAGCAGGGGTTCACCCTCACTGGATGACCCAGATGATGATACAAGTGACACAGCAGAGAGGATTTGTGTTGCACAGGCCATGAGAACAAACTTTGTGACTGTCCTTCCAAGCACTTCAATAGCAGAAGTGGTATCCCTTATGTTAGCAGAGAAGCAGTCGTGTGCAGTGATAATTGATGACAGGAATATCCTGATTGGCCTCATAACTCTAGCTAATATTCAACAGTTCACTGAAAGGTTGAATGCAAAAACCAAAATTTCCAAGGTACCTTTTGGACTGCTTTTGATTCTTTGATTTCTCATTATCATGTGGTTTAAGCAAAACTTAAGGATTTTAAGCAAAAATTTCCAAGATTTGCTTCTGATAATTTTGTTACGTTCCATTTTGCATGTCATTAGAATATTCACTAATCACCTGAAACTATTTAGTTATGGGCATGGGAAAGGCTTGTCCCGTTTCGTTTGCTGAAAAGACTTCCGAGGGAAAAATCGGCATATGCTGAAGCTGCAGGAAATGCAGGTGGCCTTGTTTTTAGAAACGATGTGGAAGCTCATCTTGTTGCTCATAAGGACATTGATTTACCTGGGAAACCATTAGGTAGCAGGTATAAAGCACCTGGTGGTGTAGAATAATTAGTAGTCTATTTGTTGTTTATCCTGTTATCCATGAATAATTCAACTTATAACTTTCATATAAATGTGGAGAGAGAGATTTAGGCATAAAAAAAGGGTTGCACATAATTTGGAACTTTACAGGAACCAGCTGGACAAACTCAAGGAGGGCGAGGTTAGATTGACGTTTCTGTGTAGCTGGTAGTGTTTGCTGCGTGAAGGTTTTCACTTGTTTTTCAATAACTTTAGCCTTTCTTGTCTTCTCAGTTTATATGGAAACCTTACTCTCCGGAAGTTATTGCCCAATTACCTGCATATTGTTTGTCGGGTGAAGAGATTTGGCGTGCAACACCGCTTATATGTTTTAGCGTTGTGGAGTGGCATCTTCCAAATCGAGTAATGCGTCAGTTTGGGCTTAAGCAGACGAAGCCAGCTCAATGTGACACTAGGAAGGATCTCCATCGGACTGATATGCGTGGAAGGGAAGGTTATGAATTTGAGAAACTTCATCTGCCCCATGTTGTACTCTGGAGAGATCGTCATCAGCACACAATTCAGGGTGAACCATTTGATGGTGTCATGGCTGATGATGATCCTTACCTTGTGTGGTATCGCGGGATTACTTGCCTGAGGATCGGGAATCCTAATCAAAAGCAAGAAGAGAGATCCATCGAGAAGGAAGAGATAATCAAGTCAATGGTAAAGTTAGGTACAAGTCTTGCATCATTTTAGTTGCTGAACCTTATTTTTGATGAATCCTCTTTTCTTTTACATCTCTTTCTCTCCTGGCAGGCACAGACCATAGCAAACATCTTCCAGAAGTGCGATGGAACCATCAAGGACTATAATGAGGATTTGGCATTACAGTCCCTGATACAAATATGCAAGATGTGTCGTGCCTCAATGGATACATTTCAGAAGCTCCATGGCCCAGCAGCAGAGCTAGCATCTGAGATCCTTACATCAGCAAAAACTCCAGCCCCCACTTCTTCACCAATTCTTCCGCGTAAGAGACACCGTGGACTAGTTGCTCCACGGCAGCCAAGAAAATCAAGAAAGAAGAATGTTGTTATGTCTTCATACACTACACCTACAGATGAGGCTTCAAACTCCATAAAGGATGCCCCATCCGTCTCTGGCCAATCACCACTTAATGTTCTTGCATCCTCAGCAATCGGATTGTCTCAAGACCCTCCACCGGTGAGTACTGGCCCTCCATCGCTATCTATTGATCCTTCATCAGTATCCATTGATCCTCCATCAGTATCTATTGATCGTCCATCAGTATCTATTGATCCTCCATCCTCTTCAGTGATATACCTTCCAAATAATCAGTTAACCTTACCAGTAGTACTTGGAGAGCTTTCCTCCTCAGTTTTACCTCTACTATCTTCATGCCCTTCTCTTCCCCTATCATGGCCTTCTAATTGCCTTTTAACCCGTGAATGGGTAATGAACTGAGAGATTTCTCTTGATTGGTCCTCTAGGAACCTGATTCCTGAGGAGTTTTCCTCTGTAGTTCCTGAAGAGTTATTCAATCAGCTGGTGACATCAGCATCAGATATCATGCGTCAAGAGTCCAACTGCTTGAGAATAGACGAAGAATTGGGATTGAACCCAGGAACAAAGGTTGTGGTGGTTGGAGATCTGCACGGTCAGTTACATGATTTGTTGTTCTTGTTGAGAGATGCAGGTTACCCTAATGATGACAAATTCTTTGTGTTTAATGGCAACTATGTGGATAGAGGATCTTGGGGTCTTGAGACCTTTCTTCTTTTGTTGGCTTGGAAGGTAAGAGAAGTTTAAATTGCTGTGGGGAACTATGAGTTTCAGTCACAGTTTCTGAATCCTCTTAAAACTAGTTAATGATTAGATACTCTTTTCTAGGTTCTTTTGCCCCAAAGGTTGCACCTATTACGGGGGAATCACGAGACAAGGCTTTGTTCTACCAAATTTGGCTTTAATGAAGAAGTTTTTATCAAGTATGGAGCAAAAGGAAAGGATGGCTTCCAAAAATGTTTAAGTTGCTTTACAAAGCTTCCTCTTTCGTGTGTTATAGCTGGGAAAGTTTATAGCACGCATGGAGGACTCTTTCGAAATGACCCCAAGAACATTGGTTATTTAGAGGATCTGTCCAAAATAAGGAGATTCATTCTTGATCCTCCTTTGAGTGGTAGGAATGCAATTATTGGTGATATCTTGTGGTCTGTCCCATCATTAAGTCCTGGACTTCAATAAACAGATGAGCAATCTTTTGGCCTCTTGTGGGGCCCTGGCTGCACTGATGAATTTTTTAAAAACTCAAATCTGAAGGTGAAACATTGTGGATAAATATCTTTTCAGTAGTTTATTCTTTTATTTTTGAATAAAAATATGGAAAGTCACCATTTGTATGTCTATTTTTGCTACTGTAGTTGATTATAAGGGCACATGAAGGTCCTGATGCAAGAAAAAAGCTGTTTGGCCTTGGAGGAATGGATGAAGGATATTCCTATTTACCATGATGTAGCTTCTGGAAGATTAATCACTGTATTTAGCGCCCCAGACTATCCTCAGTTTCAGGTCATTTCTTGTCCATTTATCATCTTCTTTATCCTTATTTGTGTTATTTTTTTAGTCTAATTTTCATTGTGATTTGTTGTGCTTATGCCCCCAAGTAATCTCCCTCCTGCATCCTAAGTTCCCCCTCCCTCCCCCCCCCCCCCCCCCCCCCCCCGCCCAAGTTTAAATATGTGTAGGACATGGTTGACTATGTATTCCCTTGGAGAATCTCCCTTGATCAAAAATCAATTTTTAATTAATGTGGCAAACAAATGCAAACTTTATGTATCTTACCTTGACAAGACCTTCAGTTATTGCTTGGATTAAGAAAAACTGCACAGGGGTGCCTCTTATTGATAGATTGTCTACATAGTAGCACTAGATATACTTCTCTTTCAGGATTGAAAATTTTGTACCTTTCTTTTGGAAGGAGATTCCTTTTCTGATGCTAGCCAGCTGATATGGATTTTCATTTTCTTGATTAGTGTTCAAAGAAGGGGAAACTGACTTATGTGTTTTATTAAGTATGGATCTTGAGAATACATATTTTGGACTTGTGTATATTGTCATTTTGTTACTGTAAGTTATAGTTCTCATAAAGGAATAAAATGATTATTTAAGTCCTATAAAATTTGGAAACTCTTGCCTCAATTTTACAAGTTAGTATTGTTCAACTAGATATTTCTACTTGCTATCCTGTTCTTTAACTCTGTTAACCCTGTTTTATTTTATTTTCTTAAAACTTTAAGTGGAAAATTTGTGAAATTGTTGATCACTATCTTCCTTTCTTTGGACTGTGAAAGCGCTTGTCATGCTTAAAGAGAATTCAAGTTGGTTGGCGGATAAGAATGGACAGATATGTTCTCTACATTACCTGACATTGTTGATTACTGTAACGATGAAACTGTGTGCTAATGTTGTAAAGTGTTGTCTACTGTCTAAATGTAGCAGGCGCAAGAGGCTAGGTACCAAAATAAAGGAGCATATGTTGTTCTTGACCACCCTAACTTTGATTCTCCATCTGTACGTACTTTTGATGCCGTTAACCCAAGACCCAAGGTATTCATCCTGAAGTTGCTTTAATGAAGTTGCTTCTAATTCAAACTTGAAAGTTTTGTTTTTTTTTTTTGGGAAACAGAATCAGACGACAAGAAGGGACCTTCCTCTGAGTGATTGAGTTTCATTACTAGGAAAGACATTATAACAATGGCAGAATGATTTACTGTTTTCTACTACTTTTCATCGTTGTTAAGCTGTCGGCTGGGGCCGATCTGGTGGATTGAAGTAGCTGTTGTGGCTTTTGTATTCTTCTGCAACATGAATTTCCATTTTATAGCTTCCCAAAAAGCAGGAACAGCAATTTCATCACGGACCTCCTTGAATGATGGAAGGTAGTTCAAATCCACAATGACATGGTCACCTGTGGTCTCCTGAACCTGAAATTCGTCAAGAAATAAATCATCATTTCCAACTGGAAATGCACAGATGCTAGCTACATCAGTTGAATTGACCTAAAGTAACAAAATATACAGATAACTTTCACTTGTATATAATTAGTGACCTAAAGGAGAACAGATGCCATGGCGATGCAGTATATGACTCAACAAACTCAGTTTTTGGTCCATCCTAATCGTTGAAGGAATGATGGGAATAAAAGAATTTTTAGGCTAAATACTTATTTACAACTTTAACAACTTACATCCACGAGAACAGAGAGAGGATTCAACTATCAGAATGCCTCGAAATAGTACCATTTCTTTTGCATTCAGTTACTTGGCAGTTGTCACATTTACATAAAACAAATTCATGGACTTCTTGCAAATTTCATTATCATAAACTTCCGAAAAGCAAATCACAACTTACCCGGACAATTGCAGTAATTTTCTCAAATGTAAGAAAAGCTGGTCCAAAGACAATAATTAGTCATTCCAAATAATCAGACTTTGAAAGTGTTAACAAATGATACTCACAACAACATCGAAGCCAAAAATGGTAAGGTCAAGAATATTTCTGAGCCAATTTGCAGCATCAGTCACAAGCTCAATGTTGATTTGCTGGTGGGAATCAAGCTGCTGGGTTTTCTTGTCCATGGGTAATGATTTTAAGCTGCATGCAAAAGCAATAGTGATCGCTATCCAAAATGTACTCTACACGATCATCGGCAGTGTAATGACAGATATAAGAAATAGCAAATTATGAAAATGCAGTGCCTGTCAAAGAGGATAGGTTTAAAGCCACTCTCCTCTGAAAAGCTCATCAAAGTAGCTGCATTAGGTGTGGACTTTTTCATTGCGTAGTAGATTTTCTCCCCCAAAACATAGAACTTATACAGGCAGGATGAGTGGTCCAAATATTCCTGCAGTTTCAAATGCATTTCCTTATAGTTTGATCATCATAAATAATTTGCCAACGCTACTGAAGGCTATGTTTGACCATTACAGATTTCTGGATAGATGCGGACAACAAAAATTGATTTTCCTGAACTTCAAAAATCCAATAGTCAGCCAAAGTAACCATGTTCTGAGCCACTATTATGCATAAAGCGAATCATATTAACAGGAAAAGGTAGCTATTGCATAAATCAATCAACAAGACTTTCATAAATAGATTTTATCACCAACACTGTTAAGGTTCCACTCTTACCTGAATAATTGCTGGAAGGGGAACACTAAGGCCTTTGTAGTCCTCCACATTAAAGACAATAGCCTGCCATTTGAGGGGGGAGAAGGAAACAGAAACAAAGTGTCATGAATGTAGATCACTACATATAAAGGCAAGTCAAAAACAATTAAAGGCTGTGAGCAAGCCACCAAATCTGTATGCTGGCGCTGGTGCAGATGGTGAGTATTATGGGGTATATACAAGGAAACGAGAATTAAAGAAACAAAAATTGCAGAGAAAAAGCTTCTACTTTCCCAGATCAGTTCAGTTTGCAACATTATTAACTCAAATACATTAAACATTTAATTAACTATCACCATGCTGTGAGCATCAGCTACACCACAAGCAACTTGAGGTTTCACAATATTTGGGAGAGATAGCTTGGCTCCGGACAACCTATCCTCGAAACTGGGCTCTTCAAAGCTATCCACCTGCACATTGAGAAAGATAAAGAGTGAATTGCCTGTGGGCTTAGAGAACTATGGAATGCCAAGTCAAACCTCAAAGTGAGTTTAAAGTAATAAAGAAGGATCAATGTAGAATACAACAGAGCACATAAAACATCTGCAATTTTATTTGCAATACATGGTGCAAACATAAGCATCTGAACTCTTATCACATGCTAAAGTGAGGTCCTATCAACAGCTGGTGCATGTTGAACTTTAAGCAACATAATAAACAAAAACGAGCAAACATTTAATCCTCACTTGTATAATTAATGATTATTAAAATGGGAAGGGTAAGACCTAAAAAGAATTGAAAAACATAAAAAATGACATGCATATTTAAATATAAATGAAACAATATGACATATGATCCATGTAGTCAACACCACATATTGGTATTAAGGTTTTGTTTGTTGTTGTTGCTGGTATAATTAAACAAATAACCTCTTGAACTACATAATGTGGCGTTTTAAAATTGCAGATCATCCCACCTATGGGCAACCTTGATATGTGGCAACAGAAATAACTAAATAACTAACCAGAGAATCCAAGAGAGCAAATCATTTACACCAGTTAACTTTATTGAATAAGAAAAAATTTGATAGCAACTCTGTGCAAACAGTTCCCAGTTAAATCAAATAATTATTTCATTTTCAAAACAGCTTGAAGTTTTAACCTTTTGCCGACAATATTCCTAGAGTTTGTTGCCTGCTAAGAAATAATATTCAATTTCACAAAGACATTTGTTTCAGATCTTGCAAACAACCCTTGAAAGCTTTATTGGGCATTGCTTTTCCAGGAAAAGGTAACATATTGCAATTCTAGAACATCCAAAATCATAACAATTACACCAGAATAATAGGTTCTTTGTTGATGTAAGCATATCATAAGCACCATCAAAGCAAAACGACCTTCAGATAATGTGGACCTCTGATTTTATAGCTGCTTTTTGTGCTGAGGTCTTCCAAACCACATAAGATCTCCTGGATTTTCAGCCGATCCACCACGGGATGAATGTTATCAAATGGATCAATCACACACAAGTCCATATGGGTTTCAGTATACTTGGAACACAAATACATTTCAACCTTGGTTAAGGAGTATTCAATTTAAAAATGGCAGAATAATTATTATTGCCATTTCTATGCTATTTAAATAACACAAAAAATGCTTCTTCAGGAAATTAATCAGATGCTATAGCAGTTTCTATGAGAAATTTTGTTCAACTAGGCATCACACATAAAGAACTAATCAATATTGCTCAGGTTGAAGGTACCTTAGTAATTCCTGCATGCCATTTGTAAATGTGATTTTGCTAACCAACTTTAAGGCACTACACATTTCGACATCAACTATCTCATCTGTTGCTTTATGGAGCAAAATATCAACTCCTTGTAACTGAGATGATATGGGAAGCTCATAATTAAGAGGAAAGAAGACCAACTCATTCTCGGTTGGACATAAAGGAAATGCTCCTCTTTGCAATTACAAAAGACAACTCTAAGTACCTTCATCTAGTTGTTTGAGTATAAGTTCAGCATGTAAATAACACAATAGCTGAAGCCTTCATGTGAAACAGATTTGACCAACATAAAGAGCTGCTTCATCTAAGACTAAATAAAAACTAAAGCTATCTAATACATTGCACCTCAGTAAATGCCTTGTTGGTGATCCTGAAAGCATGCGGACTTAGATAGTCATGAACTTCCAAGGAGCATTTGTAAATGCATAAGGTACAATGGAAAATATAAGGCCATCCTTTGCTAATTGTTTCTTCTGCCACACTTCATAGTCTATCTAAAAAGCAACTAGTATTGCACTGTACTCAAATCAACCAAATAATAATAGTAATAACAATACCCAAATGGAAAAGGAAACAACTAGTCAGTTATTAGGTATAAAGTCTGCCCACTACCAACCTTAGCAAAGTCTTCTTCCCGAGAAGGTTTCATTCTGTAACCAACCACTAGGATGTCCTCATTGGTTTTTACCTGTTAATCATGGTTTATTACAAAGTGTTATATTCCATCATCAAGTTATAAGCAGAATACATAAAACATCAAAAGAAAGTATCAAGCAAACCAGCTGAAATTCAGGTATCTCCTTAGTTGCAAGGTTTTAGCGATATTGAAGTGTATAGCTAGGCTTCATTATTTGCTTTGCAGTCTTCAGCTCAAAAGGCATTTTCAGTAGTAAAAAACACAGAAGAGGGGTTTCCAAAAACGTTAAGCATTTGATATCATGATAGCAGGTCAATACATTCATAGTTCTCAAAAACATTAATGAGAATCTTCAAGTTGGTTTCTTTGTTGACAAATAGACTGTTTAGAATTAAAACAGTAGTTTATGTACAGAAATGTTATTTACAGGCCACATCTTACTAAATGCAGGCCACTTTTTTAAATATTAGTAAGTGAAATGACAGAAAAACCCTTGCCCCTTATAAAGTTAAATTTTTTTTTTACTTTGAGAGAACAGCTTCGTTTTTGCTCTTCTCCTTCGCTGCTGCTGTACTGCTTCGTTGAAGTCGGCTTCTCCATTGCTGCTGCTTCGGGCTTCATTTTCCTCTCCAATTTGGGCTTCTCCATTTCCGGCCGAATCCTTCCATTCCTGCGAAGCTCCACATTCGGCCATTCCACTCTCACGGACGTCCGTTAAATTAGGTGTGTGGTGTTTTTTTCCCGTTTTTAAATATGTTCAAAATGTTGGAATTGAAGTTAAGTGGTTGTTGTTTTGTTTATGGGCTTCGTTTTGAATGAATGTTTGCTGCGTTTTTCGGCCCTTTTTTGCATTAATTAGAATTATTGTGCATAATTGGATGTGTAATTGGTTCCATTTTGTGAAGTGAATGGAAATTTTGGCATGTCACTTGAAAGATTGCATTGTTTTGGTAGTGTTTTAGTTCCTAATTTGCGTTATCGGATGTGGTGTTACCGGCTGTGATTGCTTTGAATTGAATTGGTTGTGTTTTGGTTCTGGAGAACCGTTTTCCCGGTGAAGAACCAGGGAAAATGGTCCCCGGTGGCTTCTGCCCGAGAAACACGCCTCTACGAGGCGTTTGTTCCACAAACAAACGCCTCGTGGAGGCGTGATTTTCTAGAAAGAACGCCTCTTGGAGGCGTCTGTTTCGCGAGAATCACGCCTCCAGGAGGCCTCGTAGAGGCGTGTTTCTCTCGAAAGAACGCCTCTTGGAGGCGTTTGTTTCCCGAGAATCACGCCTGAACCGGGCGTTTTTTCGGACAACAGACGCCACGACGAAGCGTTTGTTCCAGTTTTGTTTATGTTTGAAAACTGTTTACATATAAATTGTTGTGTGTTTATGATTTTCTATTAGTGCAGATGGGGGACAAATTTAAAGGTAATATATTCCGTCGAACGGGAAAAAGATCCAAGTCCGGTAAGAGTAGTAATCCGGAACCATCTGGGGGGAGTGTTAATCCGGATAATCAAGAGGCGGAAAATGCCCCGCGTATTCATCCGACGGCATCTGAGCGTTCGAGGAAGGTGGATGCACGATCGCGTGCATCTTCAGCGCCAGTGAATGTCATTGCTCCTATAACTGAAGACTCATTTCAACATTCAGTGACTGGACATGAGTACATTGGGGCGTCATTCATAGAATAACCTTTCGCCCCACCATTTTCAGATGTTGAGATGTCCCACGATGATGGTGACGGCGAGAGGGCTTATGGAGGAAGTGATGCTAAAGGGGCTAATACCAGCAGCGAACCAAGTAGGAGAGCTGGGAAATGACTCATGGGCAGTGAGGCTGGGGCAGCGATTGAAGGGTGGAAGGACTATAAGGTGCTGGACCATCCGCTAGAAGGTAGTCCTGTAATCCCTGAGTTGCTCTTGAGTTTCAAAGGCCACACTAACTACTATGTCTGGCATGGAGAGGTAATTCTATTATATTGTGCACGTTCAAATGCGATGTTCACTGAATTAGTATTTTTTGTAATTATCTATGCGTCGTTACTTGTGATCCATAACGGAATAATAAAGATAGGTTGTACGGTTTATGTATTAGTTCTTTTTTAGATCTTAAATGTGTTAGGAATTGAATCCTCTAGTTTTAATTTGTTGTTTACATTGTGTAGGAACGGGGGATACTGAAATGTCATAATGGGGCCGATCGATTGAAAAATTGGCCGGCCGATGAAGAGATGATGAAGCATGTTGAGGGGTCCAGATTGGGCCATTTAGTCCACTGCATGCATGATGAGTTAGACGCCGCGTTGTTATGTGCGTTTGTGGAGAGGTGGCATCCGGAGACCAACTCCTTCCACTTGCCGTTCGGTGAAATGACAATCACATTGCATGATATTGCATACATATTGCGCATTCCGCTGGGGGGTAGGCCGATTTATGGCAAAACAAAGACTTCACAAATAGCGACGGATGTTGCAGCTGTGTTGGGGAATGATGAATTCAAAATGGATAGGCCTGGATTTGTGAAGTTGACAACCATTGAGAAGCACTGTGCCGGGAGATTTGACAAAGTTAATGCTGCATCTGGTTATTTATTGTGGGTTTTAGGCCTTTCCCTGTTTGTTGACAAGCCTAAAACCCACGTTTCTGCACAGTATTTAAGTTTCTTGCGCGATATCGAGACAGTAAGTGATTACTCGTGGGGAGCTGCCACATTGGCATTCTTATACCGCCAACTTGGGAAAGCGTCTAGGGCAGAAGGTGCACAGTTTTCTGGTTGTTTGACTTTGCTTCAGGTTTGTCACTTTACATGATGCTTTCCTTGGCATACTTTGATGTATTTCTTTGCAAGATATGTACTGATTGTTCTCATGTTCATTATTACTAGAGCTGGATATATGAATACTTCCCAACATTCAGCCCACCGAAGAAGCGGTCGTGGAATACCGGATTGCCGTCAGTAATGAAATGGCAAGTTGGTACTGGGAAGAAGCTGGTTGCAAAATATGATTTGGAGGCATACAGGAGGGCCCTAGATGCACTGCAGCCGAACGAGGTAACATGTCCATTCTTTGTGATTACGAACGGTTCTTTTATGTTACTGTGCTACATTTGGTGATATATTGCATAAACGGCCAGGTTAATTGGCTCCCATTTGAGCCCAATCCGGCATTGGCCCACAGAATCTCCTTGTATAGGGGCCTTATATACTCCGTTAACGTTGAAGAGCCCTACATGCCGGATCGGGTGTTAAGATAGTTTGGATACGCCCAACAAGTTCCATTTCCTGTCTTCAAACCGAAGGAGTGCTATAGAGGCCCAGAGACAAAGAGGTATGCCTGCAAATACGTTGCGGATCTAAGTGGTTGGGAAATCTCGCATGCAAGGCTTCTGCGAGACATGAAGAGAGCGGAGTATACTGACGAAGCAAGCGAGGATTACCTTGAGTACTTCCGGGCGCGTTCGCACATCCGCGTCAGTGGTGGTCCTGTTGAGGAATACACTCCTGATCCTACCCAGCTGTCCCTAAATGCAGTTAGTGTAAGATGATGTGTTAATTTATTTTATTCATACATATATTTGTCTGTCTTAGTAGTTGCTGATTGTGAGCGTCATTTTACTTGTTACAGCGGCTTCAGTATTTAGCCTCTCGGGCAGTCTATTTTCATCCAAGGGTTGAACACGCTGTCAACCCTGACACGCGTAGGCAGGCTATTGCAGATGTTGCTTATCATTTGGAGGGACTGATGCCGGGACTGGAACAACTTGCGCTGCGACCTCCATTTCATCCTTAGTTCATTATATTCCTTATGTTTGGATGATGTATAATGTGAATTTTTGTTTGTCTCTGGATGACTGGTTTTTTTTCACTACCCAACACAATAGAACTGTCGAATTATTGCATTTTACTGGGTGTGCTGTTAATTGAAGTGCAGAAAACAGTTTAGTGCTTTATTATGTTTTATGAATAGGGATTCAGTGCTCATATACAGGGGAGACTCTGCCCAAATTTCATACAATTTAAACACAATAGCACTGTATCATTAAGTAATTTTGCGTTTCCGGATGTAGGTAACATTGTTGGGTTCAAAGCGCTGTGTTTTCTTTCAAATCACACAAGAAATGCCACTGAAAGAGAGAAACACGTCTGACTTAGGCATGTTTTTCCTTTAGAAACACGCCTTACAGAGGCGTTTCTCTTCCATTAACTCGCCTCTCACAGGCGTGTGTAATCCAAAAACACGCCTATTTCAGGCGTGTTTATTAGTTTATAGCGCCTCTATATGGCGTGTTTCCTTGAGAAACACGCCTCCCTTAGGCGTGTTTCCTGGATAAACACGCCTCCCTCAGGCGTGTTTTGCGAAGAAACACGCCTGGATCAGGCGTGTTTTGCGAAGAAACACGCCCTAGAAAGGCGTGTTTCTCTGCTGCCTGCACCTCATTCAACCAACATGATAGCACCTAAACAACAAACCACAGGCCCAAACGTTTTCATAGTCCATAACCATCTAACCACAATCATAACCTATTGCAATAATCAATAGCATGAGAATTATATTCTAAATATACAATACATCTATATGTCAATACAAACACAACCGAGGATTCCATAACTTTGAAATCATAAAGCTAGCTAATCGATAACTATTGTGGGTGACCTTTCTACATTGCCTAAGCTACCAACGTACAAGCTCTGATATCTATCCAATCGAGGTGATAACCTTTCTACCAAATCATCCAAAGATAGGGTCCTCCAGAAGAGGTCCACATCCAAGGGATCAATAGGTGTGTAATTCCTGGCCATTTCAACCATCTGATGCGCACAGGGCAAGCCATAGCTGGTTCGCAGTTCACAACCACACATCTCACTATTCTGCCCATAGACTGCGCCTCGCTTTTTGTATTCTTTTAACAGCAACAGTATGGCATATTGCGAAACTCTGCCATTGATCCTACTTTACAACATGTAATTGGCTTCACGGATTGTTTTGCTTCGGGATGCCTCCATTTTACTACGTATCTCACCCAAATGCAACTTTATCATCTCATTTATAGCCAAAAATATTGTAGGAAATGAACCTCTGTCGGTTTTAATTGCGCGCTTCAACTGTGCGTGCGCACTTTCAGCCCTGCATTTATGAAAGACGAACAAATGTCATGTTGTAAATAAGGGAATATTGTGTAATTGTATCATATATATATATATATATATATAAATAGTAGCTACAAAATTGAATAGACTCACATGTTGTTTGTGCGCCCTCCATAATGTTTTATCTCTTTAGTCCACACTGAGACAAACTTGGTCCGGTGGGGATTCAACCAAGTATGGTGCAAATAATTAACCACGGACGTCTACCGGCCTCTATATTTGGTCTCTATGATCTCCACAGCTTTCGTGAACTTGTCATACGTTAGAGCACTCATAACTCTTAGCCACCATCCTTCAAACTCATCTAATATTTCTTTGTCCGTACACACACTGAGTGCTTTCTTCCTCACATCCATAGCAATATGCCGTTTACACAGTAGTTGCTTAGACTCGGGAAAAACAACGTGGACAGCTTTCATTAGAGCTGACTCTCTGTCTGTCATAATCACATGGGATATGTCGATGGATCAAAAAGTTGCCTCAACCTAGTCATAGCCCAGAAGTAAGTTGCATATGTCTCATCCCTCAAGAAAGCAAAGGCAACATGTATGTATTGATCCGTCGGAACATGAGAGACTATCTGAAGCATAGGCAAGTCATACCGGTTGGTCTTGTATGTCGTATCCATATACAAAACGTACGGAAATTTACGAAGCATACTAGGGACATCCGAATGGGCGAAGAACACGTTCTCAAGCGCGTTACGCTCATCTTCCGCTGTGTACTAGTAGTAGTAACTATAATCCTGAATCAGTTTCAAGAAATACTGGATAGGACTTAAATCTCCCCTTTCTTCTCTCCTAACCTTTGCCGTTTCATTGTAAACCTGCCTGATACGTGTGACATTAGTCGCATTGTCATATCGCAGTTTTGACAGCATCTGCTTTGGAGCCACATTTATCTTCATCATTTCTGCAATTTTCTCCTTCTCCTCGTCATTCAACTGGGACTGCTTATGATGCCAGTTTCTAACTAGTGGTAATTCATGGTTGTGGTGTCCTTTAATGACACTCAGCTTCCAGGTACCCTCACTATTCTCTTTCCCTGATACTTTAAATGGACAACCAGTCAGCTTGCTACTAGTGTTGTTACGGGATATTTTCCCTTCAACTGGGGGTGCCTTGCTTCTCAATTGCCCCGCTCTATCACAACAAATGTCAACTCTCCCTCTTCTCCCTTTCAGAGGCCCCTTCCACTTTTTAGAAGAGGTAATTTTCGTATCAAACTTATGCTCGGCAGCTCTGACTTCAACCCAACCAATCAACTCAGCTCGAGTAGTGAACTCTTCATCAGTCGTAAATACATCCGTGTAATCTAGACCGTTTACGTCATCCAAAACGTGCGGAGCCTGTCAAGCAAACCCTATGATATTAGAAATTCCCGCAGTCGGTGTAAGAAATAGAGAAAGGAACATTCAGGGAGAAAATCGCCTCCTCTAGGCGTGTTTTTCCAATAAAATCGCCTCCAATAGGCGCTTATATTCGGAAAACACATCCATAAGGGCCGCGTTTTTCCATGAAAAACGCCTGATATAGGCGCGTTTTATTTAAAAACACGCCACAGGCCACATTTGTTTTGTAAAAACATCGCCTCCAAGTGGCGTGTTTTTTGTAAAACCACGCTCAAGGATGGCGATTTTTTTAAAAAACTAATGTGGCATGTGGCATTTTTCTTGATAAAACGCGCTCCTATTAGGCGTTTTTCAGAGAAAAACTCGCCCAGTACAGGCGAGTTTTTCTGATACAATTGCCCGTAGTGGGCGATTCGCACCCAGTGACGAAAAAACTTGAAAAAGGTGCTACCTTTAATCCATACAAATAGTAATGTTATACGTACCATGTAATATGTATCTTCATTTATATTTTCCGCCATGAAACTCAAGCAATGGAGAAGAAATGGACCTTCAAATGGAGAAGAAATGGAGGATGATTGTGTTGATGTTAGAAATGGAGAAATGGAGAAATGGAGGATAGCGGGTAAGAAGGAGTGAATGGAGGAAAAGGTGTGGGTAATTTTTTTTTCACTAAGGTAATTAACAAGGGCATTTATGTCATTTCACCACTTAAAATTTTAAAAGTGTCCTATGTTTAGTAAAATGGTACCTGCAAATAACATGCCCCTTTATGTATTGTGTGAAAAGGATGTTAACCTCAAAAGGATTTAATAATAAGCAAATTATATGGCTTGCAACAGTTTTTTCCCATACTTGATTATCCTTACAGTAAAACAGTAGAAAATGAAGATTAATTTACTCAATGACAATAAATGGGTATACAATCTACAAGCTCACCTCAGATTAAATTTTAAGCAACAAATTAAAATATGAACTTGGAAATTGGGCGACTAAATATGAACATGAACAAAAAATGAGGGTAGCAGAAATGAGAATGTTGAGATGGATGTGTGGGCATACCAGGTTAGATAAAATAAGTAAATGTAAGCATTAGAAACAAAGTAGGAGTAGCCCCAATAGATGAAAAAATGAGAGAAACACGCCTAAGATGGTTTGGACATGTGCGTAGGAGACCTCTAGACGCCCCAGTAAGACAAGTAGAAAACAGAGAAGCAATTAATATAAAAAGGGGAAGAGTAAAATCTAAAAAGAATTGGAAAACAACTTTAAAATATGATATGTCATATTTGGATATAAAATCAATGTGCCATGACCGTACACGATGGCGAGATGTGAGCCATATAGCCGACCCCACATAGTGGGACAAAGGCTTAGTTGTTGTTGTTGTTGTTGGAAATTGGTTCTCAATCTTCAAAATTATTGAAACACTAGCAAGTTAATCATTAGCCTACCTTACCTCTATTCCAACCACCTAAGGAAACATCTTCTGGATTCAATCAGTCTCTACAATTATGATTCTGATGATTATATTCTCTCAAAATCTTACATTTGCTAATGGAAAATAAAGGAACAAGTAGCTTTCAAAAGTGAAAAACACATACGTCATCCTCATACCAAACCTTTTTCCAGCTCAATTGTACTTGTATAGGACAAACTGGGTAGTTATGGTTTTACACCATTTACCCCTTAGTTTAAAAGAAAAACCTGAGCGAAGATTATATTGTATAAATGTTAAAAGAAAAACCTGAGCGAAGATTATATTGTATAAATGCATCATAACTAAACATTCAATAGTAACGCAATTATTTTGAAATACTGATAAAACAACAATACCTTTGTTCTTTGCATGAAACACTCAAATGGAAAAAATATATTACAAGTTAATGCTTAGTCATAGAATAGCTTCAACGAAAAAAGAGCCTTGAGTAGTAGAATTACCTTTTTATTCAAATGGCAAATAATTAAAGGCAACTCTTCAAGCTTG
This sequence comes from Leptodermis oblonga, assembly GCA_016801395.1. Lineage (NCBI taxonomy): Eukaryota > Viridiplantae > Streptophyta > Magnoliopsida > Gentianales > Rubiaceae > Leptodermis > Leptodermis oblonga. The sequence goes on from CM028754.1 coordinate 2,710,581, forward strand.
TTAATAACAAAAATGCTTGAATTTTCACTTGTAGTCGCAGATACAATATCTGAGAAAAATGTAGAATCTCAATTTTAGCCGTGAGTGAGGCTTTTACTGCTTCAACAGTAAAAGGTCCCAACTTGGAGTGAACCATCAACTGTAAAAGGGAATCCACAAAATCAAAAGGTCACAATGATATCCAAAGAATGAAGAGCAACAGATACTGATCCACACCATTAGATAATACTTGTCCAGGGGAACCTGTAAAAGAAAATGCATGATCGGTCATCCAAAGAATGAATCGAAATCTCACAGATGATAGATAACAAATCTTTAGCAAAAGCTAAACTTTTGCAATAAGGTATCGCATGCACTATAGTTCAACCAACTATTTCCTTGGAGGGTAGCACCATATATAACTCTAGGATAACATCTCGTCAAACACTAAGGATAAATTTTTTTTCCTGAGCCAGGAACATGGAAATGTTCTGATCTTTTCATAAACAGCTAAGCTCTTTATACAAGGGAAAAAGGATCACTAATGTCCAAAAAAATAAGCATTGAAACATATTTACCAATATTCAAAAGAATAAGTATCTAAACAAACTTTGTGAGAAGGAAGAGGAGTCAAACTCACATAAGATGACAGTCACCCAGCCAGAATTCCTGAAATTCAGAGACAGGTTCTCAGTGTAATTAGAAACAAGAAGAATGGAACTTGGTTTATTGTTGCCCAAAGCCCATGAGGCATCATTTGCAACATTTTCAATTGATGATGACTGCATTATCATAGAACTGAACAAGTTTAATCGGGTCAGTTCTTCAAGAAGATTTACCTACAATATGGAGATAAATTGGTTATGGTTCCCTGTTCCGATGTACAGAATTATTTAAAATAATCAGGGTTACAGCAACAAGAAGGTAAACTAGACTAATGATCCCAAACAAAGCAGCTAACCACTAATCATAGTTAAGTTAGAAATCACAAACATAATCAAGCTTCTCAAAGTAGAAACTGCCCAAAGGGAATCTGTGAATGGTTAAGAGTTAAGAAAAGAGGGGAATTCTAGAACACTAAATTTTTTCTCATGAAAACATCTAGGATTGGACAAAAATCTACGCAGTGTGTAGTTATATATCAAACTCACTGCAACAAGTATTATTGCATAAATACATCAGAGCTCACCATTTGGAAGCTTTTGCACATAAGGTTGAAAGAACTGATGATAGGCGCCAAACGAATACCTACTCTACAACCTGAAGCCTAGATAATTTCTTACGGATTTCAAATCCTGGGCCAAATAGGGATGTTTAGATGTTTTAGTGCTGCTCAAAATAGAATTTTTTGCATGATGGAATAACATCTAATATAGAAGTACTTGCATTAATGGAAAATCACACTAATGATAAAATGCCATGTGAGTACGCAACAAACCTGGACAGCTGAAAGTCCTGGCTCGTAAAATATAACCTGAAAATGTGGTAGATTAGACCGGTCAAACGTGGAATAAAGCTAAATCAAGAAGAAAATTTCAACACACAAATAGGCTATGCCCTGCATGAAGGAATATATGTATACTGGACAATGGGGTCCGAATGGTGATATGGAAAATATCAGATATTGATACCAGGGCCATAAAGGTCTGATGTAAGCAGTTTTTTACCACTGCACGAAGGCTTCCCTTGGCAGATTTGATACCATAATCATGTAAAATGCATCTAAAGTTAATATATGATTAACTGTTTCAGAAACAACAAAAGGGTTTGCAAATCATCTACTTTTGATCGCATACGCATTAACAGCTAAAAAAATTCAAAAGTATCGCATAGCGCATCTACATTTCTCATCCGGACTCATTTGTTTCCAGTAAAAGTAGCAAAGTTTATCATCAATCTGAATAATACCAGTCAGAAAGAAGGGGAAAAAACTAAAAACCATCATAGAATTGCATGCACATGAGATGTTTGAGAAAATGCGTCAACAATTTACAAGGATGAAAGATGAAATACTGACGGCGGGGATTTTGGAATATTGAAGCTTGCGAAGTAGAGAATCAGCAGCAGGGCTGAGGAGTGAGGTGTCCGACGGAAGAATCAGTGAGGCATCAATCAAGATCCCATTCACAGCACCGCCGTTAACAACCATTTTCGCTTTTTGCTACTCAGAAAAGAGAAAATTCTGCCACCGGAAATCAATGTTGTGACTTGTGAGAGAGTCATAAAACTTAAAAAGAGAGATTCTGGTTCCCAACAAGCTTACATCTGACGACTGAGTAGCATACTCCTCTAACGTTGTGGTGGGATCCAAACTCAATCATTGTCAGTTTTAATTCTTTTGTTATCTCCGTTCTCAAATAAGTATATTTTACACATTTGGAACAAGAAAAATCTAAAGTTTTTAATTTTACCAATTATTTACGGCAATTTACCTTTTAATCTCATATTGGAGTTATATAATGCTATTAATTACAACACCATTTTAGATGCACATCCGATGTGCTCAGTTTTTAGATGCACATCCGATGTGCTCAGTTTGCCGTCGAAGCTCAGTTACTAAACATATCATACCAATCCGGCATAAATTAACATATCATCAAAAGATCACTTCTACCCGGATAAATGGGGGAGACGAACGTAATAGACCAGTGAAAAATTCTAACAGACTTCTACCTCTATAAAATAGTAACCTCATCTCCATAAGAAAGGAACTCTCTTTTACTAAAAACGGAATTGTTAATTGCAGGACTCATTTTACTAAACACATGACACTTTTTAAAATTTTAAGTGATGAAAAGAAAAATATACCCTTGATAGTTTCTAACTTTATAAAAAAAAAATTTACCAACTTTTTAACTCAGGGAAAATCACCTGGTCTGGGCGATTTTCAACCGGGGCGATTTTCTCTAGGCCGGGCGATTTTCCCAGAGAAAATGGCTTGGCCTGGACGATTTTCTCTGAGAAAATCGCCGTCCCAGAAAAAATTGCCACAGGACAGCGATTTGTTCAGGTTTTTTCGGTCATTCGTTGGAAAATCATTTTTCCGGCGAAAATTTACCCAACTTTTTAAATCAGGGGAAAATCGCCCAAGCTAGGTGATTTTCCCATCTTTTCACCACTTCAAATTTTAAAAAGTGTTCTGTGTTTAATATAATGGGTCCTGCAATTAACATGCCCCTTACTATATTCTCTCCAAACCTTTAGTACGTTCTCTTTGTCTAAATACTAACTTGATATGAGAGCTTAATTGAAGGACTTCACCCGCTAGTACAAGCACTGAATACGACGAATCGAAACAAGTCTGACCTGAATACCCTCACTGGCAAAGTACATTTCATCAATATACATTATACAAATTCTCATTTAATAGGTAATTAAACGAAAAAACATAAATACAAGTAAAAGAATAAATTTACTCTACTCCTTAATTTGTTCATCAAAGGAACACATATTTAAGAATGGAAAGAGTATTTTGTAAGGGTGGCAATTAGTGTTTTATCTAATTAGGAGTTTCCGTGTCAACATTATCTAATTCTATAATTACCTGCCCTTTTAAATATTTGTACTATTTGCATGGGTGGAACCAGGGGGGAGCTGGAGGGTGCTTAAGCACCCTCCAATCTCCAAAATCCGCCTGAGTAGTAGGCTGATTGAGAGGCGGAGCATCACCGGAAAAAATGGAAAAACAGAGTGCAGAAAGAAGGAGAAAAGAGAAAAGAAGAAGGAGAAGAAGGAGAAAAGAGAAAAAGAAAAAAGAAAAAATAGGCTAAGTGGAACGGCGACGTTCCACTTAGCCCATTAAAAAAAAATAAAAATGAAAGAAAAAAACTTTCTCCTCACTCATTTTTATATTCAAGAACTCACTATTAAACTAATTAATTTTCTTTTGATTTTGTTTGCAGTTTTTCTTTTGGAGTTACTAGCTCTATTATTCTCTTTGACTAATATCCATTAATTCGTTTTTAGTGTGATTGATTTTGCGTTGGTTTTACCAGTTGCTAATGCTTTTGTTGTGAAAGTATTTTTGGCTATGAGGATTTTCAAGACCGATTTGTGTACCGAATCGAAGACCGAAGACGAGTAGACGAATGACTGTTTAGTTGTATAATCGAGAATAGTATTTTTCGAACCATAGAAAATTATTAGTTAGTCTAGCACCCGCACAAAAAAATTTCTGGTTTCGCCCCTGACTATTTGTGTAGACCCATTTAACTCTCAAATCATTATAACCCATTTATATCAAATAATATTTTCATATTGTATCATAAATTAGGTTTATACTTTTATACTACCCTGTGTTTGTTAGTTTGTTTTGCATTTGCTTCCCCTGTATTTCTTAAATACATCTTTTGACCCCCTTGACCACTAGTCAACCTTTTAAAATCATATAAAGACATGCATGCCCTTCCATTTTATTTTACATTTAATTTTCACATGTATTTCAACATTTTATCTTCTTTTTTTTTAGCAAAATATTTTATATTTTCTGTTCAAAATATAATAGTGCAATTTAAAAAAATAAATTTTTATTTTTATTTTTATTTCATTAAACATCTTTCTTTTGTTTTTATTTTACAATAATGAAATTTTACATATATAGTTTGGTATTTATTTAATTATTAAATTTTGTATTTAAAATGAAAAAATAATTTTAAAATGTCAATTGATGAGAAAATTTAAATTTAAAATTTAAAAATATATTATATTAATTTAGGTGAAATTGGTAGTGTATTTTCATATTTCTTTCAAAATTTATAGATGATTTTTTACTTAACATTTATATTGTTGGTTGATAGAAATTTTATTTTATTGTTTGTTTGAAACTGTAAAAAACTATAAAATGGAAAATTATTTTTTAAACTTTATAATAATATATTGTTGAATTAATTTCTTCTTTTTATTATGGGATACCCTCTCTTCGTTTTAACAAAAAAAAGTCATATTTAAAATTATATTTTAAAATTCATTAAAATTTTCTCACTATGTTCTAAAACTATAATTTTCATAATTTATATAATATATTTTTGACACTTAAATGAATATATTAATATATATTAAAATTATCCCATATAGTCAAAATTTTAAAATATTTTAATTCACTGATTTTTTTTTTTATAAATTGTAAAAGAAACTTAAATACAAAACTAAGAAAAATAGTGAAAATTAAATTAAAATACATTGTAGCATTGTATATTTTAAGAAAAAATTTTAAAATATAAATTTTATTGTTCAAAAATATAAAATATTTAAATAAATATAATAATTATGGCAAAATAAGTATAAGGACATGGATGTCTTTATTTTATTTTTATATGGTTGACTAGTAGCCAAATGGGGTCAAAAGATGTATTTAAAAGCACACATGGAGCAAAAAATGTATTTAAAAAATACAAGGAAGCAAATGTCAAACACATCAAAAAATACAAGGAAGCAAATGTCAAACACATCAAAAAATAGCCCTAAGTTTAAGTAGAGACTAGAGAGTGAGGCAATGGAAGATGAAAAATGGACAGCATACGCATTCCACAGTGGTAATATGGTAACAAAAACCAACAGTAATGGAAAAAAGTACCAAGCCTAACTATGCCAAGGAATTTTTTCCATTAAAAATGATTTTTTAATTATAAATTCCCAAAATAGGGATAATCTTGCTAGAATTCCTGAATTAGAGAAATCGAAGTTATGAACTTCGCTTTCTGTGGAAAGGCAGAAAGCGAAGTTCATAACTTCGCTTTCTGTAGGAAGGCAATATTTTGCCTGAAGTCGAAGTTAGCAACTTCGACTTCTTTGGAAAGGCAATATTTTGCCTGAAATCGAAGTTGCTAACTTCGGCTTCTTTGGAATGGCAATATTTTACCTGAAGTCGAAGTTAGCAACTTCGACTTCTTTGGAAAGGGATTTTGCAGCTCGTAGCTTTAGTTTACTAAGTCTACTTCAAATTTTACACTGATTAGCAAATAATATGATCATCAACAAAAATGTAATTAGTCGCCATCAATACTACTGCAAGAGCAAATTTGCGTCCAGTGATCATTCCTTTTCTTCATTTAGCCATGATTATTTTGGATTTTTTTAATTCTGATTTTTTCTATAGCAACAGGAATGCGTTCTGAACCTTTAATAATATATTCTGGTACTTGCTTGCAATTGATGGCTAGCTTAGGCTCATTTAAGTAATTCTGACACTGATTAACTTTGGCAATGTCAATTAAAGAAGAGGGAAAAGATTATGGTAGACATACATAGAGATAGAAGTTGTTTTTGTTTGTCAGATACAATCTGTCTTCTTAGTATTTCCTGCATTTTATCTCATCTGAACTTTCATTTTCTCATTGCAGGCCAGCTAAACTTATTGAAATCATGAAAGAGCGTTTTCAATCCCTTGGTGGTGTCATTTTGGAGGGATACAGTGTGCGTAACAAACAAATATATGATGATACAGCATTAAGGTTACTAGCTTTGTCAGATATTTTATTTTTTACTTTTATTCTCTAATAGTATGGATATTGCATGAGCTCCTTTAGTTTCTTTCTGTTTTGATGCTATTGGAGATTTCAGGCAAAATATTGCCTTTCCAAAGAAGTCGAAGTTGCTAACTTCGACTTCAGGCAAAATATTGCCTTCCTACAGAAAGCGAAGTTATGAACTTCGCGTTCTGCCTTTCCACAGAAAGCGAAGTTCATAACTTCGACTTCTCTAATTCGGGAATTCCAGCAAGATTATCCCTATTTTGGGAATTTATAATTAAAAAATCATTTTTAATGGAAAAAATTCCTATGCCAAGCATAAATTGTTAATTAAAAGATATATTTTACAAAATAAATGATACATTTAAAAAATTTTAGATTTGAAATTACTTTTTTGGCCTTCCCCTTTCTACTTCTTTCTTCAGTAAAATCCCAATTTTATTGCAGATTTCAACTTTTAAAAAGAATCGCCCCAACCGAGCGATTCTATGGGAAAGAATTGGTGTCCTGTGGCGATTCTTTTCCATATAATCGCCCGAATGAGGCGATTCTATGTGCAGTAACAAAAATCTTTACAAGGTTCCACCTTTCATCCAAAAAATGTGTAATTTTCATTCTTACTGGGAAATATGGATCGTTATCGGAGTTATCGTCCATAATACGCATGCAAAATTCTTGTAGAGGAAATGAGGGTGTAGGTAAAAATGGTAGGTAAAACTATTTATGAGGGTAAAAATGTATAAGGATATTATTGTCTTTTTACCATTTAAAATTTAAAAGGTATTCCGTGTTTAGTAAAAATTGTCTATGTAATTAACATGCCACAATATAATGCATACAATGTTACCAGGCAAACATGGTGGTTTTCTGCAGCAACAGGACTAATCAAGACAAAACTGCAAAGCTACAGGAACACGATGCGCTTTCCTCACAGAAGCTGCTGCTACTACCTTACTACCGAGATTAGATTTTTTTTGTTTGTCCTAATTCTGTCTTCCCTAACTACAGTCTCACAATGGAATATGGAACCCATATGTCACATAAGTATGAGAGAGAAAACGGGAAGACAAAGGTGGAGCAGACAGAATGAGGCTACTACCGGCAGAGCTGCTCAACTGCAGCTACAATCTGTGCAGGTTGAACAACGGTCCATTCCTCAAAAATTCCAGCGTACGGTGTCGGCACATCCTGCGACGATAAGCACACAATCGGAGCATCCAAATAGTCATGGAAATTCTCAGTTATAGCGGCAGTCAAGCTGGCCCCAATCCCCCCAGTTCGCATGCACTCCTCTACGATCAGCACCCGGTGAGTTTTCTTCACCGAATTCCCTATCGTGTAAAGATCAAACGGCTTCAGCGACCTGATGTCGATAACTTCAGGATCATATCCTTTGTTCACCAAGGTTTTTGCAGCCTGCATCACATGATACCTCATTCTTGAGTATGTCAGAATTGTAACATGTTCACCTGGTCTCACCATCTCAGCTTCCTCAAGATTCAATACGTATTCTTCATCTGGAATCCTCTCCTTTAGGTTGTAGAGCAACACATGCTCAAACAGAATCACAGGGTTCTCACTTCTGATGGCAGCTTTCATTAAGCCCTTGGCATTGTAAGGGGTTGAGCAGGCCACCATTTGGATTCCTGGAATTGATTGGAAGTATGACTCGAGCCGCTGCGAATGCTCAGCTACAAGCTGGCTACCCACTCCACCAGGTCTCCGGATCACGATGGGGATGTTGAATTGGCCTCCGGAAGTGTAGTGGAGCATGCCGCAGTTGTTGGAGATCTGGTTGAAGGCTAAGAGGAGGAATCCCATGTTCATTCCATCAACAACCGGGCGAAGGCCGGTCATGGCAGCTCCTATGCCCATGCCAGTGAAGGAGTTCTCAGCAATGGGGGTGTCAAGAACCCTGAGATCTCCATACTTTTCAGCCAAGCCTTTGGTCACCTTGTATGACCCTCCGTAATGACCAACGTCCTCACCCATCACGCAAACACAGGGATCCCTCTCCATCTCTTCTTCGAGGCCTTCTCGTAGGGCTTCAAAAAGTAAAAGTTCATGCCTGAGGATAAACAATCAACTTAATTCCAGATAAATGCAGAGGAATCACTTGAAATAAGAAAAAGAATTAAGACAAGTATATACAGATTTATCTTTGTTAAATGCAAATGCTATTTCTAAAACAAATTTATTATCCATCTATATGCGCTATCGTACCCAGTCTTGGAGGCCATAGATGCTGGTGCTTTATCTGCCTTTGTCTGCACGAATATAAGCATAAATAAGACTCATTTTTTGTGCATTCAAATTGTAAATATGGTAGGGCAGAGAAATTAGAGAAGAAGGGAGTAGACTTACTGAAACAACATTTGCTACAACACTCTGAGCTCTACTTTGCTGAAGGTTCAAACTAGAGCAGGATTTTCCATCTGATCTCACCACAAAAAAGTTCCATTTCTTCTCTGAGGCATAAGGGATATAACCTTTGAACAATATAGTAAAAGGGAAATCATTCACAAGACAAAGCGAAGATTGGAACCAGCCTTAGAATATTCAAGAAAACCTTTGCAAGCACTTGGGAAACTTGGATATAAAACACCACTAAGTTGAGATTGTAAAGAAGAAATGAGAAAAGAAGCAATGGAAGTTTATCGACTACATACACAAAAAACAAGACCAATTTCTATAACACACCACAGAATTGTTTCAAGACTTCACTGATTGCATCAGCACTTAAAGAAACTAAGCATTACATGGAGAAAAATGACAAGTTTGTGCTATTGAAGAAAATGAGGTTAAATCCAGATACAAATCAACAAACATACAGTTCTAACATGTAGAGAAGAGTAATGGAGTATACCTGAAAGTAATGAGTTACGACATGACAAGATAAGTTCCTTTTTGGAATTAGCAGAAGAAAGAGCAGTTGTAGCTCCTACACCTTGTATTGTTGCAGCCATTCACTCTACACATAAGACAGTATAACAGGAAAAAGTAACTTTAGTTTCTTTACTTCAAATTCTAGTAAATAATGTGTTATTTTCAACAATGTGTTTTTCACAACCAGTAAATATAGCATCTTTGTTATTGTTGTTGAATGTGTAACAGAGCTCAAACACTAAATAACACGCAACGCACCAACTAAGGACCATAATATTTCTTTACTCTAGACAATAACTATGCATTTGATCAGTTCCAAACACAAAGCTCCTTATATCAAATGGATGACTGACAATGGAAAGCACTAGCTCACCTTGTACCATCAACGCAATGAGCAGTAAAATTATCAACCAAACCCGCAAGATGTGGTGCTGCAAATTTGAAGACTGATAAGTGATAACCCAGTTGGAAAGGCACAAAGCTTAAGTCTTGCAATGAATCACCAACTTCATTTGCAAAGAAAGAAATGAATGATAGAAAAACTATAAATAGAGTCAGTTTGACTAAAAAATGCATACAAAACCTCACAGTTGGAATCGATAAGTATTTGATTTACTCGGCTGTTGAATTGTTTAAAAACTTAAAGTTACAAAATCAGCTTGTGCAGAGAGAGAACATCTTATAACTATAACTTCAACCAGAGCTAAGATAGTCATCCAGTATCAAACGTACCCAAGTAGAGGGATGAAGTATGAATCACACTTATCAAAATTGGAAGCGCAGTGAAAATATCATTCATCTAATACAGCGCTTAGAAAAATATTCAGCAGCAGTGTTCAGGACCCAAACTAGAAGAACTAAGTTCCAAAATTCTTAGATTATGCTCATTGGCTTCACATGACAAGATCCCTTCCACATTACTAGTTTTGGCCCAAAATGGTTCCTCACTCCTGACAAGATAAAGACGGAGTACAGATTGAGGCAACTCTGTAGTCCTTGATGAGTCTGAGGAATCTCCTTTCTGAACCTCACCTTCCTTACCAAGAGGAGATGACAACCAATTAATCAAAGCCTCAGCTGACAACCAGTTAAGATACGGTCTTTGAGCTCTCCATATCTCTTGTTATCTCTTTGCAGGTACATTGATTTGTGCCTCAAGTTTCCTGTCAGTACTTCATCTTCAGTCTCTGCTCCATAGTAGGTCAGCAAAGTGTTCATTTTATGCATATACATCCTTTTGTGAATTTCAGCAGTTTCAAGGAAGGCCTCATAACCAACGACTACAAGTTCATTGTCGTAAGCATCCTCGACCATCTTTGCTGAGAAAGCATAGCTAGACTCGCTAGGAACAGGAGATGCCAGAGTGACCCGGTAAAGTATACCCAACACTCCTTGTGAGGTGTACATAGGTTTTTCCCACCTTTCCATGAACTCTGGAAACTCTCTAGGTCTCAGAAACTGAGGCATCTCAGCCGGAGACCCTGTCTTTGCAAAATCACCGGACATAGAGTGACGTGCAGCTAACTGAAGGCATTTTGCACTCAAAGCTTTATCACGTTCACGGTCTGCATGCACCAAATGTGCAGTAGAAATGGTGCCCAGGGTATCACTGATAATGTAGGCTACGAAAAATTTCTGAATTTCCTGCAAATATCATCAAGATTGAAGAATAGTAGAGTTGACAAGGAAACAATTTATCAGATACAGGTGAACAGCAAACGTTACCTCTAAGGTGACATCTTGATCTACAATACGCTTTCTCCTATCAATGTAGTCCATGGGTGCCACTGTTTTACGCAGAATAATACTTTCATCCCAGCTAACAAAGTATAGATCACCATCAAGGTCACCACCAGAACATTCACTGGGATGAGGCCGGCAAATACAACGCCTTTAGTTTTCACATGCAAGTACTTGGATTCTTAAGCAACCGGGCCACTTGTGATTTGCCAAGGATATATGCCATTCTTCTTCAAAAGGGAGAGAAGTAGCAACCAAATACGCAGAAGAAATCAATTGAATATAACACAAGTAGTTATTAGTAATTTTAAGTTTTCCTCTGTTTCAATCATGCAGAGCCTCATTTTCTCTGAGATGAAAGAAAGTGAAAGACAATGTCACCTTGCAGAGGATCATGCAAGAGTGGCGCACATGTATAACAAAAGTACTGTTACATATTTAGAGGAATGATATATTCTAGATGCAGAAAAAACATTATCATGCCAAGGACAGTAATAACACACATAGACCAGGAAGAATTAGCTCAAATAACAACAGCAAGTCCAGAGTTTTTTCATGCAATCTTGCTGAGTTTGACCTTCAACACTGGAATTAATACATAAATAAAATGAGGTTCTAGAAAAATTTCTAATCTTTTCGATATAAGACCAGTGATTTTCATTCAGTTGTAGACAAGTGACGCTTTAACTATGCAGGCCTCGCCTCTTTTGAATGAATACATCTATCCACAAACCAAGAGCTCCAGATGAAAGCATATGCATTTTTTAAATAACTTCTTGCAAATATAAAGATGACAGTAGATAATGAAGTTTCATGACAAATGATAGATTTCAGGAAATATTCTTCAACACTACTTATTGCAACAATTCAATTAATATTAGGACTTAGATATGATATTCATACCTTTCACCTTTCTGGGGGAAGAAAACACAATCCACAAGACCTTTTTCTTCTAAAGCCACCTCATAAACAGCCTCAAGGACCCTGACATCTTCCAGATGAAGACATGGGTTCTTTGTAACCACAACCTTCCCTGTAACTATTGCTGATCCGTCATCTGTTAGAACAAATTTCTTTTCACCACCTTGTAGCTCATTCTTGGTCATTGTTATACGAACAAAAACCTGTCCATAGTCCAAAATTCCCGACTCATCCAGGCATCCTAGTAGGATCCAGTCCCTTGGAAAAAATATCCTGCACCCACACCTTAGATCAGAAAGCTGGTTTTCACGATGAGACTGAAGTATCATTGACAGATAAGTCTCGGCATCAGGTTTATAACCATGTAGCAACATTCTCACCACAATGCTTTTTGTTTCCTTAATCCCCATGCTTGCCAGAATATCGACTGCATCCTCTTGACTTGTCAGCATCTTGTTGAGCACTTGTAGTTGCTTATCTTGCAATTCAAGAAATGCTTGGTTCTCAACGCCCAAGGTCGACAAAGAATTAACTATCTCCCGGTTTAAAAAGCAAGGCATTGCTTCACTCCACTTGGTTACATTAAGCATCCTGTGTTCTGACTCGAATTTGAGCATGCTACTCCGTAAAGATATCTTCCGGAAAGAGCCGCGGTCAACAGCTAGCACTCCTTTATAGCCACCATAGCATATTTGAAATGCGGAGGGGGTATGGTTTAATCCACACTTTTGGGCAACCTCTCTGGCAAAAGCTCTGGAAATCTTGCCAATACCATCAGAGAAGCAATAGGTATCGCCATCAGTAGTTACTTCTATGTCAGGAATAACCTCAATCTGCTGTGCCGGTACTTCATGAGTCTGCAAAGAGGTACTAAACAATTGACCCATCCTGGCAGCACATTTTGACACACTTCGGATTGATAGGACTTGTCGTGGGTCTACCAAATACAGTAAAAATACTGCTTAAAACCTGCAATTAATATGCTAAGAAAATATAGTACAGTAGTAGACAGGGTCGATCCACAGAGACGGCAATTTAATTCTAATTCCAATTTAACATGCAAATAAAACAAAACTATGACTAGTAGTCACCTTTGTGTCTCTTAAGAGACCGTAGAGTTGTCACATAAAATTAGCAAAATAATAATTAAACTAATAATTAAATAAAAGATTTAAACAATTATCAATTAATGAGAGAAAATTCCGGTATTATGTAAATCCACCTTAATCTCATGCATGCAATCATAAACCTCTTAACTTGTCTAATTATTTATGCCGTTTCAGTTATAGTATTACCGCGAGTCCCCGCAAATAATTCCAATTCTTCCATAGATTCTCGATAATCCCCCGCGAGTCCCCGCAAAGGAATTATTCCCTAACTACGTTAACTAACAGACCGCGAGTCCCCGCAAACCTTATTAATTAACAAATAGAAGCATTAAGAACTAGAAGAACCCGAAACTAATAATTCCTACTGACGATGCATTAGAAATTATTATCCAATTAATCCTGTACTACTCGGCCGGTAGTTGTGCCACTCACTGACTCTACCACATTAAACTAAGTTGATCAGGCTTAATAAAATCTTAGTAATTAGATATATAAACACAGGCAATTTAGACACATAATTCATTAGACCTTAGATTAATTCCTGGGTTTCATACATGCATGGATTATGGCTTCTTACATAATACCAGAACTAATAAATTAGCTACTTATGATAAAATACGAAAAACACATAATTATAAAAGAAGACATTAAAAAAGAAAAGAGAATACTGTACTGGAAATTGAGAATTCGCGATCTGGTAACCGGCGGTTTGGCCAAACGGTAGACTGCCCGTCGGGAAAATCCAAAGTTGCGATCGAAACAGAATAAAACAGAACAGAACAGAGGAGAAACAGAGAAAAACTAGACTACGCGATACAGAATCCTGCGAAAATTATTTGTAAACTAAGAAACTATTTTATAAAACTTATCTAAAAGCTTGTTTATAAAAATCGTGTCTCTCCCCAAGCTGTCTTCTCAAAATTAAGCTATATCTAAGAAAAGCTATATATAAAAAACTATATCTCAAAAGTGCAGGAATAATCCCATATAAGGAAACCTTGTTCTACTTGGAAAGAGAGTTAATTAAGCACATGGAATCTTTTCACTTTTTGGTAACTCCCAACTTCTCTCTTTAATTCCTTCTTGAATTGGTAAATTGTTCAAAACTTCATTGCTTCCCTTTTTTTTCTTTCTCCGCGTCATTCCGCGCGTGGCCACTGATTTGGCTGATTCAATTCCAATTGAATTGGATTAAAATCCAATTGGTATTCAATTAATTGGAATCGTGCATGTGCTGAATTTCGAATTGGATCAACTCCACTTGCATGAAGGCCCACGGCTTTTGTCTTCATCCACCTGATTCAAATCCAATTGAATTGGATTAAATTCCAATTGGATTTGATGAATTGGAATCGGCCCATGTGCTGATTTATTTTTTTGCTTCTTCTTCTTCAACCGTGCGCAGCTCTGCTTGCGGGTCTCCTTCTTAATTTAGCCCATAATTCGTGTGGGCTTTTTAGGCGTGACTCATTTTCTCCAATTCTTTTACTTTTTTGCACACTCTTTTCTTTTTAGGCCCGATCTCTAAAACTGCAATTAAACATTAAAACCTTGGGCAAAAGCCCGTGAGAACTGCCATAACAAGTCCTAAAATAAAACACCTAAAATGTGCAGATCACGGATCTTGTTAAAGCAACCCATCCAATCTCTAATCTCCTCTGCTCTCAAATTTTCATTAGAGGCAAACATCCAAACTGAACTTGAACGTAATTGGCTAGCCGAAAAGGAGATAAATGTTACAATTATATGGAGATGGAAAATCCAAATTTAGAGGTTGAAAAAAAAATTAATTTTAAATTTAGGGATAAATGTTACATGAAACCAAGTTTTAGGGATAAAGCACTTCAAATCATAGAAAAAAAATGTCTCTCACTATTATAGTTAAAACTGGTAAGAAATCAATTTTACACAAAACAAACTCTTTCTGGAAAAGATTGAAAAAAAAAGAGCCTAAAAGTAATAGTCGCATGTATATAACAATTTTACACAAAATAACTCTTTTTCCATCTTTGTTCGCTATCAGTGAATTTTGATTGTGTTGAGAATTTTCAGAGACTAAGTCCGACGTCAAGTTTTGACGTCTAACTAGTGTTGAACCTTTTCGCGAAAACTGTTTCGAGTTCAGTTTTGAGGGAAGAGTTACGGCTATTCTTTTACAAGTTGCTTCAGAAAATTTTCTCAATATATAATAACCAACGAATTGGTGACTCTTCACCTCTATAAATAGGTGTGTTAGTCAAACAATCAAAAAACCCTCTACTTTGTTGTTTGCTGAATCTATTGTATCTTAGATGGGTATTGCCATTAAACCCAGTTAGAGAGTATAGTGGGAGCAATAAATTCTTTAAGGGCAGTGATTACACCCCGTAAATTCAATACTTTGATTCATAGATCCCCGTTTACAAGTGATTCTTTTATTCTCTATTAAGTGTTCTTAGTGACCAGTTCCTAACCTCAAAATTCCCCCAACACATGTTCTTCACTTTTTCTATGTAATTACCTGGCCTGCAGGCATAATTAATTATAAACGGCAGCAGGCCTTCCCTGACGTGCCTCAGAGCCTTGCACTGAGCGCGCAGTCCCAGTCCGTCGCCCATTAGCCCAGCGCGCAACTAGTCCTCAGGCCTCCCTCGAAGTTGGCACTTCATCTGTTCGATCAATTGCCTCAGCTAGCTGCGCGCAGCTTGTGCCCAGCACCCCAATGCACAAGCTACCAGCGCCCATCCAACTCCCAGTCTTGTTGTGCCCAGCCTTGGTACAGGCCCAAGCAGCCCCCGGTTCAGCTCAGCAATTGAAGGCTGCCAGCCCCACGGCAATACGCCGTCAACTACCAGCCTTGGAGTCTCTAAATCAGCAATAGATCGACGCCACCTTAGCATCAATGAAGCGGACGAACCACTCCCC
The DNA here is from genome assembly GCA_016801395.1 of Leptodermis oblonga. Taxonomy (NCBI): domain Eukaryota; kingdom Viridiplantae; phylum Streptophyta; class Magnoliopsida; order Gentianales; family Rubiaceae; genus Leptodermis; species Leptodermis oblonga. The sequence goes on from CM028754.1 coordinate 2,726,587, forward strand.
AGGAAGGCTATCTCACTCGCCATTATGGTCCGATGTTTTCCAAAGTGCTCTAGAATTAAATCAGCACACCTACCCTATGACCCAAAGGTCGGCACCAGTACCAAAGCTCAAGCCATTGACGAAGACTTTCACCTCAATGTTTGTGCGTAGAATGCCATCTGATGCTCAGTTATTGGATAGTATGCCCGCTAAAGCGCATATTCCAATCACCTCGTATGTGCCTCACTCTCCAAAATACAACGATGATGACCGACGCAATGATGTCGGGAAGCTAGAGTACGGCCCATGGGAAACAAATGATAAAGGGGTCACGATGGCGAAAAGTGTATGGAATAAGCTCGAGACTTTCTATGAGTATAAGCTTCGGAATTAGCCTAAAGTGAATTATAGTAAATTCAACAAGTTGGGCAACAAATTGTAAACCTTAGGGGTTAATATATTTTTTTATAAATTTCTTACTTTTATTTATGCAATTATTAAATGGGTAATCAATCCCACGCTTAATTAAAAAAAAATTAAAAGTGTACTTTTCTATTAAAACAAGAAATATTTTTTAAAATGGAATATTGTAATGGAATGGTATGTAAATTGATCAAAAGCATTGCATGTGAAATATGTTGGAGTGTGAGACTATGTAAAAAAGTAAGTAAAACATTGCACATGCATTTGCATGATCCAAGTCCCTCAACGTCTATATATATATATATATATATATATATTTACTCTATACATCTATCTCTACAACCACATACGTTTGTTTGAACTTTGAAACTACAACTATGGCCAGCAGATCAAGATTTGTGCTCTTCGTCATGTTGCTTTTGATTCCGGCTGCTGCTTTGGAATTGATTTCATTTTCCTCCTCCTTTCCCCTTTTCCCGTCGACATCCTCAAAAATGCTCACATAACACCAGCAAGTATCTGTGACTTCAACACACTAAAGCATAACGTTTTTCGAGGAGTTGGGAAGGTAGCAGATTTCGACTGACAGTACCAACAATCAAAGGTGTTATCTTCAAGAAGTAAGGATATGTTATGACATATATGGTACGAAGAGGATTCATTGTCCCTTTGGTCCAAATATGCATAGATCTAAGACATGCGTCGATCTTTGCAAGGACCTAACTAGCCTCATCAAGCAAAATATATGTGTGTGCAATATTTTCAAATGACTACTTTTTATACATAGATTTGTATTGCCAAAGATCGATATATGTACTTTGCTACTTAATTTCTCCTACGTGCATTTAATTAATCACTTAGGCTCAATATATTTATGCTAACCACAAAAATACTTTCGTCTTATTTAATTCAGCTCCCTGCTTCCGCGTTTATAATTAATTATGCTTGCAGGCCAGTTAATTAACGTACTGATTAATCATGGATATCCCTGAGGAGGTTGTGACTGAAATTCTCGTAAGATTACCCGTCAAATGCTTGATGAAATTACAATGCGTTTGCAGAGTTTGGTGTGGTTTGATAAGAAATCCTCATTTCAGCAATTTGCATCTCAACCACCCCTCTCAAAACACCAGAACAGACTACCTGTTACTCAAGCGTTGCGAGACGGAGAACAGCAACACTGTCGTGTCATTCTATTCTCGACTAATTGATGGCTCGCTTCGTGTGGATGCCACTGATTTTCCCGCCTTCGATCACTGTATGAAAATGATTTCTGGACCTTGCAACGGCATCGTTTGTGTCGCATGTAACTCTTACTCCATTATGTACACTCCCGATGCTTATGCTTATAATAGTGCTAGTGATGAAATCTATTTGTGTAATCCCGCTACTCGTGAATCTCGAAGACTTCCAGACCGTCCCTTCGGGGTTCCTCCTTACGTCTTCTCCTCTGGGATTCCTCCTGCATTCTTTTGCCAGAGGCAGGGTTTGGGTTTCGGATTTGATCCTCGTACTAATGAATATAAGGTTGTATCATTCATGTTCTTTGAGAACAAAGATGATGATAATTTTAAGTTCGCGTATCGTAATGGGATTTACCAGATTGAGCGACGAGGTAGTACGAGAGATTCCATATGCCCCATATGCTCCTTATCGTTGTGAATATGATGAAAATTATAAGATAGGGGGAATCTCGTTGTGTTGGAGGATTCCTTGGCGTCGATTGTAGCTGTAATACCAAATGGAACTAGTCCCAGAGCTTCGATTGAGATATGGGTGATGATGGAGTACGGAGTGAATGAGTCATGGATCAAAAGATTTTCGATTAATGGCTTTACAGAAATTCCATTTCCTTTAACCATCTGGAACGATGATACATTGCTGCTTCAAATCAACAATGGTGAGTTGGGTTCATGGGATCTCAAAGTAATCGTTCCTAGTCGCGTTCAGACTCGTTGTTTTCATTGGTTTTGATTTTGTATACTAACCTTTATAAGCTCTGCAAATATGTGAAAATGCAGTCTATTATTGTGTCAATTCAGTTACTAATGTAGGTAACAAAGCATTATACAGAAAGTGGTCTGGTCTCCCAAGTTTCAGTTCTGACATTTTTCATCATCCACATCTAAGTAGCTGCGGTGGCTTTTCTATTCCTCAGCAACATGAATTTCCATTTTATAGCTTCCCAAAAAGCAGGAACAGCAATTTCATCAGGGACCTCCTTGAATGATGGAAGGTAGTTTAAATCCACAATGACATGGTCACCTGTGGTCTCCTGAACCTGAAATTCCTCAAGAAATAAATCATCATTTCCAACTGGAAAAGCACAGATGCTAGCTACATCAGTTGAGTTCACATAAAGTAGCCAAATATACAGATAACTTTCACATGTATACAATTAGTGACCTTGTCACTCAACCACAAACCTTAAGCATCGGCCACGGCTATACAGTATATGATTCAACAAACTCAGTTTTTGGTCCATCCTAATCGTTGAAGGAATGATGAGGTAAAAGGTTATTAGGTTCTATATTTATTTACAACTTTAACAACTTACATCCACGAGAACAGAGAAAGGGTTCAACAATCAGAATGCCTCGAAATAGTACCATTTTTGGCATTCTGTTACTTGGCAGTTGGGACATTTACATAAATACAATTATACAAAGGCTTCAAATTATATCAAAACAAATTCAGGCTCCAGTTCTACCAACTACATTAAAAGCTCAAGTAACTTCATGGACTTCTTGCAAATTTTCATAAACTTCTGAAAAGCAAATCAAAGCTTTCCCCAGATAATTGCAGTAATTTTTCAAACGTAAGAAAAGCTGGTTCAGAGAGAATAATTAGTCATTCCAATTTATCAGACATTGAAGTTTTAACAAATGGTACTCACAACAACATCGAAGCCAAAAATGGTAAGTTCGAGAATATTTCTGAGCCAATTCGCAGCATCAGTCACGAGCCCAAGGTCGATTTGCTGGTGGGAATCAAGCTGCTGGTTTTTGTTGTCCATGGGTAATGATTTTAAGCTGCAAGCAAAAGGAATAGTGATCCCTATCCAAAGTGTGCTCAACATGATCATTGGCAGCGTAATGACAGATAAGATAAACGAATAAAGAAAATGCAGTGCCTGTCAAAGAGGATAGGCTTGAAGCCACTCTCCTCTGAAAAGCTCATCAAAGTAGCTGCATTAGGTGTGGAGTTTTTGATTGCGTAGTAGATTTTCTCCCCCAAAACATAGAACTTATACAGACGAGATGAGTGGTCCACATATTCCTGCAGTTTCAAATGCATTTCCTTACAGTTTGATCATAATAAAGAATTTGCCAATGCTACTGAAGGCTATGTTTGACCATTACAGATTTCTAGATAACCAGACAACAAAATTTGATTTTCCTGGACTTCAAAAATCCAATAGTCAGCCAAGGTAACCATGTTCTGAGCCACTATTATGCATGAAGCGAATCATATTCACAGGAAAAGGTAACTATTGCATAAATCAATCAACAAGACCTTTCATAAATAGATTATCACCAAAACTGTTAAGGTTCCATTCTTACCTGAATAACTGCTGGAAGGGGAACACTAAGGCCTTTGTAGTCCTCCACATTAAAGACAATAGCCTGCCATTTGAGGGGGGAGAAGGAAACAGAAACAAAGTGTCATGAATGTAGATCACTACATATAAAGGCAAGTCAAATACAATGAAAGGCTGTGAGCAAGTCACTAAATCTGCATGCTGGCACTGATGCAGATGGTGAGTATTATAGGGTATATACAAGGAAACGAGAATTAAAGAAACAAAAAGTGCAGAGAAAAAGCTTCTACTTTCCCAGATCAGTTCAGTTTGCAAGATTATTAACTCAAATGCATTAAACATTTAATTAACTATCACCATGCTGTTAGCATCAGCTACACCACAAGCAACTTGAGGTTTCACAATGTTTGGGAGAGATAGCTTGGCCCCAGACAACCTATCCTCGAAACTGGGCTCTTCAAAGCTATCCACCTGCACAGTGAGAAAGATAAAGAGTGAATTGCCTGTGGGCTTAGAGAACTATGGAATGCCAAGTCAAACCTCAAAGTGAGTTTAAAGTAATAAAGGATCAATGTAGAATACAACAGAGCATATAAAACTTCTGCAATTTTCTTTGCAATACATGGTGCAACCATAAGCATCTGAACCCTTATCTGAGGTCCTATCAACAGCTAGTGCATGTTGAACTTTAAGCAACATAATTAACAAAAACGAGCACACATTTAATCCTCACTTGTATAATTAACTAATATTAAAATGGGAAGGGTAAGACCTAAAAAGAATTGAAACACATAAAAAATCACATGTATATTTAAATATAAATGAAACAATATGAGATATGATCCATGTAGTCAACACCACATATTGGGATTAAGGTTTTGTTTGTTGTTGTTGCTGTATAATTAAACAAATAACCTCCTGAACTACTAACGTGGCATTTTGTAATTGCAGATCATCCCACCTCCAGGCAACCTTGATACGTGGCAACAGAAATAACTAAATACGAAACAGTCACCAGAGAATCCAAGAGAGAACAAATCCTTACACCAGTTAACTTTATTGAATAAGAAAAAATTCGATAGCAACTCTGCAAACAGTTCCCAGTTAAATCAAATAATTATTTCATTTTCCAAACAGCTTGAAGTTTTAACATTTTGCCGACAATATTCCTACAGTTTGTTGCCAGCTATGAAATTATATTCAATTTCACAAAGACATGTTTCAGATCTTGCAAGCAACCCTTGAAACCTTTATTGGACATTGCTTTTCCAGGAAAAGGTAACATATTGCAATTCTAGAACATCCAAAATCATAATAATAGGTTCTTTGTTGATGTAAGCATATCATAAGCACCATCATAGCAAAAGGACCTTCAGATAATGTGGACCTCTGATTTTATAGCTGCTTTTTGTGCTGAGGTCTTCCAAACCACATAAGATCTCCTGGATTTTCAGCCTATCCACCATGGGATGAATGTTATCAAATGGATCAATCACACACAAGTCCATATGGGTTTCAGTATACCTGGAACACAAATACATTTGAACCTTGGTTAAGGAGTATTCAATTTAAAAATAGCAGAATAATTATTATTGCCGTTTTTTCCATAGTGCTTGTAACAATTTCTTAAAAAATGCTTCTTCAGGAAATTAATCAGATGCTATAGAAGTTTCTATGAGAAATTTTGTTCAACTAGGCATCACAGTAACACACATAAAGAACCAATCAATATTGCTCAGGTTGAAGGTACCTTAGTAATTCCTGCATGCCATTTGTAAATGTGATTTTGCTAACTAACTTTAAGACACTGCTCATTTCAACATCAACTATCTCATCTGTTGCTTTATGGAGCAAAATATCAACTTCTTGTAATTGAGATGATATGGGAAGCTCATAATTAAGAGGAAAGAAGATCAACCCGTTCTCAGTTGGACATAAAGGGAATGCTCCTCTCTGCAATTATAAGAGACAACTCTAAGTACCTTCGCCTAGTTGTTTGAGTATAAGTTCAGCATGTAAATAACACAGTAGCTGAAGCCTTCATGTGAAACAGATTTGACCAACATAAAGAGCTGCTTTAACTAAGACTAAATAAAAATTAAAGCTATCTAATACATTGCACCTCAGTTAATGCCTTGTTGGTGATCCTGAAAGCATGCGAACTTAGATAGTCAAGAACTTCCAAGGAGCATTTGTAAATGCATACGGTACAATGTAAAATATAAGGCCATCCTTAGCTAATTGTTTCTTCTGCCACACTTCATAGTCTATCTAAAAAGTAACTAGTATCGCACTGTACTCAAATCAACCAAATAATAATAATAATAACAATACCCAAATGGAAAAGGAAACAACTACTCAGTTATTAGGTATGAAGTCTGCCCACTACCAACCTTAGCAAAGTCTTCTTCACGACAGTTTCATTCTGTAACCAACCACTAGGATGTCCTCATTGCTTTTTACCTGTTAATCATGGTTTTTACAAAGTGTTATGCTTCCATCATCAAGTTATAAGCAAGAATACATAAAACATCAAAAGAAAGTATCAAGCAAACCAGCTGGAATTCAGGTATCTCCTTAGTTGCAAGGTTTTAGTGATATTGAAGTGTTTAGCTAGGCTTCATTATTTGATTTGCAGTCTTCAGCTCAAAAGGCATTTTCAGTAGTAAAAAACACTGAAGTGTGGTTTCCAAAAATGTTTAGCATTTGATATTGTGATAACAGGTCAATACATTCATAGTTCTCAAAACACATTAATAAGACTCTTCAAGTTGGTTTGTTTGTTGACAAATAGATTGTTTATTATTAAACAGTAGTGTATGTATTGTGTGAAAGAGGATGTTAACCTCAAAAGAATTTAATAATAAGTAAATTATATGGCTTGCAACTGTTTTTTCCAATACTTGATTATCCTTAAAGCAAAACAGTAGAAAATGAAGATTAATTTATTCAATGACAATAAATGGTTATACAATATACAAACTCACCGTAGATTAAATTTTAAGCAACAAATTAAAATATGAACTTGGAAATTGGTTCTCAATCTTCAAAATTATTGAAACACTTGCGAGTTAATCATCAGCCAACCTTACCTCTATTCCAACTACCTAAGGAAACATCTTCTGGATTCAATCAGTCTTTAAAATTATGATTCTGTTGATTATATTCTCTCAAAATCTTACATTTGCTAATGGAAAATAAAGGAACACGCTTTCAAAAATGAAAGGCACATCCGTCATCCTCATACCAAACCTCTTTCCAGCTCAATTGTACTTGTATAGCACAAACTGGGTAGTTATGGTTTTACACCATTTACACCTTAGTTTAAAAGAAAAGCCTCAGCAAAGATTATATTGTATAAATGCATCATAACTAAAGATTCAATTGTAATGCAATTATTTTGAAATACTGATAAAACAACAATACCTTGTTCTTTGCATGAAACACTCAAATGGAAAAATATATTACAAGTTAATGCTTAGTCATAGAATAGCTTCAACGGAAAAACAGAGCCTTGAGTAGTAGAAATACCTTTTTATTCAAATGGCAAATAATTAAAGGCAACTCTTCAAGCTTGTTAATCACAAAAATGCTCGAATTTTCACTTGCAGTCGCAGATACAATATCTGAGAAAAATGTAGAATCTCAATTTTAGCCGTGAGTGAGGCTTTTACTGCTTCAACAGTAAAAGGTCCCAACTTGGAGTGAACCATCAACTATAACAGGGAATCCACAAAATCAAAAGGTCACAATGATATCCAAAGAATGAAGAGCAACAGATACTGATCCACACCATTAGATAATACTTGTCCTGGAGAACCTGTAAAAGAAAATGCATGATCAGTCATCTAAAGAATGAATCGAAATCTTACAGATGATGGTTATCAAATCTTCAGCAAAAGCTAAACTTTTGCAATGAAGGTATCGCATGCACTATAGTTCAACCTACTATTTCCTTGGAGAGTAGCATCATATATATCTCTAGTATAACATCTCGTCAAACACTAAGGATAATTTTTTTTTCCTGAGGCAGGAACGTGGAGTTGTTCCGATCTTTTCATAAACAGCTAAGCTCTTTCTACAAGGGAAAAAGGATCACTAATGTCCAAAAAAAAAAAAGCATTGAAACATATTACCAATCTCCAAAAGAATAAGCATCTAAACAAACTTTGTGAGAAGGAAGAGGAGTCAAACTCACATAAGATGACAGTCACCCAGCCAGAATTCCTCAAATTCAGAGACAGGCTCTCAGTGTAATTAGAAACAAGAAGAATGGAACTTGGTTTATAGTTGCCCAAAGCCAATGAGGCATCATTTGCAACATTTTCAATTGATGATGACTGCAGTATCATAGAACTGAACAAGTTTAATCGGGTCAGTTCTTCAAGAAGATTTACCTACAATATGGAGATAAATTGGTTATGGTTCCATGGTCCGATGTACAGAATTATTTAAAATAATCAGGGTTATAGCAACAAGAAGGTAAACTAGACTAATGATCCCAAACAAAGCAGCTAACCACTAATCATAGTTAAGTTAGAAATCACAAACATAGTCAAGCTTCTCAAAGTAGAAACTGCCCAAAGGGAATCTGTGAATGGTTAAGAGTTAAGAAAAGAGGGGAATTCTAGAACACTAAATTTTTTCTCATGAAAACATCTAGGATTGGACAAAAATCTACGCAGTGTGTAGTTATATATCAAACTCACTGCAACAAGTATTATTGCATAAACACATCAGAGCTCACCATTTGGAAGCTTTGGCACATAAGGTTGAAAGAACTGATGATAGGCGCCAAACGAATACCTACTCTACAACCTGAAGCCTAGATAATTTCTTACTGATTTCAAATCCTGGGCCAAATAGGGATGTTTAGATGTTTTAGTGCTGCTCAAAATAGAATTATTTGCATGATGGAATAACATCTAATATAGAAGTGCTTGCATTAATGGAAAATCACACTAATGATAAAATGCCATGTGAGTATGCAACAAACCTGGACAGCTGAAAGTCCTGGCTCGTAAAATATAACCTGAAAATGTGGTAGATTAGACCGGTCAAACGTGGAATAAAGCTAAATCAAGAAGAAATTTTCACACACAAATAGGCTATGCCCGGCATGAAGGAACATATGTATACTGGACAATGGGGTCTCAATGGTGATATGCAAAATATCAGATATTGATACCAGAGAAGGAGGGGGCGCATAGAAGCTCCTGCATGTGCGGGTCAGGGCCATAAAGGTCTGATGTAAGCAGTTTTTTACCACTGCACTAAGGCTTCCCTTGGCAGATTTGATACCATAATCATGTAAAATGCATCTATAGTGAATAATTACCATCTATGATTAACTGTTTCAGAAACAACGAAAGGGTTTGCAAATTACTACTTTTGATGGCATGCGCATTAACAGCTAAAAGATTCAAAAGTTTAGCATAGCGCATCTACATTTCCCATCCGGACTCGTTTGTTTCCAATAAAAGTAGCAAACTTTATCATCAATCTGAAAAATACCAGTCAGAAAGAAAAAAAAAAAAAAAAAACTAAAAACCATCACAGAATTGCATGCACATGACAAGTATGAGAAAATGCGTCTACGATTTAAAGATTCATCCGCGTGTGCAAAGATGAAAGATGAAATACTGACGGCGGGGATTTTGGAATATTGAAGCTTGCGAAGAAGAGAATGAGCAGCAGGGCTGAGGAGTGAGGTATCCGACGGAAGAATCAGTGAGGCGTCAATCAAGATCCCATTCACTGCACCGCCGTTAACAACCATTTTCGCTTTTTGCTACTCAGAAAAGAGAAAATTCTGCCACCGGAAATCAATGTTGTGAGAGTCATAGATGCATACTATATCCAGTAACCGTTTTCCAGTAATATTCCCCTGTGAAAAATCTATTTTACCCTTAAATATATAAAAAAAAATTAATAAAATTTTACAAGAAAATTGGGAAAATACCGCCCTTTGTGGGCGTTATTTCTGAAATACCGCCCACAAAGGGCGGTATTTCCCAAGAAAATACCGCCTACTGTTGGCGGTATTCCCCGCCTATTGTTGGCGGTATTTTCAGTGAAAATACCGCCCAAAGTAGGCGGTATTTTCACAAATTTTATCCCGTTTTGAAAAAATGTGTAGGTTATTTACATATCATGTAATATAAATCGTACTCGTGATTATAAAATAAAATGTTGTGCGGTACCCTTTTTTTATATAAAGGGTAAAATATACGTTTTATAAAGAAATGTTACTGCAAATAGTAAAACGGTTACAGCGTATAACAATTTCGGAGTCATAAAACCCAAACTTAAAAGAGAGATTCTGGTTCCCAACAAGCTTACAACTTACAACTGACTACTGAGTAACACACTACCGTTGTGGTGGGATCCAATGTCAATCATTGTCTTTTTCCCAAATACTTGAGTTTTAACTGGGCAGTGTTGAATGCAGGGAAGGAAAATGCTAAACGCAAGGGAAGATAGATAGTATTTTCAAATCATACCCAAAATACCTCCACCTCTAATTTTGCCTACCAGACCCTGCCCCACCAAAATCCACCCTTAGGCTACCTAACCCCCAAGGGTTAGATAGCCTAACCCCTCATTACAGGGTTAGGAGGTCTAACCTTTAGGCCGCCTAACTCTCCCATTACAGGGTTAAGCGGTCTAACTCTTAGGCCTCCTAACCCCCCATTACAAGGTTAGGCGGTCTAACTCTTAGGCCGCCTAACCCCACAATACAGGATTAGGCGGTATAATCCTTAGGCCGCCTAACCCCACAATACATAGTTAGGCAGTCTAAATTTTAGGCCGCCTAAGAAGAATCATTGACGTACAAAGAAAATTGATCCATAATAATTGATTACACGAAAATTGAGAAAATTAAAGAAACCAATCCAATACATTCTAACCCAAACTACTCAACTTTACGACAAAATTTTGTTGCTGAAGCCAAGAGACAAAGTTCTGGCTAAGCAAATTAGATTGTATGGAAACCGGAACAAACACCAAAATCTTTCAGCCTGAATAAATCATCTGAACTAAGAACGAGTAAACTGCAACAGGATTTTCGGGCAACAACATAATTTTATTTCTTCAAGCAATGGTGATATATGGGAATCTAATATTCTTGAAACTCTCACTGTCTCAGAGAACAATTTTTTTTCTTTATTGGATCAACTACAAGAAATTCTGTAGCTTGGCCTCCGTTCACAAGCAGAATTCGGGATTGTTTATGAAGAAGCTTAATTTTCTTCTGTGAACAAGGATTTAAGAATTGGAGAGAAGTTTTGCTTCTATGGAAAATTCCTGAACCAAGGGTGCGATGGATTTTACCGCAAGAAATTTACCTTTTTTTTTTTTTTTTGTCCCTGATGTTAGTGGCTTAACGCAAACTCCCGTATGAATAGAAATTATTTCCTACTCCCGGAGCATACACATCAGCAAGTGATGTGGTACAACAATCCACTAATAATTGGACACGTGGCTTCTATTGCTTACCTTTTAATTGGACACGTGGAACAAACACCAAAATCTTTCAGGCTGAATAAATCATCATAACCCAACTGACTTGGGACTTATATATGTATAGTCTTGACCTTTTGAAAAACAAAAAAAAATCCAACGAATTGGGAGCATTTTATTAAGATTCTGCTATTAGTAATGATAATTTTAATTACGAAATAAGGTAACACTAGAATTTACCTCTTAAAACCTAATAGGTGAATTTAGGGTGATACACCTTGGCTATATGTGCATGGGTGTTTAGTCCCAAAAATCAAAACCTCTAAAGCTGAGCAATAACTAACGTGATACAGTTGTAATTTAGTAGTTAAACTAAGAGCGAAACAGGATGCTAGATTACTTATTGCCTTTATTTCCTTTCTGATTGGTCTATTTTGTAGTAAAAATATGAGTGGAAAATTCAAAGAATAATTTTTCCTAATGCTGTTTCCTCAAGTTTAAAGTTTCGTACGAAAATCCTTGAATTTCTTGAATTTCTAGGTTACTAAATTGCCACATGGAAAAGTAGGAGCCGAATGTGTCCGACTGTTTAGGGACACAACAAAAGATTTTGTTAATCACTTTGCATGGGTTGAGTTATGATGGCACATACACATTCCAACTTGAAGCTGGCAAAAACCAAAGGGATTAAGAACTTCGCAGGCAGTGCCTTCTTAATTTGTTCTCTTTGTGATCGAATTGAGAAATTTTTATTTTAGAAAATGAATTTTTTTTGGAGGAAATTTCTTTCGAAAATTTGTATAGGTAAAAGAAAAAAAAAGTGTAATGATTATGTTATTTTTTGAATTTATGTACATAAAGATTTAGAGACAATTTTAAATGAGAATTATCTGCTGCAATTGTTATGTCGCACACCATGTGCAACACATGTCCACTGCCGACGGCATAACCGGCGACCTATATTTCAGAGAAACAATGTAATTAAGATAGATTCAAGGTTTGAAGATCGAGTGAAAATGGGAAAAGGGCTAAAGAAGAAGCTCACCATGGCAATCACTTGCTTTGGAAGTCGGCGAATTTGGACCTGTAAATCCAGAACGTTGAGGCGACCAAAATTGTCATAATCTGCGTAGCCATTTTTACCTCTGAAGGATTGATCACCGCCACTGCAGAACGCCTGAGTCCCCTGTAATAACCGGAAAGCTTCATCAAATTTCCAACCTTTTTTTAAGATAAAAAAAACTAGAGAAATTAATGATGTTGAAGAAACGTGACATACCGTTCCGGTGAAAATGATCGCTCCGATTTTAATGTCATCCCTGGCATCGTTAAATGCCCGCATAAGCTCCTTCATCGTTTGTGGCCGGAAAGAGTTTCTCCTTTCAGGCCTGTTAATCGTGATCTGTACTCCAGAGGAATCAAAACAGACAAAAACAGGGCACTTTCAGAACTTGAAGATTCCAAACCTTTCTAAGCCTGTTTTTTTTTTGTTGGATTGAGTTTTGATTTGGAAAAATTAGTTTTATAATATAAAAAGTGTATTGCAAATGTAAAAAAAATATAGCTAAATAATAAAAAGTTGTATTGAAAATGATGAAAACTGATTATAATATACTAAATTTACTATTGAGACCAAAACTAAAACTTAAAAGAACAGGGCCAAAAGAACAAGCCTCGTGTGGACCTATTTAACCTGTGAATACTTTAAGTTCGCGTCTTGTTTTCGTGTTCAGGTTGGCCAGTTCACTTGTCGATATTCTCAACCATAAGTTTACCCGTTTAATGATTCGTGTTATTTATATTGACCCATATAACCTACAAACCCACTAAAATTCAACCATAATCCATTAATATTGTGTCGGGTGGGTGACGTATTTTCAGCCAGAAATTATCAGCCATAGCCTCGAGTTTATCAATGTCTGTCATCAATGCCATATGTGGGGAAAAAAGAAGAAAAAGGAGTCAAATATTTATCATCTTTTGAAAATCAGTGGCTCCATTATTTTCCTTCAACATTTCCGCCCAAAAACCCAAAAAAAAAAAAAAGGAACTCACACTCTCTCGGTCGCTGACAAAAACCGATGGTGGAATTAGAATCTCAACAACCGATACTTCTTCCACCACCGCCGTCGGTACTGACCAACGTGGACGGCGGTGCCGGTAAGGACAGCTTGAGCTCCCAGAGAAATGGGTTTTTCCAACGGAGGCCGAAGATTAGGGTGACCACGGATTACGACAGCGAAGGCGCGGTCTTCTTCCACAAGGTCTCCTGCAAGTTACTGGATAGCTTGGCTAAGTTCAAGCTGTCGTTTCAGAACGACGGCAAGGGGGAGATTTCCGACCCTCAGCTGGCCTTCACTTCCAAGCACTTGCCTGTAGTTACAGGGTTAATTTGGGCCGACCGGCGGTGATGTCACTCGCCGGCGGTCGACGTCATGTTCCGTTAATGTGGACGGAATGAGACTTAGTGATATTTGTATGTTCCTTAAAGTGTAATAGTGTAGAGGTTCGGACAGGGGACTAGGGGTCAGCTTCTGGGAAGTTGGTTCACTCTTTTTACGCCCTGGTCCCCCACGGAGGAACTTCGGGTTTCTTGGGTTTTCCTTGTACTGCGACACTTAGCACTGGCTTGCGAGAGTTGGCATGGACCTTGCGAGTGGCACTATCAAGAGCTGGGATGGTTCGAGCTTGACGGTTGTGCGCGGGACGGTTATGACTCGACGGTTGCCGAAGAGGAGTTGGGCGCTGGGGGCAGGCGTTGGCCACGTCACCCACGTCCCGTGATTTTCGGGGCCGCTGGGCGGTTGAGCCTAGCAGTTGGGGGCTGTCCTCTGCGAGTGGGAAAATGTATTTAAGCCCACGGCTAAGGCAAACGTAGGGAGGGAGAGTTGGCCGAAGTTTGCTTGGCACAGTTTTGTATTGTTTCCTCGGCTTGTGAGTAAAGAGCTAAGGTTGGCCGTTGGGCGTAAACTGTGAGTGCATTTAAATTTGTCTATGCCCTTGGCCGTTAAACCTCCACCAAAGGTTAGCGGGAAATCACCGGGGATCGGTGGCGTTTGACGGTGGTCGAAGCGAAAAATCCCGTGACACCTGTCCACTACGACGTCGAAGAGCGCAACGCTCTCGTCAAGGGCGCCTTTCATGTCGTACCTGGACTCCACTTCCATGGCACTCACGACGTAAAGGTATCATCTTTTCAGTAATTTAGCCTTTTTAGGTGGTGTGAGTGTTGCAAATTGTGCAAATTCTTGTATTGACATGTTGGGTGCTGCTAATTTTGATGATTATAAACGTTTGTAACGAGCAAAATTGGACTCTTTGGGCAATTTCGTGTGTTTTCACAAAATTTGGGAATGACATGTTGAAAATGCTGATTTGGATATTTGATGTTGGTAATTGGGTTTCAGAGCTGCTAACTTGAAACTGTTTATTGCATTCAATTTGGAGATTTAGAAAAGGGGTTTGAGGGAGAGTGTTCTCTGTCCCACTAAAAACACCTTTGGTGTCTCCTATTGGGATGTTTTGATGAAGTTTAGTGAAATGGGATACAGCTGGTTCATGATAGAGGACGGATTACAGATGATCTAGATTTGGCATTAGGCAGTGGAGATGCTTGACAAAGTCCTATGGAGTTTTAATTGCATATATAAAATCTTTCATATGGTTTACAAATCTCTAGACCTTTGAACCACGTAGATAAGCTTACTGGTTGCAGATCAATTACTGAATTACAGACAAATGGTCATGTTCTTTTGGTTGAATATGCAAGATTGAAGCTTTTTCCACATTATCCCTTTTGTGAATGAAAAAAAAAAAAGGCTTTGAAATTGGTATCCACAGTTTATATTGCTCTCCTCTATTTATTTTCCACATACCTGACAACTTGCTAATTAATAGCTTTTTTCCTGTATTCGCAGTGTTTATGAACTTTTTGAATTGTATCGAATTAATATATATTGTATGTGTACCTCATGTTATGCTGGTTGAGGTGGACATCTTCCACTTGAGAATGGCTAATGCTTGATATTTTATGTTTGTCCTAATTCTGGTCTAGGTAGCATCTTCTCTATGGTACTTTCTTACACCACTTGTACATCTTTTTTTAGGCTCAACAAGGAGAGGTGTCTATGATAGCTGATCTTGCTGGTCCAGCTTTAAAACTAGAAGTGTCATCTGCTGTTCTATCAGTTGGCATGGTGAGATTGGCTTTTATGCATAGGTTTTCATATTATAATGTGATCCTTAGTTGTTAATTTCCAGTAGCAGTTTATAGCATTATGACTTTATTTACATAGCTCTAATGCAGATGAACAATATTCTTCTGTATATCTTTATTTTTACTTTTAATGCTGAATCGGCTTTACATCCAAATTTCTACACAGTGAGTAGCTTGTTTTTGTTCTATAGATTAGATTGGACAAACTATTGTCAAATGAAATGTCTGGAATTTTTTAGCATATGTTTGTATCTTATTGTATGGATCATGGAATCAACATGCATTTTGTTTTTGTCTTCTTCAAGCCTAGAGAAACCCTTAAATTTCCAGTCGGTGAAGTTTCAGTTGAAGAGAAAGAGGCGGATGATGAAGAAGAGTCAAAGAAAGTTTTATCTCTTAGTGGGGTTCTCAAACATAATGTCCTTAATGGGATTTGCACTGCAGAATTCAGGGATGAAAATTTGAGCCTACGCTATGCCTATAAGGTAAATTTCTCAAACCCCCCCCCGAAGATATTGATTTTGTTTCTCTTTCTTTTGAAAGACTATATACTCTTTTTCTGATTGAATTAATCATTTTGGCTGACTCATGGGAGCTTAAGTCTATTTCTAGTTTTGTGTTTCAAACAATCTTTTTAAGGACTAACTTCCATTTTCATCAAGAAAAAGAAAACTGTGATTGCTTAGAAGTTAAATTTCCTTTCGTTATGGTATTGCTAATTGTTGTAGGATGGGCAAATGGCATTTATTCCCAGAGTTTCTTTGCCCTCAAATGCAGTATCATTTGTTTTCAAGCGTAGGTTTGGCCCTTCAGACAAATTGGGTGGGAAATCAGTAGGCCACTTTGAGGCTTGAGAATTGTAAGTAGATCAATAAGGGAAATAAATTAAGTTAACAGATGTAATTTGATAAGAGTCCAGTCACAATTAATTAATACATAAATAATTAATGTTAAAATTTGTACTCACCTTCAAAATTGTATTGAAATTTGATCACAAGAGCTCTCTATCTGCTTCCAGCTGTCATCCATCCTCATCAAAAGATATGAACATGGGGGGATATGGGCAATTTTGGGCCACTCTGAGCCACTAATTTCTTCTAATTTAAGATAATTTCACTGTTTTTAAAATTGAATTCCAAAAAATTAAATAAATATACCTTACATTACGAAAAAGTGAACCCTTAATTAAAAAAATAAATATATGCAAAATTTAATCCTAAAAATAATTTCATAAAACTTTTTTTTTTTCTAAGGATTATAAATTACGTAATTGGAATAGATAGTTGGATACTGACAAATTGGGTGAGAAATCAGTAGGCCACTTTGAGGCTTGAAAATTGTAAATCGATCAATAAGGGAATACAAGTCTGCAACAACAAAAACAAAAACAAAAACAAACAAATTAATAGAGTTGATATGAGAGAGTCTGCACCATAAATTAACATGTGGTACTAATGGAAATAATTAATGTTAAAATGTACTCACATTCAAAATTAGATTCAAATTTCATCACAAGAGCTGCATCCAGCTGTCATCCATCCTCATAAATCGATCCGTACATCGGGGATATGGGCAATTTTGGGCCACTCTGAGGCACTAATTTCTTTCCTACATCTCTCTTTCAGTATAGGACATCCCCAAATCTCAAGCGTCTTTAAGTTGGAAAGGCGTTGCATTGCTTCCACAGAAGGTAGCTGCTTGAGGTTTTTGCAGTTCCAAAGGCGCAACTCTTCAAGGCGTTCTAAATCACCCAGCCACTCTGGAAGATCTTCCAATCCATCAAAGTCTAGTATCCCTAAGCTCCTCAAAGTAGCCACTTGCTGAATTTCATAAGGAATGGCTGTGACTTTTCGCAAACATCTTCCGCTTAAACTAAGAGCCGTAAGAGAGACAGCAGAATGACTCGTAGGGTAGGGCCAAGGTAAACAATCAACTTCAACATCACTATCTTCATCTTCAGAACCCCATGATGATCCAAGAGTTAAATCCCTAAGGCTGGTTAGGTGTTGCAGATCCCCAGGCCATGATCCAGGGTTGCAAAAGATACTCAAGTCCTCAAGTGGCGCACAACTTGGGATGAGGCTGCAAAGTGGTGCACTCAACTTTTCACAACTTCTGATATATAGAGAACGTAGCGATGGAAAGTAATATGGGGCATCTGAACAAATTTCTACTTTTTCAGGGGACATCTCATTCTCAAGCCCTCTATTCCATTCACCATTTGGTGCTGCAATCGTTATATTTTTGCAATCTGTTATATCCAGTTCTCTAAGACTTTGTAAGGTACCCAAGTTTGGAAAAACACTCAATTCGGGAAGACTGTATACAATCATCTCCTCTAGAGACGGGAATACTTGGACTTGCATTGTCGGAGTAATTCCTATTGCATCTGACCATTCCACCAGACTCCTCATATCCCCAATCACAAGTCTCTTCAGTGCTGGAAACAGAGTAACTGTCGACCCAATACAATTCACACCATAGAATTCTTTTCCTATGCACTTCACATTGTTTAACCCCTGTATCCATAAAACCTCAAGAAAAGGTAAGTTCCCAAGTGATGGGAGTGTTTCACACTTATCCAACCTATTTAATCCTAGTTCTCTAAGACTTGGTAAGGTACCCAAGTTTGGAAAAACATTCAATTTGGGAAGACTTTCTACCTCCATGAACTCTAGAGACGGGAATACTTGGACTTGCCCTGTCGGAGTAATTCCTACTGCATCTGACCATTCCACCAGACTGCTCATACCCACAATAACAAGTCTCTTCAGTGCTGGAAACAGAGTAACTTTCGACCCATAGAATTCTTTTACTATGCGCTTCACCTTGTTTAACTCCTGTATCGTTAAAACCTCAAGAAAAGGTAAGTCCCCAAGTGATGGGAGTGTTTCACACTTATCCAAGTTCTCTAATTCTAGTTCAACCAGATTGCGAGGTAGAACTTTGATAACCCGCGATGGCCATTTTTGGCTTTGATAACCTTTGATCCTTAGACGTTTCACATTCGAATGAGGTTTCAAACCCTCCAAAACATCACTGTCATCAATGTTTTCTTCCCTCTGATCATTGTCCCAATAAAGCTCTAGATTTTGAATACTTGACTTCCTCGACAACTTGGATTTAGCAGCAGATGCATAGCTTCCCACATTTTGAAGGCAGGTTATTCTGAGCGTACCTCTGAGGTTGTCCAAGTACTCCAACTCTTCTATTCCACATCCCTTGCATTTTCCCACCTTCAAGTACGGCAACGTTTGAAGATTCGTCAATTGGCCTAATCCAATAAAAACACATTTATCCTCCGCGGGTGAGTAGATGTGCCTCAAGTTAATTAAATTCCCAAACCCCAGTGCCAATTACATCAAGAAATCTCAAATATTTCAACTTGCCAATTGAATTTGGTAATTCCACAACATTCCTATTCTCAATAATCAAAACAGAGAGCCACGGTAAGTTTTCAAACAAATCTTCAGACAGGTCAACACCTTCCAAATAGAGTGTTCGCAACTTTGAGGGAAGAACACCTTTCAAACACTTCCACATTCCTCTTTCACTTTCACTTGAATGGATTGATACATGCACGGCTTCAATTTCATTATTGCTTATGGCCTTTGAATCTTTAATGAGAAAGCAATAATTCTTTGACACTTGTACTGAAACATCATGTACAAGATCGTGCATTCTGCAACACTTGTGATTGCCTTCTGGATCATCTTGCAATAAAGAACTCGTCAGAAGAGTATCCAAGTAGATGTTGCCCAGGTCTTCCATTTGCAAATTACTTCCCTGCGGAACATTTAGTAGCCCTTGAGCCATCCAAAGTTGAATCAGCTTGTCTTTCTCCATGACAGTGTCCTTCTCAAAAATTGCACAATATGCAAAACATTGTTTTAGTGGCAATGAAGACAAATGGTCATAACTTAACTTGATGACAGAAAGAACTCTATCTCCTTCATCAAATGCATTCCACATCTCATTCCTTTCAATCATTGACCAATCTGATTCAGAGTTCTTAGAGTACAATAAGCCTCCTATTATCTTGATAGCTAAAGGTACGCCTCCACACCTTTTTAATATCCTTCTGCCGATATCCACCAATTGTGGCGTCCGTGTTGCTTCCCCCTCAGCAAATGCACATTTTGTAAACAATTCCCAACTTTGTTCTTCTGAAAGTGTACCAAGCCGATGGAACCTCGATGTTTGCATAGCTGAAGCAACTTTCTCACCACGCGCAGTGACTAAAATCTTGCTCCCTTTAGAACCCCCAATTTCTAGCAGACAAGACCTCATTTTTTCCCATTCACGTCCATTCTCATTCCAAACATCATCCAGCACTAGCAAATATTTTTTACCCGTCAACTGGCCTTTCAGTTTATTTACCAAGTCTACCGGAGTAGCTGATTGGTAGTCGGTTATAGTGGGAGAATGCATTTTAGCTAACAGTCTGTTAACATTAAAATCCTCTGAGACACAAACCCACAGTGTCTTATCAAAATAACTGTCAACTGCATCACTCTTGAACACAAGTTGAGCCACAGTTGTCTTTCCCTGACCGCCCATACCCAATATGGTTATGACCGGTAAGTCTTCCCTGTACTCTGAGTCTGAGCCAGTTAACAATTTTATGACCTCTGAAACATCATCATCTCTTCCCACAATTTTTGAATCCTCCACATAAGGCACTGTTGACCTTATTTCTTTGAGATTAGGAGGAAGCGAGTTTATCAACTCCATTGGCTTCTTAAGGCCAATTTTATCTGATTCAGCATAAAGCTGATCCAAGGATGACAAAACATCCTTGATCTTATGAGCCATTTTAGGACGAAGAAAAACAGGATTTGAACATGAAAAGCAGCTGCGTACCTTGTCCCTCTTTCGGCACTCGATCATTTGGTGAAGAACTTGGTAGCTGAACTCATCCAAGACAATCTGAGCATCAAGTGCAATTGACTGGAGATCTTTCAGCCAACGTTGCACAACTTTGCTAGTTATCTGCTTGCTTTGCGCGTCAGACAGCAAATCTTGAATATCATTGAGTTTCTTGGAAAGCTTTTTGAGCTCTTTCTTGACACCCCATGCAAGGTTGATCTCCTCAGCAACAAGTGAAGCCACCTTCGTCAACAAAGCCTCAGTAACCACCCCAATCGCAGCATCACCCATCTCCAGGAATGAAGCAAGAAATTGATTGTAAGTCTTGATAAAAACAATTATTTCAGCAAAACGATAACTTTCCTTCTCTCTCTATATATATATAATTTTGAGGTTGAGAAGCCATAGTGGAAAAAGAAAATTTCTAAATGTTTAGGCCTCTTCTTTTTGTTTCGTTTTGAAAACGGTTTTGGTTTTAACAGTAAATTTAATATATTTTAATCATATTTCATCATTTTCAATACAACTTTTTAATATTCTACATCTACTTTTTACATTATAAAAATATTTTCCAAAACTTGTTTTCAAAATCGTTTTCAAAACGCCCAAAAAGAACAAGCCCTTAGATATAAATGGAGAATGCAAAACATATAGAGTTCTTTTTTTCTTTGGAACGAGGGGATGTGTGGCAAATTTACAACATATATGTTTTTTTGGAAGTTGGCAGAATGACTCATTTATCTCTCATTCTACTAAATAATGTAGATTATACATATTTAATTGGATTCCTGCCTGCAAGCAAGTTAATTACCTTTTTTTCCTCAATGAATGCAAACCAATTTTAATTAATTAATTAATAATTAATTGGTTGGTGGTGGTTTGAGAAAAATTGATTATATGGTAAATCAATGATCTCTACATGATTAGATTAATAATTTGTGTTACTCTATGGATCAACGAAAAATTGTTACTTAATATGAATTTTATTTTTACATATCTCTTAAGTTATTTATTTATTTATTTTTGTGTTATCTAAATGATTATATACGACACTTTTTTTTAAGCAATTTGGGTGCACGCATATGCACGCTTCCCAACAATAGCTCAAGTTGAATGTTAGGCTTTTTTTTTTTTCTTTATTCAAGTGTATCAATTTTACTCTTAAAGGGAGTAGTACTATTTGAAAAATATTCGTACTACTCTTCAATCACTACTACAGAAATACCTATTGGAGGCGTCAATTTAGAAGCTGGTTTCAAAATACTCGCCTTTAATAGGTACATTGGAGGAAGGTGTTTGGAAATTCGCCTCCAAAATCAATAAAAATTTTCACAACAGTATTAAATGCGGGTGCATTTTTAAGAGTAGCATATTGTGCTATTCCAAAACCCGTCTTTATGAATTATTAGTACCACTATTCAAGAGTAAAATCGACACTCTTGAAGAGTAGCATATTATTGTTCCAGAGTAATGCTACTCTTAAAGAATGTATAACACATGCACTCTTTAAGGAGTATCATTGTTTTGGGTCAAAGATAGGTGTTAAATATTTCACAACAAAATATGATAGAGATATAGAGTAATTAATAAGTAAACCTTGAGCTTTTAGGTCAAGTTAAGTTTTAATTTACTTATTGATCTCTATGGTGGGATGTGTTGTATTATCTCCCATAGAGGATAATTCCTCTCAAACAACTGGTATCAGAGCCAAGGTTTGGGTCGTTGCGTGTGTGCATCTTAATTGACCCATTTACTCAACAAGTTGAGCTTCCTTGCTCGGAGTAGAGGGCTCTAGTGTTGACCCATTTACTCAACAAGTTGTCACCTCTTGTCCAGAGTAGATATATATGAATTTTCGTATGAATTAAGAGGTGGGCTACTCATGAAGGGGGAGATTGTTGTGGTGATGGTTACGTGTTAAATATCTCACATCAAAATATGATAGAGATATAGAGTGATTAATAAGTAAATTAGGTCCAAAACCTATCAGTTTGAACTTTTAGGTCAAGTTGGATTTTAATTTACTTATTAGGCTCTATGGTAGCATGTGTTGTATAATCTTTCGGAGGAACTGGTTCCTCAACACAGTGTACTCTTTTATAGTGGTTCGGATAAAAAAATACTGTAGAATAATTAAACTAAGTTTCCTATTAATTTCTATTTCCTATTCGGTTAATGTTTCTTGTTCGTTTGTTTCCTGTCTGGTTTCGTATTTGTTTTAGGAAACCTAATTGTTTTAGGAAATAGTTGCAATCTGAATCAGTGTAGGATTCAGGGATAGTTTAGCCTATAAATATATGTTTTGGGTTGCCATTGTAAACACAGAGAATTACATAGAAAAATACAAAGATTAATTAAAGCCTTGCGGCTGTTCTTTGCTTTGCGTCAAATTTTGGTTCAAGGCACAAAGCCTTAGTTTTTCTTTGCATCGGTTCCAGTGCAAAATTAATTGCATTGTGAAGCAAGTGGAATTCCGTGACTTGGTAGAAGACCAAATCAATTGGTTTGGTTAAGTTTTCCTCGGTTCCGTGCGCTCAATTAGTTTCATCAATTTAATTGATTGTTCGGCGGCAGCTCCCATTTTTTTTGTTCAATCGTAGTTTTTCGCTATTGCTCTTGTGGGTTTGATTTAATTTTGGGTCCTACATCTGGTATCAGAGCCTGTGTTATTTTTGGGAGTCAAGATGTCCTTTTTATTTAATCCTCCTGAGTGCCATGTATTTGTTCTTGATGGCAAAAATAATTTTGAAATTTGGTGTCAGTTGATGGAGAATTTTTTCAAGATGATTGGTATCTGGCATGTAATTGAGTCAGGTTTTGAAGAACCTGAGAAAGACAAAAAAGGTGGAAAATTAACAGCTGAGGGAAGTAAAGAATTGGAGAAAAATCGTTCTCACAACAATCAAGCACTCTATTATTTGAGAACGAAGGTTGGATTAGACATATGCAGAACTTTAATAGAGGAAGAGACAGCTAAGGAGTTTTGGAACAAGTTAAAAACTATCAATCGAGGAAACGAAAACGTTCAAAGAGTTAAACTACAGGAGTTACGGAGACAATTTGAGTTGGCAGAGATGAAACCTAATGAAAAGGTGCAAGAATACATGACTAGGGTAAAATCCATAGCTGGTCAGATGAAGATCAATGGTGATAAAGTGACAGAAGAGCAGATGGTGTCTAAAGTTCTTCGGACGTTGACTTCAAAATTTCACACAAAGAAGGAGATTATAGAGGCCATTAAAGATCTTTCTACTTTCTCGTATACTGATTTGGAAGGGGAATTGATGACATATGAGATGTCATGTGACAGACCATCTGTTGATGCGGCGTCAGAAGCATTGAAGGCTTTGGTATATAAGCCTAAAGAATCCGATAGTGGTGAAACCAATCAGCAGGGCCAGAATTCTCAAGGGAGAGGACGTGGCAGTCAGAGCTTCAGAGGCCATGGTAGAGGTAATTTTTCTTACCAACCAAAGGTTAATTCGGATGCTCAAAATAATGGGCAAAAACGTGATAGGTCTAAAATTAAATGTTATAATTGTGGAAAGATGGGTCACATAAAAAAAGATTGTTGGGGTCTTAAAAATAACAATACTGGACATGCTCAAATAGCTGAAAGTACTGGTGATAATCATGAAACTGTTTTATTTATTGCTGGTGCTGGTGAAGAAGATAAAAGTTCTAAGTGGTACATTGATTCTGGTTGTAGTAATCATATGTGTGGGAGAAAGGAAATTTTTTCTGATCTTGATGAAACCTACAGGAATACAGTGAGGTTTGGAAATAATCATGTTATGTCTGTTGTTGGGAAAGGTAGTATTCCTATTACTTTAAAAAATGGAAGGACTAGTGCAATAGGTGATGTCTATTATGTGCCTAATCTTAGTCAGAATTTGTTGAGTCTTGGTCAGTTGCAGGAGAAGAATTATGATATCAATTTTAGGCATGGTATTTGCACAATTCGTGATGAACGGATGGGGATGATTGCAAAGGTAGACATGAACAATAACAGGTTGTTTCCAATTACTCTTAATTATTATAATTTGGCTTACTTTAGTACCACTGGCTGTGATGAGAGTTGGCTGTGGCATATGAGATTTGGTCACTTTCATTTTGGCGGGTTGAACTTTATTGTGAAGAATAATGTTGTTTTTTGATTACCATCACTTAACTTTAAATTTCGACAATGTGAGTCGTGCGTTTTGGGCAAGAAGCACAGGGAGCCTTTTCCAAAAGGTGAAGTTTGGAGAGCAAAGCAGCCACTGGAGTTGATTCATTCTGATCTGTGTTCTGTTGATGTTCCTTCTCGGGGTGGTAATAAGTATTTTATCACTTTTATTGATGATTTTAGTAGGAAGACCTGGATTTATTTGTTAAAGTTTAAATCTGATGCATGTGATATTTTTAAGAGTTTCAAGGCTTATGTTGAGAAGCAGAGTGGGCGTTCCATTAAAACTCTGAGAACTGATAGAGGCACTGAGTATACGGTGTGTGATGATTTTTTGAAAAATCATGGGATTAATCATCAGATGACAGCCAGGTACACTCCTCAGCAGAATGGTGTTGCAGAGAGAAAGAACAGAACAGTGATGGATATGGTGAGATCGATGATGACGGCCAAAAGTATGCCTAAGGATTTCTAGGCTGAAGCTGTAGCTTGTGCAGTTTATTTGTCGAACAGGTGTCCAACAAGAAGTATTGGTAAGAAGACTCCATATGAGATTTGGTCAGGAAAGAAACCAAATATCTCCCATCTTAAAGTATTTGGGTGTGTTGCATATGCCCATGTTCCTGATGCAATACAGAAGAAGTTGGATGACAAGGCAGAAAAATGTGTCTTTATTGGTTATAGCAGTGAAACTAAAGGGTATAAACTGTTCAATCCTGATACTGGGAAGGTAATTATCAGCAGAGATGTTACTTTTGATGAACAGGGAGTTTGGGATTGGAAAAAGAAGGCACCAGAAATTATAAAACGATCATCAGCAGTGTATATTGGTGGAGATAATGCAACTGAAGAGCAATGTCAACCAGTTCAACAACCAGTTTCTGATTCTTCCACTTCTACAGCTTCCACCTCAAGTGGACGTCCGCGGAGAGAGTCAAAACTGCCAGCTCATTTGAATGACTATGTAGTTGGGGATGAAGTTGATAATTTGACTGATGAGGATGTTGTGAATTTTGCTTTGTTTGCAGATTGTGATCCTGTTAATTTTACAGATGCTGCTGGAGATGATCGTTGGGTGAAGGCAATGGATGAAGAAATTAATTCCATTGAGAAGAATAATACTTGGGAGCTTACAAACCTTCCGAGTGGAAAGAAGCCCATTGGTGTAAAGTGGGTCTACAAGACAAAGTACAAGCCTAGTGGAGACGTTGATAGATACAAGGCAAGACTTGTTGTGAAAGGGTACAAGCAGAAGCCTGGAATTGACTACTTTGAAGTGTTTGCTCCTGTTGCTAGACTTGATACTGTGAGAATGATAATTTCTCTGGCTGCCTAGACTGATTGGAAGATTTTTCAGATGGATGTGAAGTCTGCTTTTCTGAATGGAATTCTTGAAGAGGAGGTGTATGTTAATCAACCTCCTGGCTTTGTGAAAAAAGGTTAAGAGAAGAAGGTCTATCGATTGAAGAGAGCCTTGTATGGATTGAAGCAAGCTCCGAGAGCTTGGTATACTCGAATTGACACCTTCTTTATCAAAAGTGATTTTCAACGGTGCCCATATGAACACACTTTATACGTGAAATCTTTATCAAGTGGGGATATTGTTATTGTTTGCCTGTATGTGGATGATCTGATATTCACTGGAAACAATGAAAAGATGATGTCAGACTTCAGGGAGGCAATGATCAGGCAGTTTGAGATGACTGATTTGGGGCTAATGTCATATTTTCTTGGGATTGAAGTTTCTCAGACTGATTGTGGAATCTTTATTTCTCAAAGAAAATATGCTGTTGATATTTTGAAGAAATTCAAGATGGATGGTGCAAATTCGATCATGACTCCAGCTGAAGAAACGTTGAGGTTGACGAAGGAAGGCACTGGGAATTCTGTAGATCCAACTTACTTTAAGAGTATGGTTGGTAGTTTGAGATATTTGACTTCTACAAGGCCAGATATAAATTTCAGTGTTGGATTGATAAGCAGATTCATGGAGAATCCCTGTCAGTCGTATTTGCAGGCTGCAAAGAGAATCCTAAGGTACATTAAGGGTACTCAAGGAGATGGTATTCTGTATCCGAGAGGTGAACCAATAAAGCTTCTGGGATATACTGACAGTGATTGGGCAGGAGATACAGTTGAAAGGAAAAGCACTTATGGGTATGCTTTCTTCATTGGTTCTGGTGTGTTTTCTTGGAGTTCAAAGAAATAACCATTGATAGCATTGTCTACTGCTGAGGCTGAGTATATTGCAGCTTCTAATTGTGCTACTCAAACAATTTGGTTAAGAAGGATGCTGGGTTTCCTTCAGCATAAAGAGGATGGTCTGACTACGGTGTTGTGTGATAGCAAGTCGGCAATTGAGCTGACAAAACATCCAGTCTTTCATGGTCGCAGTAAGCATACTGATATCAAGTATCACTTTATTCGTGATTTGGTTAATGAGAAGGAGATTATTGTTGATTACTGCAAGACTGAAGATCAAGTGGCGGACATTTTCACCAAGGCATTGAAGTTCGAGATATTTGCAAAGTTGAAGAAGATGCTCGGTATGGCTAACGGCGCGAACTTAGTTTAAGGGAGGCTATGTAGAATAATTAAACTAAGTTTCCTATTAATTTATATTTCCTATTCGGTTAATGTTTCCTGTTCGTTTGTTTCCTGTCTGGTTTCGTATTTGTTTTAGGAAACCTAATTGTTTTAGGAAATAGTTGCAATCTGAATCAGTGTAGGATTCAGGGATAGTTTAGCCTATAAATACATGTTTTGGATTGCCATTGTAAACACAGAGAATTACAGAGAAAAATACAAAGATTAATTAAAGCCTTGCGGCTGTTCTTTGCTTTGCGTCAAATTTTGGTTCAAGGCACAAAGCCTTAGTTTTTCTTTGCATCGGTTCCAGTGCAAAATTAATTGCATTGTGAAGCAAGTGGAATTCCGTGACTTGGTAGAAGACCAAATCAATTGGTTTGGTTAAGTTTTCCTCGGTTCCGTGCACTCAATTAGTTTCATCAATTTAATTGATTGTTCGGCGGCAGCTCCCATTTTTTTTGTTCAATCGTAGTTTTTCGTTATTGCTCTTGTCGGTTTGATTTAATTTTGGGTCCTACAAATACAGATCATTGACACCATTTTTCCTAAACACGGTGATAGTATGGTGTAAGATATGAACATCTTACACCGGGTTCATGATTCCCCGGTGATAATCTCTATATCTTACCCATTTTTTTCTTTTTTGTAGAACTAGTGTAAACTTTTTAAAAAATATGACTACAAGTTAAACAAGTAACCGAAAACAACATTAATCCGTCGCCATCTTTGAATCAAGTCGCACCTTGCAGCGACAGTACGCCATCAAATCACAAAAATCGAAACAGAGGGGAAAATATTCATCCTATGTTTCGAAATTTCATGAAAATTTTTCATGAGTTCCAATCAATTATTTAAAAATCATAATTTTCTTTTACTAATCATTCTTACAACATGGTTTTGATTCATAAGAATCCATAGAAATTCCATGTGGTTGTAGTGGTTGTTCTTTTTTTTTTTTTCCTTTTCTTTTTTAACTATGTTTTAATATTTTTTCATTGTTTTTCTGGTGGAGAAAAATAAATACAAAAACTTTCAAGTTTTTATTTTTCTGTAAATTTATATAGAATTTATGATTGTAAATCGAGTCTACTACTTTTAGTGTGAGTCGACTTTCTTATAGTCTGACTCGATTTTTTTTGCAGTGCGAGTCGACTTATTTTTTTGTTCCAAAACTTTTATGTTTGTTATATTATTTGAGAATTTTTATTTTTTAGTTTTTTGGAATTATGTACATTTTCTTGGCATGGTATTGAAAATTCGAAATGGTGAACTTAAAGACTCGAGAATTTGATTTTTATATCCTTTATATGATCTCATGGTTCAACCTTATTTTTGGTTGAGTTAGTCATTGATATATAGCATGTCCTTGGAGTGATTTGTGGTTTGTATTGATTGAAAACTTAGTAAAAGATATATAGTTTAGAACACATACATGTCTTAAACTCTCGTGAGTTCCTTGCTATTGCCAAGTTAATGGCCAAGTAAGCGATGCAATAAGTGAAAAAATAATTGTATCATCACAATGTAAGGAGGTTGCTTTTCTTTGGAGATTGAGTTTTTCTTCTATTTTTCAGTTATCCTACCGATTTAATTCTTTGTGGTTTTGTCGGGCGTATGTATTTGCAGAAGGCTGATATGAAATATTTTGGTTGGTGACTTTAATTTGTTATTTTGTTTCAATTGTGTAATTGTTGGTGCAATTTTTTATGTGAAGTCTTTTAGTTTTCGAGAGTTGAAGGATTATTGTGTTATATTTGTTGTATTTAGAATGGTAGAGAAGTAATATAAATCGGTTAAAAAAAAAAAAATCCTAACAACCTCCATTTTTTTTTTCCACAGTCCTACAATAGGTTGTTAATGGAAGAATGTCAAGTTACAACAATATGTTGGATGAATATAGTGTTTCGGTAGCTGTAGACTAATTAAGGATGAAAAATGTACAGAAATGTTATTTACAAGCCACTTTTTACTATTCGTAGGCCACTTTTTAAAATTTTTATACGTGAATTTACATTTTTACCCTTTATAATTTCTAACTTCATAAAAAAATTACCCAACTTTTTTAACTCTAGGAAAATCGCCCAGTCCAGGCGATTTTCCTGGATAAAATCGCCCAGACTGGCGATTTTCCTGGATAAAATCGTCCCGGCCAGGCGATTTTCCCAGATAAAATTGGTGTCCTGTGGCGATTTTCCCTAAAAAAAACGCCACAGGATGGCCTTTTTTTAGGTTTTCCCGATCAGTAGTCGGAAAATCATTTTTCCGGCGAACGACCACTAAATTTTCGAAAAAACATTTGTTTTTAGGGAAAATCGCCCTGCCTGGGCGATTTTCTCACCAAGCGATTTTCCCAGAAAAAATTGCCTGGCTTGAGCGATTTTCTCAAGGAAAATCGCCTGGCATGGGCGATTTTCCCAGATAAAATCGCCCACTGAGTTAAAAAAGTTGGGTAAAATTTTTTTTTATGAAGTTAGAAACTATCAAGGGTATATTTGTCTTTTCACCACTTAAAATTTTAAAAAGTGTCATGTGTTTAGTAAAATGGTACATGCAAATAACATGCCCCAAAATGTATTGAATTAAGTTAATAGGTGCTAATTTTAAATGAAATTACATATTTTTTTTGTTCTATTCGTATGCTAACCTATGCATAATTAAATTTTTATTACTAATGTTATTTATTTATTTTGTTTAAGTAAGGAAATGATTTTCTAATTAATAGATTAAATTAAGTGCCAACAATAACCGTAAATGATAACCCATGTCATCTTGAGGTCTAAAGTTTCTTTAAAACGACTATACTTTTATGAATGACAATTTTTATCTTTAAAAGGTAATAATAAATGTTATAAGTGCTGCCAATTTTATAGACGCGTAGTTCTATAAGGAAAAAAAAAAAGACTTGAAAAACATAATGAATTTGTTTATGAAGTTAATCATTAAATTATTTTGTAAATCGTGATAATTATATAATCTAATTTATTGTATTTTTAGAGAAATAATGTGATTAGAAGTAGATAAGGTAAAGAAATAATCGGAATCATTATGATTTGGTTTCTTGCATAACTAGAAATCTTGTACAATTCCAAATTTACTAGATGAGGCCAGTTACCTTTCCCATAGATCAATTGATTACTATTTATATTTTCTAATGACTAAAACTAGTATATTAAATACATTCAGATATAAAAAATTACAATATTTACACTCCTAAATTATTAATATAAACTAATGAACAGATATAAATCTTGATTAAAAATTTCAATAAATCAGAGATGGTACTAAAGAAAATGAACTTTAAGTATGAATACATACCTTGTTGGTGAAGGATTGCAGGGCTGCCAAATTGAGCACAATTTTTTCAATCTTTTTCCACACAATATCTGAGCTATAACAAATACTTTCTAAGGTTTTTTTTTCTCTTTTGTTTTTTTTGTTTTCTGTTTTTTTTGGTGTTTTTTGGGTAGAGACAATTAAACGAGAAGAAATGAAAAGGGAAAAAAGGGAATGATGAGTTTGCCTTGAGGTAGTTGATGAAGATTAGGGAAAAGCGTTGAGCTTAGGAAATAATGAAAGAGAGGTTTTAGGTTCTTTAGTGAAATGATACAACAAGTGATTAATTGAGAGGTTTGGTTTGGTTTGGTGTATAGCTAGAAATGATGAACTTATAACTAATAAGTATATACATATTGGATTAATTAATTGGCAATGGAGTATAGGAATAGATCCAAATTAATTAAAGTCAACACTAATTAATTATTCCATATTAATTAAACTACTACTACTAGTGTTACTTAATTACATAATATTATTAATAATTGGATCTTTTCTCTCTCATTTCATGTGTAACCATGTTACATTCATGAATGGTAGACTATATATATTCACCCCTAGACATTATTAATTAAATATTTTATTTTTTCTGTCTTAAAAGCTATTATATTTGAGGGTCTTATACTTATTATGTAATTTTAATTGATGAATTAATAATATGCAAGAAGAAAAAAACGAACAAGTCATGGAAGAAGACTTTTAAGTTATAACGTGGCCAGCCAGGCATAGGCCATAACTAACTACTATATCACAAGGGAAAATACTATAATCCCTTCAAGTAACTATTCAACCACTAGAAAATGGCCTATAAAATCCCTTATTCAATTGCATTATGCAATTGCATAGGCTATTATTTAGTGATTGAATGGTTCCCATGAAGGGACTATAGTCGGACCCAAACCATATAACAAGTTCAAGTTGCATGTGTGTATATAGTCAACCAACGGCGGGTTCATATGTCATCTTCTTCTTCTTCTTCGAGGTAGCACTTAATAAGAAAGAGAATTAAAGATTAATAATATTACTATTTTTCCGGAGCAGGTTTCTTTTTTCATCAATAATAGTATTTCATTCCTAAATTTCAAAATAGGGACAATTTTTAAGAATTTCCCGATTTAGTGAAGGTGAAGTTGGAAACTTTGCTTTCTTCAAAAATAGGTCCTGATGGAAATTTGTACTGAAAGCAAAGTTCACAACTTCGATTTCTTTAGAAATACGATGGGGTAGAAATTTATACTAAGGGCGAAGTTCACAACTTTACTTTCTTTGGAAATTAATTGAGTGCAACCTTCGCTTTATTTGATAAACATGGTTGTTGTAGCGATAAAGGAGCATACAAGAAAGTTTTATAACAGAAACAATTTTTGTTTAGATGATTCATAAGGAATTGTAGTATAATTAAAGAGGTTTTTTTCCCCCCCCCCCCCCCCTCCCCCCTTAATAATTTGAGAGTGATTGTGTCCATATAAATATATTTTAATGTTTTAATTTTAAGTTAGTAATTTAGTCCTTACTAAAAATTATTTAAAAATTACACCCCTACTTAATAATTTTGAAGCATCTCCTACCCTTAATGAAAATTTTCCCTAATTTATTAATTTAAAGAGTGTTTTGGATATTACAAAATTCATATAGCAGATGCAACATATAGCGGATATTACAAGTGACATAACTTTTAAATAAGGCAATCATGAGCTTGAGCATATAATTAAAAATCTTGATTCGCAATAAAATAGATGTCAATGACCTATTGGTTTACTCAGGTTAAAATGATAAAGTTCAGAGATCTAAAGTTTAGAAGGGATTGTGAATATTTTCCTTAAAAACCTATTTATGATGAAGTTGAAGATGATTCAATACATTAGTTTAGAATCAATCACGCGAAAGAAATATTCGAAGTGGCAACGACACCTCACAATTTTTCGTTGCAATTCGAGAATTCGATTTTGCAACATTTGAATACAATTATAAAAGTTAGAGAGAAATTCACCCAAATTAAAATTTCAGTAAAAGACAAACAACAATATATTTATATATTAAGAAGTTATATACCCTAGTTATAATTGTTAATTTTTAAACTTTATTAATTTATGATATTAGCATGACTATATATCTATATAAGGATTTTTCGAAAATTATTATCTTATTATTATTTTATTAAAATTTGTAAAATTTTAAACTGGCTCAAATTGGACCGGAGAAAATATTATCTTAAACGACTTATTAATTTATAAAATATTAATTTATGAAGGTGCAAGTTAATATAAGTCGTGGAAGACTTTTTAAGTTATAACGTGTGCAGTGGCCAGCCACCTAATTGGCTAATTCTATTAATTCTTATGTCCAAATTGCCCCCAAAAATTAACAGAATTAGCTGTGTGCATAACAAGTTCAAGTTGCATGTGTGTACAAATGTCAACGGGTGGCCTGGATCGAGTTAATATACCATTCTTTTTTATTTTCCTTTTCACTTTTAGACATATTTTCATTTAAAATGCATTAATTTTTATTTTTAAAAGTAAAAGTTAATTATAAATGATGTGCATAAAATTGAACTTTCATTGGACCTGGCCCAATGGACAAAAGAAAAGGTAAACAGTAAGAATAAAGAGATGCATAAAAAATCCAAAACCAAACTTAGGTCGGATAGTTCCTTAAAACCACCGAGCCAAAGATTAGATCGGCCAATGGCTTAGGTCATTCAATAGCCTCAGTATGCCTTACTAGCATCTCTTACATAACATCATATCGGTCACCATAACTGAGCTGGGGAAGCTAGGTCGGAATAGGCCATAACCCGCTCACACAGTAGGTAGAAATCATTATAGGATTAGACATGTATTTTGAATGCATGCAGAAATCACTCAGCACGATAGCGTGAAGGAAGCCAAAAGTCAGGTCAGGATGACAGCAGCAGTTGGATGTGCAGAGAAACGGAGCAATTGGGAATACAGGTCATCATAGCTCGAACGGACATATCCGAGGCTTGATATAAACACTAAGTCATGAGGCTTAGAGATATACACAATCTTTTACATTTGAACTCTTGGTGAATACTGTTGATCATCTTCAACCTCACTAACTTGACAGTCGGAGCCTATACCGGGGGGAAAGCCCCACTCTTCTCTTATTCATTAACAGTGGTCACCGGAATAGTCTTCAGTCAACGGTTTTCTCTTCTTCTGTGTTGTTCCAAGCCATCCAGCCCAGTTTCCAGCTTTGTTTTCTTTCTTTTTGGTTTTGGGTTAGCAGTTACCCAGTTGGGCATGATCATTCGAGATTTCTATTGGGCCACCCGAAGTATCCATCAACGGTCATTTTGCGTCACATCAACTGGCGTCGTCTGTGGGGAATGTTTGATCAAAGTTGTTTCATCAAATTTTCTCCATATTCAAAGAAATTTGTTGAAACCATGACGCAAACTCAAGATTGTTCGAGAGTGGATGCTTCTTCTTCCAGCACTGTTAAGGTTCCCACATACCAACCA
Organism: Leptodermis oblonga; assembly: GCA_016801395.1. Lineage (NCBI taxonomy): Eukaryota > Viridiplantae > Streptophyta > Magnoliopsida > Gentianales > Rubiaceae > Leptodermis > Leptodermis oblonga. The sequence continues at coordinate 2,760,656 of CM028754.1, forward strand.
CCCCCCCCCCCACCCCCCCCTAAGCTTAAATATGTAGGACATGGTTGACCATGTATTCCCATGGAGAATCTCCCTTTATTGATGCTAGCCTGCCTGCTGATATGGATTTTCATTTTCTTGATTAGTGTTCAATGGAGGGGAAACTGACTTGTATGTTTTATTAAGTATGGATCTTGAGATTACATATTTTGGACTTGTGTATATTGTCATTTTGTTACTGTAAGTTATAGCTCTCACAAAGGAATATAATGCTTATTAAGTCCTGAAAATTTGGTAACTGTTGCCTCAATTTTACAAGTTAGTATTGTTCAACTAGAAATTTCTACTTGCTATCCTGTTCTTTAACTCTGTTAACCCTGTTTTATTTTATTTTACCTGACATTGTTAATTACTGTAACGATGAAACTATGTGTGCGAATGTTGTAAAGTGTTGTCTGTTGTCTAAATGTAGCAGGCGCAAGAGGCTAGGTACCAAAATAAAGGAGCGTATGTTGTTCTTGACCACCCTGACTTTGATTCTCCATCTGTACGTACTTTTGATGCCGTCAACCCAAGACCCAAGGTATTCATCCTGATTACTTGTAAACCAAGTAGAAACCGTTATGGGTAGCACCTATATATTGACTGGGAACCATTTGCAGCATTACTTCTTAACTGTACTCATTCAATTATTTGTTGCTTTTGCGTGCGTAAGAGTTGGTAGACATAGATTCAGTTTTGCTTTCTTGAAGGAGGACATTTATGTGTTCTTGTTAAACTTAGACTCTTGTTTAAAATCTGTTCGCAGGCAAATGCTTACTATGATTACAGAAAGTTGGATGATTCTAGGGAAGAATGGAACTTGGCTGGTTCTGATGAAGAAATGGACTTGGCTGGTGCCTCTCATGAAGAAATGTAATTGGATGCTGGGTCTGATGAAGATTTGGATGTCACGCAGGAATAATTGGTTTGCGGTTTGTGTCCAAAAGTTGAAGGTGCATGTTATTGTAATGCATATATAATGTTTTCAGCTTTCATTCATTTTCCACAAGAGATGCATAATGGTCGTGACATTTGTGCTTGCTTCTTCTTCTCGTGTACAAAGGGAGGATTTGAACTAGTTGGTCTCTCTGTAGCAAAGGCACACCTGAGATCTTAAATTGCTCCCAGTTTCTAGTTATGCTTGTCTTCAATGAGGGTTGATAACTTAAGGCAGTTTGTTCTTCGTGCACAAAATTGCTCTATCCCTTTCTGCCGCAGGTTCCTATGTGTCCGGATTAATTTAAGACAAATAAAGTTATTTTTTTTCTGCCTTGTTGCATTCTTATTTCTTTTGAAGGTGGACTTCTCCTATCTTCCAAAATGGCAAAGGTTCTTTGCTTTTTCTTGATTGTCTTTAAATATAGGACCCCTTAATATCACAACTAATGTGTAAGTCCTGAGGTCATTCATGTTACATTTGATGTTTTTCTCTTATTTCCTGGATCTTTTTGGGCATTGAGAAGTAGATTAGCCTCTGGTCACTCATTATTGAATGTTGAGTGTTTTCGTGTACCTGTCTATTGAATGTCATATTTCTGTGCATCCTTGGCCACCTTCATCTTTAACACTCCTACTAGTAATTATCAAGTCATGGGAGTCATTTTTATTAGAACTCATTTGTGATCAAAAACCAGGTTTTGTACGTTTTTCTGATAACAATCTCTCTTTGTTGCCTTTAGGTTTCTTAATCTGGCAAGAAAAGTGGCCTGTAAGTACTGCTAAAACCATGTTAATAATTTTTGCATCCACCTATAGTTAAGCTGTTTCACCCTTTCTTTCATGTGTAATTCGCCTGTGAGCAGTACGAGTCGTAGTGAACATTTAACTGGCTTTTCAACAGGGGGAGATAGTCTTTTGTTTTTTCACCCTTGCAACCTAGATTGTTCGAAGTTATCCCCCCAACTGTGGGAGGGATATTAAAGAGGTTGCAAGGTTTCATCAAAGGCTACATTGTTGTGTGGCGGCTAGTTTCTTTATTGCTGCTACTTACTCTAACTGGAAGGCCTTCACCCTGTAAGAGAAGAGATGAAGCCTCTCTGTACATAGAATAGACTAATATTATTCTGGTTTTTCCTTGTGCTGTTTAGGATATGGTGATTTTTGTGTGTTGTAGTGTTAATTTATGTATGTTACTAACTTGTCATATTACATGTTGTTATATTGGAAAATTATATTTACACTCCACTTTTTTTTATTTTTTTATTGACAATTATACCTATATTATATACGGAATAGTTAATTGAATGGCACATTTTACTAAATAGATGACACTTTTAAAAAAATTAGACTTCAAATTACTTTTTTGCCCATCTACTTTGTACTTCCTTCTGCAGTAAAATTAGAGATTTTACTGCAAATTTGAATCCCTCCATCGCTCCATTCCAGCTTCAGCGGCTGTTCCATCTTCATCCGCGCATCTCCATCGCCGTTCCATTAGTCGTTTTTTGGTTTTTACGAGAAAACTTGAAATTGCAATGATTTTTAGCTTTCTGGGTCCTTGTAAATTGTATGGGTAATGTGTTTATAAATGTTTTTGGATGTTTCGTAGGTTTTCCGGCTGATTTGTGCAAATTTTATGTCAAATTATGTATTAGTTCGTCGGAAAAATGGTTTTCCGCTGAACTGTGAAGAAACTCGCTCGAACGAAACGATTCTTCCTAATAGAATCGCCATAGGGAGGCGATTCTTCCATGTTAAGAAAACAACTTTAGAAAAGAATCGCTCGGACGGGGCGATTCTATCAGTTTGAATCGCCCGAAGGAGGCGATCTAAATTGAGAGAATCGCCCCATACAGGCGAATTAACGGGAAAGAATCGCCCCGTCCGGGCGAATAAACATGAAAGGATCGCTCCAACCGGGCGAATTAACAGGAAAGAATCGCCACAAGACTCCAATGTATTCTTATTTAATCGCTTCGAGGAGGCGATTGTTCCATATAGAATCGCCTACGACAGGCAATTTTCATAGATAGGATCGCCTCTAAGTGGCGATTTTATGAGATAAAATCACCTGGCCGAGGCGATCTTATCGGTTTAGATCGCCTCTCCCAGGCGATTCTATGTGCAGTGAAGAAAATGGTAGGTAAAAATATTTATGAGAGTAGAAATAGATAAGGATATTATTGTCTTTTCACCACTTAAAATTTTAAAAAGTGTCTTGTGTTTAGTAAAAACTGTCTTACAATTAACATGCCCCTTGGTATATTGACAATTATATATACCCAAGGGATTGGCTCGGCGGTACATCTAAGGGATGTTAAAGCCTTTGGTTTGGGAATATCAGTGTTTGAATTCTGGCAACTCCCAGGTGCATTAAAATATTAACATTGGTATCCGTGTGTGTGACAAGAAACTTTTTCTTATTTAATAGACAAATGTGCACTTTTGCTATTAACTTTTAACTCAAAGTCTAATTTTACCATTAATGTTTCTTTGGGTTCAAAATTGCCAATGACATTTTTAAAAGCGGTCCAGTCTTACCCCTATCCTAAATTGAATTGCCACATATGACGATTCTTATTCAAATTGATGACTTGGCCTTTAATTACGTGGCAATAATTTATATTAATTAACTAAATCATCCCTACACTACCCGTTACAAACGCTCGGCTTTCTCCTCAAACAAGCCTCTGCTATTTATTCTCCTCAACGAAGCTAACTGGGCAAATGACAGTGCAAATGACTCAAGTGAAGAGATTAAAAATTATGAAGGAATGCATAAACAGCTTCATAAGTTTATAACGTGTCATTGCAAAAGCTTTTACTAGTGAGAACAGCAAATGCTTAAATTGTACTACAAATTAATAATAATCTCTTAGCTACATCGGCCAAACGATGCACAAAAATGTTAACTTTAATGAAGTTGCTTCTAATTTTTAACTCTGTTTTTTTCCGTCTCCTGCAGATTGGAACATATATAGTATAATTCAAACTTGAAAGTTTTGTTTTTTTTTGGGAAACAGAATCAGACGACAAGAAGGGACCTTCCTCTGAGTGATTGAGTTTCATTACTAGGAAAGACATTATAACAATGGCAGAATGATTTACTGTTTTCTACTACTTTTCATCGTTGTTATTGTTAAGCTGTCGGCTGGGGCCGATCTGGTGGATTGAAGTAGCTGTTGTGGCTTTTGTATTCCTCTGCAACATGAATTTCCATTTTATAGCTTCCCAAAAAGCAGGAACAGCAATTTCATCAGGGACCTCCTTGAATGATGGAAGGTAGTTTAAATCCACAATGACATGGTCGCCTGTGGTCTCCTGAACCTGAAATTCCTCAAGAAATAAATCATCATTTCCAACTGGAAAAGCACAGATGCTAGCTACATCAGTTGAATTGACCTGAAGTAACAAAATATACAGATAACTTTCACTTGTATATAATTAGTGACCTAAAGTGGCACAGATGCCATGGCGATGCCGTATATGACTCAACAAACTCAGTTTTTGGTCCATCCTAATTGTTGAAGGAATGATGGGAATAAAAGAATTTTTAGGCTAAATACTTATTTACAACTTTAACAACTTACATCCACGAGAACAGAGAGAGGGTTCAACTATAAGAATGCCTCGAAATAGTACCATTTCTTTGGCAGTTGTCACATTTACATAAAACAAATTCATGAACTTCTTGCAAATTTCATTATCATAAACTTCCGAAAAGCAAATCACAACTTTCCCGGACAATTGCAGTAATTTTCTCAAATGTAAGAAAAGCTGGTCCAAAGAGAATAATTAGTCATTCCAAATAATCAGACTTTGTGAGTGTTAACAAATGGTACTCACAACAACATCGAAGCCAAAAATGGTAAGGTCAAGAATATTTCTGAGACAATTTGCAGCATCAGTCACAAGCTCAATGTTGATTTGCTGGTGGGAATCAAGCTGCTGGGTTTTCTTGTGCATGGGTAATGATTTTAAGCTGCAAGCAAAAGCAATAGTGATCACCATCCAAAATGTACTCTACATGATCATCGGCAGTGTAATGACAGATGTAAGAAATAGCAAATTATGAAAATGCAGTGCCTGTCAAAGAGGATAGGTTTAAACCCACTCTCCTCTGAAAAGCTCATCAAAGTAGCTGCATTAGGTGTGGACTTTTTCATTGCGTAGTAGATTTTCTCCCCCAAAACATAGAACTTATACAGGCAGGATGAGTGGTCCACATATTCCTGCAGTTTCAAATGCATTTCCTTATAGTTTGATCATCATAAATAATTTGCCAATGCTATTGAAGGCTATGTTTGACCATTACAGATTTCTGGATAGATGCGGACAACAAAAATTGATTTTCCTGGACTTAAAAAATCCAATAGTCAGCCAAAGTAACCATGTTCTGAGCCACTATTATGCATAAAGCGAATCATATTAACAGGAAAAGGTAGCTATTGCATAAATCAATCAACAAGACTTTCATAAATAGATTTTTTCACCAACACTGTTAAGGTTCCACTCTTACCCGAATAATTGCTGGAAGGGGAACACTAAGGCCTTTGTAGTCCTCCACATTAAAGACAAGAGCCTGCCATTTGAGGGGGGAGAAGAAAACAGAAACAAAGTGTCATGAATGTAGATCACTACATATAAAGGCAAGTCAAAAACAATTAAAGGCTGTGAGCAAGTCACCAAATCTGTATGCTGGCGCTGGTGCAGATGGTGAGTATTATGGGGTATATACAAGGAAACGAGAATTAAAGAAACAAAAATTGCAGAGAAAAAGCTTCTACTTACCCAGATCAGTTCAGTTTGCAACATTATTAACTCAAATACATTAAACATTTAATTAACTATCACCATGCTGTGAGCATCAGCTACACCACAAGCAACTTGAGGTTTCACAATATTTGGGAGAGATAGCTTGGCTCCGGACAACCTATCCTCGAAACTGGGCTCTTCAAAGCTATCCACCTGCACATTGAGAAAGATAAAGAGTGAATTGCCTGTGGGCTTAGAGAACTATGGAATGCCAAGTCAAACCTCAAAGTGAGTTTAAAGTAATAAAGAAGGATCAATGTAGAATACAACAGAGCACATAAAACTTCTGCAATTTTATTTGCAATACATGGTGCAAACATAAGCATCTGAACTCTTATCACATGCTAAAGTGAGGTCCTATCAACAGCTGGTGCATGTTGAACTTTAAGCAACATAATTAACAAAAACGAGCACACATTTAATCCTCACTTGTATAATTAATGAATATTAAAATGGGAAGGGTAAGACCTAAAAAGAATTGAAAAACATAAAAAATGACATGCATATTTAAATATAAATGAAACAATATGAGATATGATCCATGTAGTCAACACCACATATTGGTATTAAGGTTTTGTTTGTTGTTGTTGCTGGTATAATTAAACAAATAACCTCTTGAACTACATAATGTGGCGTTTTAAAATTGCAGATCATCCCACCTATAGGCAACCTTGATATGTGGCAACAGAAATAACTAAATAACTAACCAGAGAATCCAAGAGAGCAAATCAATTACACCAGTTAACTTTATTGAATAAGAAAAAATTCGATAGCAACTCTGTGCAAACAGTTCCCAGTTAAATCAAATAATTATTTCATTTTCAAAACAGCTTGAAGTTTTAACCTTTTGCCGACAATATTCCTAGAGTTTGTTGCCTGCTAAGAAATAATATTCAATTTCACAAAGACATTTGTTTCAGATCTTGCAAACAACCCTTGAAAGCTTTATTGGGCATTGCTTTTCCAGGAAAAGGTAACGTATTGCAATTCTAGAACATCCAAAATCATAACAATTACACCAGAATAATAGGTTCTTTGTTGATGTAAGCATATCATAAGCACCATCAAAGCAAAAGGACCTTCAGATAATGTGGACCTCTGATTTTATAGCTGCTTTTTGTGCTGAGGTCTTCCAAACCACATAAGATCTCCTGGATTTTCAGCCGATCCACCACGGGATGAATGTTATCAAATGGATCAATCACACACAAGTCCATATGGGTTTCAGTATACCTGGAACACAAATACATTGGAACCTTGGTTAAGGAGTATTCAATTTAAAAATGGCAGAATAATTATTATTGCCATTTCTATGCTATTTAAATAACACAAAAAATGCTTCTTCAGGAAATTAATCAGATGCTATAGCAGTTTCTATGAGAAATTTTGTTCAACTAGGCATCACACATAAAGAACTAATCAATATTGTTCAGGTTGAAGGTATCTTAGTAATTCCTGCATGCCATTTGTAAATGTGATTTTGCTAACCAACTTTAAGGCACTGCTCATTTCAACATCAACTATCTCATCTGTTGCTTTATGGAGCAAAATATCAACTTCTTGTAACTGAGATGATATGGGAAGCTCAGAATTAAGAGGAAAGAAAATCAACTCATTCTCAGTTGGACATAAAGGAAATGCTCCTCTCTGCAATTACAAAAGACAAACTCTAAGTACCTTCGTCTAGTTGTTTGAGTATAACTTCAGCATGTAAATAACACAATAGCTGAAGCCTTCATGTGAAACAGATTTGACCAACATAAAGAGCTGCTTTATCTAAGACTAAATAAAAACTAAAGCTATCTAATACATTGCACCTCAGTAAATGCCTTGTTGGTGATCCTGAAAGCATGCGAACTTAGATAGTCATGAACTTCCAAGGAGCATTTGTAAATGCATAAGGTACAATGGAAAATATAAGGCCATTCTTTGCTAATTGTTTCTTCTGCCACACTTCATAGTCTATCTAAAAAGCAACTGGTATTGCACTGTACTCAAATCAACCAAATAATAATAGTAATAACAATACCCAAATGGAAAAGGAAACAACTACTCAGTTATTAGGTATAAAGTCTGCCCACTACCAACCTTAGCAAAGTCTTCTTCATGAGAAGGTTTCATTCTGTAACCAACCACTAGGATGTCCTCATTGGTTTTTACCTGTTAATCATGGTTTATTACAAAGTGTTATATTCCATCATCAAGTTATAAGCAGAATACATAAAACATCAAAAGAAAGTATCAAGCAAACCAGCTGAAATTCAGGTATCTCCTTAGTTGCAAGGTTTTAGTGATATTGAAGTGTATAGCTAGGCTTCATTATTTGCTTTGCAGTCTTCAGCTCAAAAGGCATTTTCAGTAGTAAAAAACACAGAAGAGGGGTTTCCAAAAACGTTAAGCATTTGATATCATGATAGCAGGTCAATACATTCATAGTTCTCAAAAACATTAATGAGAATCTTCAAGTTGGTTTCTTTGTTGACAAATAGACTGTTTAGAATTAAAACAGTAGTTTATGTATTGTGTGAAAAGGATGTTAACCTCAAAAGGATTTAATAATAAGCAAATTATATGGCTTGCAACAGTTTTTTCCCATACTTGATTATCCTTAAAGTAAAACAGTAGAAAATGAAGATTAATTTACTCAATGACAATAAATGGGTATACAATCTACAAGCTCACCTCAGATTAAATTTTAAGCAACAAATTAAAATATGAACTTGGAAATTGGGCGACTAAATATGAACATGAACAAAAAATGAGGGTAGCAGAAATGAGAATGTTGAGGTGGATGTGTGGGCATACCAGGTTAGATAAAATAAGTAAATGTAAGCATTAGAAACAAAGTAGGAGTAGCCCCAATAGATGAAAAAATGAGAGAAACACGCCTAAGATGGTTTGGACATGTGCGTAGGAGACCTCTAGACGCCCCAGTAAGACAAGTAGAAAACAGAGAAGCAATTAATATAAAAAGGGGAAGAGGAAAATCTAAAAAGAATTGAAAACAACTTTAAAATATGATACGTAATATTTGAATATAAATGAATCGATGTGCCATGACCGTACACGATGGCGAGATGTGATTCATATAGCCGACCAGACATAGTGGGACAGAGGCTTAGTTGTTGTTGTTGTTGTTGTTGGAAATTGGTTCTCAATCTTCAAAATTATTGAAACACTAGCAAGTTAATCATCAGCCAACCTTACCTCTATTCCAACCACCTAAGGAAACATCTTCTGGATTCAATCAGTCTCTACAATTATGATTCTGATGATTATATTCTCTCAAAATCTTACATTTGCTAACGGAAAATAAAGGAACAAGTAGCTTTCAAAAGTGAAAAACACATCCGTCATCCTCATACCAAACCTCTTTCCAGCTCAATTGTACTTGTATAGCACAAACTGGGTAGTTATGGTTTTACACCATTTACCCCTTAGTTTAAAAGAAAAAAGATTATATTGTATAAATGCATCATAACTAAACATTCAATAGTAACGCAATTATTTTGAAATACTGATAAAACAACAATACCTTTGTTATTTGCATGAAACACTGAAATGGAAAAAATATATTACAAGTTAATGCTTAGTCATAGAATAGCTTCAACGCAAAAAGAGCCTTGAGTAGTAGAATTACCTTTTTATTCAAATGGCAAATAATTAAAGGCAACTCTTCAAGCTTGTTAATAACAAAAATGCTCGAATTTTCACTTGTAGTCGCAGATACAATATCTGAGAAAAATGTAGAATCTCAATTTTAGCCGTGAGTGAGGCTTTTACTGCTTCAACAGTAAAAGGTCCCAACTTGGAGTGAACCATCAACTATAAAAGGGAATCCAGAAAATCAAAAGGTCACAATGATATCCAAAGAATGAAGAGCAACAGATACTGATCCACACCATTAGATAATACTTGTCCTGGGGAACCTGTAAAAGAAAATGCATGATCGGTCATCCAAAGAATGAATCGAAATCTCACAGATGATAGATAACAAATCTTTAGCAAAAGCTAAACTTTTGCAATGAAGGTATCACATGCACTATAGTTCAACCAACTATTTCCTTGGAGGGTAGCACCATATATAACTCTAGGATAACATCTCGTCAAACACTAAGGATAAATTTTTTTTCCTGAGCCAGGAACATGGAAATGTTCTGATCTTTTCATAAACAGCTAAGCTCTTTATACAAGGGAAAAAGGATCACTAATGTCCAAAAAAATAAGCATTGAAACATATTTACCAATATCCAAAAGAATAAGTATCTAAACAAACTTTGTGAGAAGGAAGAGGAGTCAAACTCACATAAGATGACAGTCACCCAGCCAGAATTCCTCAAATTCAGAGACAGGTTCTCAGTGTAATTAGAAACAAGAAGAATGGAACTTGGTTTATTGTTGCCCAAAGCCCATGAGGCATCATTTGCAACATTTTCAATTGATGATGACTGCATTATCATAGAACTGAACAAGTTTAATCGGGTCAGTTCTTCAAGAAGATTTCCCTACAATATGGAGATAAATTGGTTATGGTTCCATGTTCCGATGTACAGAATTATTTAAAATAATCAGGGTTACAGCAACAAGAAGGTAAACTAGACTAATGATCCCAAACAAAGCAGCTAACCACTAATCATAGTTAAGTTAGAAATCACAAACATAATCAAGCTTCTCAAAGTAGAAACTGCCCAAAGGGAATCTGTGAATGGTTAAGAGTTAAGAAAAGAGGGGAATTCTAGAACACTAAATTTTTTCTCATGAAAACATCTAGGATTGGACAAAAATCTACGCAGTGTGTAGTTATATATCAAACTCACTGCAACAAGTATTATTGCATAAATACATCAGAGCTCACCATTTGGAAGCTTTTGCACATAAGGTTGAAAGAACTGATGATAGGCGCCACACGAATACCTACTCTACAACCTGAAGCCTAGATAATTTCTTACGGATTTCAAATCCTAGGCCAAATAGGGATGTTTAGATGTTTTAGTGCTGCTCAAAATAGAATTATTTGCATGATGGAATAACATCTAATATAGAAGTACTTGCATTAATGGAAAATCACACTAATGATAAAATGCCATGTGAGTACGCAACAAACCTGGACAGCTGAAAGTCCTGGCTCGTAAAATATAACCTGAAAATGTGGTAGATTAGACCGGTCAAACGTGGAATAAAGCTAAATCAAGAAGAAAATTTCAACACACAAATAGGCTATGCCCTGCATGAAGGAATATATGTATACTGGACAATGGGGTCTCAATGGTGATATGGAAAATATCAGATATTGATACCAGGGCCATAAAGATCTGATGTAAGCAGTTTTTTACCACTGCACTAAGGCTTCCCTTGGCGGATTTGATACCATAATCATGTAAAATGCATCTAAAGTTAATATATGATTAACTGTTTCAGAAACAACAAAAGGGTTTGCAAATCATCTACTTTTGATCACATGCGCATTAACAGCTAAAAAAATTCAAAAGTATCGCATAGCGCATCTACATTTCTCATCCGGACTCGTTTGTTTCCAATAAAAGTAGCAAACTTTATCATCAATCTGAATAATATCAGTCAGAAAGAATGGGAAAAAACTAAAAACCATCATAGAATTGCATCAAATTTTCAACGATTTACAAGGATGAAAGATGAAATACTGACGGCGGGGATTTTGGAATATTGAAGCTTGCGAAGTAGAGAATCAGCAGCAGGGCTGAGGAGTGAGGTGTCCGACGGAAGAATCAGTGAGGCGTCAATCAAGATCCCATTCACAGCACCGCCGTTAACAACCATTTTCGGTTTTTGCTACTCAGAAAAGAGAAAATTCTGCCACCGGAAATCAATGTTGTGACTTGTGAGAGAGTCATAAAACTTAAAAAGAGAGATTCTGGTTCCCAACAAGCTTACAACTGACGACTGAGTAGCTTACTCCTCTAACGTTGTGGTGGGATCCAAACTCAATCATTGTCAGTTTTAATTTTGTTATCTCCATTCTCAAATAAGTATATTTTACACATTTGGAAGAAGAAAAATCTAAAGTTTTTAATTTTACCAATTATTTATGGCAATTTACCTTTTAATCTCATATAGGAGTTATATAATGCTATTAATTACAACACCGTTTTAGATGCACATCCGATGTGCTCAATTTGCCGTCGAAGCTCAGTTACTAAACATATCATACCAATCCGGCATAAATTAACATATCGTCAAAAGATCATTTCTACCCGGATAAATGGGGGAGAGGAACGCAATGAACCAGTGAAAAATTCCAACGGACTTCTACCTCTATAAAATAGTAACCTCATCTCCATAAGAAAGGAACTCTCTTTTACTAAAAACGGAATTGTTAATTGCAGGACCCATTTTACTGGACACTTTTTAAAATTTTAAGTGGTAAAAAGGCAAATATACCCTTGATAGTTTCTAACTTTATAAAAAAAATTTTTACCAACTTTTTAAATAAGGGAAAATCGCCTGGTCTGGGCGATTTTCGACCGGGCGATTTTCTCTAGGAAAATCACCTAAGCCAAGCGATTTTCCCAGAGAAAATCGCCTGGCTTGGGCAATTTTCTCTGAGAAAATCGCCATCCCAGAAAAAATCACCACAGGACAGCGATTTTTTCAAGTTTTCTCGGTCATTCGTTGGAAAATCATTTTTCCGGCGAAAATTTACCCAACTTTTTAAAGCAGGGGAAAATCGCCCAAGCTAGGCGGTTTTCCCAGAGAAAATCGCCTGGCCAGGGCTATTTTCTCTGAGAAAATCGCCTAATCTTTTCACCACTTAAAATTTTAAAAAGTGTTCTGTGTTTAATATAATGGGTCCTGCAATTAACATGCCCCTTACTATATTCTCTCTAAACCTTTAGTACGTTCTCTTTGTCTAAATACTAACTTGATATTAGAGCTTAATTGAAGGACTTCACCCGCTAGTACTCACTGAAGACGACGAATCGAAATAAGTCTGACCTGAATACCCTCACCGGCAAAGTACATTTCATCAATATATATTATACAAATTCTCATTTAATAGGTAATTAAACAAAAAAACATAAATACAAGTAAAAGAATAAATTTACTCTACTCCTTAATTTGTTCATCAAAGGAACACATATTTAAGAATGGAAAGAGTATTTTGTAAGGGTGGCAATTAGTGTTTTATCTAATTAGGAGTTTCCGTGTCAACATTATCTAATTCTATAATTACTTGCCCTTTTAAATATTTGTACTATTTGTGTAGACCCATTTAACTCTCAAATCATTATAACCCATTTATATCAAATAATATTTTCATATTGTATTAGAAATTAGATTTAAACTTTTATACTACCCTGTGTTTGTTAGTTTGTTTTGCATTTGCTCCCCCTGTATTTCTTAAATACATCTTTTGACCCCCTTGACCACTAGTCAACCTTTAAAATCATACAAAGACATGCATGCCCTTCCATTTTATTTTACATTTAATTTTCACATGTATTTCAACATTTTATCTTCTTTTTTTAGCAAAATATTTTATATTTTCCGTTCAAAATATAATAGTGCAATTTAAAAAAATAAATTTTTATTTTTATTTTTATTTCATTAAACATCTTTCTTTTGTTTTTATTTTACAATAATGAAATTTTACAAATATAGTTTGGTATTTATTTAATTATTAACTTTTGTATTTAAAATGAAAAAATATTTTTAAAATGTCAATTGATGAGAAAATTTAAATTTAAAATTTAAAAATATATTATATTAATTTAGTTGAAATTGGTAGTGTATTTTCATATTTCTTTCAAAATTTATAGATGATTTTTTACGTAACATTTATATTGTTGGTTGATACAAATTTTATTTTATTGTTTGTTTGAAACTGTAAAAACCTATAAAATGGAAAATTATTTTTTAAAAGAAATATGGGAAAGAATCGCCCCAACCAGACGATTCTGTGGAAAAGAATTGGTGTCTTGTGGCTATTCTTTTCCATAGAATCGCCCGAATGAGGCGATTTTATGTGCAGTAACAAAAATCTTTAAAAGGTTCCACCTTTCACCCAAAAAATGTGTAATTTTCATACTTACTGGGAAATATGAATCGTTATCGGAGTTATCGTCCATAATACGCATGCAAAATTCTTGTAGAGGAAATGAGGGTGTAGTCGTCTTACTTAGTGGGCAAATTGTGGCGAAGCATGACTATAGTTAAATACTCGTATCCTCCATCCATTTATCAATAACTATATTGGCAATTAATGGAGCATTATTAATTCAGCTCCCTGCTTCCGTTTATAATTATATTGCTTGCAGGCCAGTTAATTAACGTACTGATTAATCATGGATATCCCTGAGGAGGTTGTGACTGAAATTCTCGTAAGATTACCCGTCAAATGCTTGATGAAATTACAATGCGTTTGCAGAGTTTGGTGTGGTTTGATAAGAAATCCTCATTTCATTAATTTGCATCTCAACCATCCCTCTCAAAACACCAGAACAGACTACCTGTTACTCAAGCGTTGTGAGACGGAGAACAGCAACACTGTCTTGTCATTCTATTCTCGACTAATTGATGGCTCGCTTCGTGTGGATGCCACTGATTTTCCTGCCTTCGATCACTGTATGAAAATGATTTCTGGACCTTGCAACGGCATCGTTTGTGTTGCGTGTAACTCTTACTCCATTATGGACACTCCCGATGCTTATGCTTATAATGGTGCAAGTGATGAAATCTATTTGTGTAATCCCGCTACTCGTGAATCTCGAAGACTTCCTGACCGTCCCTTCGGGATCCCTCCTTACGTCTTCTCTGGGATTTCCTCCTGCATTCTTTTGCCAGAGGCAGGGTTTGGGTTTCGGATTTGATCCTCGTACTAATGAATATAAGGTTGTATCATTCATGTTCTTTGAGAACAAAGATGATGATAATTTTAAGTTCGCATATCGTAATGGCATTTACCAGATTGAGATCTACGATCTCAGCTCTAATTCCTGGAGAGTAGCAGATACAATCTTGCCAATGCCAGATGCTGCTTTGGTGAGAGGAGTTGCCGGTTTGCGGTATTCTGCCCATTCACTTGGTTGGTAAGCAATTTGTGTAGTATTCTACAATGAATTCGGTTTACTGTTTAATGGTTCCCTCCATTGGATTGCAAGCATGAATCTAGGAGACAACAACTTTATACTATGTTTTGATATGAGCGACGAGGTAGTACGAGAGATTCCATATGCCCCATATGCTCCTTATCGTTGTGAATATGATGAAAATTATAAGATAGGGGGAATCTCGTTGTGTTGGAGGATTCCTTGGCGTCGATTGTAGCTGTAATACCAAATGGAACTAGTCCCAGAGCTTGGATTGAGAAATGGGTTATGATGGAGTACGGAATGAATGAGTCATGGATCAAAAGATTTTCGATTAATGGCTTTACAGAAATTCCATTTCCTTTAACCATCTGGAACGATGATACATTGCTGCTTCAAACCAACAATGGTGACTTGGCTTCATGGGATCTCCAGGATCATATGCTTAAGAAACACCATATTTATGGATATACTAATAAATATACTAATGATGGCGATCGTCCCGGTTCGCTAGAAGCCATAATCATGCACAAGGAAAGTTTGATTTCGATCCCGATCTCATCATCAACAAGTTTAATTAGGCCTTGCTAGCTATCGGGAACATTAATTGCGTCCTATTGACACTTGAAATCATCATATATACCTTTTGGTTCGAATTGGACGAGCTTGCCTGCGGCTCTTCTCGGCAAGTTTTGTTCTCTTCTACTCCGAAAATTCCACCACTTATTCAATAGAAACAATGTGACTTTCCCTCGGCGGGTGCACAAATGGAGCATTAAAATTCCACTTAATACATGCGTAAAAATAAACTCTAACTACAATCACAGAATTGGGGAAAATTCAGAGAGAATGTTATGGAGCAGAACCTGCAATTTTTATTTCTTATCTTAGCCTTTATGTACATCAGTGTCCACCTATCATAATTAGACTAATTGTACCATGTCAGCATGGTAACCAACTAGTCTAACTCAAATATATACATTACAATCAACTAATTAACTTTAAATGTCATATCGAGAAATTCTCGCAAGCCAATCTTGAACAGTAAAGTGGAGAACCATAGCGAAGGAAGAGATTTAGTAAAAATGTTAGCCAACTGTTGCTTGGACTTGGAGGGAATATGAAGAGGGTAGATCAGAGCCGGCCCTGAGGGCGCGCCACATGCGCGACAGCTTAGGGCCCAAAAAATTAGGGCCCGGTATATTTTATTAGTAATTATATATATATATTAAATTCATCTTATTATTTAAATATTATGTAAATTAGGGGAAAAATATATATATATATAGGGCCTGTTCTTTAACTTAAGTTTCAAATCAAGTTTGAAATTTAGTTTTGGAAAAATAATTTTATAATCAGTTTTCATTATTTTTAATACAACTTTTTACTATTCACCTACACCTTTTTATATTTTCAATACACTTTTACATTATAAAATTATTTTTTCAAAACTAAGTTTGAAACTTAAGTTAAAGAACAGGCCCATAGTATCTTCAAGGGATCATTTAACTATTAGATTTGACTTCTGCAATTAAGTATGCAATTGTATAGTTAATTTATACAAAACCAAATTCAAGGGTTGAATGGTTCATTTGAAGGAACTATTGTCTCGCCCTATAAAATATAATAGTTTATTTTAGGGGTTTAAATATTATAACACTAATTTCATATATTTAATAAAATACAATACAAATTTATTAATTCATCTTAGTGGTCAAATAATGTAATATCTACTAACTCAATATATTTATTAAAAGCCACATTTTTAATGATACCACACAAAAAGTTAATGATTTATTAACTAACATGATTACAATCATTCTTTTTTTATTTATTGAAACCTTACACATTCATCGGGTTTTTTTTTTTCCTTACATTGAAACTCCAAATAATTATATTTTGATCTAGATGAAAGCGACTTTCAAAGTGTGTGCATTGTGGGTCTACGACTTGCACGCACAAATAGTAAAAATCATTAAATTATTGTCATGTTCAAAGTCAATTTTAATTTTTTACATTTAATGGTTTATTCTGTAATGTTAATTATAGATTGAATGGTGATAAATAGTGGTTCATTTTCATCATCGTAGTTTCTAGGTAATACATTACATTTGTTAAAAATGTATTTGAAATTAATTGTGTTGCAATAAATCTTGAAAAACTTGACAATTATATATTGGATAAGGAATTTTGAAACAAAACAATGTAATATTACAAATAAGTTTTAATCTAAAAAAGTTTTTAAATGTCATTCTTAAAATAAATAAAAAAATTAATAGGACCTCTTTTATTATATTGCTCCGCAGGGCCGGCCCTTGGGTTTGGGCAAGTTGAGCGCTTGTCCAGGGCCCAAGGGTTTAAAGGGCTCAAAAATAATATATTGTAGTATTATGTATTAGTAGTTTTATTTCATAAAAATTTACATTTTAGGCCCAAATTACTTTTTGGGCCCTTTCTTTTTTTATTCTAGAGGAAAGCCCAAATGTTTTTTTATTTTTATTTTGTCAAACCTTGCAGCCAACAGACAACAAGCCATATACTGGAAAATAGGGTTTTTCCATTCTTCCATTAAATTCTTCCAATTTTTCATCAAGCCCAGCCTCCGGCGTCTTCCCGTGAGTTTGACTTCCCCCTGTTCCCCGCTCGCACAGGATTTTTTGATTGATTCTGATTGTCTAATTTCTTCTTTGTTTTCATTTTTTTTTCCGATTAAATTTGCAGCTGCGGGAATAGTGACTTGGGTTCTAGTCTTCTAGTTATAGATTCAATCGTTAATAATTTTCGATCGGATTGTGGTGGACCTGGTGGTTTGGGACCTCGGGTCTCCGGAGTTTGAACTTTGAAGGAAAGGTAAGTTGATGTGGACACTTCTTGTTTTGTGGGCTTGAATTTGTTAATTTTCTAGGGTATCGATGATTAGTTGAATTTGATTATATGTCATGTTAGCGTGTTGCTCGTAGTGATTCTTATGTGTATAGAAAAAAGAGAGGAGGAGAAGCAGAAGTTAAGGCTTGCAGTGCAGCCTGTGAATTGGATTCCTATTTTGTTATTGTTGCTGCTCTGCTTAAGTTCTACTATTGAATATTGATGAAAGGAATGTTGAGCTTTTGTTGTGTTTGTTATTGCATAAATTTAATTAAGTGGCTAGTTTGGTTTGGTTAACTGCCTCAATGTATAATGTATTGGAAATTTGAAGTTAGGCCTTTTGTCTTTTTTCTTTTCATTTTGTTCTTGTCTTTGGTGATCTAATTTGGTTTTGTGATTTTTTTTTAATGGTCTTTAAATTGTTTATGCCTTTCTTTCTTAACAGGTGCTTAAAGAACAAATACACATTGATATTGAGAATTAGCATTTGTTCCAAGTGCTATTGTTTCTTTCATAGCAAATTGACTTAAATATCATTGAATTTCTTATTATTGTTGTGCTTTTGTATCATTGTACATTATCATTGATTTGATTTTGTGCTATTGTGCATTACATTTGTTGTGATTTTGTGTTATTGTGCATTATACTTGTTGTGATTTTGTGTTGTGCATCACATTATAATTAATAAAAAACATATTTCTGGACATGAAAAAAGGAAGAAAAGACAAAGACTAGATCAACTGACCGAATCACAAAGAGGTGATACTAAAATTCTTTGTGAAAAAAACAAATTTTCATGAAAATGAAGAGAATTTAAATGAAGAGAACGTGAATGACTCTAATGAAATAAACCAGTGAAGAGATAAATAACTTGAGTGACAAGGACAACATTCATGCCTGTTACTGTTGCATCTGTTGAGAGAAGTTTCTCCAAATTGAAATTGTTAAAAACATACTTGAGATTGTCAATGTCGCAAGAAAGATTAAATGGATTGGCAATCTTGTGTATTGAAAAAGACATTTTAAAAAATCTTGAAACCAATACTATTATAGATGACTTTGCATCTAAAAATGCTCGAAGAAATCGGTATATATGATTTTTATATTTTATTATTATTATTTATTTAGGGCCCTGTTTTAACTTTTTGCCCTGCGCCTCATAAGTCTTAGGACCGGCCCTGTCACTCTGGGCCCCTAAATTTTAAGTACCGGCCTTGGGTAGATGAAACCTTCTTTGTACTTGTCGCGAACTAGACAATCAAGTTCTGCGTTTGGTCCGTTAATGAAAGACCGGTTTTCAATGACGTGTAAGGCTGCTTCATTGTCACACCAAAGGTCAATGGGCAGTGGTTCATCGACAGTGAATTATTGCTGGATCAAACTTATTCCATGACGTCCCTTGTTTCCCAATTATTAAACTAGTCTATTTTTATAAAATATTTCTTTTCGAAATCCAAAAGGAGTCAAATTAAGGTCAACAAAATGAGAAAAGCTTCTATTTTGTAGTGCAACTTCCTTCAATTAATTAACAAATAGATTACTTAACAAGTACTTATTCCGTTTCACTTTTAAATTTTTTTACTTCTGATCTTGAGTTCTTTTTTAGTCATTTCCGAATATATCTTAATAAGGTAAAAAGCTATAAAATAAGGGAGGGTTACGGCGGTGGAAAGGGATGGACCTTATTTGATTCCACACCCATCTACAAAATTAATTAATGAATTACTAAATTGTGATCAATGATGAAAAACAGTTTGGTCCAGAAGTACCATATTTTAAGGCTATTGGAACAATAATGTACTTTGCGAGTCGTACACAAGTTTTAAAATATGTTTGCAAGTCATGAACCAGATATGTTTCTTTAGCTTGAAGGAACTATAAATTTGAGGTCTTTATTTTACAAAATACACAAGTCTGATCTTATAAGTTATGCAGATGTTGGATATTTTACTGATCTTTTATAATGCTCGATCAAATCAGCTATGTACTTCCATTCAGTGCTACAACTTTTTCTGAGCGTTAAATTAATGAAAGAAATCATAACTGCCACTTATTATCTTGCTACACTATGCAATTCAAAAAGCAAGTTGAGAGCATGTTTGGTTAAGATAATCAATCCATCGTATTTGAGGATCAAGTGATTTGCAATCAAACAAGAAAGTTTCCACTACTTTGTCTAAAGATAATGCTACGTGCATTGTTCATTTGTAAGAATGATACACTACATCGTTGTGAACTTCAACTTTTGAAAAGTTGAGCTATAAGATCGAAATGCAACGATGTCAAATGATGTACTCAAGAGGAGAAGTCACTTACTATACTCTTTTTCCTTAACCAAGTTTTTTTCCCACTGAATTTTTACTGGTAAGTGTTTTTAGCGAGCTAGTGTTGTACTGGAAAAATGTACTCTTTTCCCTTCACTAGGTTTTTCCCACTGGGTTTTCCTAGTAAAGTTTTAATGAGATATTTATCTTAATAATCGACATTCAAGGGGAAAGTTATAAATATTTGTATTATTATGAATGTCCATTATCACTATCCATAATTACCCCATGATTATTCAACTACCCCATCACTCCATCAGTTTAGTGTCTATGTAATTACTTTCATGTGACCCTTGAGATGGTCTTGTAAACTCATGAAGAGTACTTAGGGTCTGTTCTTTATGTTGTTTTGAGAACAATTTTGAAGAAAGTTTTCAAAACATTTTGGTTTCAGATCAATTGTAAGAAACATGGTTCTCAAAACAAATTTTATAATACATTGTTAATTATTATTTTATTTTGTTTTATTTTCTATCTCCTCCCCTTTCAACCCTTTCACCCCTTTCTCCCCTTCCACCACCATTAGATTTTCTATAGTTTACACAGAGTTTAGGATATGTAATTCATTTTCTATAGTCATTTATAACCTAATTGTATACCTATGATGATTTATTTTATTTTTAGGTTATTAATGTGCATGCTAGTGAACAAAGTTTCGCTACTCATGCACCACATTCGTTGAGCATGACTGATTTACTTATGGTATTTCTTTTGCTTTTATTTTCTATTTTTTTTTTATGGTCTTTAAATTTGGATATGAAATTTTGTCTAGTTTATTTCCTTTGTTTAATTCAACCTATGGTGATTTATTTTCTATTGATAGGCACAACAATCTCTTGGTTTCGGCAATTTTGATGGCATTACATGCAATGAGAAGTGTGGTTGTATACTTTCATGTGCTGGTGGCGTGTTTTGCGTTTGTAAATGAGGAGAATAGAGACTTATTGTTGATGTTGGAATTCTAAATTTCATGCACTTATTTATGTTATATACCCGTGTATGATTGAATGCTTAAAAATGTATGATTATCACTTGATATCTGTATCAAAATTGAGAAGTCATGGAGAAACTGATCAGTAAATGGAACAATTTACGATTATTGAGTACTTGCGCAATTAATTACTATATAATCAATGATATATTTTTCTGGATTCAACTTCTCTACAGTGATTTTTGTGAGGCTAATTTTAATATTTGTTGGATAGGGCTGAGCATTTGTAGTAGTCAACTTGCCAAGCATGAAAAATGAAAAATCAACATGAATTTTAGTAATCATCGAGCATTACACAGTGGGGAGCCCTGAAACTTATACAATGTTTAACGTCATGAAGTTTCTAATTGTGCATCATGTATCTACCAATTGTAACCAAACTATACTGATCTTTATTTTATTAAAAATCAGTTATTTTTCCTGTTTGAGTGCTCCAAGACCAGTTCTGTGCAAAAAAAATTACTCTCCTTCAATAATGGTAATAAGTCACTACGAAATTCCTTGTAGCAGTGGTAGTATCTCTTAGACGCCAAATCTGTTAATGCAAAAAAGCATACATTTCTCCACACCCTGGTCCCCATGATTAGGAAAAATAAGTCAATCTCTAGAACCAGAATTTTCGATTGCCACCATAGCAGAATGTTGCAAAGGATGCCAAGACTCGGAGCTAGTAGAACATCGCCGGTACTAACAAAGTTCCAGTAATGAAATCAGTTTCAGATATAAATAAAAAAATATATCATGTTACTCTACAAGGTGTCTGTCTAGGCTTTTGTGGTTGTGGCGAAGCAGTACCTCACGCCACAAAAACTGCAGAAATGGGTAAATGACTAATTCCAAGTTTCTGAAGACAATACAAACCTGAACCAAGTTTTAATTCTAAGGAGACTTTTTACAAACAGTTGGTGGACAATCAGAATAGTCGAAAATTCATATGAGTTCTTCAACCATCAACGCCACACTATAGTTTCTCAAGCATATTTGAAACATTTCCTTTTATCTGTGACCCCGGAGATAAGGTGTCCAGCCCCATAACAAACCGGTGTCACAGTTGAAGCTGCAACAGCAGCAAAATGTGAACCTCCTTGAATTTCAGGAGACACCGAGACCTCCACAGGTGGGGTGGTGGCCTTAATATTAATATTAGCTGAATTTGAATCCTCTCCCACAAGCGGCTTATCATCAACAACTGCATAATTCAAAGTAGACGCGTTCAATAACTTTCCAACAGGAGTACAGTTCTCAAATCCAAAAAAATTATCAGGAACATTAAAATTAAAATCAGAGGGCTCACCTACACCCTGTCCTTCTGTTTGATTGACCTCATATCTTTCGGACCCACAAGCTGGATTCCTCAAGGAATTGCTCACACCAGCTGAAATCTTCAACCTTTGGGAAGCTTTAGAGGCGGGTTTCTTGCTAGATTGCCAATGGGGAAGGAAAAAAGGCTTCTTAGTGGATCTCAGTGAAGAGGGTTTATGTCCAGGCCTTGTTAAATCAGGAGCTGATTCTGAACTTGCAGCGAGGTGGTTATTGTTACAAGTGCTTTTAAGCAAGATTTGGGCTTTCTCTGAAAATGGGAGGGCTGCTTTGCGTGTGATAGCAGAGAGCTAAAGCAACCTTTAGGGCCTTCAATGGATACAGAAGCCGAGGACGACAAAGAGCGGCCATTTTTGTTATTCTCTCGAGTGTTGGATCTTGGGAACGCTGGTAATCTCTGCTTCAATTCCATTTGCTGCTGCTGCTGCTTCTTCTTCTTCCTCTTGTTCTTCTCTTCTTCCATGGTTTCAAATTTGGGAATGGAGGAACCTTTTTTCTTTTGGATTGTTTCTTCTACAACGTTATTCTGACAAAAGAAATATTATTTTAATAAACGAAAGGTCAAAATGCCATAACGTAAGCATTATTTTTAGTTGGGCCGAAAAATAAAGCTTCCAAAACCAAAAGGCCGAAATTCAATAAAATCCAATAAATATGCAGGCAGGCTTTTGGGTTTGGGCAAATGACTAATAAGTCACCCAACTCTTCAAATAGTTTACTTTTAAAAATTAAATTTTTTTGACATTTTACCTCATGAATTCTTAAAAATGCACTAATTTACCCCCTTGTGATTAATTTCGGAAATTAATTTGATAGATAAACTGGATGTAAACCTTATAATTATACCAAATTTTAACCAAATAAAATTTGAATTTACTTATCCGATCTCTCTGTCAGCCTCTCATTTATTGTTAATCTCCACTTTAACTTCATTTTATGTTCTTTTACCTCTACCAACTAGTCTTCTCATTCTTAGGAGATTTCACTCGCTATATATCTCGTTCTAAGTCATACAAATCGTGAATTTGATTATCAAAACAAAAAGACAAGTCTTATTTTTTAGTCATACATAGATTACAATCATTAGACATATTAAAAATCCAATACAATTAACTTTATCAAAAATGACGAGTCTGGAGGTGTTAGTTTATGAGGGTGCAATTTATGTTGTGCAACACATGATACGCACAAGTTAAAATGGCGAAAGAATGGTATAGTTAGGGCAGTGCTAAACGCAGAGAAGAAAAGTGTTAAACGCAGGGAAAGAAAGATAGTATTTTACAACTTTACCATATTTGCGCTTACCTTCATTTTTCTGCCTCCATCCCACCTTTCCTCCAAACGGTCATCATTTGCTGGGTTTCATTTTCTGGCAGCGTCATTTTTAAAATTTTTTTTTTTCTAACCCCACAAATTGATTAGGGTGCCTAAACTCAAAATTGGGGTTAGCGCGAAATGGATTAGGGTGCCTAAACCCATTCTTGGAGGTTAGGCACCATAACCCGTTTTGCCTAACTCCCTATAATGGGTTTAGGCACCCTAAACTCATTCTTGGGGGTTAGGCAAAACAAGTTAGGGTGCCTAACCCCCGGAAATTGGTTTAGGCACCCTAACCCATTTCGCCTAATCTTCGACAATGAGTTTAGGCACCCTAAACTCATTCTCGGGGTTTAGGCATCCTAACCCCAGAACTTAACATGGGGTTAGACTCCCTAACTTAAATACTAAAAATTGAAAAAAAAAAAAAAGAAAGAAAGAAAGAAGAAGAAGGTGCAAAATGAAACCCAGGATGAACTGAAATGAAACCCACATCCTTGGTTTCATTTCAGTTTAGTCCACTCAAGCTCTCCCGCTGCAATTGCCGGTTTTGGCTGCTTACAGCTGCGTGTAAGCAGCCAGATCTTCAGGCTGGAAGGATTTTTTTTTAAGAAAATGTAAAGTTTCATCTTAGCTCCGGCGACTGTCGACGGCAACAACTTTTTTCCGGCTACATCCTAAGAGTGAAACGTAGGTAAATAGTGGGCCCGGGGTGATGGGGGTAATTTGGTATATTTAGGGCCTGTTCTTCTCCATATTCTCAGACCCGGTTCTGGCCTTTTTTTGGGTTTCAACCCAAAAATCGAACCCAACCCCATGTTCTTTACCCAAAAATCAAACCCAGTTCACAAACCCAATTCCCACCGCCGCCGCCCTCCCGCAGCCGCCCTCCCGCAGCCGCACTCCTCCTCCCGCCGCCGCGAATTCCACGCAGTTCTTCTTTTTCTTTCGGTGCTGTCTTCTTCTTCTTCTTCTTGGGTGCTGTCTTCTTCTTCTTCTTCTTGGTTCGGTGCTGTCTTCTTCTTCTTCTTCAAACCCGGTTCGGTGCTGTCTTCTTCTTCTTCTTCTTGATTCGGTAAATAAAATATTATCTTTCCTTCCTTCCCTGTGTTTAGCAATTTTTTTCCTGTGTTTAGACTTGTTCTCATGGGAATGGCATGCCAGCCCTTTATTTACTAGTGGAAGCAGAGGAATTGGAAAGGAACTGAAAGTGAAGGCGGAGAGATTGCAGAAGTAACTTGGGGCTGCGCCAAATCGGAAAATTCAGGATTGGTTTCAGCAGCACAAACAACAAAATGATGATGATGATGATGGCATGATTGTTTCTCCAGAGAACAAGGCTATTATCTCTGCTTGCCTCGTTGGTCTTTGCACTGGTTTTGCTGTCGTCCTTTCCAACGTTGCCGTGAGTAAAGCACTTTCAAAGTTTCTATCTTTCTTTCTCTAATTTCCATGTCAAGAAAAACCCACAAGCTTAATCATTCATGTTCTTCATGTTTTTGGCTTCTGGAGAATAAGAGATGCAGACTGATCAATTTGTTGATTCATATATACAAAGCCCACAAAGAAATAAAAGAAAATATCTTTACTTGATTTTTGAATCAAACTGTAATATCTCACAATTGATAGGTTGTAATTAAGGCCTAGGGATGGAAGCTTCATCCATTATAGGCAGATCATCTAATTTTATTTTTGTTTCCATGATCTACATTATTGGATTTCTTGCTAGCAAGTCATAACCGATCTTTCTGTTCTTTGCTCCTTTTTTGAATCATATTAGGTGCATGAAATACGCGACATCTTTTGGGATGGTATTCCTGATCGAGGTGCCTCATGGTTAAGAGAGGAGCCTGTTCTAGTTAAATGGGAGCGTGTTATCTTCGTTCCTGCTTGTGGGGGTCTGTTAGTTACTTTGCTAAACCTGTTTCAAAATGCTTTGGAAGATCCAAACAATTGGAATTTACCAATAAGAGTGAAAGCAAATCTGCGGCCAGTTTTTAAGGCACTGGCTGCTTGTATCACTTTGGGAACTAGTTTACTGTAAAATTATTCATTCCATTCTATAACAGTGCTTTATTGAGCATGTCCTCGCATGTCCCTCCATCCCTCTCTGTAATTTGTACTATACTTATAATCTGAATTAGCCGCCAGCTCAGCATTCATCATATCAGACAGCATCCTTAACAACCCTCATCGTCCTCTTCTTTCTTCCTCTCCCTTGGATATTGATGCAATTCTTCATTTAGTTTGCCTCTAAATTGTTGACTGTTATAGCTCTTGAGATTTCAAAATTGTGGTATATGTATCAGGAGTTTTTTTTTTTTTCACTTGTATATGTTATTAACTTTTTTACTACCTTTCTTCTGCAGGGTTCAATGCAGCTGTTGCTGGCTGCTTTTTTGATGTAGAATCAGTGTTGTGGCCAGCACCAGCAGAATCATCCTCGTCATTAACAAACACAACCTCAATGGTCATTCTTAGTGCAGTTATAGCTTCTGTGGTGGCAGAAATTGGTCTTGGCTCTGAGCCTGCCTTCACAGTGCCAAACTATGACTTCCGTTCACCAAGTGGTAATCACTGATTTTCTTTGCTCATACTATCATTAATTTTTTACTTTGTAGTTAAACTTTTGGAAGCACTGGAATAAAAGGATAAGCAAATAAAGCCACTGCTGGTTCTACATTGCTTTCATCTTTATCTCATTTTGCTCTCTTTTCCAAAAGTGAAGCCTTTCCTAGTTACCGATAAGTGATCTTGAGTTGGGAAACATAACATGCCATTAATCGTTTCTCCTTGCTCAAGATTAATAATGAATATCTCTCTTGTTTTTTTCAGAACTGCCACTATATCTTTCGCTGGCAACGGTGTGTGGCTTAGTATCTGTCTCCTTTTCTAGATGCACTACATTTATGGTGGTAACTATTGACAATGTTCAGAAGGTTTCTGGTTTTCCAAAATCCATTTTTCCCATATTTGGAGGCTTGGTTGTTGGTTTAATAGCCTTAGCATATCCAGAAATTTTATACTGGGGGTTTGAGAATGTTGATATCTTGTTGGAATTACGTCCTTCAGTAGAAGGTATTTCTGCTGATCTCTTGCTTCAGCTCGTGGCAGTCAAAATATTTGCTACTTCACTCTGTCGGGCATCTGGTTTAGTTGGAGGCTACTATGCACCATCCTTGTTTATTGGTGCTGCTACTGGAATGGCTTATGGAAAAGTCGTTGGCTTTTTGATTTCTCAGTCAAACCACATAGTTCATTTGCCCTTCTTGGAAGTTGCATCACCACAAGCATATGGCCTGGTACTATTTAATGATGCCAAATGACTCAGTCTGAATGCTTCCCATACTTGTAAGCATATCAATTGCTTCTATGCATTTAAGGATTCAAGTTTTCATAAGTAGACATAACAAAACTGTTTATCTGAAGGACATAATTTTCATGTGGCCTTTTGATCTATTTTTTCTACATGTTTTGGGGGTCGGCTTGACTTTGTTTATAATTACCTTCATATTGTTTGTCGGGTGAAGAGATTTGGCGTGCAATGTCACCGCTTATATGTTTTAGCGTTGTGGAGTGGCATCTTCCAAATCGAGTAATGCGTCAGTTTGGGCTTAAGCAGACGAAGCCAGCTCAATGTGACACTAGGAAGGATCTCCATCGGACTGATATACGTGGAAGGGAAGGTTATGACTTTGAGAAACTTCATCTGCACCATGTTGTACTCTGGAGAGATCGTCATCAGCACACAATTCAGGGTGAACCATTTGATGGTGTCATGGCTGATGATGATCCTTACCTTGTGTGGTATCGCGGGATTACTCGCCTGAGGATCGGGAATCCTAATCAAAAGCAAGAAGAAAGATCCATCGAGAAGGAAGAGATAATCAAGTCAATGGTAAAGTTAGGTACAAGTCTTGCATCATGTTAGTTGCTGAACCTTATTTTTGATGAATCCTCTTTTCTTTTCTCTCTCTTTCTCTCCTGGCAGGCACAGACCATAGCAAACATCTACCAGAAGTGCGATGGAACCATCAAGGACTATAATGAGGATTTGGCATTACAGTCCCTCATACAAATACTCAAGATGTGTCGTGCCTCAATGGATACATTTCAGAAGCTCCATGGCCCAGCAGCAGAGCTAGCATCTGAGATCCTTACATCAGCAAAAACTCCAGCCCCCACTTCTTCACCAATTCTTCTGCGTAAGAGACACCGTGGACTAGTTGCTCCACGGCAGCCAAGAAAATCAAGAAAGAAGAATGTTGTTATGTCTTCATCCACTACACCTACAGATGAGGCTTCAAACTCCATAAAGGATGCCCCATCCGTCTCTGGCCAATCACCACTTAATGTTCTTGCATCCTCAGCAATCGGATTGTCTCAAGACCCTACACCAGTGAGTACTGGCCCTCCATCGCTATCTATTGATCCTTCATTAGTATCCATTGATCCTCCATCAGTATCTATTGATCCTCCATCAATATCTATTGATCCTCCATCCTCTTCAGTGATATACCTTCCAAATAATCAGTTAACCTTACCAGTAGTACTTGGAGAGCTTTCCTCCTCAGTTTTACCTCTACTATCTTCATGCCCTTCTCTTCCCCTATCATGGCCTTTTAACCAGTGAATGGGTAATGAACTTAGAGATTTCTCTTGATTGGTCCTCTAGCAACCTGCCTCCTGAGGAGTTTTCCTCCGTAGTTCCTGAAGTGTTATTCAATCAGCTGGTGACATCAGCTTCAGATATCATGCGTCAAGACTCCAACTGCTTGAGAATAGACGAAGAATTGGGATTGAACCCAGGAACAAAGGTTGTGGTAGTTGGAGATCTGCACGGTCAGTTACATGATTTGTTGTTCTTGTTGAGAGATGCAGGTTAACCTAATGATGACAAATTCTTTGTTTTTAATGGCAACTATGTGGATAGAGGATCTTGGGGTCTTGAGACCCTTCTTCTTTTGTTGGCTTGGAAGGTAAGAGAAGTTTAAATTGCTGTGGGGAACTATGAGTTTCAGTCAGTTTCTGAATCCTCTTAAAACTAGTTAATGATTAGATACTCTTTTCTAGGTTCTTTTGCCCCAAAGGTTGCACCTGTTACGGGGGAATCATGAGACAAGGCTTTGTTCTACCAAATTTGGCTTTAAAGAAGAAGTTTTTGTCAAGTATGGAGCAAAAGGAAAGGATGCCTTCCAAAAATGTTTAAGTTGCTTTACAAAGCTTCCTCTTTCGTGCGTTATAGCTGGGAAAGTTTATAATAGTAAATAATAGTAAAGATTTGGGAAATGACCCCAAGAACATTGGTTATTTGGAGGATCTGTCCAAAATAAGGAGATTCATTATTGATCCTCCTTTGAGTGGTAGGTATGCAATTATTGGTGATATCTTGTGGTCTGTCCCATCATTGAGTTCTGGACTTCAAAAAACAGATGAACAATCTTTTGGCCTCTTCTGGGGCCCTGACTGCACTGATGAATTTTTGAAAAACTAAAATCTGAATGTGAAACATTGTGGATAAATATCTTTTCAGTAGTTTATTCTTTTATTTTTGAATAAAAATATGCAACGTCACTATTTGTATTTGTCTATTCTTGCTACTGTAGTTGATTATAAGGGCACATGAAGGTCCTGATGCAAGAAAAAAGCTGTTTGGCCTTGGAGGAATGGATGAAGGATATTCTATTGACCATGATGTAGCTTCTGGAAGATTAATCACTGTATTTAGCGCCCCAGACTATCCTCAGCTTCAGGTCATTTTTTGTCCATTTATCATCTTCTTTATCCTTATTTGTGTAATTTTTTTAGGCTAATTTTCGTTATGATTTGTTATGGTTATGCCCCCAAGTAATTTCCCTCCTGTATCCTAAGTTCCCCACATCCCCCCCCCCCCCCACCCCCCTCTCAGGGCCCCCCCTCCCTCCCCTAAGTTTAAATATGTAGGACATGGTTGACTATGTATTCCCTTGGAGAATCTCCCTTGATCAAAAATCAATTTTCAATTAGCGTGGCAAACAAATGCAAACTTTATGTATCTTACCTTGACAAGACCTTCAGTTATTGCTTGGATTAAGAAAAACAGCCTAGGGGTGCCTCGTATTGATAGATTGTCTACATATAGTAGCACTAGATCTACTTCTCTTTCAGGATTGAAAATTTTGTACATTTCTTTTGGAAAGGAGATTCCTTTTCTGATGCTAGCCTGCTGATATGGAATTTCATTTTCTTGATTAGTGTTCAATGGAGGGGAAACTGACTTGTATGTTTTATTAAGTATGGATCTTGAGATTACATATTTTGGACTTGTGTATATTGTCATTTTGTTACTGTTAAGTTATAGTTCTCATAAAGGAATAAAATGATTATTTAAGTCCTGAAAATTTGGAAACTCTTGCCTCAATTTTACAAGTTAGTATTGTTCAACTAGATATTTCTACTTGCTATCCTGTTCTTTAACTCTGTTAACCCTGTTTTATTTTATTTTCTCAAAACTTTAAGTGGAAAATTTGTGAAATTGTTGATCACTATCTTCCTTTCTTTGGACTCTGAAAGCGCTTGTCATGCTTAAAGAGAATTCAAGTTGGTTGGCGGATAAGAATGGACAGATATGTTCTCTACATTAGCAGACATGAAGCAATGAAATGTATCAGCTTGCAATTTTACCTGACATTGTTGATTACTGTAACGATGAAACTGTGTGCTAATGTTGTAAAGTGTTGTCTACTGTCTAAATGTAGCAGGCGCAAGAGGCTAGGTATCAAAATAAAGGAGCATATGTTGTTCTTGACCACCCTGACTTTGATTCTCCATCTGTACGTACTTTCGATGCCGTTAACACAAGACCCAAGGTATTCATCCTGATTACTTGTAAACCAAGTAGAAACCATTTTGGGTAGCACCTATATATTGACTGGGAACCATTTGCAGCATTACTTTTTAAGTGTATTCATTCAATTGTTTGTTGCTTTTGCGTGCGTAAGACTAGGTAGACATAGATTCAGTGTTGCTTTATTGAAGGAGGACATGTATGTGCTCTTGTTAAACTTAGCCTCTTGTTTAAAATCTGTTGGCAGGCAAATGCTTACTATGATTACAGAAAGTTGGATGATTCTAGGGAAGAATGGAACTTGGCTGGTTCTCATGAAGAAATGGAATTGGATGCTGGGACTGATGAGGATTTGGATGTCGCGCAGGAATAATTGGTTTGCGGTTGTGTCCACAAATTGAAGGTGCGTGTTATTGTAATAAATTTATAATGCTTTCTGCTTTCATTCATTTTCCACAAGAGATGCATATGGTTGTGACATTTGTGCTTGCTTCTTCTTCTTGTGTACAAAGGGAGGATTTGAACTAGTTGGTCTCTCTGTAGCAAAGGCACACCTGAGATCTTAAATTGCTCCCAGTTTCTAGTTATGCTTGTCTTCAATAGGGGTTGATAACTTAAGGCAGTTAGTTCAGGCACTAAATTGCTCTATCCCTTTCTGCCTCAGGTTCCTATGTGTCCGGATTAATTTAAGAAAAATAAAGTTATTTTTTTTCTGCTTTTGTTCCATTCTTATTTCTTTTGAAGGTGGACTTCTCCTATCTTCCAAAATGGCAAAGGTTCTTTGCTTTTTCTTGATTGTCTTTAAATATAGGACCCCTTAATATCACAACTAATGTGTAAGTCCTGAGGTCATTCATGTTACATTTGATGTTTTTCTCTTATTTCCTGGATCTTTTTGGGCATTGAGAAGTAGATAAGCCTCTGGTCACTCATTATTGAATGTTGAGTGTTTTCGTGTACCTGTCTATTGAATGTCATATTTCTGTGCATCCTTGGCCACCTTCATCTTTAACACTCCTACTAGTAATTATCAAGTCATGGGAGTCATTTTTATTAGAACTCATTTGTGATGAAAAACCAGGTTTTGTGCGTTTTTCTGATAACAATCTCTCTTTGTTGCCTTCAGGTTTCTTAATCTGGCAAGAAAAGCGGCTTGTAAGCACTGCCAAAACCATGTTAATAATTTTTGCATCCACCTATAGTTAAGCTGTTTCACCCTTTCTTTCATGTGTAATTCGCCTGTGAGCAGTACGAGTCGTAGTGAACATTTAACTGGCTTTTCAACAGGGGGAGATAGTCTTTTGTTTTTTCACCCTTGCATCCTACATTGTTCAAACCATGACCTTAGGGCTGCAAAGTTATCCCCCCAACTGTGGGAGGGATATTAAAGAGGTTGCAAGGTTTCATCAAAGGCTACATTGTTGTGTGGCTGGTAGTTTCTTTATTGCTGCTACTTACTCTAACTGGAAGGCCTTCACCCTGTAAGAGAAGAGACGAAGCCTCTCTGTACATAGATTAGACTAATATTATTCTGGTTTTTCCTTGTGATCTTTAGGATATGGTGATTTTTTTGTGTTGTAGTGTTAATTTATGTTTGTTACTAACTTGTCATATTACATGTTGTTATATTGGAAAATTATATTTACACTCCACTTTTTTTTTATTTATTGACAATTATACCTATATTATATACGGAATAGTTATTTGAATGGCACATTTTACTAAATAGAGGACACTTTAAAAAAAATTAGACTTCAAATTACTTTTTTGCCCATCTACTTTCTACTTCCTTCTGTAGTAAAATTGGAGATTTTACTGCAAATTTGAATCCCTCCATCGCTCCATTCCAGCTCCAGCGGCTGTTCCATCTTCATCAGCGCATCTCCATCACTGTCGCACATCTCCATCACTGTCGCACATCTCCATCGCCGTTCCATTAGTCATTTTTTGGTTTTTACGAGAAAACTTGAAATTGCAAT
Source organism: Leptodermis oblonga (assembly GCA_016801395.1). Taxonomy (NCBI): domain Eukaryota; kingdom Viridiplantae; phylum Streptophyta; class Magnoliopsida; order Gentianales; family Rubiaceae; genus Leptodermis; species Leptodermis oblonga. The sequence goes on from CM028754.1 coordinate 2,793,118, forward strand.
GATTTTTAGCTTTTTGGGTCCTTGTAAATTGTATGGGTAATGTGTTTATAAATGTCTTTGGATGTTTCGTAGGATTTCCGGCTGATTTGTGCAAATTTTATGTCAAATTATGTATTAGTTCGTCGAAAAAATGGTTTTTCGCTGAACTGTGAAGAAACTCACTCGAACGAAACGATTCTTCCTAGTAGCATCGCCACATGGAGGTGATTCTTCCAGGTTAAGAAAATAGCTTTAGAAAAGAATTGCTCAGACGAGGCGATTCTATTAGTTTATATCGCCTGAAGGAGGCGATCTAAATGGAGAGAATCGCCCCATACAGGCGAATTAACGGGAAAGAATCGCCCCGTCCGGGCGAAAAAACATGAGAGGATCGCTCCAACCGGGCGAATTAACACGAAAGAATCGCCACAGGACACCAATGTATTCATATTTAATCGCTCTGGGGAGGCGATTGTTCCATATAGAATCGCCTACGACAGGCGATTTCATAGATAGGATCGCCTCTAATTGGGGATTTTATGAGATAATATCGCCTGGCCCACGCGATCTTATCGGTTTAGACCGCCTCTCCCAGGCGATTCTATGTGCAGTGAAGAAAATGATAGGTAAAAATATTTATAAGAGTAAAAATAGATAAGGATATTATTGTCTTTTCACACTTAAAATTTTAAAAAGTGTCTTATGTTTAGTAAAAACTGTCTTGCAATTAACATGCCCCTTGGTATATTGACAATTATATATACCCAAGGGATTGGCTCGGTGGTACATCTAAGGGATGTTAAAGCCTTTGGTTTGGGAATATCAGTGTTTGAATTCTGGCAACTCCCAGGTGCATTAAAATATTAACATTGGTATCCCTGTGTGTGACAAGAAACATTTTTCTTATTTAATAGACAAATGTGCACTTTTGCTATTAACGTTTAACTCAAAGTCTAATTTTACCATTAATGTTTCTTTGGGTTCAAAATTGCCAATGACGTTTTTAAAAGCGGTCCAGTCTTACCCCTCTCCTAAATTGAATTGCCACATATGACGATTCTTATTCAAATTGATGACTTGGCCTTTAATTACGTGGCAATAATTTATATTAATTAACTAAATCATCCCTACACTACACGTTACAAACGCTCGGCTTTCTCCTCAAACAAGCCTCTGCTATTTATTCTCCTCAACGAAGCTAACTGGGCAAATGACAGTGCAAATGACTCAAGTGAAGAGATTAAAAATTATGAAGGACTATTACGCATAAAGCGAATCATACTAACAGGAAATGGTAGCCATTGCATAAATCAATCAACAAGACTTTCATAAATAGATTTTATCACCAAAACTGTTGAGGTTCCATTCTTACCTGAATAACTGCTGGAAGGGGAACACTAAGGCCTTTGTAGTCCTCCACATTAAAGACAATAGCCTGGCATTTGAGGGGGGAGAAGAAAACAGAAACAAAGTGTCATGAATGTAGATCACTACATATAAAGGCAAGTCAAACACAATTAAAGGCTGTGAGCAAGTCACCAAATCTGTATGCTGGCGCTGGTGCAGATGGTGAGTATTATGGGGTATACACAAGGAAACGAGAATTAAAGAAACAAAAATTGCAGAGAAAAAGCTTCTACTTTCCCAGATCAGTTCAGTTTGCAACATTATTAACTCAAATACATTAAACATTTAATTAACTATCACCATGCTGTGAGCATCAGCTACACCACAAGCAACTTGAGGTTTCACAATATTTGGGAGAGATAGCTTGGCTGCAGACAACCTATCCTCGAAACTGGGCTCTTCAAAGCTATCCACCTGCACATTGAGAAAGATAAAGAGTGAATTGCCTGTGGGCTTAGAGAACTATGGAATGCCAAGTCAAACCTCTAAGTGAGTTTAAAGTAATAAAGAAGGATCAATGTAGAATAGAACAGAGCACATAAAACTTCTGCAATTTTCTTTGCAATACATGGTGCAAACATAAGCATCTGAACTCTTATCACAAGCTAAAGTGAGGTCCTATCAACAGCTGGTGCATGTTGAACTTTAAGCAACATAATCAACAAAAACGAGCACACATTTAATCCTCACTTGTATAATTAACGAATATTAAAATGGGAAGGGTAAGACCTAAAAAGAATTGAAAAACATAAAAAATGACATGTTTATTTAAATATCAATGAAACAATATGAGATATGATCCATGTAGTCAACACCAAATATTGGTATTAAGGTTTTGTTTGTTGTTGTTGCTATATGATTAAACAAATAACCTGTTGAACTACATAATGTGTCGTTTTAAAATTGCAGATCATCCCACCTCTAGGCAACCTTGATATGTGTGGCAACAGAAATAACTAAATAACTAACCAGAGAATCCAAGAGAGAAACAAATCATTTACACCAGTTAACTTTATTGAATAAGAAAAAATTCAATAGCCACTCTATGCAAACAGTTCCCAGTTAAATCAAATAATTATTTCATTTTCAAAACAGCTTGAAGTTTAACCTTTTGCCGACAATATTCCTAGAGTTTGTTGCCAGCTAAGAAATAATATTCAATTTCACAAAGACATTTGTTTCAAATCTTGCAAACAACCCTTGAAAGCTTTATTGGGCATTGCTTTTCATGGAAAAGGTAACATATTGCAATTCTAGAACATCCAAAATCATAACAATTACACCAGAATAATAGGTTCTTTGTTGATGTAAGCATATCATAAGCACCATCAAAGCAAAAGGACCTTCACATAATGTGGACCTCTGATTTTATAGCTGCTTTTTGTGCTGAGGTCTTCCAAACCACATAAGATCTCCTGGATTTTCAGCCGATCCACCATGGGATGAATGTTATCAAATGGATCAATCACACACAAGTCCATATGGGTTTCAGTATACCTGGAACAGAAATACATTTGACCCTTGGTTAAGGAGTATTCAATTTACAAATAGCAGGATAATTATTATTGCCGTTTCTATGCTATTTAAATAACACAAAAAATGCTTCTTCAGGAAATTAATCAGATGCTATAGCAATTTCTACGAGAAATTTTGTTCAACTAGGCATCACACAAAGAATCAATCAATATTGCTCAGGTTGAAGGTACCTTAGTAATTCCTGCATCCCATTTGCAAATGTGATTTTGCTAACTTTAAGGCACTGCTCATTTCAACATCAACTATCTCATCTGTTGCTTTATGGAGCAAAATATCAACTTCTTGTAACTGAGATGATATGGGAAGCTCATAATTAAGAGGAAAGAAGATCAACCCATTCTCAGTTGGACAGAAAGGAAATGCTCCTCTCTGCAATGACAAAATACAAGTACCTTCGTCTAGTTGTTTGAGTATAAGTTTAGCATGTAAATAACACAATAGCTGAAGCCTTCATGTGAACCAAATTTGACCAACATCAAGAGCTGCTTTATCTAAGACTAAATAAAAACTAAAGCTATCTAATACATTGCACCTCAGTAAATGCCTTCTTGGTGATCCCGAAAGCATGCGAATTTAGATAGTCATGAACTTCCAAGGAGCAATAGTAATAACAATACCCAAATGGAAAAGGAAACAACTACTCAGTTATTAGGTATAAAGAGTGCCCACTACCAACCTTAGCAAAGTCTTCTTCACGAGAAGGTTTCATTCTGTAACCAACCACTAGGATGTCCTCATTGCTTTTTACCTGTTAATCATGGTTTATTACAAAGTGTTATGATTCCATCATGAAGTTATAAGCAGAATACATAAAACATCAAAAGAAAGTATAAAGCAAACCAGCTGAAATTCAGGTATCTCCTTAGTTGCAAGGTTTTAGTGATATTGAAGTGTATAGCTAGGCTTCATTATTTGCTTTGCAGTCTTCAGCTCAAAAGGCATTTACAGTAGTAAAAAACACAGAAGTGGGGTTTCCAAAAACGTTAAGCATTTGATATCGTGATAACAGGTCAATACATTCATACTTCTCAAAACACATTAACGAGAATCTTCAAGTTGGTTTCTTTGTTGAAAAATAGACTGTTTAGAATTAAAACAGTATTATGTATTGTGTGAAAAGGATTTAATAATAAGCAAATTATATGGCTTGCAACTGTTTTTTCCAATACTTGATTATCCTTAAATAAATAAACGAAATTGTTATCAGCAGGCCACCTTTTACTATTCGTATGCCACTTTTTAAAATTTTTATACGTGAATTTACATTTTTGCCCTTTATAGTTTCTAACTTTATAAAAAAAATTACCCAACTTTTTTAAATCTAGGAAAATCGCCTGGCCGGGGCGATTTTCCTTTATCTAGGAAAATCGCCTAAAGAGAAAATTTCCTGGTATGGGCGATTTTCCCAGATAAAATCGCCTAAACTGGGCGATTTTTCCAGAAAAAATCGGTGTCCTGTGGCGATTTTCCCTAAAAAAAAGGCCACAAGGCGGCGTTTTTTTTCAAGTTTTCCCGGTCATTCGTCGGAAAATCGTTTTTCCAGCGAACGACCACTAAATTTTTGAAAAATTGATTTTTTTAGGGAAAATCGCCTAGTCGAGGCGATTTTCTCAGGGAAAATCGCCTGGTTTGGGCGATTTTCCCTGAGTTAAAAAAGTTGGGTAATTTTTTTTTTAAAGTTAGAAACTATCAAGGGTATATTTATCTTTTCACCACTTAAAATTTTAAAAAGTGTCATGTGTAATGCCCCTTATTATTTTAATTTTTTGTGGGGCGAAAATACAAATACACTTAAAATTATGCAATATTAAACATATTTTTACAAATTTGTTGCCCCACCACCTCAATACATAGCTCCGCCCCCCAGCCTGGATACTTGAAAAAGATTGCCACTTATGGTAGGTGTCACGGAATTTTTCGCTTTCCGACGACCACCGTCAAACGCCACCGATCTCTGGTAATTCCCTGTCAACTTCCGATGGAGGTTTAACGGCCAAGGACTTAGCAGAATATAAATGCACTTGTGATTTATGACCAATGGCCAACCTTAGCTTTTACTCGCAAGCCGAGGAAACAATACAAAACTGTGCTAAGCAATTTCCGGCCAAAACTCTCTGACCCACAACTGTCTTCGCCGTGGGGTTAAATACTTTTTACCCACTCGCAGAGGACAACCCCCAACTGCTAGGCTCAACCGCATAGCGGCCCCTTGACGCGTGGCCCACGCCCGCCCTCAGCGCCAAGCTCCTTATTAGCAACCGTCAAGTCATAACCATCCCACACACAACTGTCGAGCTCAAACCATTCCCACTCTTGATCGTGGCCCTCGCAAGGCTCATGCCAACTCTCGCGAGCCAGTGCTAAGGGTTGCAGCACTGCGCTGCGCCCCTTCGCACCACCATAATTCCAACCCCAGCCAACTCATTTCAATTAAGCTAACTCACATCACAAGTGTCCCACACTTAGCCAACTTAGCGACACCGTCCCTCAACGTCTCGAGCTTTCTTGGTCTCTCTTAGCCCCAACCGTCGAGCCAAGTATCACTACCCCATTGTACAGGGAAACCCAAGAAATCAAAAGTTCCCACCCTGGGGATCAGGGTGTACAGAGAGTGAACCAACTTCCCAGAAGCTGACCCTTGATCCCCTATTCAAACTACTGAACCTTTAACACTTCAAGGAACATACAACATAGCACTAAGTCCCATTCCATCCAAACTAACAGAAAGTGACATCGACCGCCAGAGAATGACGTCACCGCCGGTCGGCCCAATTAACCCTGTAACACTAGGCTACTAGCATATTTAGGCTCTGTTTGGTATCATAACTCAAACTATGGTTTGAGTTTTATTTTAATTTTTCAATATTAAAATTACATTGAGAATATAAAATGTGTATTAAAAATATAAAAAGATTTATTAAAAATATAAAAACCTTATTGAGAATGATAAAAAATTATTATAAAATTTAAATGAAACTCAAACAAGGCCATAGCAATCAAGCCTGGACTCATGAGTTATCATACTCAAAGATCCTTCTGTTTAATATATTATATCTCACCAAATTTATTCTATATGTAAATGGCTAAGTAACTTCTGATAAGCAAGATTAGCCAATGCTGCGAGCTTAGAGCATAATGTTGCCCACCAGAGTCAAATGAGTTATACAAGAGTTTAAAATAACTACTCCCTCCGTTTCATTAGAAGGGTTCATCTTTACTTATATACAACTTATTATGAATGTCAAGGTATAATACCTAAAATAATTGATTTGTCACTATTTGTTCCATTTATATCCTTACTTAAAAAGTAAGGACTAATTGTAGACCACACATAATTATATTTGTAAGGATAAGAGGTATAAAAAAATTTAAAGTGGACTCTTCTAGTGGACAGTGGCGGACACAAGGCGGGGCAGGCAGGTGCCGAAGCCCCGCCTTGGTCCGGGAGCAATGGGTAGTAGTTTTACTGCCCTTCAGAACCACCCCGCCGCGGGCGCAGCTAGGTTTCAGCTGCACTTGTCGGCTAGCTCTGCAAAGAAGACGACTAAGTTGTCTTCTGTTTTTTTTTTTTTTTTTTTTACCCCCTTAGTAAAACGACCTCGTTCTACTAAGGGGGAAAACGTAAAAAAAGAGAGTTTAAGGGTTGTTTTTGAAAGCCCACAAATTGCAACTAGACTCCTCCTCAATTCTAATCTAATTCACCCAAATTAAACCCAATTCTCCCAAACCCTTCATGCATCCGTGAATAGCACAACAACCTGCAGCCGTGAATCCACCAAATTCAACCACCGCCGCTGTCCGACCCGAATTGCCGCCCTGGCATCGCCTCAACTGACACCAACAAATTGTAAGTTTAATTATTTTTTTTAGTTCTATAATTATATATATTATTCTTACCATTTAATTTTGGGGATTTTTTTTATAGTTGGTTAATTTTGTATTATATTATATGTGATGAATCATAAATGATTCTAGGTTATAAGAATGTTTTTTTTTTTATGATATTTATGAATTTATAATTGAATAATCAGGAAGAGAATTATGATTATGAATTTTTATTATTGATTAAATAATTTTAATTTTAAATATGTAATTATTGAATAGTTTGTGTGATGATTGCTTTTTATATAATGTTTGTGTTGTTGTACTAATATTGAGGATAACATTTTAAGGGTTTTATTTTTATTTTTATTATTATTATTAAGGTTTTTGTTTTATGGAGATAGATGTGATTATGGTTATTTTGATAATTTAGTAGTAGTGGACCACTACCATGTATCTTATTTAATGATATCAGAAAAAAAATAATTTATCACTAAAGTCGCCCCTGCTCATATATTCTTCTGCGTTCGCCGCTGCTAGTGGAACAAAAAATATTTGTCAAACTGGACACTTCTAATGGAACGGAGGGAGTCTATCATCATAACTTCTTCAAAATAGAGAAGAATAAGAACTTAGAAGAACATTTTGATTTGAAACTAAATTTTTTCTTGATTGAGAAATGAAGAAGAAAGCTTACAATGGGGTAAGAGTAATATTTTTAAGAGACAAGTATCAATGATGTTACCGGGCATATTTTGTAAGGGTGGTAATTGGTGTCCAGCCATCCGCGTCAACACCATATAATCATGTCAACCAATTTTTTTTTTTGTGAATTTTTGTTTCGGATCGGTTTCAGATTATCCAAAAAAAAATCGAAACCGAACATTATTCGGAAAAAAAATCTGATCCGAAAATTTGGACGGTTTTTGGATTATTTTGCTCACCCCTATATCTACCATTTTAGTTTTTTAATATTAGTAGGCTGAATCCATTTTTCAATTATATTATAATTTTTTGTGTTTGGTTTCACAGGTTAACGAGTCTACATTTTCAACCATGATTTTAACACTGGCTTCAAAATGGTACTAATATGGTAACAAAAAACCAATACATTTCCAGTAATGCTAAAAAGTACCAAGCCTAACTATGCCAGCCTCTAATATAATGCACACATTGTTACCAACACATGGTGGTTTTCTTTAATAACAGGACTAATCAAGACAAAACTCAAAACCTACATGAACATGATGTGCTTTCCTCACAGAAGCTTCTGCTATTATCGGGATTAGACTCTTCTTTCTGCCCTACCTCGTTCTTCTCTCTCACAATGGAACATAAGACTCACATGTCATATCATAAGAATCGCCTCCTCATTGTGTGAGAGGGTAAACAGGGAATACAAAAGTAAGGTAAACAGAATGTCTCACTACAGGCAGAGCTGCTCAACTGAAGTTACAATCTGTGCAGGTTGAACAACGGTCCATTCCTCCAAAATGCCAGCGTACGGTGTCGGCACATCCTGCGACGACAAGCACACGATCGGAGCATCCAAATAGTCATGGAAATTCTCAGTTATAGCTGCAGTCAAGCTGGCCCCAATCCCCCCAGTTCGCATGCACTCCTCCACGATCAGCACCCGGTGAGTTTTCTTCACCGAATTCCCTATCGTGTAAAGATCAAACGGCTTCAGCGACCTGATGTCGATAACTTCAGGATCATATCCTTTGTTCACCAAGGTTTTTGCAGCCTGCATCACATGATACCTCATTCTTGAGTATGTAAGAATTGTAACATGTTCACCTGGTCTCACCATCTCAGCTTCCTCAAGATTCAATACGTATTCTTCATCTGGAATCCTCTCCTTTAGGTTGTAGAGCAACACATGCTCAAACAGAATCACAGGGTTCTCACTTCTGACGGCAGCTTTCATTAAGCCCTTGGCATTGTAAGGGGTTGAGCAGGCCACCATTTGGATTCCTGGAATTGACTGGAAGTATGACTCGAGCCGCTGCGAATGCTCAGCTCCAAGCTGGCGACCCACTCCACCGGGTCCCCGGATCACGATGGGGATCTTGAACTGACCTCCAGAAGTGTAGTGGAGCATGCCACAATTGTTGGAGATCTGGTTGAATGCTAAGAGGAGGAATCCCATGTTCATTCCCTCAACAACGGAGCGAAGGCCGGTCATGGCAGCTCCTATCCCCATGCCAGTGAAGGAGTTCTCAGCAATGGGGGTGTCAAGAACCCTGAGATCTCCATACTTTTCAGCCAAGCCTTTGGTCACCTTGTATGAGCCTCCGTAATGACCAACGTCCTCACCCATCACGCAAACACAGGGATCCCTCTCCATCTCTTCTTCGAGGCCTTGTCGTAGGGCTTCAAAAAGTAAAAGTTCATGCCTAAGGACAAACAATCAACTTAATTTATCAATATTCCCATGATTTTGATAATGATGATTGTCAAGATTGCAGGCAACGAACTGATAATTTCCCGAATAATGTACTAACATATATCTTGGGTGTTCCATCTGTATCCCATTTCATTCCAGATAAATGCAGAGGGATTACTCGCAGTTACATTTTTATTTGTTAATGCAAATGCTATTTCTAAAACAAAAATTTATCTGTGTTAGGATCCATATGTGCTATCGTGAGCGATATGGTTGCATCTTGAGGAAAGGAAAGCATACCCCGTCTTGGAGGCTGTAGATGCTGCTGCTTTATCTGCCTTTGTCTGCACAAATATGAGCATAAATAAGACTCATTGTTTGTGCATTCAATTTGTTAACATGCAAAGGATGGTAGGGCATGCTAGTGCAGAGAAATTAGAGAAGAAGGGAGTAGACTAACTGAAATAGCATTTGCTACAACATTTTGAGCTCTACTTTGCCGAAGGTTCAAACTAGAGTAGGATTTTCCATCTGATCTCACCACAAAAAAGTTCCGTTTCTTCTCTGAGGCATAAACAAACAACAATGAGATCTCACGAGAATACAACATTTGGTTCCTGATAAGAGATATAACCTTTGAACAATATAGAAAAAGGGAAATCATTCACAAGACAAAGCGAAGATTGGAACGAGCCTTAGAATATTCAAGAAAACCTTTGCAAGCACTTGGGAAACTTGGATATAAAACACCACTAAGTTGAGATTGTAAAGAAGAAATGAGAAAAGAAGCAATGGAAGTTAATCAACTACATACACCAAAAACAAGACCAATTTCTATAACACACCACAGTTATAACATGTAGTGAAGAGTAATGGAGTATACCTGAAAGTAATGATTTACGACATGAAAAAGATAAGTTCCTTTTTGGAATTAGCAGAAGAAAGAGCAGTTGTAGCTCCTACACCTTGTATTGTTGCAGCCATTCACTCTACACATACGACAGTATAACAGGAAAAAGTAACTTTTGTTTCTTTACTTCAAATTCTAGAATTTAACAAGGACAAAATGAATAGCATCAAGACTTCAAAATGGCATAAGAATTCACATTAGATATATTATATTAGAATGTAACTTGACTACTATTCAATCAGAATGGTAAGGAAATCAGAGTAGAACATTCAGCTACTTAACATCAAAGAAGAAAGAAGGAACACAACTTTTTCACACAAATACACATAAAGATTAGTTCTTTGCTTTCAGATTATTTATTGAATACAGAAAGTAAAGAATGAAATAAACCTTGAGCACAAAATTAAAAACTGAAACAACAAGTAAGATCAAGATTTTTTAAGGAAAACCCATTTAAATAATAAATAGAAAAGATGCATGGGGAAGAAACAAGTGAAGGGATGTTAAACTTACATCCAACCAAACTATTCTGTGAAGAATTATACTCCTCCTTCTAAAGGTTCTTTCCTATGAGTTCCAGGCTCTTACTGCAAAATGGATGCCACTGCTAATTAAGAAGGAATAAAGAGCCAAAGATGGAAAGGCAAATGTTGCACATCAAAAGACACCTCAAACTCGAAGTGAAGAAGAGCAGAAACGAAGCGATCCAAAGGGGAAATTGGTAGAATTTGGGAAGTGAAAGTGAAATTTAAGTTACATGAATTGAATTGATGTGCTGCTCAAGTGGATTGAAGGTAGCATTGGCAATTTGGTGGCACTCTTTCTTTAAGTTGAAAGCAAAGGAAAAGCTGTGGAACAAATCTCAAGTGTGCAATTATTTGAACCAGTAGAAATATGACACGTAGTAATTGGATGAGTTTGATGTCCAAGAATCTCTAAATTTTCAGTTACCATAAATTATGTAAAATAGCAATCATTACGGGTGACACTATAATCCCTTCAACCTTGAATTTGGCCTATACTTAAGTATGTAATTGAATAATGATTCATTTGAAGGGATTATAATTTTTCCCAAGATTACTTATCATTTTTACTGGACTCTAGAGCAAATGTGACAATTCGTGTCGTATCTGGATTAATGGTTCCCGTGTCGACACCCCCTCAACATCAAGCATACCTGTGGTCTGTTCTTTAAGTTTTGGTTTTGGTTTGATTTTAACAGTAAATTTAATATATTATAATTAATTTTTATCATTTTCAATACAGATTTTTACTATTTACTTATACATTTTTATATTTTCAATACACTTTTTATATTATAAAACTATTTTTCTAAAACCAAAACTCAAACCTTCCTAAGGCCTGTTTTTTTTGGTTGGGTTGAGTTTTGGTTTTAGAAAAATAGTTTTATAATATAAGCCTGTTTTTTTTGGTTGGGTTGAGTTTTGATTTGGAAAAAATAGTTTTATAATATAAAAAGTGTATTGAAAATGTAAAAAATATAGCTAAATAATAAAAATTGAACTTTTTGAATTCTATCGAATTAATATATATTGTATGTGTACCTCATGTTATGCTGGTTGAGGTGGAAATCTTCCACTTGAGAATGGCTAATGCTTGATATTTTATGTTTGTCCTAATTCTGGTGTATGTAGCATCTTCTCTATGGTACTTTCTTACACCACTTGTACACCTTTTTTTAGGCTCAACAAGGAGAGGTGTCTATGATAGCTGATCTTGCTGGTCCAGCTTTAAAACTAGAAGTGTCATCTGCAGTTCCATCAGTTGGCATGGTGAGATTGGCTTTTCTGCATAGGTTTTCATATTATAATGTGATCCTTAGTTGGTTAATTTCCAGTAGCAGTTTATAGCATTATGACTTTATTTACATAGCTCTAATGCAGATGAACAATATTCTTGTGTATATCTTTATTTTTACTTTTAATGCTGAATCGGCTTTACAGCCAAATTTCTATGCAGTGAGTAGCTTGTTCTTGTTCTATATATTAGATTGGACAAACTATTGTCAAATGAAATGTCTGGAATTTTTTTGCATATGTTGGTATCTTATTGTATGGATCATGGAATCAACATGCATTTTGTTTTTGTCTTCTTCAAGCCTAGAGCAACCCTTAAATTTCCAGTCGGTGAAGTTTCAGTTGAAGAGAAAGAGGGGGATGACGAAGAAGTGTCGAAGAAAGTTTTATCTCTTAGTGGGGTTCTCAAACATAATGTCCTTAATGGGATTTGCACTGCAGAATTCAGGGATGAAAATTTGAGCCTCAGGTAAATTTCTGAAACTAAACCCTTGATTCTGTTTCTCTTTCTTTTGAAAGACTATATACTCTTTTTCTAATTGAATTAATCATTTTGGCTGACTCATGGGAGCTTCCAGGTTTGTGTTTCAAACAATCTGTTTAAGGACTAACTTCCATTTTCATCAAGAAAAAGAAAACTGTGATTGCTTAGAAGTTAAATTTCCTTTGGTTATGGTATTGCTAATTGTTGTAGGATGGGCAAATGGCATTTATTCCCAGAGTTTCTTTGCCCTCAAATGCAGTATCATTTGCTTTCAAGCGTAGGTTTGGCCCATCAGACAAGTTGAGGTAACTTAATATCTCTCTCTCACTCTTTCTGTGTAGTGGCGTGTGTTTGTAGGATGTCTTTTCGACAAATTTGGATATCAGACTCTCTTTCTAATATCTAAATGTGTACTGAAAAGAAGACATACTATGGAGATTGATAACATTTTAATGCTTTCCTCACGGATATTGTCATGAACTGGTAGAATGACTTGAAGCATCATGCTGGAAATGCTTGGTTTGTTCATTGTGTTCCTCGATAAAGGTTGGGACCTATAGCTGTAGCAGTTGGCCCAAGGTCATGAAGTGTATGTTAGCATGATCATGCAGCAAAATATGTTGTGGGATCTACGGCAGAATTTGAAGACAACAAAATTAAATATTTGATTACTTGGTATAAAATAGATTGGTGTCCTTTAATTGTCAGGTTATAAACTGCATTTAGGGTCAGAGATCCTCATGTTGGAATGTACTCCTAAAGGTGGGTTGGAAATACTATGCTAAGTATAGTTGACAGCTGGTGTATCATCAATGGGAGGGGGAAATACACAGGAAGTTAATTTACCACCAACCTCCATTTTTTACCAGGAATTTGATAAAGGGAGGGAAAATGGAAATCTGGGTTTACCTCCCTGATATTTTACTGTTACCTATGTGGTATTACTACTGAATTTATGTGTTTTTGTTTTGTTACCTCAAGTAATTTTGGTTGCGGCTTCTGCTTTTCGCAAGGAGTTTGACATATAACTCTTTGTGGCTGATTTTCCATACCCAGTTACTGGTATAACTTTGATTCAAACTTCTGGGGCACAGTGTATAAGCACACAGTTGGTAAGGACTTTAAATTCAAAGCTGGGTATGATTCAGAGGTGCGACGTACCTTATTTGCTTTCTCATCTCAGATTCACTTCTTCTTCTTTCTCATATTTTTTCTGCAAATTCAAGACTTGTAGTTTGCCTAACATAACCAAAATAAATATGCAAGCCTTTTATTAGCCTCTTTTGGGTTTAGGGAAATGATTAATAAGCCACCGAACTTTTAAATAGTCTACTTATGCGGTCTCTTTGCCTTCTCTAATCCTTTGTTAATCTCCACTTTGACTTCATTTTCTTTTCTTCTACCTCCACCAACGCGCCTTCTCATTCTTGGGAGATTTCACTTGCGATGTATTTCATTCTAAATCATACATATCATGAATTGGATTAGCAAAACAAAAAAGATAAGTCTTATTTTCCAGTCATGCATAGATTTTACAATTATTGGACATATTGAAAATCCAGTGTAATTATTTTATCGAATTTGACGAGTTTGAGGGTGTTGGTTTATGAGGACGCAATCTATAATGCACAACAGATGATACGCAGAAGTTAAAATGATGAAAGAAGGACATGGTTATTTTTATCTCATGGGGATGGGATACCAACTCATTACTTATTAGTGCGAGCTAATGGAAGCAAAGAAATTGGAAAGGAACTAAAATTGGAGGTACACAAAGGAAGCGAAAAGACTGCAGAAGTAAATGTAAAATTTGATTTAGGCGAAATTAGGTATATAATAATTAGGTTAGGGTTAACTTTATTTCATTCCACCAAAATTAACAGAATGGGTAGTGCACATTTAAGAGTTCAAGGGTAAAATGACAAAAAAAAAAAAAGAAAAAAGAAGAAGAAGTTAAATGACAAAAAATAAATCATTTGAAGAGTTGGGTGACCCTGTTCGTTACCATATATATATATTTTTGTAGTTTCGAATATTATATTAATTTTTTAGCATTTCCTATATACATCTCTACTTTTCAACTACACAATTTATATTTTCAATACATTTCTCATGTTTAAAAATTAATTTCAAAACCAAAACTCGTCAAAACTAACCTCCCATTGTCATTTGCCCTTTGGGTTTTGGCAAGGTTTTCTTTTTCTAGCAACCTTATGGCCTATGGTGGCCTAGTTGGTGGGTCCTGCTGTTTATCCAACAGCAACTGAAGCTGAAGCTGTGATTATGGGATTCATTCGGATATCTCTCTGTTTTCTTCCTTCCTACCATTCTCAATTTGTAATTCAACCCCATTATATCCATATTGTATAAGCAACATTAAAATCATCACAGAGGGACCTTTCTGTAAATTTTGTTTTATTTTTATGGGTTGCTGTTCTAACTTTTGTAGTAATAAGCTGTTCTTGCCTGACATTTATGGTTCTACTCCTTTCACTGAAAGATATGCCATTGCTAATGTTAATACCAATACCTTGTTTTCAGAATTTGTATTGGTACTCAGAACTAGTATGAATGCTAGTCCTGCTCCGGTTATTAGTAGTAACTTGGAGCTGAGCCAAATCGGAAAATTCAGGATTGGTTTCAGCAGCACAAACAACAACAGTGATGATAAAGATAAGGAGGAAGGAGATGAAGATGATGATGTTGATGGTATGATTGTTTCTCCAGAGAACAAAGCTATTATCTCTGCTTGCCTCGTTGGTCTTTTCACTGGTTTTGTTGTCATCCTTTTCAACGTTGCCGTGAGTATAGCACGTTCAAAGTTTCTATCTTCTTTCTCTAATTTCTATGTCAAGAAAAACCCACAAACTTAATCATTCATTTTTTTCCCTTTTCTTGATGTTTTTTGGCTTCTGGAGAATAAGAGATGCAGACTGATCAATTTGTTCATTCGTAAAAGCAAAGCCTACAAAGAAATAAAAGGAAATATGTCTCTACTTGATTTCTGAATCAAACTGTAATATCTCTATATGGAACAATCGCCTCCCCGGAGCGATTAAATATGAATACATTGGTGTCCTGTGGCGATTCTTTCCTGTTAATTCGCCTGGTTGGAGCGATCCTCTCATGTTTATTCGCCCGGACGGGGCGATTCTTTCCCGTTAATTCGCCTGTATGGGGCGATTCTCTCCATCTAGATCGCCTCCTTCGGGCGATTTAAACTAATAGAATCGCCTCGTCCGAGCAATTCTTTTCTAAAGCTGTTTTCTTAACCTGGAAGAATCACCTCCCTGTGGCGATGCTACTAGGAAGAATCATTTCGTCCGAGCGAGTTTCTTCACAGTTCATCGGAAAACCATTTTTTCCGGCGAACTAATACATAATTTGACATAAAATTTACACAAACCAGCCAAAAAACCCACGAAACATCCAAAAACATTTATAAACACATTACCCATACAATTTACAAGGAACCAAAAAGCTAAAAATCATTGCAATTTCAAGTTTTCTCATAAAAACCAAAAAACGACTAATGGAATGGCGATGGAGATGTGTGACGGTGATGGAGATGCGCGGATGGAGATGGAGCAGCTGCTAGAGCTGGAATGGAGCGATGGAGGGATTCAAATTTGCAATAAAATCTCCAATTTTACTGCAGAAGGAAGTAGAAAGTGGATGGGCAAAAAAATAATTTTAAATCTAATTGTTTTAAAAGTGTCCTCTATTTAGTAAAATGTGACATTCAATTAACTATTCCGTATATAATATAGGTATAATTGTCAATAAATAAAAAAAAGAAAAGTGGAGTGTAAATATAATTTTCCAAAATAACAACATGTAATATAACAAGTTTGTAACATACATAAATTAACACTACAACACACAAAAATCACCATATCCTAAACAGCACAAGGAAAAACCAGAATAATATTAGTCTAATCTATGTACAGAGAGGCTTCGTCTCTTCTCTTACAGGGTGAAGGCCTTCCAGTTAGAGTAAGTAGCAGCAATAAAGAAACTACCCGCCACACAACAATGTAGCCTTTGATGAAACCTTGCAACCTCTTTAATATCCCTCCCACAGTTGGGGGGATAAATTTGCAGCCCTAAGGTCATGGTTCGAACAATGTAGGATGCAAGGGTGAAAAAACAAAAGACTATCCCCCCCTGTTGAAAAGCCAGTTAAATGTTCACTACTATTCGTACTGTTTACAGGCGAATTACACATGAAAGAAAGGGTGAAACAGCTTAACTATAGGTGGATGCAAAAATTATTAACATGGTTTTGGCAGTGCTTACAGGCCGCTTTTCTTGCCAGATTAAGAAACCTAAAGGCAACAAAGAGAGATTATTATCAGAAAAACGCACAAAACCTGGTTTTTCATCACAAATGAGTTCTAATAAAAATGACTCCCATGACTTGATAATTACTAGTAGGAGTGTTAAAGATGAAGGTGGCCAAGGATGCACAGAAATATGACATTCAATAGACAGGTACACGAAAACACTCAACAGTCAATAATGAGTGACCAGAGGCTTATCTACTTCTCAATGCCCAAAAAGATCCAGGAAATAAGAGAAAAACATCAAATGTAACTGAACATGAATGACGTCAGGACTTACACATTAGTTGTGATGTTAAGGAGTTCTATATTTAAAGACAATCAAGAAAAAGCAAAGAACCTTTGCCATTTCGGAAGATAGGAGAAGTCCACCTTCAAAAGAAATAAGAATGGAACAAAGACAGAAAAAAATTAACTTCATTTGTCTTAAATTAATCCGGACACATAAGAACCTGAGGCAGAAAGGGATAGAGCAATTTAGTGCCCGAAGAACAAACTGCCTTAAGTTATCAACCCTCATTGAAGACAAGCATAACTAGAAACTGGGAGCAATTTAAGATCTCAGGTGTGCCTTTGCTACAGAGAGACCAACTAGTTCAAATCCTCCCTTTGTACACGAGAAGAAGAAAGAACAAATGTCACAACCAATATGCATCGCTTGTGGAAAATGAATGAAAGCAGAAAACATTATATATTTATTACAATAACATGCACCTTCAATTTTTGGACACAAACCGCAAACCAATTATTCCTGCGTGACATCCAAATCTTCATGAGACCCAGCATCCAATTCCATTTCTTCATGAGAGGCACCAGCCAAGTCCATTTCTTCATCAGAACCAGCCAAGTTCCATTCTACCCTAGAATCATCCAACTTTTTGTAATTATAGTAAGCATTTGCCTGCCAACAGATTTAACAAGAACACATACATGTCCTCCTTCAATAAAGCAAAACTGAATCTATGTCTATCTACTCTTACACACGCAAAAGCAACAAATAATTGAATGAGTACACTTAAGAAGTAATGCTGCAAATGGTTCCCAGTCAATATATAGGTGCTACCCATAACGGTTTCAACTTGGTTTACAAGTAATCAGGATGAATACCTTGGGTCTTGGGTTAACGGCATCAAAAGTACGTACAGATGGAGAATCAAAGTCAGGGTGGTCAAGAACAACATATGCTCCTTTATTTTGGTACCTAGCCTCTTGCGCCTGCTACATTTAGACATCAGACAACACTTTACAACATTAGCACACAGTTTCATCATTACAGTAATCAACAATGTCAGGTAAAATTGCAAGCTGATAGATTTCATTGCTTCATCTCTGCTAATGTAGAGAACATATCTGTCCATTCTTATCCGCCAACCAACTTGAATTCTCTTTAAGCATGACAAGCGCTTTCACAGTCCAAAGAAAGGAAGATAGTGATCAACAATTTCACAAATTTTCCACTTAAAGTTTTAAGAAAATAAAATAAAACAGGGTTAACAGAGTTAAAGAACAGGATAGCAAGTAGAAATATCTAGTTGAACAATACTAACTTGTAAAAATGAGGCAAGAGTTTCCAAATTTTCAGGACTTAAATAATCATTTTATTCTTTTATGAGAACTATAACTTACAGTAACAAAATGACAATATACACAAGTCCAAAATATGTAATCTCAAGATCCATACTTAATAAAACACACAAGTCAGTTTCCCCTTCTTTGAACACTAATCAAGAAAATGAAAATCCATATCAGCTGGCTAGCATCAGAAAAGGAATCTCCTTCCAAAAGAAATGTACAAAATTTTCAATCCTGAAAGAGAAGTAGATCTAGTGCTACTATGTAGACAATCTATCAATAAGAGGCACCCCTGTGCTGTTTTTCTTAATCCAAGCAATAACTGAAGGTCTTGTCAAGGTAAGATACATAAAGTTTGCATTGTTTTGCCACACTAATTAAAAATTGATTTTTGATCAAGGGAGATTCTCCAAGGGAATACATAGTCAACCATGTCCTACATAGTTAAACTTTGGGGGGGGGGAGGTGGGGGGGAGGGGGAGGACACTTAGAATGCAGGAGGGAGATTACTTGGGGGCATAAGCGTAACAAATCATAATGAAAATTAGACTAAAAAAATAACACAAATAAGGATAAAGAAGATGATAAATGGACAAGAAATTACCTGAAATTGAGGATAGTCTGGGGCGCTAAATACAGTGATTAATCTTCCAGAAGCTACATCATGGTCAATAGAATATCCTTCATCCATTCCTCCAAGGCCAAACAGCTTTTTTCTTGCATCAGGACCTTCATGTGCCCTTATAATCAACTACAGTAGCAAAAATAGACATACAAATGGTGACTTTCCATATTTTTATTCAAAAATAAAAGAATAAACTACTGAAAAGATATTTATCCACAATGTTTCACCTTCAGATTTGAGTTTTTTCAAAAATTCATCAGTGCAGTCAGGGCCCCACAAGAGGCCAAAAGATTGCTCATCTGTTTTTTGAAGTCCAGGACTCAATGATGGGACAGACCACAAGATATCACCAATAATTGCATTCCTACCACTCAAAGGAGGATCAAGAATGAATCTCCTTATTTTGGACAGATCCTCTAAATAACCAATGTTCTTGGGGTCATTTCCCAAATCTTTACTATTATTTACTTTAGTAAGGCTTCGAAAGAGTCCTCCATGTGTGCTATAAACTTTCCCAGCTATAACACACGAAAGAGGAAGCTTTGTAAAGCAACTTAAACATTTTTGGAAGGCATCCTTTCCTTTTGCTCCATACTTGACAAAAACTTCTTCTTTAAAGCCAAATTTGGTAGAACAAAGCCTTGTCTCCTGATTCCCCCGTAACAGGTGCAACCTTTGGGGCAAAAGAACCTAGAAAAGAGTATCTAATCATTAACTAGTTTTAAGAGGATTCAGAAACTGACTGAAACTCATAGTTCCCCACAGCAATTTAAACTTCTCTTACCTTCCAAGCCAACAAAAGAAGAACGGTCTCAAGACCCCAGATCCTCTATCCACATAGTTGCCATTAAAACAAAGAATTTGTCATCATTAGGATAACCTGCATCTCTCAACAAGAACAACAAATCATGTAACTGACCGTGCAGATCTCCAACTACCACAACCTTTGTTCCTGGGTTCAATCCCAATTCTTCGTCTATTCTCAAGCAGTTGGACTCTTGACGCATGATATCTGATGCTGATGTCACCAGCTGATTGAATAACTCTTCAGGAACTACAGAGGAAAACTCCTCCGGAGGCAGGTTCCTAGAGGACCAATCAAGAGAAATCTCTAAGTTCATTACCCATTCACGGGTTAAAAGGCCATTAGAAGGCCATGATAGGGGAAGAGAAGGGTATGAAGATAGTAGAGGTAAAACTGAGGAGGAAAGCTCTCCAAGTACTACTGGTAAGGTTAACTGATTATTTGGAAGGTATATCACTGAAGAGGATGGAGGATCAATAGATACTGATGGACGATCAATAGAAATAGATACTGATGGAGGATCAATAGATACTGATGGAGGATCAATAGATACTGATGGAGGATCAATGGATACTGATGAAGGATCAACAGATACTGATGAAGGATCAATAGATAGCGATGGAGGGCCAGTACTCACTGGTGTAGGGTCTTGAGACAATCCGATTGCTGAGGATGCAAGAACATTAAGTGGTGATTGGCCAGAGACGGATGGGGCATCCTTTATGGAGTTTGAAGCCTCATCTGTAGGTGTAGTGGATGAAGACATGACAACATTCTTCTTTCTTGATTTTCTTGGCTGCCGTGGAGCAACTAGTCCACGGTGTCTCTTACGCGGAAGAATTGGTGAAGAAGTGGGGGCTGGAGTTTTAGCTGATGTAAGGATCTCAGATGCTAGCTCTGCTGCTGGGCCATGGAGCTTCTGAAATGTATCCATTGAGGCACGACACATCTTGCGTATTTGTATCAGGGACTGTAGTGTCAAATCCTCATTATAGTCCTTGATGGTTCCATCGTACTTCTGGTAGATGTTTGCTATGGTCTGTACCTGCCAGGAGAGAAAGAGAGAGGAAAAGAGGATTCATCAAAAATAAGGTTCAGCAACTAAAATGATGAAAGACTTGTACCTAACTTGATTATAAGGTTTTGCCATTGACTTGATTATCTCTTCCTTCTCGATGGATCTTTCTTCTTGCTTTTGATTAGGATTCCCGATCCTCAGGCGAGTAATCCCACGATACCACACAAGGTAAGGATCATCATCAGCCATGACACCATCAAATGGTTCACCCTGAATTGTGTGCTGATGACGATCTCTCCAGAGTACAACATGGTGCAGATGAAGTTTCTCAAAGTCATAACCTTCCCTTCCACGCATATCAGTCCGATGGAGATCCTTCCTAGTGTCACATTGAGCTGGCTTCGTCTGCTTAAGCCCAAACTGACGCATTACTCGATTTGGAAGATGCCACTCCACAATGCTAAAACATATAAGCGGTGACATAGCACGCCAAATCTCTTCACCCAACAAACAATATGCAGGTAATTGGGCAATAACTTCCGGAGAGTAAGGTTTCCATATAAACTGAGAAGACAAGAAAGGCTAAAGTTATTGAAAAACAAGTGAAAACCTTCACGCAGCAAACACTACCAGCTACACAGAAACATCAATCTAACCTCGCCCTCCTTGAGTTTGTCCAGCTGGTTCCTGTAAAGTTCCAAATTATGTGCAACCCCTTTTTTATGCCTAAATCTCTCTCTCCACCTAGTAAACATTTATATGAAAGTTATAAGTTGAACTATTCATGGAAAACTGGATAAACAACAAATAGACTACTTATTATTCTACACCACCAGGTGCTTTACCTGCTACCTAATGGTTTCCCAGGTAAATCAATGTCCTTATGAGCAACAAGATGAGCTTCAGCTTCAGCATATGCCGATTTTTCCCTCAGAAGTCTTTTCAGCAAACGAAACGGGACAAGCCTTTCCCATGCCCATAACTAAATAGTTTCAGGTGATTAGTGAATATTCAAATGACATGCAAAATGGAACGTAACAAAATTATCAGAAGCAAATCTTGCACCTGCAACAAAATGAGCGGGCCACCAATCTCTTTAGCTTTGGACTTACTAGCTCTACACATATGTCAGATACTAGAAGCTCCTACAATTCGAAATCCTTAAGTTTTGCTTAAACCACATGATAATGAGAAATCAAAGAATCAAAAGCAGTCCAAAAGGTACCTTGGAAATTTTGGTTTTTGCATTCAACCTTTCAGT